>CM077094.1:145318951-145918951 GCA_039513925.1 Platanthera zijinensis | reverse complement strand
GATTCGTCGTGCGGTGTTTACGCGATCCGGTGTGCGGGAGTTACGATCCGGTGCGCGGGAGTTACGATCCGGTGTGCGGGATTTATGATCCGGTGTGCGGGAGTTATCATAATTATCCATAAATAAGGGGGAACCCATCATTTGCTTCCCAAAATTCCGTCGTCTTGGAGCGAACGGCAGGCGCGGGAATTTTCTTCTTTGCAACGGGGCTTGGAGGCGAAGGCCAGAACGGGTGCTAACTCCGAGATGGGCGGCGACGGCGACAGTGCTAAGGTAAGATTCCGACCGAAGAATAGGTCCGGGCACCGGATGAATTCAGAGGGGAGAAAGCCCCCCCCCCCCCCCCCGCGCCACATGCACATAGGAGGTGTGTGCGGGCGTGGGGGATGCGCGGCGCCGAACCCGCGTGCTGGGGGTTGACCCCGCGCGCGGGTGCGCGTAGGGCTGGACGCGCGCGCGGGGCTGAGCCCGCGCGCGGGTGCGGGCAGAGCTGAATCCGCGCGCAGGGCGTGCGCGGTGCGGCCGCTCTTCTTTCGAGGGGTCTGGCGGCGTGCTCATGTGCGGGCTGATTTTGTGTGCGATTTGTGTGCGTGTATGGATCGTATGCGTGGGCGCAACGTGTGCTTGGACTTGCTTTTCTGACCTTACTTTTCTGTTTTTTTCAGGTTTACAGGCGGGGTGTGCAGAGCCGTCCTATGCGGCTGCGCTCGAGTCTCTCCCTCGAGCACGTGGATATTTGGAGGAGGCGCTTCAACCTGCCCCCCCCCCCCGATTTGAAGGTGCGGATCCCTAGTCCTCAAGAGCGGGTGCAAAACCCTCCGGGCGGCTGTATGACCCTTTGTGAGTCGTCTCTTCGGAGCGGCTTTCACCTTCCGGCTTGCGAGGAAGTGACTGAGATTTTGAAGTTCTGCGGCTTTCCTGTATCGTAGTTTACCCCTCTTTGGATGACGTGGATCTTGGGGTTGATTGCATTCTTTCACAAGCATGGATCGAGGTTTTCTTTGGATATTTTCAAGGATTGGTGTGAGGTTCGTGCCGACGGTGATGGCCACGTGGATGTCTTCAGCAACAAGTAGTGGCTGGAGTTTGAGACCCGGGAGGATCGTCGCCATGGGAATACCTTGTTTGGATATGTCAGGAACCCAGGTGGATTGCCAGAGGTGTGGAACGTGCTTCTGGACCGTTGTCGGCGTTCTAGAGGACACGAGCGGGAGTTTACTCCCGTCCTTGGTTTTGTGGAGCCCCGAGAGCTGGGGAATATATTGTACAGCATTTTTACTTTCATTGATGAGAAGCGCCTGCTGCTATGCGGGCTGTCTGTTGATTCGGGACGTACTGCCACAATTCCTCTCTCCCGTGACAGGAAGAGGAAGCTAGTGTTTGGAGGCCGTGGAGCGGAGGAGGCGGGTCCTAGCCTTTTGTCGCGACGGGATTTTCTTTTGGAGGGGGCTGCCCCTTGCGGCTCTAGAGTTGGAGACGAGCCGGATGACGCGGATCTTGAGGTCCTGGGGTCCTCTACCCCCCCTAGGCCTCCCCAGCACAGGTTGTGGTGCAGCAGGCGGTGAAAGAAAAGAGGGTCTCCTCTTCCTTGGAGGCGATAAACCATGCGGTACGTATGATCTCAATTTTTGAGTAGTGGCTTTTGAGGAAAGCTCTTCTAACTTGTCCCTTTTCTTTTACAGATGGAGACTCAGGCAAATATTGCGCTTACGTAGAATGACCACTACGTGAGCTTGAATGACAGCTATATGGCCTTTCAGGGTGAGCTCGTGGAGGCGAAGAGTGCCCTTTCGGATCTGAAGGGGCGACGAGAGTGCGATATTTTGCGACTTAGGCGGATTGGGTCCGAGCTGCGGTGCGAGCTAGAGGAAACCAGAGCTGCGCACAGTGTCAAGAAGGCGGCTGCTGAGGAGACTTTGCATCTTCTAGATGAAGTTCGGGCAGAGCTGGAGCTATCCAGGGCGGAGGTGATGCGCCTTTCCTCCGCGGAGCGGGAGGTTGAGCTGAAGGCGACTGGTCTGGCAGAGTATCGGGACTCTGTGGATTACATGTGAGACCAGTGTCTGATATCGAAGGAGGTCCATGAGGAGGTGTGGACTCAGGAGGTTGATCCATAGATGGAGGACTTGGGGGAAGTCGCTTTCCGCCAGGCGATGGCGAAGACCCATCGGATGGTGTCCCGGACACGGGGATGCGACGTTTCCGGCCTCGGGCTTGAGGATTTGTCAGAGGAGGAGGGCTCTGATGCTGAGGCGGGCGAGGCCACTGAGTGACAGCAATATCTCTTTGATGCTCTTTATTGATTTGTGTATATGTGCTTCTTGTATTTGTGGGCTTGTCCCCGTTGATTCGTACCTTTGTACTTCTTTGATTTGTTGATATGTTTGTTGAGTGGTCGTCATTGCATTTGCTTCTGACTGTTGTGGCCAATTGTTGTCTTAGCCAAGCACCAACTGCGAGGGGCAGGCCCTGAACGGTGAAAGAGTGTTTGCTCTGGATGGGGGTGAAGAGTTATGGGTGCTCCGGTCTATTGTCGGCGGGAGACCATGTTGGTTCGAACCCCTGCGAGTTACGGTGAACCCAGTGTCATTGGAGTGGCATGGCCTCGCAGACCCTGACGACGTCACAACTTACTACGAGACGAAGGGAGTCCCCTTGTGCCAGGTTAGAGAAGCTGAGACCATTACGCTGCGGGTTGCGCATAACTGAGGGAGCTGGCTCCCGACGATGTCGCGACCTGATTCGTAGGAGAAGTGCGAGTCTTTCCTCCATGAGAGTGAGGTCAAAGCTGCCATGCTACAGTCTGCGGGGGACTCAATGTTTGGCCCGTTTGGCAACACCGCAACCTGTTGCTAGGGCGAGGATATCGCGTTATTGGCAGCGCACAACTGGGGGAGCCGGTCCCCGGCAATGTCGCAAACAGCTGGGCAGACAAAGGGTGCACTCCTAATCCGCGGCAGAGAGAGTGAATTCATCGCGCCACAGTATGGCGGTGGTTGGTTAGATGTGGATTCAGCGGGGCTGGAACCCGATTTAGTTATGATTTGTTGCTTAGTTTGCACGAGGGTTACTGTTATAAGGAGCGCACTGTATGGAGGCAGTTGCTGTAAGGAGCGTTGTTGGGTACATTGGAAAATGTGTAGCTGATTTGGAGAAGCCTCACTTAGCTCAATGATATACATCAAGGTGTATTTGATGTTATTTTGAGTTTATATGTGCAGGTTAAGTATTGGCTAAAATACAGAAAAAGTTTCTAAGTCCATGTGTCGATACTTAAGGAAGTCTGTGTCGACACTTGGAAAAGCTGTGTCGACACCTGAAGCAACTATGTCAACACACAGAATTTATTAGTCGACATCAACTATGTCGACACCGGGAGGCAGTGTCGACACATAAAAATAGTTAGTCGACATCAACTGTGTCGACACTGGGAGGTAGTATCGACACATAGAAGCAGAGTCGACATCAACTGTGTCGACACCGGGAGGCAGTGTCGACACACAGAATTCTTAGTCTACATCAACCGTGTCGACACACAGGACTTGTGTCGACACACAGCAGAATTTCAACATAGTTGATTGCTGTAGAGTAAAGAAGTGATTGTGTCGACACAAATAATCAGTGTCGACACATTCTCAAGATACAGTGTCAAGAAGCTGTGTCGACATCAAGGAAGCTATGTCGACATCACCAAAGTCTGTGTCGACACTTAAGTCACATGTGTCGACACATATTAGCAGTTTGTCTCGACACATAATGACAGTCAATCTCGACGCTTTGCTGACAGAGACAAAGGTTCAAGAGCTGACTGGGGACTTGACAGCTGTGCATTCCAACAACTTTAATGATGTTGTCAGACTTGTCAGAAGTTAGTTAGAAACCGGATCAGCTGGTTACTATGGATGAAGTCTATATATATAGATGGATTCAGAAGAAGGAAAATATAATAGAACAAGATACACACAACTAACACAACTATTGAGAGATATATCTCTGTTCAAGAAAGTGCAAATCTCACAGAAGAAGATCTTCTTGAGAAAATCTAAGAAGACATTCTGAAGTGTTAATCCACTCAGATTTTGTCTAAGGAGAATTCAATCCAGAATTCAGAAGGTACTTTAGAAACTTTGGGGAGAAAGAGCTCCAGCTGTTTTGAGGTCAAGAAGGAGACAATCACAAGTCTCTTAAGAAGTAGATCATGAACTAATCTACTAAGTAGATCCAGATCCATATCTGGAATCCAAGAAGGAAGCTGTCAGTCAGTCAACTTCTAAGGAGATCAACCCTACTAAGTTCAGATTCAAGAAGCTTTGAAGAAAGCTAAGAACAGGTTGATTTTAGTCATCAGGTTCATCAAGAAGCTGATCAAGAATTCTCTTATCCTTTCTCTCTCAACAAGGGTAAGAGTCCATCAAATTACTTATCAAATTCTATAGGATCTTTTCAAAGATCTGAGTTGTAAGCCTGTGTTATAAAGGCTGAGTGTAGGAGATTTAGATCTCTGAGTGGTAAGGCTGTTTGAGCCTGAGTGTAGGAGAATTGGTTCTCTGAGTTGTAGGCCTTGGGGCAAGGCTAAGGTAGGGCTGTTCGTCTGAGTTGTAGGAACCTTATAGGGTTCTTAGTTGTAGGAACCTTTCAGGGTTCTGAGCTGTAAGATCTGTGGATCTGAGGTAAAGGAAGAAGTTAGGCTGAATCTAGCACACTGCTAGATAGGTGAAGGGGGAAAGTGGATGTACCCAGACCTTTGGGAAACCACTATAAACCTATGTGCAATCTGTGATGCTTGTGTTATTTTAGATTTTATGATTGTATATGTTGTGTTAGCTGTAGAGATTTGAGCTTTATATTAAAGATCTGTAGCTATATTCTGCCTTAGTTTAAAATAAGGAAAAGGACCTATTCACCCCCCTCTAGGTGTTTAGGTTATCTTGAAGTTAAAACTATCAAGTGGTATCAGAGGGAGGTTACTCAAACAAAGACTTAACAATCTGAGTTAGATCCCTAAGGCGGAATCAAGAATCAAGAAAATGGGTTCTGGAGAAAATCACAAGGAACTAGGTTCTATGAAATTACTCATCTGTAGGAAGGAGATATTTGAAATATGGAAAGAAAGAGTCAGGTTGTTTATGGAGGCTTCTGACCCAAGGATCTATGTTACAGTAAAAGAAGGTCCTTATGTTCCAATGAATGTGTCTGTTCTAGATGCAAATCAAAGAACTCCTAAAGATTTTTCTGAGATGACTAAGGATGAGATCATCCTGGCAACTATGGATAAAAGAGCTCAGAATATTATAGTAAGTGTTATAGATGATTCAACCTTTCAGAATTTGATTCACTATAAGACCTCCAAGGAAATGTGGGACACTTTGATAGTCTATATGGAGGGTTCTGAAGAAATTAGACAAGATAGAAAGTCTATGCTAAATCAGGAATATGAAAGCTTCAGACAAGGGATTTCAGATAGCATATCTGAGTGCTATAAGAAGTTCTATAGAATAGTTAATGAGTTGATGTCTTATGGAAGGGTCTTCAGTACATATGAACTGAATGATAAATTCCTAAGATCCTTGACAAAGGATTGAGACCCCAAGATTTGTGTCATTAGGGAAGTGGCCAAACTTGCAGATATTTCTCCTCCAACTTTATTTGGAAAGTTGCTGTCTTATAAAATGCAACTAATGACTAGAAAAGAGGAAGAAAGAAATGCAAAAGGGGAGCATAAAGAAAAGTCTGTGGCCTTCAAGGTTGAAGCCACTAGAAAGAATAAGAGGATGTCTCCATCACCTCCTAGGGAACTTGCTGAAATTACCTCAGATAATTCAGACAACCAAAATTCAGATAGCAGTGATTCAGACACAGATTTTGCTGCCTTTAAAAATAGTTTCAGAGATTCTTGAAGAAGAGGCAGTGGAAATCTAGGCCCTCCACATCTCAGCCAGTTGATGACTATTATCAAAAGAGAAAGTCATCTGGGAAGGACAGGAGCAGGTCTAAGCCTAGCAAATCTACAACTTCAAAGATAGTTTGTTATTGCTGTAATAGGCCTGGACATGTTGTGGCTGAGTGTCCAGACAAAAGAAAGGAGTTTGCTGATAAAAGAAAGACTCATCAAAAGAATAAGAAGGAGAAATCCTTTGTTGCTAAGAAGGAGAAAAACTTGTCAGACCAATCAACTTCAGAGTCTGAATTTGAAGCTGAGACATACATTGGTCTTTATGCAGCTGATGAAGAAGAAGAGTTTATGCAATTGCTGAACTCTATCTATGAACAAGAAGACCATCAGTGTATGGGACTGATGGCTGTATCAGAAGAAGACAAGTGCCAGGATCAGCCTGGTCCTAGTAAGGTACAATGTGTTTCTAATTGTAGTACTGGTACAGAGTCAGCTACATCTGCATCAAGTGATGTGGATGGGTCTGAATCTGAAGGTGATATTCATCAGATGATAGATGAATATGGGGACTTGCTGCAGGCACTGAAGAAAAGCAAGAACCTGGCTAAAACTCAGGCCAAGGAAATTACAGATCTTAAGATGGCTGCATCTGACTTAGAGAAAGAGTTAAATCAAAAATTGAATGAGATTGCCAAACTGAAAACTATAAATATTATTCAGATGGGCACAATCACATACAAAAATGATCTAATTAAAAGTCTGGAAGTCAGACTTCAAAAGAAGAAAGATTTGGTGGCTAGTTATTCCAAGCCAAAATCAGTTTTACCCTTAATAGATGAGTTTGTGGCTCAAAAGGGTAAGGTTGGAATAGGCTTTAAGGGTAACACCAGGGTTATCCAATTCAAGAGAAAGGGCAAAGCCTCAGTCCAGCTACTAAATTTTAAAGTCCCTGTAGTTTTCAGAAAGGTACAAGTGCCTTCTAACAAGTATGATCTTGAGAATACTCATAGTCATAATAAGACTGAAGTTCTGAATGACAAGGGTGCTTATGTCGAAAAGGCAGCCCAAGTTCATAAACCCCATGTTTATAAGAAAATAGTGGGTGTAGATGCAGCAGTACCAGCACAATACAAAAGAGTTGATGTATCTAAAAATAGATATAACAAGTATGAATACTGGTGCTGTGGCAAGACAGGTCATTATGTCATAGATTGCTGGCACAACACTAGTGTCAGGAAGAACAACAGTCTACCTGTTAGAAGAGCAGCAAGTAGATTTGGCAAGTATGAAGCTAACTTGAACCAAGGACCCAAGACTTACTTGGGTTCTAAGGGAAAGTAATTCTTTATTGCAGGTGAGTCCAAGTCACCATACCCCTATATGGTACTTGGAGAGTGGATGTTCCAGGCACATGACTGGAACAAAGGAATTGCTGAAGGAGTACTTGCCTATCATAAATGGGCCTAAAGTAATCTTTGGTGGCTCTGAAAAAGGAATCATCAAAGGGTTTGGTAACATTTCTTGTAACCAGATTACTATAACTCAAGTGGCCTATGTGAAGGGTTTGAAACACAACCTTATAAGCATAAGTCAGCTGAGTGATTTAGGATATGACATTTCATTTGTTAAGAATGGATGTCATATCAAAAGGTCAAGTGATCAAAAGATCATTTTGACAGGGTATAGGAAGAGGAATGTGTACAGTCTCAAGTTTGAGTGTGAGAAAAAAGGTTCTCCTATTTGTCTTGTAGCTGATGAGAAAGCCTCTCATTGTGTCAAATGGCATAATAGGCTGACCCATCTTAATTACAAAACAATTGTCCAACTCTTTAGCAAAGAGTTAGTGAGGAATGGTCTTCAAGTTAAGTGTATAAAGGAAGGAATATGTTCTGCTTGTCAAAAGGGCAAGCAGACAAAATCCTCCTTTCATAGCCTTGAAAACAAGGATTCTGTGAGGTGTATTTATGTCTTACATATGGATCTTTTTAGTCTTATGCCAGTTCATAGTCTAGGTAGGAAGGTCTACACTTTTGTGGTAGTAGATGACTATTCTAGATATTCCTGAGTGTTCTTTCTGAGACAAAAATCAGAAACCTCAACTATCTTACATAGTTTTGTCAAACAAATTCAGAATGAACTGAACAGTACAGTGGTCAAAATCAGAAGTAACCATGGCACTGAATTTCAATCTGAAAGTATGACAAGACTGTGTGAAGAATTTGGGATTTTCCAAGAATTCTCCTCACCTAGAACACCACAACAAAATGGTATTTCTGAAAGGAAGAATAGAACATTGATTGAGGCTGGTAGAACTCTATTGAGTGACACTTCTCTCCCAAAATATTTCTGGGCTGAGGCAGTGAACACTGCATGTCATATGATCAACAGGGCTTCTATCACTAAGTGCCACAAAAAGACTCCCTATGAGATCATGAAGGGCAGAAAACCAAACTTATCCTATTTTATGATTTTTGGTTGCAAGTGCTATATCCTTAATAATGACAAGTCTTATCTAACTAAGTTTGCTGTAGAATCCCAAGATGGGATATTTGTTGGGTACAATAACAATAGTAAGGCTTATAGAGTGTACAACTTGATTACTCAGGTTGTAGAAGAATCTGTACATGTTGTTTTTGATGAAACTAGATTGATCAACAGTTAGTTGCCTTGCAGTTTATGCAGTCCAACAGGTATAAATGAGAGAATGGACAAGCTTTCCATTACAAAAGATTCAACTGCAGATCAAGAGGTGGAAAATGGTGGCTACTGTCCAGGGGGAGTACAGGACTCTCTAGATATAGATGTACACCAAGAGGTGCAACATATTGAAGAGTCTGGAGGTGGTCAACCAGAAGATAATCTACCTCCAGCTATTAGACACTTAAAGGATCATCCAGCAAATCAGATAATTGGTGATCTAAGACATGGAGTGCAAACCAGATGCAGGAACTTGAATACAATGCTTTGCTCAAGCTTCCTATCTAAACTGGAGCTAAAGAAATTTGAAGAAGCTGTTCTAGACCCATATTGGATTGAAGCCATACAAGAGGAGCTGAATTAGTTCAGAAGGTGTAAGGTCTGGGAGTTAGTTCCTAAACCAAAAGACCACAACATCATTGAAACAAAGTGGATCTTTACGAACAAACTGGATGAGAATGGAATCATTGTGAAGAACAAAGCAAGACTTGTTGCAAAAGGATACAGGCAGGAAGATGGTATTGACTTTGATCAAACCTTTGCCCCGATAGCAAGACTGGAAGCCATTAGAATGTTTCTTGCCTATGCAGCATATCAAGGATTCAAGGTATTCCAAATGGATGTAAAATCAGCATTCCTGAATGGAAACCTAAAAGAAGAAGTGTATGTAGAGCATCCTTCAGGTTTTGTAGATTCTCTCAAACCTAATTATGTTTATAGACTTAGGAAAGCTCTATATGGGTTAAAGCAAGCCCCAAGGGCTTGGTATGAAACTCTGTCTACTTTTTTTATTGAGAACAAATTCTCAAGAGGGAAAATAGACAAAACTCTATTCCTAAGGGAATCCAAAGATAAGATAATTTTAGTCCAGATTTATGTAGATGACATAATATTTGGGTCTACAGAAAACAACCTTTGCAAGAAGTTTGCTAAACTTATGCAAAGGAAGTTTGAAATGAGCAGTATGGGGGAACTTAAGTTCTTCTTGGGACTCCAAGTAAGACAGACTGATGATGGCTTGTTCATATCCCAGTCTAAGTTCACCAAGGAGTTAATTAAGAAGTATGGTATGGAATCATCCTCCACCATGAGAACTCCTATGAGAACTAGTATGCCTATATGCAAAGATGATGCAGGTAAACCTGTATATGAGTCTTTGTATAGAGGAATAATTGGCTCTCTACTATATCTCACTATTAGTAGACCAGACATTATGTATGCAATATGTGTCTGTGCTAGGTACCAATCATGCCCAAAAGAATCTCATTATACTGCTGTAAAGAGAATTTTGAGATATCTAAAGGGCACACCTAATCTAGGCCTTTGGTACCCTAGGAATGAAGATTTTCTACTAACAGGCTATTCAGATGCAGACTTTGCAGGTTGCAAAGAAGATAGAAAAAGTACTATAGGTACATATCAATTTCTAGGAGGAAGATTGATATTTTGGAGCAGTAAGAAGCAGACTAGTGTGGCAATATCCACAGCTGAGTCTGAATATGTGGCAGCAGGAAGTTGCTGTGCATAGCTGTTGTGGATTCAACACCAGCTATAAGACTATGATATTCAGGTAAGTAGAACACCTTTGTTTTGTGATTCTACTAGTGTTATTTCTATTGCTAATAATCCTGTTTCACATAGTAGGACTAAACATATAGAAATAAGATACCATTTTCTTAGAGAACATATAGAGAAAGAGGACATCTCACTAGAATTTGTTAAGACAGATTATCAAATTACAGATGTTTTTACTAAGCCTCTAGATGAAACTAAATTAAATAAATTTAAAATTAAATTAGGAATGTTAAACATAGACTAGTCTAACAAATTTAGCTAAGTAAATATGTTTCGACACATTCAGAGTAGTGTTGTCGACACTTCAGTAAATCTGTGTTGACACATTCAGAGTAGTGTTGTCGACACTTCAGTAAATCTGTGTTGACACATCCAGGGAAGTGGCGTCGACACTTTAGTTAGTGGTGTCGACACAACCAGAGTAATGGTGTCGACACTTCCAGAAATTGTGTCGACACTTGCAAAAAGAGTCGACATAGAATTTCTGAAGAACTACTAAGTATGTCCAGTGTCGACATATAATCAATTGGTGTTGACACTTAGTAGTCATCGCCGTGGTCGAGACAACAGAAGTATGTTTCGACACTTTCCAACAGTGTCGACACATTTAGACAGTTTTTGCCCGCCTTTTAACCTTCTTTGTTTGAAAGGGTATAACTAGGTCGAGAAAATATTCTGTCGACATGCTCTCCAGATTTTCGAG
Organism: Platanthera zijinensis; assembly: GCA_039513925.1. Classification (NCBI taxonomy): domain Eukaryota; kingdom Viridiplantae; phylum Streptophyta; class Magnoliopsida; order Asparagales; family Orchidaceae; genus Platanthera; species Platanthera zijinensis. The sequence continues at coordinate 145,908,083 of CM077094.1, read as the reverse complement.
ATTAAACCCTTGTGTCGACAAATTCTCTTCTCTCAATTCAAGATTTCTCTCCATTCCAATGACGCCAAAGATTGAAGATAGTATTAACGAAGGCTACAAGCTGGTGCGCAATGCTTTTGAGGATGCGGCGACGGAGATTAAAGGGGTCATTACCTTGGTTACTGAAAATGGATTAGAGTTTCTTGAATCTGAACCTACCAAGATCTGAAAGAAAGAAGTATTTGAATTCTATGCTGCTGCAATAGTGGACTCCACTGGACTAAAGATTAAATCGACAGTACATGGTAATAGAGTCAAACTTACTCTGAAGAGTTTAAGAAAGATTCTTCACCTACCAAGAATTCAGGATGAAGAAGAGGTCCCAGCCTCAAAGACAAGGGAGGCTCTCTAGTGGCGTGGATTGGATCCAACCATGAAGATAGGAACATCCATAAACCGAAAAGTAATGAATCAATAAGGAAAGTTTCTATTTGAAGTGGTAGGGAAGGTGATTTTGTGTAAACCAGGAGGCCATGATAGGATCTCTGCCATTATGTTCAGTCTGATGACAAGGATAATCTACAAGATTAACATAGATTGGTCTGCAGTGCTGTTTGAGAAGATAAAAGAAGGAATCAAAAAGCCTAATTTGGCTAGATTGTTGAGTTTATACCTGGCTGGAGCAATTCCAGAGGTAATGCATCAGCTTCCAGAATCTAAAATAAATCATATGAGAAGAATGGACATCAGGATAATATCTAGATGGGATAGGGTTCTCTCCAAGGACACACCTGATTTGGATACCCAAGAGACTGCAGCAAAATCACCAGTCCATGATATTACTGATCATGATCATGTGCAGGAGGACGCAATGAATACACAAGTGCAGGGGGAGCAAGTCAAGAAACAGGTCTAGGACCTGGCTGAAACTGTTTAAGTTCATGAGGAGACAGTTCCTACACAGTTGCAGGGGGAGCAACATTCTGCACAAGGACAAGGGGAAGAAAGCATTCACTTGGCCAGTGAAATGAGTTCACAATCTATTCTTGAAACTCCTCATGTCAATAGTCCAGCACTAGATGTGATCATGGAGGATACATCTATGGTTGCTGATGCTCCATGAAAAGCAGTTCACACTCAACAAGAGTTCACCCTAGAAAAATTATTTCTTGAAATAAATGGAGCAGCAGTTGAGGGGGTGCAGGTTAACATTGAGGAGGTGCAGGATAGGACTGAAAAGGAGCTGCCTCCTAGTCCAATAGAAAGAGTTGATATTGCCAGTACTTCTGCTTCAGAGGATGAGGAGATTGCAACTATCAAGAAAAGAAAACTAATGGTTTTTAAGAGGAGAAGCCAGAACTATAAGAAGGCTTTGCAAGCTACTACTTCACAACCAGCACCTGAGATTGATTACAACAAATTGTTGGTTGATTTACAAGTGAAATTTGATGAACAGAGATTGGCTCTTGAAAAATATATTGATGAAAGCCAAAAGGCCCTCCAATTTGATCTAGCACAAGATATAAAATCCATCAGATTTGAGGTAAATCAGAATAAGAAAGAAATGAAAGATTGCTTCCACAAGGGGGGCAATACTGTAGTCTTTCTAGCAAAGCAACAGGCAGAAATCAAGACACAGGTGGATGATATTGCTGTCAAACAAGGCTATGTCCTTGAAAATCAAATAAGAATGAATGACAATCTGACTGAATCTCACAATGAGAGTCACTGAGTTAAAATATACTGTTACTGGAATGACTGCTGCAAGGGCTAAAGAAATGGAAGACTATGATAAGAAGCTACAGGCTGCCCTAGATTCAGTTAAAACTGCCATCACTTCATCTGAGAAGTTAATTAATGACAAGCTTCAAAAGTTAAAGCCATTCTTTAAAGATGGTATCAATTACCTGGATGGCCAAATCAGATTTCAAAAAGATGATTTGAGAGAACATGTGGCCAGAGAAGTCATAAAGGGGGAGAGGGTGTTAGTATATGCAGGCTCTGATCATGCCAAATGGGTAACCAACAGCATTAGAGCAACTCTTGGATATCCACCCTTATGTGATGATGATAATGTGGCTGAGTCAGGTGTGCAACCAGCTCAACTTGAAGGTAATCAACCTGAGGTTGCCCAAGTTATTTACCCCCTGCAGATCTTGAGATTATACATCAACAAGTTCAGTCTATGTACAACCCTCCACAACCAGTTACTAATGTTATTATTGAAAAGGTAGATATGCCAGAAGCTGGTGTGAAAGCTCAGCAAGATGCTCAATTATCAAAGAAGAGATTTAGAGAGCAGACAGAGTTAAAATCTGATTTTGAGCAATGGAGCCCCACTTCTAGAAATATCATATTAACTTCCTAGAAAGCTGTAAAAGACCAGGTTCATGAAAGGGGTAAATGGTATAATGAGCAGGAGTGGCAGAAGTATGAGGCTAGGCAAGAAGCTATAGTTCAATACAGAAGGAAGGCTAAGATTGGTAAGCTACCTCCTAATGTTCAGGAGCCTAGCAAGTATTTCCCTAAGCCTTTTCATTATTTTGAAAGGCAAAGGATTAAGGCTGAACTCAAAAGAAGGCTGAGTTGAAAGGCAAGAAGCCCATTGAAGATACAGAACCTTCTGTGCAGGCTCAGATTAAATCAGGAAAAGGAATAGTCATCAAGAAGCCAGTCCAGCCTTAGTTTAGTTTTACTAGATGTTTTTAGAACTATGTAATTCTTAGTTTTAAAGAAATCTATGTAATCATTGTTAAGAGACTTTTTGATACAATAAACAAAATAATGTTCCATGTTCATTTAATTTGCATCTTTATTATGTGATGTGATTTTGATATATGTTTTGTTTATAAGTTGCCCTGTCATATAATGCTTGTATACATCATAATGTTTATTTATTATAAGTGGTGTATATCATTGACTAAAGAGTTATGACTTCTCCAAATAGGGGGAGATTGTTCGGTACATTAAAAAATGTGTACCTGATTTGGAGAAGCCTCACTTAGCTCAATGATATACATCAAGGTGTATTTGATGTTATTTTGAGTTTATATGTGCAAGTTAAGTATTGTCTAAAATACAGAAAAAGTTTCTAAGTCCATGTGTCGATACTTAAGGAAGTCTGTGTCGACACTTGGAAAAGCTGTGTCGACACCTGAAGCAACTATGTCGACACACAGAATTTATTAATCGACATCAACTGTGTAGACACCGGGAGGCAGTGTCGACACATAGAAATAGTTAGTCGACATCAACTGTGTCGACACCGCGAGGTAGTATCGACACACAGAAGTAGAGTCGACATCAACTGTGTCGACACCGGGAGGCAGTGTCGACACGCAGAATTCTTAGTCTATATCAACTGTATCGACACACAGGACATGTGTCGACACACAGCAGAGTTTCAACATAGTTGATTGCTGTAGAGTGAAGAAGTGATTGTGTCGACACAAATAATCAGTGTCGACACATTCTCAAGATGCGGTGTCAAGAAGCTGTGTCGACATCAAGGCAGCTATGTCGACATCACCAAAGTCTGTGCCGACACTTAAGTCACATGTGTCGAAACATATTGACAGTTTGTCTCGACACATAATGACAGTCAATCTCGACGCTTTGCTGACAAAGACAAAGGTTCAAGAGCTGACTGGGGACTTGATAGCTGTGCATTCTAACAACTTTAATGATGCTGTCAGACTTGTCAGAAGTTAGTTAGAAACCGGATCAGCCGGTTACCATGGATGAAGTCTATATATATAGATGGATTCAGAAGAAGGAAAATATAATAGAACAAGATACAAACAACTAACACAACTATTGAGATATTGATCTCTGTTCAAGAAAGTGCAAATCTCACAGAAGAAGATCTTCGTGAGAAGATCTAAGAAGACATTCTGAAGTGTTCATCCACTCAGATTTTGTCTAAGGAGAATTCAATCCAGAATTTAGAAGGTACTTCAGAAACTTTGGGGGAGAGAGCTCCAGCTGTTTTGAGGTCAAGAAGGAGACAATCACAAGTCTCTTAAGAAGTAGATCATGAACTAATCTACTAAGTAGATCCAGATCCATATCTGGAATCCAAGAAGGAAGCTGCCAGTCAGTCAACTTCTAAGGAGATCAACCCTACTAAGTTCAGATTCAAGAAGCTTTGAAGAAAGCTAAGAACAGGTTGATTTCAGTCATCAGGTTCATCAAGAAGCTGATCAAGAATTCTCTTATCCTTTCTCTCTCAACAAGGGTAAGAGTCCATCAAATTACTTATCAAATTCTGTAGGATCTTTTCAAAGATTTGAGTTGTAAGCCTGTGTTATAAAGGCTGATTATAGGAGATTTAGATCTCTGAATGGTAAGGCTGTTTGAGCCTGAGTGTAGGAGAATTGGTTCTCTGAGTTGTAGGCCTTGGGGCAAGGCTGAGGTATGGTTGTTAGCCTGAGTTGTAGGAACCTTATAGGGTTCTGAGTTATAGGAACCTTTCAGGGTTCTGAGCTATAAGATCTATGGATCTGAGGTGAAGGAAGAAGTTAGGCCAAATCTACCACACTGCTAGATAGGTGAAGGTAGAAAGTGGATGTACCCAGACCTTGGGGAACCACTATAAACCTATGTGCAATCTGTGATGCTTGTGTTATTTTAGATTCTGTGATTGTATATGCTGTGTTAGCTGTAGAGATTTGAGATTTACATTAAAGATCTGTAGCTATATTCTGCCTTAGTTTAAAACAAGGAAAATGACTTATTCACCCCCCTCTAGGTGTTTAGGTTGTCTTGAAGTTACAACTATCAAGCGCCCTGCACGAAGGCAGTCTTTGTAAGGAGCGCCCTGCACGAAGGCAGTCATTGTAAGGAGTGTGCTGCCCGGAGGCAGTTGCTGTAAGGAGCGCGCTGCTCGGAGGCAGTTGTTGTAAGGAGCGCGCTTCCCGGAGGTAGTTGCTGTAAAGAGCGCGCTGCCCAGAGGAAGTTGTTGTAAGGAGCGCGCTGCCTGGAGGTAGTTGCTGTAAGAAGCGCACTGCCCGGAGGCAGTTGTTGTAAGGAGTGCACTGCCCGGAGGCAGTTGCTGTAAGGAGCGCGGTTCCCGGAGGCAGTTGTTGTAAGGAGCGCGATGCCCGGAGGCAGTTGCTGTAAGAAGCGCGGTGCCCGGAGGCAGTTGCTGTAAGGAGTGCAGTGCCCGGAGGCAGTTGCTGTAAGGAGCGCGCTGCCCGGAGGCAGTTGCTGTAAGGAGCGCACTGCACGAAGGCAGTTGCTGTAAGGAGCGCGCTGCCATGAGGCAGTTGTTGTAAGGAGCGCGCTGCCCGGAGGCAGTTGATGTAAGAAGCGCGCTGCCCTGAGGCATTTGTTGTAAGAAGCGCGCTGCCCGGAGGCAGTTTCTGTAAGGAGCGCACTGCACGAAGGCAGTTGTTGTAAGGAGCGCACTGCCTGGAGGCAGATGCTGTAAGGAGCACGCTGCCCGGAGGCAGTTGCTGTAAGGAGCGCGCTGCCCGGAGGCAGTTGCTGTAAGGAGCGCGCTGCTCGGAGGCAGTTTCTGTAAGGAGCGCACTGCACGAAGGCAGTTGCTGTAAGGAGCGCGCTGCCCGGAGGCAGTTTTTGTAAGGAGCGCGCTGCCCGGAGGCAGTTGCTGTAAAGAGCGCGCTTCCCGGAGGCAGTTGCTGTAAGGAGCACGCTGCTAGGAGGCAGTTGTTGTAAGGAGCGCGCTGCCCGGAGGTAGTTGCTGTAAGGAGCGCGCTGCCCGGAGGCAGTTGCTGTAAGAAGTGCACTGCACAAAGGCAGTTGCTGTAAGGAGTGTGCTGCCCGGAGGCAGTTGCTGTAAGGAGCGCACTGCACGAAGGCAGTTGCTGTAAGGAGCGCGCTTTCCGGAGGCAGTTGTTGTAAGGAGCGCACTGCACGAAGGCAGTTGCTGTAAGGAGCGCGCTGCCCGGAGGCAGTTGCTGTAAGGAGCGCGCTACCCGGAGGCTTTTATTGTAAGGAGCGCGCTGCCCAGAGACAGTTGTTGTAAGAAGCACGCTGCCCGGAGGCAGTTGCTGTAAGGAGCGCGCTGCCCGGAGGCAGTTGCTGTAAGGATGTAAATGGACGCCATCACAGTTGCATTTCAAACCGTGTGGATGATGCTTGTCATCAATAGTCCTGAAATGGGTAGAGCATCGCTGATAGGCACGAAGCCCCCTCTTGGGCTGGTCGACTTAGGGGTTGCCCCCCAGTTCGTCCTAGCGAGCATCTGGTTGATTTCCTGTCAACGGACTTGGTGCTTTTCCCCGTAAGAATTTCCCTAGGAGGCCTTGTCCGACGAGACACTCGATTTCCTCTTGAAGCTTTGAGCGATCTTCTGTTTCATGTCCTCGTCCCTGGTGAAACTCGCAGTACTTCATCTGGTTTCCCGTATTTTTAGCGAGGGGTCTAGGCTTGCAGAGCGTCTCGTTTCCTTGAATTGCATAAAATACATTTGTCCTGGAGGTGTTGAGGGGTGTGTAATCCCGGGACGGCTCATCTCTCTGAGGGTCACGTCGGTGTTGCCCGTTCTAACGCTCTTCTTGGAACCTTCCTTCATGGTATTGAGGGGGTCAGCTCCTCCCTTTTTCGCTTCTGGTTGCCATCGAACTGTTGACGATGAGCTTCAATAGCCTCATCGGCTGCAATTTGCGCCTCTACGCGGTGTACGAGGTCGGGGTAGCTAGCGACGGTTTCCATCATTAATGCGGAATAGAAGCTTCAGGGACGGAGACCCCCAAGGAACACTTCTCTTAGTAGCTCTGGGCCCACCCCTGGGATTTGGCGAGCTTTTGCGGATAACCTGCGGAAGAAGTCATTCAAAGACTCCCCTTCGCTCTGGCGGATACTTGATAAGTGGGAAGGATCGCGGACGATCCTATGATTTGCTATAAACTGATATGTAAACTGTCTCGTTAACTCTGTGAAGTTGGCGATAGAGCCCACCCTCAAGGAGTGAAATCATTTTCGGGCCTGCCCCTTGAGAGTGGCTGGAAACACTTGGCAGAGTAACTGATCAGGTGCATTGTAGATCCTCATAATGGTAGTGAAGTGATTGACATGTTCCAACGGGTCGTCAATTCCATCGAAAGTTTCGATATCGGGCAGTTTGAAACCATGAGGAATGAGATGAGCCAGGATTTGTGGTGTGAGGGGGAGCCTTGTCAGAGTGGCCGGCGAGTATGAATATTATGCCGGCTGGCTTGTCGATATTCTTCTGCGATCATCTCCCGAATTTCTTCCCGAGTAAACCTCTCGAGCGGGGGAAGTTGGGCCTCGTCTCCCCAGTTGTGGCGGTGTCGCCCAGTTTCAGCTTTGGCAGCCGAGTGAGTGGGGATATCGGCGCCAAAGTATTCTTCGGGTGCCTCTTGTCTTGGAGCTTCTTGCGCCCTGTCATGATTTGTCAGTTGCGAGTTGACTGGTGCTGGAGGGGGAGCAGGAGGCATTCCCAGATTCCTGAGCAGAACAAGCATTTCAGTTTGCTGCTCTTCTATTTGTTGAACTCACCCCTCGAGGGCGGCGACAGGCGGGAAAGCGGCCTCTGCGGTCAATAGCGCGTCTACCATAGAGTGAGAACCTTCTGGTTCAGTGTGTCCTTCTGGGACAGATCCTTCAGGAGCGCGGACGCTTCTTTTTCGCCATTGAAGCGGAGCTTGGATGTCGTAAGGAGAGAGGTCTTGGCTTCTAAAGGATGTTGGGAATCGCTTTCCCACAGACGACGCCAAACTGTTGCGGTTCGATCAATGCCCTCGGTAGACCGGTCCCGGATCAGTCCGTCTTAGCCCCGGGCGATCGAGTACGTACACAGTCAAAGTAGAAACAGAGAAATCGTACACACACAACTTTAGCGTGGAAAACCATGGAAAGGGGAAAAAATCACTTGGTCGGGTCTGTGTCAGTCAAGATCCACTATTTGCCTCTGTTACAGTGCTATTGTAGAGAGAATGCGAGGGCGACAGACCGCACCTCGTTATAAATACTGGGGAGTTGAGAGAGCTCTCCTTGGGTTGCAGGTCACCACTAAGGAGTTCGTGCACTTTGACGAGCGTCTTTCTTGAGTGCTTGCTCTTCTGGTTTGCGCTCTGCAGGATGTCTGCACTTTATCCCTCAGACTGAGAAGAGTTGCCTTCGCTGGCACTTCGTTTCCTTCCTTCTCTGGACGGCGCTTGCAGGAGAACCTGCCAAGTTAATGAGTGAAAGAGGAGGAGCGTAGAGAGAGAAGCTCCGGGGAGAAGCAAAAATGAAGAGAGAGAAAGAGAAGGAGAGAATGAAGCCGGATACCTTGAAATGAACTATCAGGGGTGCTTATATAGGGTTTCCGAGGTGGTTAGGGTGGTTAATCGCCGATCAGAGGGTCGTGATCGCTTGTGGTGATTGGAGGGCCGTGATGGCCTGCCACGATCGGACGATGGAGAGAAGGTCGGCCCACGATGGTGGTCGGAGGAGGTGTGCCGGCCGGTGGCCGCCCGAGGGAGGGGGCGGTCGGCCAATCCCGATGCTCGCAACCCCACTGAGCGAACGATTGCAATCTCTCGGCATGATTGACAATTCTCAGGGGCCCCTATATAGCCGCGACAGGCAGGGGCGGATCTAGAAGGGGGCCAGAGGAATATTGGCACCCTTATTTTTTGCGATTTGTTATAAGCAAACCAAAGTTTTGTTATTCGCAAATCAAATTTGACAATTCACAGACCAAAAGTGGTTATTCGCAGACCAAACTCAACTATGTGTGCCGCCAAAATTACTTCAGAACATTTTTTGTACTATTGCGTTTAAAATTTGTGTACCTACATTTCTAATTTTCTTGGTCTTCCACTGGTAACGGCATCCATGCATGTCATGATAGTACCTTCTTCCGTGCACACCATTACAGCTCCGTGCCGACGGAGGTATATAAGTATATTGTCACTTGGGGAAAATTAAGAGCGCAAGTTATCTTTATTTAAACCCTGAAATTTCTAAGTCAAGCCAGTAAAACTCGGACTAAGTACACGAGAGCCCGATCAGACCGATTATGAGCATCAAAGCCACAAGCCCTGGGAGCCCCCAAAGAAGGAGTCGAACCCGCGCATGGCAGGGCCGCGCAGGTGCGCCAAACTTGCGCGCAGGCACGCGCAACCGCACCCCGCGCAGCCCGTGAGCTCCCGGCCCGCGCGTGGACAGCCCGCGTGGTCGCGCCCCCGCAGGGTCTCGCCCCGAGCCACGTGGGCACCTTGCTTGGGCCGCCCGAACTACCCGAGGTGCACTCCCGTCATTTCGGCAAAATTGGTGATTCAGGTGAACGAAAGCGACGCCATTCACCAACACGAATTACTCTTCGACGCAATTACTATCATAACCCTCCAGGAAACTATAAATAGGCCTTCGAGCCTTCTTTGTAAGACAAGCAACCCCAGATAAAAAAGAGAGTTCTGAGATTTTTTGGCGGGATCATAGACTTAGGTCGATTCTCCGCTCATAAATTCTCCCAGCTCTTCTCCTTGCTCTAAGGCTTCAACACACTCCAACTCACATCAACCGCCTCCGCGAGAGCGCTTCCATCAAGGCTTCGCATCAACGAGGGTGCTCCCTCCAAAAGCTCTGTGGACTTAGAGAATTCCCGGCCGGAACGCTCCCACCAAAGTTCCGTGAGCTTGACAATATTTCAAGGTCAGAGCACTTCCATCGAGGTTCCAAGACTTAGTTGTTTTTTCTCATTTTCTATACTTTGCACCTGTAACGAAGTAGCGGTCTGTTGCTCTCCGAGGTCAAATCAATATTTGTAAAACTCTGAGAATCTAGTGGATTTTGGTTCGGCACAGCTCCAGTCACGTGATTTTTCACCCTTGTTGGGTTTTCCACGTCAAAAACGCCTCTTGTCATTTGTTGCGGTTTACTTTGACTGTTTGCGCTCCCGGTTTGATTCGGAGCTAAGGCGGTCCGATTTCTCCGGACCGGGGAAAAATCGGGTGACCCGCAATAATTTGGTTCTGTCTGTGGGAAGATGTTCATAAAAGCTCTGACAAGTCTCAACATTTCCCAACCAACAACAATGACAAGAAGGAGTGGCACGGCCCCAGAAGAGCTCCACGAATGGCCACGACCAAATCACTCGCGGACGACGCTCCACTGCCCAACGAAGCAACCTTCACTGCCATTCCCACCAATACAGTATAAGAGCGCTTCTGACTGATGGAGGAGTACCTGACTGAAATGCTCACCCTCCTACAGAGGATGAGAGTATCCAACCCTCCCCGCCTAGACAACGCGCGCGATGCATGACCGATGGTAGCGCCGGAGCACATCCTTCGTCAGAGCACGGCTTACCCAGAAGATCCCCCCGCTGATGAACACTCAGACGAAGAAAGCTCGATGCATGCCATCTGAAGATCGGAGACCCAGGACGACGCTAAGCCTGACCCTCAGCTAATGGAAGTGGAACTCCCAGTGAGGCGGCCATAGACTCACCCGCCAAAAGGTCAGGGACATGATCGAGGAAGGATACGACACGGGGCGGCGCCACCCCGTGAACGTGCGACGTACCATCCACCATGGTTCCCTGCTCACCCTCCAATTCATGGTGCACTCAGTACCACACATATTCAAGCCACCACACTTTGAGGCCTTCGATGGGGTAGAAGACCCCTGGAGCACATAAGTCACTTCGAGATAATCATGCGGCTCTTCAATGCGCCTGATCAACTGCTAGGCCAAGTGTTCCCCACGAATCTGAAGGGGCGAGCACGCACGTGGTTCCACTCCCTGCGGGAGGGGGCAATCAAAAATTTTGGAGAGCTCACCCACATTTTCATCGACCAGTTCATAGCCAACCAATGGATCGTAATAGATCTCTCAAACCTCTCCGACATCCACTAAAATGCGGGAGAGTTGCTCAAGGATTTCTTCCGCCACTTCACCTCCGAGGCACGACAGATCTCGGGAGTCGACCCGGAGCTTCTTCGCGACGTCTTCCTCGGATGACTCTGCTCAAGTGGATTCTACTCTGTCCCGACGAGGGAAATAGTCCCCAACCACGCCGACCTCATTCATCGGGTCGAAGCACAAATTGCGGCCGACAAGGCCATCGAAGCCCACCGCCATCAATTTGAAGGGTCTTCCAAACGGCAATTCTCTCCAGGAACAAGGCACCCGCCGACATCGGGAATTTACCCCGCTAAATACCGCCCAGACGCAGGTACGCGTGGCCATCTGAGACTCTAGTGTGCTTTGACACCATAAGTCATTGCCCCCAAATCGAGGACACTAGACACACTACTGTGAATTTTATCGCGGGAATACGCACATCACGGAGGACTGTACCTAACTGAAGGAGGAGATAGAGCACCATATCCGGTAAGGGCATCTGGGAAGATACTTGCAAAATCAAGTACCCAATCAGCCTCCACCACACCAACCGAGATGGGATCAGCCCCCTCTACGCTAGGGTGCGCAGAGGGGGACATGCAAATGATCGGGGAGGTCGGAACTATTGTCAGCTCACCCTTCTGAATCTTCTTCATTGCTCTGTACGAGAAGAGCCCGGAATACCCCGAGGCCACAGGCGAATACCACCATCAGCTTCGAGGACACAAACACTTGAGAAGCGTGCACATATCACACCAAGATTCCCTCGGCATCAGCGCAAGAATCAGCGATCCCTGCTTCAGGGTTAGACAGATACTGGTTGACAGTGGGAGCTCAGTGGACATCTTGTTTGAATATATTCCGCTCAATATGAAGGTCACTCGAGAGCGGCTTGAGCCAGCAACCAGGCAGCTATATGACTTCAACAACAAACACGTGCCCGTGCGGGGAACGATCACTCTCCACGTTACTCAAGGAGAGTTCCCAAGGTAAGTAACCTGGGACGTCCAATTCGTAGTAGTCGACTCCAGCTCGATATACAACGTGATTTTCGGGCTCCACTCCAAGCACTCTTTGAGACAATCTCCTACATTCTGCACCTGGCACTGAAGTTTGTCACCCTTGCAAAATAAGTGTCCAACAGGGCGATCAGGAGGCGGCACAACTCTGCTATCTTCAGTAGGTGCACCCTAGTCAGGGTCGGGGACAAAGAAGTCTGAGCGAGACCTAAGTCGGCATGCCCCCTACTATTTACTGCTTTCCCTATTCTGTCTTGAAGAATAAGTTGTGAAGGTGGATTCACGAGAACCTATACCATACTTTTTAGCCATGCAATATCTGTTTTTCCCTCCACAGCAAATGGGTCATCACAAGGCGAGATTGGTGAAAGCCTTTCTACATCTCCCAGGTGATATTGACGAAAGTCTTTTTGCACCAACTAGAAAAGATTGACGAAAATATTTTCGCACATCCCAGACGAGATCAACAAATGCATTTCTGCACCTCAGGCATGATCGGAAAAATCCCTTATGCACCTTAGGTGAGACAGAAAAAGGTCTGTCTGCATCTCCCAGGTGAGATGGACAAAGGTTCATATGCACCTTCATTTGAATGAACCTGGGTTCTCCTGAGGTGTGTACGAACAAAGGTTCTTCTTCACCTCCACCCAGACGGACCTCGGTCCTCCTGAGGCACAAACAAACAAAAGTTCTTCGCCACCTCTGCTTGGACAAACCCTGGTTCTCCTGAGCCGCGAACAAACAAAGGTTCTTTGCCACCTCCACCCGGACGAACACCGATCCTCCTGAGGCGCGAACAAACAAAGGTTCTTCGCCACCTCCGCTTGGACGAATCCCGGATCTCCTGAGCTGCAAATGAACAAAGCTTCTTCATCACCTCCACCCGGACGGACCATCGTCCTCCTGAGGCGCGAACAAATAAAGGTTCCTCATCCTGTATGCATGGATGAACCCCGGTTCTCCTAAGGGCACGGACAAAGGTACTTCATCGTCCCCCACTCAAGGTACGAGTAAGTGAGGGAACATTGCCTCCAAACACTCAACATCCTATGGTTCTCCTGGAAGTGCGAGTAAACAAACAACGCTTAGCCAAAGCGCTACTCTACCAAAAAGAATACACGCACCAAAGCACGACCAAAACACAACAAATCCAAAAGCAAAAAGGGTCTCCACTTAAATGAAAAATGTCACAGGGCCACATCATCATAAAAAGTAAAAGCATGCAACGATGCAAAAATATGCCTACAACACAAAGACAGGCAAATCAAAACAAACTGGGGAATAAGAGGTCCCCAGGATCATCCCTCCACGACAACATCAACATTGTCATCTGAGGCATCCTCCACGCCTAGGGCATCACACTCCGAAAACCTCCAAGCCGCTCAAAACCCATTGCCGAAACCCAAGAAGTACGCGGCTTCGCCCTCATCCTCCACAAGTTGGTCAACCTCTGTCGTCATCATCTCAGAGCATGCCTCCTCCGCGTTGCGAGACCGCTCCACCTCAAAGTCATGAGAGGCTCTATTCTCGGCCACTATAGCCGCCTGCACAGCCTCGACCACCTCCCGCTCCACGATCAGCTAGGACTTTTCCTTCTTTAGCTACTCGACCTCCCCCTCCTGCTGGCACAACGCAGTGTTAGCCGCCTCAGTGCAGCGCACCACCTTCGCAAGAGTCACCTAAGAATAAACCATACTCCCAAAAGAGCCTCGATCTCGGAGTTGGAAGCGCTCAGCTTGGCCCGAAGAGTCTCTGCCTCTGACTGAGAAGAGGACATTTGAGACTCCACATTAACCAGCCAAGAAACGATGTCCTTCTTAATTCTTTTTCCGGGCCTCCGCCAATAAATCCTCAAACGAATCCAATATCATTCACTGGGAAAGAAAGTCATCCTTCTTGGTCACGTAGGTGCTGTTCCAAGAGAGCGCAGTGTCCTGAGCCTCGTTCAGCAAAAAACACAAAGATTGAGTTACTTCAGCACCCGACGCAGTCCAAGGGTAAGAAAAATACTGGGGGCAAATAAATGTACTTCCGGAGAAGCGCTTGACAAGTAGAGCACTCCCTCTCCTTCCCCTTCCCTATCACTAGCGGCGGATCGGGAATCACTCGGGAAGTCAGCTCGATCACAGGAAGCTCTGCAGGATCCTCAGACTCCATGGGGGGAGGAACAACAACCATGTCCTCTGGGCAATCGTCAACAATATCTATGAGAACCTCGGGGGCAGCCAAGGGCGACCGCCTTCCCCTAGTGGCTGAGAGAAATCCAGCTTCCTCTTTTTCTTCCCGCGCCCTAACGACATGACGCAACTCCGCTCCACATCTGTCGAAAGGCCTGCAAGAACTAGCCGCTTCTCAACAACAAACGTGTTGATCTTATAAAGAATATCCCCAACTCGCGTGGATCCTCAAAGCCTAGCAATAGAGTAAAGTCATACTCCTTCCCCATAAGATGGCGACAACGACCAGGATGATCCCACCAAATCTCGGGCAGCTCCCACGGGTTTTTGACGAACCCATACAACGTCCCTCCATGATGATAGTCGGTCTTGTCCTCAAATGACAACCCCCACTTGTTGCAACAAACTTCGACCCGATAGCCTGAGCCAAGGTGAACCCCGCACCACTTGCGGAAGAGATGAACCAACATCCGAGAGCTGTGCTCCCAAAAGAATCAAAACAACCCCATAATCCTCGTGAACCCCACCAGAGAAAACTGCGTCACTGGAACACCGCAGAACCGAAGCACAGGGTTTGCCTCATCTGTGGGAGGGATCCGAAATCACGACTTTAAGCACCCCTCCATAATCGCAAAATGGCCTGCATGAGGGCATTGAACGCTCTCTGACGGGGAAGGAATTACAATCTTGACGTCCTCCGAAATCCCAAAGCGCTTCTTCTAACTTCCCACGTGAGCAGAGGTCAAGGACGACGAAAGTCGCATTGATCGCCGAGGGATACCACTTTTCGACACCTATAAAAGAAACGGATGTCAACACCAAAACAAGCCAAGGAATGAAGATCAACACACATAGAGAACGACGCGACCATGAAAGCAGCCCCGAACACGAGTGTGAGGGGGCCCGCGGGCCAATCCGCATGCACGCGCACTCACGCGAGGAGGGTAGCCCTGCACACACGACCAACCTCGCGCGCGGGCGTCCCCTCTGCGCGATGCCGCGTCTGCAACCTCCGCGCTCGGAGCCTCATCTGCCACCCCCACACCGACGCCCTTTTGCTTGGAACTATCGTCGGCACCCTCTCTCGCTCGCCTCGCTCCTTACTCCCGAGTCAAGAAGAATACTAACCTTCTTCGAGGGAGAGATGTCGGTCACAGAAGCTCCGCAGGCTTCAAAATCTTTACAACAATGTGAGGAAAAAAAGCGGAATGACCCTCTCTAATTTATAAGCATTGGAGGAAGACTCATAATGGACCAAATTAATTTGCAAGATAATCCTTGCCAAATTTTCCTGTCTTAAAAGGCAACGAATAAGAGTCAATCTTTGACCGTTAACTCGCAAAGTATGGCAGATGATTTTCTGATTATTGGAGCTCTACGGGAGAAGCAGGAAATTTCCGCACTCATCGCTTTGCGGATCATAACTCGCAAAAATTTATGGGCATTTGATGAGGTCCCAACTAAAAATTACAAGTCAAACCGGCAAGACTCGGACCAAGTGACCGGACCGATTACGCGCACAAAGCCACAAGCTCTGGGAGCCCCCAAAGAAGGAGCTGAACCAGCGCACGTGCACGACCGCGCAAGTGCGCGCGCCCGCACCCCGCACAGCCCGCATTCGCGCGGCCCGTGAGCTGCCCGCCCGCGCGACCGCAACCCGAGCGGCAGTGCGCGGCCATCCCTCGTAGCCGCAGGGCCGCATCTTTGCAGGGCCGCTCACCCGCACGGTCGTACCCCGCGCGGCCGGCCCTCGCGGCCGTAGGGCCGCACTTCCTGCGACCACGGGCGGCCGGTCTTAGCGGCCGCAGGGCCACACCCCCTGCGGTCGGGCACTGCCGGCCCTAGCGGTCGCAGGGCCGCACCCCGTGCGGCCGCGATGCGCGGCCATGCTGCGCAGTCGTGTGCACGCTGCACGCGCACCACGACTACGCACGCGCGTGCCGGGGGCGGCCGCCACTGCCGCCGGCAACCCACGCCATATTCGACCACCTCCACCATCGTCATCTTCCGCTGGTTGCCTCCGCCTCCTGACACCTCTCCTGGGCCTTCCGAACTGCTCGGAGGGCACTCCCATTATTTCGGGAAAATTGGAGATACAGGTGATCAAAATGGAGCGACGACATTCACCATCACGAATCACTGCCTCACATAATTACCATCATAACCCTCTAGAAAACTATAAATATGCCCCTATGCCTTTATTTGAAGACAAACATCCCCAGAGGCAAGAGAGAGCAGTGAGGTTTTCCGACGAGATCGTTGCCTTAGGCCGATTCTCCGCTTAGGAATTCTCTCTGCTCTTTTCTTTGCGCTAAGACTTCGATACACTCCAAGTCACGTCAACCGCCTCTGTGAGAGCGCTCCCATCAAGGCTTCGCATCAACGAGAGCGCTCCCTCCAGAAACTCCGTGGACTTAGAGAATTCAAGGCCGGAACGCTCCCACGAAGGTTCCGCGAGCTCAACAACACTCCAAGGTTGGAGCGCTTCCATCGAGGCTCCGAGAACTTAGCCGTTTTCCGCATTTTCTGTACTTTGTACCTGTAACGGAGTAGCGGTCTGTCGCCCTCCGAGATCAAATCAATTTTGGTAAAACTCCTAGAATCTAGTGGATTTTGGCTCGGCAAAACTCAAGCCACGTGGTTTTTCACCCTCTTCGGGTTTTCCACGTCAAAAACGTCTCTAGTCATTTGATGCGGTTTACATTGACTGTTTGCACGCCCGGTCCGATTCCAAGGGAAGACGGTCTGATTTCTTCGGACCGGGAAAAAACTGGACAACCCGCAACAATATAAATTTAATTTGATTAGATCTTTTTCGAAATAAAGTCAAAAAATTTGAGTGTGAGACTTGAACCCATGTAGTGAAAATATGACGTTGAAAGCTAACCAATATGTGAATATCCCATGCAAATTTTTCTTTGGACAAATTTTTACTGTTCATAATTTATTTATGTAATACATAAGAAAAATATTAATATGTCCTCATGCATTTATATTAAATAAATAATTAAAAAATATGTATTCATATACAAATTTATTTTAATGAATATATAAATTACAAGCACATGCATACAAATGGTCTCCACTGAATTATCCCCACATAGCAATTATCCAACCACTATTGTGTTGGGCCACTTCATGTAATTATAAGCTGCATGCCAAAAGTATAACAACAAAACGTCTCAATCACAAGACTACAAATGAAGCTACATTGTTAATTAATGGGCACGCATAAGCGAATGTGATTGTAGCACACAATGAGGATGCAGTCAAATCTATAGGTGACAACAAGAAAATAAACTACACAGCAATACGAAGGTTCGACAAGCCTCTAGAGATCATACAAGGGGTATGAGCCAATGTCCGATCAAGCGAAAAGGATCTACCCGATCCGATTGAATGTGCAAAATAACAACGAAATAAACCGGAGAGAACCACGACTCAATCAAAGCAACTGATGGGGGTGAAGCCCCATTTATAGGCTTGGGTGTGCACTTAATCATTTCCCTCATGATCCCTCCTATGGTAGAGATCATGGGTTTGACTGGTTAACCCACTCCCCCCATGATCTCCACCATAGAAGGAGAGATCATGGTGGCCCCCACTCAACAACTACCGCCGCCTCCCGCCGCCACCGCCGCCGCCCACCGACCACCGCCGACCGCCGTTCGCCTCCGTTGCCGGCCACCGTCCGCCGCCGCCGTCGCCCGCCGCCGTCCGCCGCTGCCATCGCCCGCCGCCCGCCATCGCCGCCTGCCGCCGCATCCCGCCGCCGGCCGCCGGCCGCCGCCGTCAACCGCCGCCGCCGCTTGTAGGTTGGCCACCGTTCGATCATGACCAAGCATCCTTCGCCACCCGATCTACAGGTAACCACTCACTAAGCCACCAAGTTAGTGGGGGGGGGGGGGGGCTCGTCATAACCATCTCCCAGAGGCTATAAAAGGAGCCTCATGTCTCCTCATTTCTCACCTTTTCGCTAGTCTTCTTCTTCCTCAAGTCAGTGCTCTGACGAACTCCTCCCTCGGGTCACCTTCAAGCCACCAACGAGCCAAGTCCCCAAGTGCGCGGAGAAGGGAAGAAGACAACCACCGTCAACGCTTGAACGTGTCAGCCACCAAGTTAGCATTTAGCACTCCTTCGGTGCAGCCTGTTACCCGTTGCAAGTTAGAAAATTCTCTCTCACCCCAAAGTTGTAACAAGGAGCGGCATGTCGCGCTCGATTCCCCAAACGCCCTATAACCACGAGCAGATAGTGGACTTTGACCGGCACAAATCCGGTCACGCGGTTTTTTACCAAGTTGAGGGGTTTTTCCACGTAAAAACATCTTGTGCCAATTCGTTCTTTTCACTGACTGTGTGAGCGCTCGACCGTCCCGAGAGCTAAGGCGGTCCAGTTTATTCCGACCGGGACGCCGAGTTTTCCCGCAACAGCAAGCCTTAGGAATTGCGCACAATTGTCCAACGCACGTATGAGCAAGGCATTTCCTCACATACCTAGCATGCACAAATACCAAGTTCCACTTGTGATTAGCGAACATTCGCACAACCAACTCACTAATGACGACCACTGCGGAAACAATATTTTGAGGCAGAGTTTTAGTCCAAGAAGGGGCTAATCCCAAAAAGAATCTAGCAGCCGACAAACCGTTCCTTTCCGGCCAATTGGTTGGAGATCGCAACGCATTCATCACTTTCTGATTCGTTCAAAGATTTCCAATCACACACTAATCCATTCATAACCGCAAGAAATAAAGGAAATGAGACGAATCACACCAAGAGTGGGGGTAGAGGAATCGTTACCCAACTGAGAGAGTTCTCGGTATCGCACGGCGGGAGCCCGAGGGGGGTGAACGGGAATGGACCGACTGTACGCCGGAGGGGAAGCGATGGACGGAGCCGGCTTCACGCCGGAAGGAGACGCCGGTGTCGCGCCGGAGGTCAGAGGCCGCCGGTGTCGCGCCGGACGGGGAGTCACGGAAGGTGTTGCGCCTTCTGGGAATCGGGAGGAAGAACACTTAATTCTTTTTTTTTCATTAGGGCAAAAGCTCAAAAATAGGAATATATATACTGCACATGAGGAGCACTCCCAACCACACCTTTTGTAGATCTCATCCTTGCCACTCAAATGTTTTTAACTCAAAATTAAATGTAGGAAATGAAAGGGAGATAAAACGTCCGTAACCGCCTAACATTTTGGCCGATCGGACACGCACGAATAAATTAAAATACGCAAAATATGTTTGATTAAAGTAATGTACGAGCTAATTAAATGTTCCGCGGCTCATGTCGCGATAGACCCTCCCCGTGTTGGGCTAGACAAGTGGCAGAATTTTTTTTTTCACTGGCTACGTCATCTTCATCTTGCTTAAAAAAATCTAAGAAAAAAATGTGAAATGTGTTGTCGGCTGTGAACAATGTTTGGGATTGGGATCCTCTTCGTTTCTGATGAAATGAATAGTATCCATTTGGAGATCTTATGGATAAGACCATCATGCAATATATCTAAAGGTTTAGACTTTTCATCCACTTTTATGTTCAAAGGAATGATGTTTGTTAGGTGAGCCTTAACAAATGACGGTTTAACCCATGCATTTACGACCGCCACCACTGTGCAAACGGGCCTATGATTTTTTAGGGAGCGAAGTAGTGCTTGGTGGATTACTTGTATTCTTTTTTGCTTTTTATTTTATTTTGTGATCCAGTGTACAAAGAGAAGTTGTGAATATTATTATTTGTTACAAGACACTTTATAATTATTTTTATGGTGATCAATCTCACAATGCTCATTAAGATTTATCAGAAGGGTGAGTAGTGTTTGGTAGAGTTTTCCTTGTCATTTATTATTTGTTTTTTAGGTTGTGACTAAGAATCTGGATCCCCTAGAGTTTGTACGGAAAACTTCAGGGTGGAGTTGGGAAGATCTCACGCGTTGGATTTCAATCGAACGCGTGAGAACTCAGTGTTTTTTAGATTTAAAATTATTTACTTTGTGTTTTTTTTACTTTTAGTGCCAAAATTTTTTTTAACCATACGATTGATAGAGTTCAGGAGTTCTCGTCCGTTTAATCGGTGAAGTTCCTCCTGAACTCAAGAGGATCCGGATCCTGTTACTAAAGACTCCAAATTTACATATTTTGCAAACAATATTATTTTTTAAACCACTTTTCTCTAGTGAACAAACGCATGAAAAAAATAAAGAATTGAAATAAACAATTCAATGTAGTGTAGATAATCTATTTATGCAGTTTTTATCTATTATGTTATTACACTACATAATTATGCAAGTATATGATTAAAAACACATGTAGGCTATAAAAATAAGTGAGTGAATAAAATAATTTTAAAAAAAAACATTATTCATACTTAGAGACATGCTAAATAATAATACACATATTTCTTACAATCAATTTTATTGCACACTATAAGACAATATTCAAGACATGACATAAACAAGACAATGTTTTAAAATTCTTGAAAATTAAATTAAATAATAATTGTATTTAATCTTTAATTGATATAATTAATCATCATTGATAATAACAACGAATAACATACAGTTTTATAAGATATCGCAAAGAGTTTTGAATAATAATGAAAATATTGCAGATTAATTTTTTGACATAAGATGCCAAAATCGTCTTTTAAAATTCTTATGTTTTTCAAAATCATGAAAGCTCAAAAAGTATATAATTTGAAAAACACATGATAGCATGCTCGAACACTTAGGATAACAATAGCCTCCGCATGGGCTTCGTCCTCGCTCGATGCTCTCGGGAGGCTTTCGGCCGCACCCAGGCAGGCTTCGCCCTTCTTCGCATAGGCTTTTTCCGTGCTCGATGCTCCGGGCAGCCTTCGGTCGCACTTCCACACAATCTACCAGCTCGGCGCCGCACCCGCCACTCACGGCCCCCAGAGCGCATATGCAAAATCAAACAACAATCATAGTACTCTGGGGGGCGCGAATGGTGGGTGCAGCGCTGAGCTGGTGGATCTCGTGAAAGCGGTTGAAGCCGCTTTTATACGGCCAAAGGCCACCCGGATCATCGAGCACCGACAAAGACCATGTGAAGGCGGGCGAAACCCATCTAGATGCGGCCGAAGACCGTCCTAAAGCATCGAGCACTAGCGTAGCTCGTGCAAAGATGCTCATATTTATATAAAGCCACTGACATGCGTCAAATTTACAACAATCTCACACCCAAAAATTTCCCATGAGGCAGCATGCAAAATGGCGATATAACCATCAATGCAAATGGCTTAGGTCTCATTTGGCGTGATGGCTGGTAGTCATGTGCAAAAAACTCGATCGGGCCGGGATTAGTACGACCCGTTTGGGCCCGGGTTTTTTCCCAACCGGGCTCGGCCTGGGCTAAGTTTTTTGAACCGGGCTGGGCTTGGGCTCCCTCTCGAAAGGGGAGCCCGGTTAGGCCCTTCAAGCCGGCCTGGGCCTGGGCCCGGGCCCAGGCCGGCCTAAATTAAAAAAATCAGCCTAAACTGGAGGGATTTCATCATAGCCGGGATTTAATCCCGCCTATCCCGCATCATCATAGGCGGGATTTAATCCCGCCTAATCAGGCGGGATTTTTTTCATTAGCCCAGCGCCGGGCTCAGGCTAGCCCGGTGCCCGGGCTTTGCCCGGTCCGGCCTGGGCCGGGCAACCGGCAAAATTGGGGGCCCGGTAAGGGTCCCAAGCCCGGCCTAGGCCCCGGCCGGGCCTAGCCTGGCTTTTGCCGAACCGGGCCCACGCTTTTTGCCCATTACTAATGGCCGGGCGGAGCGGATTTCATCCACGCTGCGGAACCTTGATCGCAGTTCCCGCAGCACAAGAAATCCGCGATTTTTAGTCCTTGTTTAGCAGCGTGGTGGATCCCCATCGCCCGATCGCAACCCCGCCAAAGACGTGAAACCAGCGGCCGGATGATACCACCCGCACAACACACGCGGTGCGTCCCAGCCAAACCGGCCTTAACCAATAACTAATGCAATATTTTCTCCGTTGAAAGTAAGTGTGATTGAGACATGCTCTAGAAGTCATATTTGCTGACCAACTCAGATCATAGCACGTGCTCTAATTCTGATCGCGACTTTGACTGGCAAAAACTCTAAGTAAATATTCATCATTTAACACATTTTTAAATTAGTCCCTTGTTTTTTTTTTGCATGTTTTAATTCCTTAAATTGTGGTCATTATTATCGCCTTATTGGTACTACAAAATTAATCAGTACCACTCAAAATTTTGATTTTGTTCATGTTCTTGTTTAAGGGCGCTAATACCCACATCATATTTTTGGCTATTTGCACTGGCCGATATTCGCAAGTACTGTTTTAGGACAATGACTATCTACAAACAAAACGTTATTTGTACCGTATTTTTTAACTTGAAAACAAAATTAGATAGCTTAGGAATTAGACACGGAAGGTCTCGACCTTCTTCCCTTTCGGCACCGACGATCTCACTGGTGAATCCACAATGGCTAGACACAGAAGATCTCTCACTGAAACTCCACACTGTCAGTTTTCTTGATCTCAGGTCAAGGCCATTATGTAATTTCCTTACTGGCGCCATAAAAAAAGATCTCTAGCGAGAGATCTCCTAGGTTGACGGCTTTTGAGAGCTCTCCCTCACTGTCAACCAATGTCATCTAGCCGGCTCTGTCTGCAGCCCTGCAACAAGTTGCCTATGGTGGCCGCTATGGTGAAAAGAATGGCTTCGTCCATCTTGCCGTTGGGGAATGAATCTGGCAGTTACATGCACTTTGGAAAGGGTGGTCGGAGATTCGAAATGGGAAGGCTCGTCGGAGAATGAAGAAGAGAGAAAACTCTCTTAGATCTGAAAATCAGAAGAGGGAGCACCGATGTTGGAGGGAGAGCTTGTCGGTTCTGCTTGAATCGGCCAGAGCTTAGTAAGGGAGGAGATCTCCTGAGATGGAGAGGAGGTAGATCTCGGCCAGATCTGGGCACTTCTGTCCGGTGAGATCGACCACGCTCCTCCACTAGGGTGGAATCGTCAGAGAAGACGGTGGGGGCTGGTCGCTGGAATCATCGGAGAAGACAGTCGGAGAGCGAGCGGTACAATGCGAGAAAGGGACGTTTGCGGTTAGGAGAAAAAAATCCTTATAAACTTAGAACTGTAGTGCGATTAGCCAATAATTGAGTGCGATTAACAGCGGTCTTGTTTTATATACACACTCGGTGATTTTAATAAAGGTCTTCCTCTTTCTTGCAAGATCTCGTCGGGAAACAGAGCGTTCGGATAAACGCGGTAAATCATTCTCTCCCAACCGCACTACTATTCCATGCGAAGAAAATGATATATGCATGGTAAACAAAGGAGAAACTCTGAGGCGAAGCCGAAATCAATAACAACGAGAAGATAGAGGTGATGCACCTGAGAAAGATAAGATGAGCCCATGACTCAATCTTTAGCTCATACATGTTCTCAAAACCATCCAAAATAAGAACCATAGTTTTCCCCATTGAACAAAGTTTGAAAGGAAATCAAGGTATGTACCATTTCCCGTGAGCTCAACCCTAATTTGTTGTCTTCTCCGTCCGGAGCGTCCACAATGGATATGCAATGGGGCAAAAAAAAGGCACATGTTCTTTTATGCATTGATTCCTCCTTTGGTCCAATTATTGTATTATCAAACATGTGCTGATGTCGATACTTCCCGTCAATACAACTTATCGTGTGACCAGGGCAAGCAAAGGAGAGGTCTTCAAGCAAAGCATTCGTGTTTTATTTTGGATTTTTTGTTGTAGCGGCCAAAATCGGCGCTCATGTAGACCGGTCTAAATTGCACAGTATTAGTTCGAGAGCGGTCGAGCACGCAAACAGTGTGAGTGTTGCTCGAAGCATCCGGATGGGGATCTAAGTGGAATCCCCTACCCGTTGCCCCTAGGTGGGTATAAATAGGCAAAACCCTTAGGAGTTACTACGGGTATGGGTTAACCGTGTACCCAACACGACCCGTTAAGCCTCCGAACCCGTTATTGTCCAAATATACAATAACAATCTCCTCCTATATTTGTGACAAATAACGTGTACGTTTCGGAGTGCAGAAAGTGAAGAATATTAAAATAAATTTCCGACTTAACACATTATCATAAGAGTTAACACAATTTTTAAAGAAAACATAAACATGATTTTTAAAAAACAATAACATAATACATCAAAAGAAAATGTGCTACTCAACAATAAATAAGTCTGGAAAACAATAAATGACTACAGATAAACGTGTAACAATTCTACTCAGAGAGTAGATCATCATCATCTATGTCAAAATCCACTTTCTCTCCTCCATCTTCACCAGTGCCTGCAAGGAATTTCATGAGTCAGACTCTATGAATTCATAAACATATGCAGTGACGTATCAAAGTAAACTAGCTCTACCTAAATGAGCTTAGTACTTGTAGCAGTAGTGAAGTAACACTGTCAGCATTTCTATCTAGTCTAGCTAGGACCAGTCAAGTTTTGATTTTAATAAATCAAACGTTGTTATCTTACTCATTAGTGACCACTATATGCCTCATCATATGACTTGGCACACCGTCATTTGCAACATTATCAAATGTAGAATAATGTGCTATGATCACTAATGTTAGATTAACACATACAACGATATTCTATTCCCAATTGAATAATTCTCAAATCAACTTACAATGAGAAAGATGGTAAGTCATCAGGTGTGGAATGACTAGCATCTAACCATCTTGGGCTTTCATCAAGAAATTATTTGGGGTTTTCAGTCTGTTATTAGATGCTTGAATGTTGCGACTATAGGTTCTTACCATAAAACATAAACCTTGGAGGAAGTTTCATATTTCTATGAACTTTAATCCCATCTCCCCCGATGTTTTAATTGTGAGAACTCTATTTAAGCCCTTTGTCAAGGCGTCTGCAACATTATCTTTTGACCTCACATCAATGAGGTTCACAATCCCTTGACTCGTAAGGGAGGTCAACCAGGCTTGTTTCATCCGAAGTTGCCTTCTTTTGCTGTTGAACAAAGTGTTCGTAGCAATCGTTTTCGTAGCCTGATTATCGCAGTAAACTGCAACAGAACTCAACTTCAGGCTCGACAATGGAATGTCCATCACCAAATCTCTTATCCACTCTACTTCTTCTCCCGCTGAAGCTAGAGCATAGAGTTCGGATTCCATAGAAGATAGTGCAATACATGATTGCCTCTTGGACTTCCATGCTACAGCTGTTCCTCCTAGTATGAATATAAATCCACTAGTGGACTTGCTGTCGTTTAATTCTGAGCACCATGATGCATCAGAATATCCTTTCATAACTAGAGGATGACCATGATAACATAAAGCATACTTGTGGGTGTGCTTTAGGTATCGCATCAGCCTATCGAGGGCATCTCAATGGTCTTGGCTAGGATTACTAGTGAATCTGCTTAACATGCCGACCGTAAAGGCTATGTCAGGTCTTGTACAGACCATAACATACATGAGACTACCAATCAGTTTAGCATAATCTGACTGTCGAATCGCAGCTCCATCATTGGGCTTCAAGCGATTATTGTAATCGTAAGGTGTCTCCACTGCTCTACGTTCACTGTATCCCCACGTGTCCAATATGGACTTTATATAGTGGCTTTGACTTAGGGAAATGCCATTTTTCCCAAAACTCACTTGCATGCCTACAATAGTCTCAGCTACACCTAGGTCTTTAATGCTAAACTCTTTCATTAGTTCTGACTTAACGTCATCTACTACAGATTGATCAGAACCAAGTATCAGCATATCATCCACATACAAGCATATTATAGCGACTTTGTTCGATCTATGACGTATGTAAAGATATTTGTCCGAAAGACTCGACATGAATCCCATGTTCCTTACACTATAGTCAAACTTCTCATGCCATAATTTTGGTGCTTATTTGAGTCCGTATAACGATTTGATTAACTTACAGACCTTATTTTCGTGACCGTCTACTATGAAACCTTCAGGTTGGCTCATGTATATTTCCTCAGTCAAATCTCCGTTCAAAAACGCAGTCTTAACATCCATTTGATGAACAATAAAGTTCTCAATAGACGCAATAGCTAGAAGTATCCTAATGGTTGCTAAGTGACACACTGGTGAATATACATCAAAGTAATCCACCCCACTAACTTGTGTGAAACCTTTAGCCACCAGGCGTGATTTATACTTAGCTACGCTACCATCAGGATTGAGTTTCTTTTTCAGAACCCACTTACACCCTATAGTTTTAGCCTCTCTTGGCTTATCAACCAATGTCCAGGTGTTGTTCTGAAGTAGAGAATTCATCTCTTCATTAATGGCTTCTTTCCAGAGTAATGAATCCCTTGATCTCATCGCATCCTTATAGGTGGATGGATCGGCCTCAACATGGTAAGTGACAAAGTCACTACCAAAAGTTCTGGGAGTTCGCTCTCTCACCGAAGTCCGTCTAGACTCTAGGACACTACTGTCTACCGGGACTGAATAGGAGGTGCTCGGTACTGATTCAAGGTCTTCCTCAGTAATAGTTGCTTGCATACCTGGGATGGTCAGGTTTTTATCCTTAAGGAACTTATCCTCAAAGAACACTGCATCCCTTGATTCAATAATTATATTATTAGACAGGTCTAAGAATCTATCTGCAGCACTATCTTCAACACAACCTAAGTAGACATATGTGTTAGTCCTAGGTCCAAGTTTAGACCGTCTAGGGTCAGAGACCCTGACATAGGCTATACAGCCCCAGGTCTTAAGTCTAGTTAAAGACAGGAGTCTCTTAAACCAAAGCTCATAGGGTATGACTTCTAACTTAGCATGAGGAACTTTGTTTAGAATGTTGTTTGCAGTTAAAACTGCTTCTCCCCAATAGGCAGTAGGCATGCCAGTAGTGAGGAGCATAGAGTTTAACATTTCTGTCAACATTCTATTCTTTCTCTCGGCTATACCATTTGATTGGGGTGAGTAAGGAGCAGTGGTTTCTGCTATGATCCCTTGAGAGGCAAGGAAATCCCGGAACTCACTGGACATGTATTCTCCTCCTCTATCACTTCTAAACCTCTTAATTCTCATGTCTAGTTGGTTCTCTACCCTGGTTTTGAAAAGATAGAATTTTTCAAACGCTTCATCTTTAGTTTTAAGAAGATAGATGTGACAAAACCTAGAGCAGTCATCTATAAATGTGATCATATACTTCATTCCTCCTTTGGTGACAAAACTTTTGAAGTCACATTTATCGGAATGTATAAGCTCTAGGGGTGTTATGCTCCTAGTAACCGCACTAAAAGGTTTCCTAGTGATCTTAGTCTGAGCACACACGTCACATTTCTTAGGCGGTGACTTAGTGTCTAATGTGATCTGGTGAGTTCTAGCTATTTGGAACATCTTCCTATAGTTCACATGTCCTAGTCTCTTATGTAGAGTCTTAGGGCTAACTAAGTTTGTTTGAACTTGTTGAACTAACTCGTTTGCTAGACTTAGTCGGTACATCCTATTTTGGACGTATGCACATCCAAAATAGTGTGAGTTAACTGACAGTGTTACTCTACCGCTACAAAAAATAAAAGACATACCAGCATCACATAATAAACTTATAGACACTAAGTTAGCCGCTAGAGAAGGAATAAACTTAACATTTTTAAGAGTTAGATTCTTACCTGAGGATAGCAGCAGCGTTGCATTCCCCACCTTCAAGACGTCAGCTGTCTCGCCATTTGCAACTGTAACAGACTCTTTTACGGCAGTGAGCCCTGTCATAAGATCAGCATTGTTGCAAACGTGGCACGTCGCCCCCGAATCCAAGTACCACTCCGTGCTGGCCTTAGCGTTTCCGACCATCCCAACAAAATCAGAAGACTCAGCTAGGCTAACCATATTGGCTTGGTTGCCATCCTGTGGTGCTTTGGTTCTTTCCTGTTTAGGGAGCCTGCAATCAGATGCGCTGTGCCCCCACTTGTTACAGTTAAAACACTTGCCCTTGAACTTTTTGGTGCGTTTGCTAGGGCCTGCAACCTGGGAGCTACCATGGGAGGGTCTGGTCCTCTTAGGGTTCGGCACGCGTTTAGAACTGAGAACCATGTTAGCCGCAGCCTTCTGCTTGCTAACAGTTTCTAAAGCGTGTCGAGTCCTATTCTCATCCTCAATGCGAATAAATCGCTTGAGGTCATTGAGACCGACCTGCATCTTCTTGCGGTACATTTCAGTTTTGAAATTGTACCATGTAGAGGGCAGTTTAAAAATAATCGTGCCAGCAACAAAACTGTCTGGCAGGGAAATATTCTCACTATGTAAAGAATCTACTAATGCTTCAAAATCCGATACCTGCGGGAGAATCGTCTTCTCCTCATCGAACATGAAGGAATGGAATTTGTCCACCAGGTGCGCCTTGGACAGATCCTCCTCTTGCCTGAAGTGCTCCTCCAGTGCTTCCTAAATTTCCTTGGCGGTCTTCATCTTGATGTACGTCTTCGCCAGGCTGGAGGACAAGCAGTTCAGCAGGTAGTCGCGACAGAAGTCCTCATCAGCTATCCACTGAGCCTCCTCTTCAGTCCCCACAACGACAGCACGATCAGACTGAACTGTGTAAAACACGTTCAGATACTTCATCCCGAACTGGGTATTCAACTTCCAATCGGTAAACTCGATCGCCGTGAATTTTTCCAGCTTTATCATCGGCACCGGAGACGAGAAATTGGTCCCCTTCATCATTTTGTCTAATCTAGTCTTCCCCACGATCTCCACGAAAGCAGATTATGTCAAGAGCAGAGGTGAGAAAAGAGAAAATATATTTCTCGGGTCTTTGCTCCTTCAGAAAACTGAAGCCGAAGTGACCTCCAGGCTCAATTCAGTCCAAGGGAAATTCTCACTTTTTCAGGAAATGCTTGCTGTACCTCCTCCCGATCAACAACAGCGCCGGAAACCTGAAGGTGATGTAGGCAGTGGTTTTCCCGGTCAAGGCAGTGGTTTTCCCGATCTGAATCAACGACCAAAAAAAAATCTGCTGTGGTTTTCCCGATCCGAACGCCGGCGGCGGCGGAAAGCAGGCGGCGGGATGTCCCTTCTGTCCCGATTTCGAGCAGAGGCTCCCAGAAAACACCGGCAACGGAAAAAAAACTCTTTTCCTTTTTCGATCTGGAGGGAAATCGCACTGGAGAAACGGGAAAGACGCACGGCTTCGTGAAATCAGTGAAAAACTGTGTTCTTTGAGCGACGGGACGAGGCGTCGGGCCCGAAACCAACTTCAACGATGGCTCTGTGCAGGCGGTGTCGGACACGGAAGCGGCGAGGGACACAGATCTGGCAACGACTGGAGAACAGGAGAACAGTGCACGGGATGCCTCTTCCTCACCTCCCGATCTCCAGCGATGGAGATTGCACTTTCTATCCTCCTGTGCGAAAAAACGACGGGATGAGCGGTTACCGGATCGTTCCGAGCAATGGGGCGTGATTCGAGTTTGTGTGTGTTGCTCGAAGCATCCGGATGGGGATCTAAGTGGAATCCCCTACCTGTTGCCCCTAGGTGGGTATAAATAGGCAAAACCCTTAGGAGTTACTACGGGTATGGGTTAACCGTGTACCCGACACGACCCGTTAAGCCTCCGAACCCGTTATTGTCCAAATATACAATAACAAACAGTAATTGAGAAATGAGATGACTGGCAAATGACTTTTTTAAACGTGAAAAAAATGGGTGAAAAATCACGTGGTCGGTACAGTGCCAACAAAATTTCCACTATTCTTTGTGTTGCTACAGTGCTTTGTAGAGAACTTGAGTGCGACAAGTCGCCTCTCGGTACAATTGCAGGAGGAGAGATGTGTTCAGAGGGTGACATGTCACCTCTCGCTGAGCTAAAGTCTTTTTCTTGCTGTAGTGGAGAGCATTGTACTCTAGTCTCTGGGTCCTTTGGAGTCTTCTGTCGGTGCTTGGAAGCTAGAGGGGCGCGTTCTACGCGTCTCGGCGTCTACATCTTGTCTCTTGCAGTGTGTAGAGGAATCTGGAGCGGTGTATTTGTTGTCGACTGGAGGGCTTCTTGCTGAGTCGATGGCACTTTGAGCGCAGAGCGCGTTGCACACAAAATACTTGTTGCAGTGTGCACGGAGTGCTTGCTGCGATGTGCGAGGAGCATGCTTTGTTCAGAACGGAATGTGTTCCGAGTGCATAGCAAAATGCGTGTAAGGTGAGACGTGCACATGGTGGAATGTGTGCAAGGCGTGGTGTGCGCAAGGGGGAATGTGTGCAAGGTGCGGTGTGCGCAAGGGGAGGCGAGCGCCACAGAATTCCCACTTGTGCTTAAAAAGGGTTCGAAGATCTTCGAAAGTGAAGGAGATCTTCAAAGGAGTTTTTGAGGATCTCTCTTGAGCGTGGGAGGAAAGGTTGGAAGAGAGAAATATGGATATGAAGGAGATACCGGAGTCCTATTTATAGACCCCTGAGGTGGTAATGGTGGTTACACGTTTATCTGCAAATCATAATCTCCATTTTTACTATTTGCAGACCAATTTAATATAGTTTGTGTCGCGCCGTTTTATAATACTTTTACTATGTGCAGACCAAGATAATTTCAGATATTTGCATACTCCCATAATATATAGGAAGTTATGTCGGTGATTACGTGGGTGATTACCCAAACATCGGACGGTGAAGATCGCGTGGGGGAAGATCGGACGGCGGAGAATTGGCTGACGCTGGAGAGGGGCCGACCAGTGGCGGCAGTCTGCGGCGAACCCCTGCGGCAGGAGGCCGCTCGGAGAGGGGAGAATGGCGGCAAGCCGGGACAACGGTCATGCCCGCGGCCGCGAGGCACGACGGGGGAGGCGGCCGGTTGCAGGCACGCCTGCTCGGGAAATTACTAAAATAATATTAGGATTTTATATTATTACAGACAAAAATTTCATATAAGGGACAAAGGCAGAAAGTTCCAGGTGGAAGGGAAATTTCAAACTGAGACTTAGTAATAGAAATATAGTATGATTACAATAGCTTTCATAATCATTTCTCTATCATTTGAACTTTGAGAATTATTTTTTTAGTTAAACCCATCACCTATTAAATAAGCCTCAATAACCCACCCCCAAAGCCACACATTGAGAGAGAAAGAGAAAGAGAGGGAATGGAGCATTTGGTTCTGGCGTCTAAAGTGGCGTCAAATCTCGGCGCCGTTGCCGGAGCTGTTGCCGGAGCCATGATCGTGAAGGCGGCGGAGATTCCGTTTCTTCGGCTGCCGGAGAGCAGCGGCGGAGGGTGGAAGAAACCGTGTCCGAAGTGCAGCGGGACGGGAAAGATGGAGTGCCTCTGCTCGCGGTGGTCCGATGGGGACCGCGGCTGCCGAACATGCCGCGGTTCCGGCCGGATGGCCTGCAATAACTGTCGCGGCTCCGGCTCTGGTTCCTGCAAGTTCGCCCCTATTCGTGTCTCTGTCCGCTCCGGCCGGCCGACGTTTTATAACAACGGCTTTGTTCCAGAAATTATACAGCTGAAACTCCTCTAAAGCTCTGCTTGGTAGGGCGGCCGCGGCGGCTGGAAATCCAGCAAACGTGGTTGGAGTTCGGAACCGGAGGGAGAGGGAGGGCTGCGACTGGAAAGGGAGCTGCCGTCCTGCATTCAGGAGAGAGATTTGTTTTCCCGCCTTGCAGCGAAGCCCCAGAGCCTAAGTTTAGATCAGATTTATCTGTTTATTTTGATTTATAGAACTCCTCTGAGGTCAGTTTATCTAAATGTAAGAAAATTTTAGAGTGATGTTATTGGCACATCAAAAATGATTATGTGGAGTCAAAATTTAATTACAACTCAATTTTGCTATGAGCACACCAAAATACTATGGACAAGCTCCTTGGGTGGCACGTTGAAGGCTTGAAGCAGATCAAGCACAAGAAAATTGGCAATTTACCTTCATCAAACTGCGCAACTGCCTTGAAAAGGTCTATTTTCTGCGTGGTTTAGGGCCTTTTGGCTCATGCACAGAAAGAACGTAGAAATTTTTGGAAGGGAAGAAGAATGAATTCCAGATGGAGAGAGCGTGCTAGATTGTCCTCAGCGGGATTGAAAATAGAGAAAAAATAGGTTTTAAATTGCTTTTTTTTTTATTTAATGGTATGTCCACGATGAATCTTGTTGTGTCCATAACACCACTCAAATTTTATTAGCTCAAACGCGAGCTTCGTTTTGCACGGCCGTAGGAGTCGTGAACGTGATTGTTTTGAACCGTCGTTGTGAACTCCTGACCTCACATAATCAACTTCATTCACTATTATGTTTAAAACTAGTTTTCTTTTTTGGTAGTTGTTGTGTGTCGCTCAATACACTTAGGCTCTATTTGGTTCGGCGGTGGCGGGTGGATCCGGCAGGTGGAAACGGAGTGTTTGAACCGGAGGGGGGAGGTGGCTGCGCCAAACGGAGTTTTTTGGGGCGTTTCTCAAGGCGGGCGGGTGCAAACAGAGCAAACGCCGCCGGAGGTTCATTTGTTTACCCTCCTTCCGCCGGCGTTTGCCCAAAACGGAGCAACGAAACGCCCAAACAAATAGAGCCTTAGAGACCGGACGAGGTAGACCATCGTAGCTCAAGAGTGAGTCAAACGCACAAACAGTCAAAGCAGAGAACTAATAGTAGACGGCGAGATTTTTACGTGTAACTCCTGAAATGGAAAAAATCATGGGCCCAGACACAAGTTGGACAAAATTCAGATGGTGACAGGTTCACCTCTCGTTTACAAGTATTTCTATGTATCTGGCGTTGGGCGAAGCGGTGCGCAGCGGGACGCACATTG
Source organism: Platanthera zijinensis (assembly GCA_039513925.1). Lineage (NCBI taxonomy): Eukaryota > Viridiplantae > Streptophyta > Magnoliopsida > Asparagales > Orchidaceae > Platanthera > Platanthera zijinensis. The sequence continues at coordinate 145,875,343 of CM077094.1, read as the reverse complement.
GAGCAGAATGCGGGAATGCGCACTGGAGTGGAACGCTGGGGACCGCATTGGAGCAAACTCGAAAGCAACCTGAGATTGCGGGAAGCGCATGTTGAGCAGGGCAATGAGCATTGAATCAGGTCTTCGTGCCTCTGAGCTAGACTTCTATTTGTTAATGTATATTTGGACAAATATCGGGGTCGGAGCCTTAACGGGTCGGTTCAGGTACACGGATATCCGTTACCCGTAGTAACTTCTAGGGATTGCTTATTTATACCCACATAGGGGCAACGGGTAGGAGATTCCACTTAGATCTTCATCTGGATGCTTCGAGCGACACTATCATTTTCGAAATTGCCCTGTTGCTCGTGCATCTCGTAACTGCCTCTTTTCTGTTCTTGTTTTTTTATTTTTCCTGATCGTGGGGCTTTTTGGCACTTTGCACCCCCCCAATTACCGGGTTTTGGTACTTTACACCCCCAAAGTTTAAAATTGACGGATTGCACCCCCGAATTCATAAATTCTGGCACTTTGCACCCCATGAGGGGTATTTATGTACTTTGACGTTATTAAAATAGTAATTTTAAGTGCAAACCACTTTTGGCTACGTGCAAACCAATAATTTTTAAGTACAAACTAATTTTTTAGATACAAGTTACGTGCAAACCAATAATTTTTAAGTACAAATCAATTTTTTAGATACAAGCTATGTGCAAACCGATCACTAGATTAGAGGCTGTCTAAGACAAAAGTAAGGTGGATGATGACAGATTTGCAATGGCGGCAACGATGACGACGATGGAGGCGGTGATGACGACGATGGAGGTGATGGTGGTGGCGATGACGGCGACGGAGATGACGGCGGTGATGGCGGCGGTTGCCGCGACGATGGCGGCAACGATAACGGCGGCCGCCGCGGTGATGGCGGTGGGTGCTCTTTGGATAACTTTTGATGATCAAAATTCATAATTTTTTGATGATGATTTGAATGTGATATGACCCCGGGCCGTTTCGACTTGGTTTATCATCGGCACGGGGCAAAGAACCGCGGGACTGAACCATCCGGTTAAGTCCCATCGCTCTCCTAATCAGAAATGGCGGGCCCGATCGGTCCTCATTAAGGCCGGGTATATGTGGGGAGTCAGGCGGACTCCCTAGGGCATCGAAGATCATTACTCAGGTTCGTTCTTTTCTCTTGTAGGAGTAGCCGTTTCTATCAACTGGTATCAGAGGAGTCGCTCCTTCGGATCGGGATGGCCGGCCATGGAAACCGCATATCAATGCTAGAGGAAGGGCAGCAGGGCCTTCACGATATGCTGGAGGCCTTGAAGGGAGAGCTAACGCAGCAGATCAGTGCCGGCGAGGAGCGATCCCGCGCGGCTATCTTGGAGGCGTCGGCGGCTCTGGCGGAACAAGTTAGCCGCATCGAGCGTGTGGATCGGGGGAAATCGGTCGCAGGCGACAGCAACAAGGACGCGCCTAGCGCCAAAGGTGCCGCACCCGACGGGGCCCGATCGACAGAGCCGACGAGGTCCTCGCCAAGCCCCGACGATCGAGTCTGTGGGTTTGGCGGATCGCAGGGAGCGCACAGCTCCGCACAGCAGGGCCCTATGACGCATCAGCCGCAGATCAGCGGAGACCTCAGCGGACTCTTCCGTGAACCCGGTGGCTTCCATCAGCATCGTCAGGGTCCGTCGGCATGGCGAGAGGATTTCAGGCACCCGCGGGGTGCCGGCGTCGGAAGGGGAGGAAACTATCACTGCCGGTAGCCACCGGCGGCGTGGGGAGAAGGCGAATGAAGCAATGGGATCGGCCCAGGAGGGCAAGCGGGCGTCCGATTCCCACACCGAGGAGGAGAGGCTCCGACGGAGGAACATTGGGGCCGAGGGCCTATTGCACAAGGTAGGGGAAGAGCAATGGAGTACGGCGGGGGATGGAACCCAGGTTGGGGACAACCTCCCGACTTCCAGGAAGGGCGGTCGCCGCCGCAACACCGTCCACCCGTACAGCCGCGGCTGACGAGGATGGAGTTTCCGAAATACAAAAATGGGGACCCCTTGGAGTGGATTGAGCGGGCCGAGATGTTCTTCGAGTACCAGGAGCTGCCCAGGAACTAGTGAGTGCACATTGCTTCTTTTCACTTGGAAGGGGAGACTTATCAGTGGCTGAGCTGGTGGAGGAAGCAGCGGCCTTACCCCACGTGGGAGGAATTCTGTGACGGGCTCATCGCCAGGTTCGGACCGACCGAGTACGAAGACTTCGACATGATGCTACACAAATTGAAGCAGATGGGGACTGTCAATGAATATCGTAAGGAGTTCGAAAGATTGGCGAATCGTGTTCACTGGACCGAAAAGGCGCTGCTGGGATGCTTCATGGCCAGACTAAAGGAGAAGATCAGCGACGAGGTGCAAGCTTTTCAACCCCGGAGCATAGCACAGGCCATCGGGATGGCCCGGCTACAGGAGGAGAACTACGGAAAGATCGTCAAGCCGCTTACGACACTGCTGCAGGAGGGCAAGTTCGCTTGGGGGCGGAGGCCACCGTGGCATTCCAAGCACTGAAGGAAGCCATGGTCACGACACCGGTGTTGGCGCTACCAAATTTTTCCAAACTATTCATAGTGGAAACAGACGCTTCGGGAGCCGGCTTAGGGGCAGCATTGATGCAGGAGGGGAGGCCGTTGGCATACTACAGTAAGGCGATACAAGGGAAGGCTTCGGGACTGTCCGTGTATGAGAAAGAAATGTTGGCAATTCTGCACACAGTGGGAAAGTGGCGGTCGTATCTTATCGGACGACACTTCATAATTCGGACCGACCATCAAAGCCTAAAATACTTCCTGGAGCAACGTGTATCTTCGCTCGAGCAACAAAAATGGGTGACCAAGATGTTGGGATACGACTACACGATTGAGTACAAGAAAGGGAAGGAGAATACGGTCGCTGATGCACTGTCGCGCTTACCCGCCACGAGTTCCATCTTCGCCATGTCGGCGCCGGTCTTGAGCATAATCGAGGACATTCATCAGGAAGTGTTGGCCAACCCAGAGCTGCGGCAGCTGCTGACGGATATTACTGCAGGCAGAACAAGAGAAGAGGGATACCACGTCATCAACGACAAACTGTATTACAAGGGACGCTTGGTGGTGGCACCAGGATCCGTATTGCGGCAACAATTGCTCCATGAGTTTCATGACACGCCCAGCGGCGGGAACTCGGGCATCTTGATGACATGTCAGGGCATCAAACAGAATGTCTACTGGAAGCGCTTGAAGGCTGATGTGGAACGACATGTGAAGGACTGCTCAGAATGCCAATTACAGAAATACGCCACCACCGCCCCAGCCGGGTTGTTGGTTCCACTTGACATTCCGGAGCTGACTTGGGAGAGTGTGGTCATGGACTTCATTGAGAGGCTGCCCAAGTCACAAGGCAAGTCAGTCATTCTGGTGGTGGTGGACCGGCTCACCAAGTATGGACATTTCATTGCACTCTCCCCCCTTGCTCCGTCGAGGCTGTGGCAGAGGCATTCGTTAGGGAGGTGGTACGACTGCACGGGATACCGACCTCTATCATCTCCGACCGTGGCACCACGTTCACCAGCAGGATTTGGAGGGAGCTCTTCCGCCTTATGGGGACAACTCTGCGCATGAGTACGACCTTCCACCCCCAAATAAACGGGCAGACAGAGTCCTTAAATCGGAGTGTGGAGACTTATTTGCGGTGCTTCATTACAGACAAACCCCGCCAATGGAATAAGTGGCTCCATTGGGCGGAGTACTGGTATAATACGGCCAACCAAACGGCCGCCAAGATGACGCCCTTCAAGAGCCTGTACGGCAGGACACCGTCTACACTACGACATTACGAGAAGGGGTCATCTGTGGTCCCGAAAGTGGATTCTGTGTTGCGGCAACGGGACGACATCCTAAACCAGCTGAAGGAGAATCTCCAGAGGGCACAACAACAAATGAAAACCCAAGAAGACAGACACCGACGGGAACAAAATTTCGAAGAAGGTGATTGGGTATATCTCAAGTTACAACCCTACCGGCAACTGTCAGTTGTTGGCGTGAAGAACCAGAAGTTAGCCCCCCGCTACCACGGGCCCTTTCGGATATTGCATAGGGTCGGGGCAGTAGCTTACACCTTAGAGCTTCCGTCGGACTCACGGATTCATCCCACTTTTCATGTATCCGTGCTCAGGAAGGCGTCCTTGAGGAATGCCCCCTTGGTTAGCCCCTTACCGGAAGTTACCGAGCTCGGCGAAGTTCGGCCACAACCAGAGCGTGTAGTGGAAGCAAGGGTTAAGACGGTACACGGGAAACCCATCGTGCGGCTGTTGATCCATTGGAAGGGCATGGCCGAATCTGATCACACTTGGGTGGAGTACGAGGAGCTCAAAGAGACTTATCCAGAATTCCAGCTTGAGGACAAGCAGTTTTTCGAAGATGGCGGGAATGATATGACCCCGGGCCGTTTCGGCTTGGTTTATCATCGGCACGGGGCAAAGAACCGCGGGACTGAACCATTCGGTTCAGTCCCATCGCTCTCCTAATCAGAAATGGCGGGCTCGATCGGTCCTCATGAAGGTCGGGTATATGTGGGGAGTCAGGCAGACTCCCTAGGGCATCGAAGATCATTACTCAGGTTCGTTATTTTCTCTTGTAGGAGTAGCCGTTTCTATCAGAATGATAGTGAGTTTGAGGTAGAAGATTAGAATTTTGATGAAAATATAGATGAAGAAATCGAATTGAGTGGTGAAAAAGTCAAATCAAATCAACTTTTGAGTACGAATGTGAGAATACATTTAACGGAGCATGGTAGTCAATCATCATCCAAGATACAAAAAGGGAAATGTCGTGAGGTCCAAGTAGAATATGTTAAAAATGAGTAAAAAATTTTATATGGAAAGTTAGTTTCTCATCATGCCATTTTTTCTTAATAATAAATCCGTTGGAAAAATTAATGATCAATTACGGTATGCAAATAGCTAAAAAAGGAGTCCGGGGTGCAAAGCGCCAAAATGGCTTTTTGGAGAGGAGCCAGACCTAAATACACATCAAAAATCGGCCATGGGGTGCAAAGTGCCAGAATTTATGAATTCGGGGGTGCAATCCGCCAATTTTAAATTTTGGGGGTGCAAAGTGCCAAAACCCGGTAATTGGGGGGGTGCAAAGTGCCTAAAAGCCTGATCGTGGCCGCCGTTTGCTCCCATCGGAAAAAGTCTCGTCGATTTTTCGCACAGGAGGAGGAGACATCACCTCCATTTCGCTGGTAATCGGATCGGGAAGGAGAAACAGGGAAAAGTCCGTCGGTTTTGATCAGGAATAGAGAAAACATGCCGTCAATGCTCAAGTTTCGCAGATCCTCCGTCTGGATTTCGCCGCCTGGTTTCGGGAAGAAGGAACAGGAATTTCACCGCCTGGAATTGAAACCTCGCCGGATCTCCCGCCGCCTGGTTTCCTCTCCCTTGTCACTATTTTAGATCGAAAACAAAATTTGTTTTGGCCGTTGTTGTCGTTGATCGAGCAGAAGCAGCGCCGCTCTTTGGACCGATCCCGCCGCCTATGTTTTTCCCGCGAGGAAGAAGCATACCAGACTCCTGCTGCTGTAGTTGGGAACGAAGGGAAGGTCTCGTGCGCTCGTTTTTGATCCCGTTGTTTCCTAGTTGGAGATTTTCTCTGCCTGGATCTCTATTGTTACTGACTCCAGATCTGCACATTCCTCTTCTCCAGTTATTAACATGAATCAATCCTCATCTGTAGAGATTTGAACGGGAATAAAGAATTTTTTTTCTCTGCCGCCTCCTGGATCGGGAAAAGGAGGTCGACCACCAGATCTAGCCAATCAGCCTATTCTCTAAGTGAAGTACAATGATGAAGGAGAACAGTTTCTCATCTCCCGTCCCGATGATAAAACTGAAGAAATTCACGGTGACCGAATTCAACGACTGGAAGTTGAATACACAGTTTGGGATGAAGTACCAGAACGTATTTTACACAGTTCAGTCTAATCGTGCTGATGTTATGGGGACTGACGATGAGGGACAATGGATCGCTGACGATAAATTTTGCAGAGATTATTTGTTGAACTGTCTGTCCTCCAGCCTGGCAAAGACGTACCTCAAGATGAAAACTACCAAGGAGATATGAGAGGCACTGGAGGTGCACTTCAGGCAGGAGGACCTGTCAAAAACACACCTGGTGGACAAGTTTCATTCCTTCATGTTTGACGAGGAGAAAGTCATTCTCTCTCGGGTATCGGAATTTGAAAACTTAGTTTCATTCCTTCATATCAATTTTCTTAATCTCAGGTCAAGGCCATTATGTAATTTCCTTACTGGCGCACGCCATCAAAAAAAAAGATCTCCAGCAAGAGATCTCTCAGGTTGACGGCTTTTGAGAGCTTTTCCTCACTGTCAACCAATGTCATCTAGACGGCTCTATCTGCAGCCCTGCAACAAGTTACCTATGGTGGCGGCTATGGCGAAAAGAATAGCTTCGTCCATCTTGTCGTTGGGGAATTAATCTGGCAGTTACAGGCACCTTGGAAAGGGAGGCCGGAGATTCAGAATGGGAAGCCTTGTCGGAGAACGAAGAAGAGAGAGAAAACTCTCTCAGATCTTAAAATCAGAAGAGGGAGCACCGATGTTGGAGGGAGAGCTTGTCGGTTCTGCTTGAATCAGCCAGAGCTTAGCAAGGGAGGAGATGAGCCTGAGGTAGGAGTGGTGGAGGGAGCAGATCTCCTGAGATGGAGAGGAGATGTGTAACGTCCCTAGACGATCCAACGTGACGATGTCACGGCTCCGCTCTAGGCGACGCTACCGGGCTGCAGCCCAAGCACCCCAACCCCTCTCCCTCCACAGGCGGGTTGTTGGTGGCCACAGCCTCCCTTTGATGAGTCAAACTCGATAGTCAAGCCCGCACTACGGGGACTTCCCAGGAGGTCACCTATCCCAGTACTACTCCAGCCCGAGCACGCTTAACTATGGAGTTCTTTCAACTCTCATCACCAATTGAGCACGCTTAACTATGGAGTTCTTTCAACTCTCATCCCAGTACTACTCCAGCTCAATTGGTGATGAGAGTTGAAAGAACTCCATAGTTAAGCGTGCTCGGGCTGGAGTAGTACTGGGATGGGTGACCTCCTGGGAAGTCTCCGTAGTACGGGCTTGACTATCGAGTTTGACTCATCAAAGGGAGGCTGTGGCCACCAACAACCCGCCTGTGGAGGGAGAGGGGTTGGGGTGCTTGGGCTGCAGCCCGGTAGCGTCGCCTAGAGCGGAGCCGTGACATCGTCACGTTGGATCGGCTAGGGACGTTACAATAAAAAGTGCACCCCTTTGATGAGCGACAGCCTCCCTTTGATGAGCGAACTCGACAGTTAAGTTGGGCCGTACGGGGACTTCCTAGGAGGTCACCCATCCCAGTACTACTCTCGCCCAAGCACGCTTAACTATGGAGTTCTTTCAACCTTCATCACCAATTGAGCTGCACTTTTTATTGTAACGTCCCTAGCCGATCCAACGTGATGATGTCACGGCTCCGCTCTAGGCGACGCTACCGGGCTGCAGCCCAAGCACCCCAACCCCTCTCCCTCCACAGGCGGGTTGTTGGTGGCCACAACCTCCTTTTGATGAGCGAACTCGACAGTTAAGTTGGGCCGTACGGGGACTTCCCAGGAGGTCACCCATCCCAGTACTACTCTCGCTCAAGCACGCTTAACTATGGAGTTCTTTCAACCTTCATCACCAATTGAGCAGCTTGTGGAGGGAGTAGTACTGGGATGAAGGTTGAAAGAACTCCATAGTTAAGCGTGCTTGGGCGAGAGTAGTACTGGGATGGGTGACCTCCTGGGAAGTCCCCGTACGGCCCAACTTAACTGTCGAGTTCGCTCATCAAAGGGAGGCTGTGGCCACCAACAACCCGCCTGTGGAGGGAGAGGGGTTGGGGTGCTTGGGCAGCAGCCCGGTAGCGTCGCCTAGAGCGGAGCCGTGACATCGTCACGTTGGATCGGCTAGGGACGTTACAAGATGGATATCAGCTAGATCTGAGCACTTCTTTCCGGTGAGATCGGCGGCGCTCCTCCACTAGGGTGGAATCGTTAGAGAAGACGATGGGGGCTGATCGCTGGAAATGCCGGAGAAGACAGTCGGAGCGCGAGCGGTGCAATGAGAAAAAGGGACGAGTGCGGTTAGGAGAAAAAAATCCTAAAAAACTTATAACTGCAATGCGATTAGCCAATAATTGAGTGTGATTAACAACGGCCTTGTTTTATATACACACTCGGTGCTTTTAATAAAGGTCTTCCACTTTCCTGCAAGATCTCGTCGGGAAATAGAGCGTTTGGCTAAACGCGGTAAATCATTCTCTCCTAACCGCACTACTATTTCATGCGAAGAAAATGATATATGCATGGTAAACAAAGGAGAAACTCTGAGGCGAAGCCGAAATCAATAACAACGAGAAGATAGCGGTGATGCGCCTGAGAAAGATAAGAAGAGCCCATGACTCGATCTTTAGCTCATACATGTGCGCAAGGCACGGTGTGCGCAGGGGGACGCGAGGGCCATAGAATTCCAACATGAGCTTAAAAGGCCGGGATTGAAGATCTTCGAAAGCGAAGGAGATATTCAAAGGACTTTTTGAGGATTTCTCTTGAGTGTATAGGAGGAAAAGCGGAGGAGAGAAATATGGATATGAAGGAGATACCAGAGTCCTATTTATAGATCCCAAGGGACCCATGGTGGTTGCGCGGTTATCCGCAAATCATAACCATGTTTTTTACATTTGCAGACCAATTTAGTATAGTTTGTGTCGCGCCGTTTTATAATACTTTTACTATGTGCAGACCAAGATAATTTCATGTATTTGCACACACCCATAATATATAGGTGGTTTTGTCGGTGGTTACGTGGGTGATTACCCATTCATCGAACGGTGAAGATCGTGTGGGGGCGATCGGACGACGGAGGATTGGCGGCTGACTTTGGAGAGGGCCGACCGGCGGCAAACCCCTGTGGCGGGAGGCTGCCCAGAGAGGGGAGAATGGCGGCCGGCCGGGACAATGGTCATGCCTTGCGGCACAGCCTGGGATGCTAGCTGCGGGCAGGCCGGCCGGCAAATTATTAAAAAAATATTAGGATTTTATATTATTACAGAAAAAAAATCATATAAGCGACAAAGACGAAAGTTCCTGGTGAAATGGAAATTTCTAACTGAGACTTTAATTATAGAAATATAGTATGATTACAATACCTTTCATAATCATTTTTTCCATCATTTGTACTTTGAGAATTATTTTTTTAATTAAACCCATCACCTATTAAATAAGCCTTCCACTGGTAAGCAATAACCCACCCCCAAAACCAAAACACATTGAGAGAGAGAGAGAGAGAGAGAGAGAGAGAGAGAGAGAGAGAGAGGGAGAGAGAGAGAATGGAGCATTTGGTTCTGTCCTCTAAAGTGGCGTCGGATCTCGGCGCTGTTGCCGGAGCAATGATCGTGAAGGCGGCGGAGATTCGGTTTCTTCTGCTGCCGGAGAGCAGCGGCGGAGGGTGGAAGAAACGGTGCCCGAAGTGCAGCGGGACGGGAAAGATGGAGTGCCTCTGCTCGCGGTGGTCCGACGGCGACCGTGGCTGCCGAACGTGCGGTGGTTCCGGCCGGATGGCCTGCAATAACTGTCGCGGTTCCGGCTCTGGTTCCAGCAAGTTCGCCCCTATTCGTGTCTCCAGCCGCTCCGGTCGGCCAACGTTTTAGAACAACGGCTTTGTTCCAGAAATTATACAGCTCTGGCGGTTGGAAAATCTCTATTCCAGCCGCCAGAGCTGCTTTCAGTCTGTTTGAGACAGCTCCCTGTGAAGAGCTTTTCAAAAATCTGGAGCTGTTTTGCAGCTTTTCAGAAATCTCTTCCTCCCCAGCTTCTGCTCCCGCAAAATAGCTTTCTCTCTCACATGTTTTGGAAATCTAATGGTTTCTTCAGTTGAAACATGCTCAGAGGCCGGACGGCCTTCCTCCGAAGATTTCGAGCCCCGGACGGCTTTCCTCCGGCAATTCCGAGCCCCCGACGTCCTTCCTCCGGCGATTCCGAGCGCACTTCTGCACAGAACACCCAAACAGTCTGCAGCTTTTCAAAACTGCTCCCCAGAGATCTATTTTAAAACAGCTCTATCCGGACAGCAGCTTTTCAATCCGCCAGAGCTGTCCCAAACAGACCCTAAAGCTCTGTTTGGTAGGGCGGCGGCGTCTGGGAACCCAGCAAACGTGGTTGGAGTTTGGAACCGGAGGGGGAGGGTTGCGGCTGTGAACGGAGCTGTTTCTCCATTCCGCAAAGAGAGGGCGGGAGGAAACGCCACCGCGTGCACGGGAGAGGCATTTGTTTTCCCGCCTTGCAGCGACGCCCTGGAGCCTAAGGCTTTGTTTGATTCGGCGGGGGAGGAATGAGCCGCCGGGTTCAAACGACGATTTCGAACTGGAGGAGGGAGGCCGCCGATCGAAACGGCGCTTTTTCCAGGCTTTTCCTTGTCTGGCGGGAGGAGACGGAACAAATGGGACCGCCGATTCATTTATTTTGCCGCCTTGGGGAAGCGTTTGCTCCAAACGGAGCCCATAAACGCCGAAACAAACGAGGTCTAAGTTTAGATCCTTATTTAGATATATAGAACTCTAAGGTCATGTCATCTAAATGTAAGAAAAATTTAGAGTGATGTTACTGGCACATCAAAAATAATTATGTGGAGTCAAAATTTAATTACCACTCAATTTTGCTATGAGCACACCAAAATACTATGGGCAGGTTGAAGGCCTCATGACGGTAAGCTCCTTGTGTGGCACGTTGAAGGCTTGAAGCAGATCAAGAACAAGAAAATTGGAAATTTACCTTCATCAAACTGCGCAACTGCCTTGTAAAGAAGGTCAAACTGCGCAACTGCCTTGTAAAGAAGGTCAAACTGCGCAACTGCCTTGTAAAGAACATAGAAATTTTTGGAAGGGAAGAAGAATGATCTCCAGAGGGAGAGATCGTGCTAGGTTGTCCTCAGCGTGATTGAAAATAGAGAAAAAAATAGGTTTTAAATTGCTTTTTTTAAAAAAATTTAATGGCGTGTCCACAATAAATCTTGCTGTGCCCATGACACCACTCAAATTTTATTAGCCCCGTTTGGCATGGCGGTAGCAGTCGTGAACGTGATTGTTTTGAACGGTTGTTCGTGAACTCCTGACCTCACCTAATCAACTTCATTCACTATTATGTTTAAAACTAGTTTTACTTTCTTTGTAGTTGTTGTGTGTCGTTCAATACACTTAGAGACCGGACGAGGCAGACCGTTTAGCTTAAGAGTGAGTCAAATGCACAAACAGTGAAAGCATAGAACTAATAGTGGACGGAAAGATTTTTACGTGGAAACCCCGAAAAAGGAAAAAATTACGGACCCAGACCCAAGTTGGACAAAATTCACTAGTAGCAGTCAAGTATAGAGATTACTTTTTCAGATGGCGAGAGGTTCACCACTCGTTTAAAAGTATTTCTAAGTATCTGGCGTTGGGCAAAGCGGTGCGCAGCGGGACGCGCATTTGAGCGGAATGCGGGGGTGCACATTGGAGTGGAATGTGGGGGACCGCATTGGAGCAGACTCGAAAACAACTCGAGATTGCGGGAAGCGCATGTTGAGTAGGATAATTTGTGTTGAATCAGGTCTTTGTGCCTCAGAGCTAGACTTCTATCTGCAATCCTTCACCGAAAAACCTTAGAGCTCTTCCTTCTTCCACCTTTCTCCCTCCAAAATGAAGGTCTTCGTGCCCCCTTTTATAGTTTTTAAGGAGGTTGCGAAAATAATTGTGCTCTCTTCGCCATCAAATGGGTGAATAGGCACACGTAATTTAGGTCCCTTAGATCGCTACTTTTAAGGATATAATGGTCCCCCCCCCCCCAGCAAATTGGGTAGCCCGGTCAAGCTCGCTGAAAGGGCGGTGGCTATATGGCGCCTGCAGGCGGGCAACCAGCAGAGATGCATGCCCTGTAGGATTGCACGTTGCGGGGGTGCGTGGTTAGGCATCCAACGGGTTGGGGGAGCGCACTGAGTCCCACAAGTGCACGCGCAGGTGCGCGTGAACTTCTAGCGCGTGCAATGTAGCATGTGTGAGCGCACGCTGCAGCCTACAGGAGTGCACACATTGTAGTCTGCGCATGTGTGTATTCTTCCACGGGGAGCGTGCCGCGTCCTAACGGGGAGCGTGCCGCGTCCTAACGGGGAGCGTGTCGCGTCCTAACGGGGAGCGTGCCGCGTCCGGAGATAGCAACATGTATTATTGGGGAGTGCGCCTCATCCTGCTAGGGCGTGTACGCACACCTAGCGGGGGTGCGCGCCCTTCGCTTAGGTGCAGCGCGGCCACGCAAGTGAGGTTTTGTGGTTCGTTCAGGCATCTCTCGGGCACTGTTCGCGTGATCTGGGTGTTTGTTTAAGGTGTTAACCAGACCGAAAATTGCGCTGGAAAAGGCCCATCGGAACCGTCATGACGAGCCGGCCGAGGTTTATCGACCAATTGGAAATTTGGGGAACCCCGTCAATTGCACCCCAATTCTCAGAGGTCGCGACTCAAGAAAATGAACCCGAATTTTTTTCCTGACGATCGTATCTTTGCGTGTGTTGGGTGCGTTTATTTTAAAATTTGTGTGTATTACGCATGTGCATTTTTAAATTTTGTGTCTGACACACACGCTCAAAATTTTCTTTTATGCACATGCCCTTAATCAAAGGACGACGAGTCCATTAGAGATGGGTGGGGGGAACGAGGCTCCCGCATGGCCGTACGGGGCAAATCCTCTTTAACTAGAGGACATTGGGAACTTTGAAGATGTGTGCAGGAAATGAGGTTCCCACACGGCTGCTTAGGGGAGTACACCCTCTTTGATCGGAGGATGTAAGGTCCTTCAGATAGTGACACGAGGCTAGTCATGGAGAGTGATGCACCTCCTTGAGAGCGGTGCACCTTATAGGGGGGCAATGCAACTTATGGAGAGTGGCATGAGGGAGTACATATTGGGGAGTGTGGCACGAGGGAGCAAACTATAGTGAAGTGTTCACTGGCATAGTCTGCAGAGGGCACGCCTTAGTGGAGCGCACTCTATGGAGTTAAGTATGTTCAAGGTGTTTTTAGTTATACAATCGGCATATTTAGATGAGAGGAGAATGCTCAGAAGAACTTTGCACGCATGGACGTATTCTGGAGAGTTGTGCATACATGAATGTTTTGTAGAATTGCACGCACATGAACTTGTTGAAAAGTTGTGCACATGTAGACGTGTTAGTGAATGGTGTGCTCATGAACGCGCTACAGAGGACGACAATCATATGAATGTGTTGTAGGGTTGTGCACTTGTGTGCACAAGAACATGTTTAAAATTGTGCGCATGTGGATGTCCTAGAAAGCGACATGCACAATAACGTGCTCTGGAGATGCGTGCACAAGAACGTACTTGATAATGGCCCTCACGTGAATGTTTTGTAGAGTTACGCGTACACGAACTTGCTGAAATGTTGAGCAAACATCGACATGCTAGTGAGCGGAGCGCGCATGAACATGATGCAAAGAACTACGAAACATTCAACGAAACATTCCACCACACGGTGGCAAACAATAACAACGGTCAGCATTAGCTGACCAAATTATAACGACCCCATCCCTCACCCGGGGTGGCAGTGATCCTTCCCTGCAGGCATTAACATAAACATAACACGGCAATCAGAACGTGCTACTTAAGCACCATTCACCACAAACGTTGGCACGACCGTCTAATGCCCCGTACTCTTAGGACACATTCTTGGTGCACAGGACCTCAAGGGTCACACCACCGTTCTTTGTGACAGTCAACAATATTTGAGCTTTCAGTCTTTCAGGACCAAAGCCAAAGAAAACGCCCCTATGCTACGACAAAGTCATGGTGAATTAAAATTCACACTTTGACTCACTCCAAGTCGATCTTCATAGGGGTGGATATAGTTCAGCCATATCCCGTGCTCAAATCGTCCGGCTCGCAGGCCTGACGCGGGTCAACATCCCCCTTTCCATTACCGTATGATCCATAACCCCGTTAGGATCCTAGGCTAGCACTCACGGCTACCATAGCTGAGCAAATTAAGCTCAGGCTCCACAAATTGTCCCCCAGGTTTTCGAGAGACAGGACTTCGCAGCCCCAAGGTCCCACAAGACAGACCTCACAGAATAGCCCACGGGTCTCCCAGAGACAGGCTTCACAAAACACATAGCTCGCTGGGAGCTATCGCCGGCGGTAGCACTACTGCCACGCGGTAGGGGCAGACTATCGTTTCTTTCCCCTTTTTGGGTGTTTTCTTGGAGACTACCTCTAGTACTCTCACTGCAACCATCTGTACACCCGTGACTCTGAAATCTACGCAATAACCTCGGAGTCTTCTCCGTCATATAAAACATACAAACATCATCAATTCAGACCAACATGTACGGATGTGCTTCACACAACATGTTTATTTTGTACTTCAATTCTGGATCTAAATGCAAGACTAATGGGGATACACGTACAGATCTACCCGTCGGGAGAACCACCTCCACAATTTTGTGGAGTGTCTACCCTCAAATGCCAAAAAGGACTTCACATGTACAAGGAAGAGGATCCTTACCCTAGAAGTCTGCTTCGGTGCCATGGTAGAGATTCTAGCCGGATGAAAACGACCGTATCGGTTTTGCCTCCGTAGATCTGAACTCGTCTCGCGAACCCGAGCTCCGAATCTAAAACTGCGGCGAGATCTCCTCCCTCCGGCGCCGCTTCTCCTCCTCCAAACGTCCAGCCCAAGTATCTCAAACTCCAAAAGAAATGAAGATAAAACGCTCAGACTAACACTAAAAATCGAGCTACCGCCGCGCGGTAACTTGCTACTGTCGCGCGGTACCGTTAATTAAAGCCTCGTTTCATGTTCCACCACCCAGGCCCTCCAATCACAGTCCGACACGTGGCCACGACGTTACAGCTTCGTTATCGCTGCGCGATAGGATGCTAGTGCCTCGCGGTAGCTGGGGACGGTTACGACACGAACGCTCCTGCTACCCCACGAGACAACTACTATCACTGCGCGGTAGAAACCCGAGAGCTTCGGGAAATAAATTGCGAAGCTATCGCCTATGGTATCCCTACTGTCGAGCGATAACTTCCCGAGAGCTCGGCCAATCAATTGGCTAACGCCGCGCGATAACAATCGGCGGTAGACTAGGCGTTTGGTCAACCTGCCTCACTCGACACTCTCGACGCCTGGCGCTACCGCCTCGCGGTATCAGCCTACCGTCGCGCGGTAACCAATGCGTCGAGTCAACTCGCCTTACTCAGCGCTCTCGAATCCTGACGCTACCGCAGTGCGATATCCTCCTACCGCTGTGCGGTACCTTCTTTTCCTGCCTACAGAAACTTGGGGCGTTATAAATGGAGTGAGGGAGTACATATTGGGGAGTATGGCACGAGTGAGCGAACTATAACGAAGTGTTCACTGGCATAATTTGCAGATGGTTCACCTTAGTGGAGCGCACTCTATGGAGTTAAGTATGTTCAAGGTGTTTTCAGTTATACAATCGACATATTTAGATGATCGGAGAATGCTCAGAAGAACAATGCACGCATGGACATATTCTGGAGAGTTGTGCATACAATAATGTTTTGTAGAATTGCACACACATGAACTTGTTGAAAAGTTGTGTACATGTAGACGTGCTAGTGAATGGTGTGCTCATGAACGCACTGCACAGGATGACACTCATATGAATGTGTTGTAGGGTTGTGCACTTGTGCGCACAAGAACATGTTAAAAATTGTGCGCATGTTGATGTCCTAGAGAGCGACATGCACAATAACGTGTTGTGGAGATGCGTTCACAAGAACATACTTGATAATGGCCCTCACGTGAATGTTTTGTAGAGTTACAAGTACACGAACTTGCTGAAATGTTGAGCAAACATCGACAAGCTAGTGAGCAGAGCGCGCATGAACATGATGCAAAGAACAACGCTCACATGAATGTGTTGTAGCTATGTGCGCACATGAACATGCTGAAAAGTTATGTGCACGTGGACGTGCTAGTGCGAGACGTGCACATGAATGTATTGTAGATAACGACGCTCACATGAACGTGTTGTAGATCGAGGGTAACGAGGCTCCCAAATGTCTGTGTAGATCGAGGGTAACGAGGCTCCCATATGTCCGTAGAGAGGGCATGCCCTCTTTGACTGGAGTATGATGGATAATTTGGAGATGTGTGTGGGGGAGGGGAGATTCCCACACTGCTATGGAGGAGGGTGTGCTCTCTTTGACCGGAGGACTGAGTTTCTCAAGCGATGTGAGTGGGTGGGGGTGGTGGCTTGTCTTTTTCTTGTCATGGGTCACTGAATTCTTTGGACATTTGTTGATGTGGAATTTGGATCCCTCCATGTCATCAAGGAGGAAAGCCCTTTGCAACCATAGGGCATGAGCTCGAAGCTCGGTGTAGAGGGTAAAACCCCTTTCTTATTGGGGATTGTCGTCCTACCCTTCAAAGATTCATTGATGGGGAACATGGTTCCCAACCGGTCGTTGAGGGGGCATGCCCTTTGCGCCCTTAGATGTGAGCTAGCCGCTCAGAGTAGGGGGGAAGCTCCCTTCTTACCGGTGGTCGTCGCACTATCCTCCGGAGATTCATTGATGGGGAATGTGGTTCTCGCTCAGTCGTTGAGGGGGCAGGCCCTTTACGATCGTAGGATGTGAGCTCGTTGCTCAGTGTAGGGACAATGCCATTTCTTATCGAGGTCATCTCCTTATCCTTTAGAGATCCATTTCCTGAGGCATGTACTATAAATAAAGTCAAAAAATTGTTGAAGCCATTTATTTTATATATATATATATATATATATATATATATATATATATATATATATATGCACGAGTTTAGACTCGTAAGTCATTGCATGGCTTTAACAAGGAAAAGAATAGAAAGGTAGATCACTAATAGAAGCAACGTAGGTTTTGCGCGTTTCAGGTGCGAGGGAGAACATTTTCGTCAGGCACTCTCAGCTTGTACATGTCTGGTTTCACGACCGCAGTGACAACGAATGATCCTTATCACATAGGAAAGAGCTTATATTTTTAATGTTCTTTACCTGACGCTTCGACATTCCTAAGAACAAGGTCCCCCATGTTAAAAAGCCTCAGATTTACCCTTATATTGTAGAATCATGTTATGCGGCTCAGGGATGCGGGGATACGATGTGAGGCTTTGTACCTAACCTATGAGATCAAGTCCAGGTTCCCAGGCTCAGGTCTTTGTTCCTTGTCAAGTTAAAAGGTTGCACGTGGTGGCTTGGGATGTCGATATCCACTAGTATGACGACCTATGATTCGTAGCAAAGATTGAATATTGTTTCCCATGTCAGGGTCATCTCCGTGGTGCGGTATGCCCATTGTATGTTGGAAAGTGCATCTACCCACTGCCCCCATGCCGCATGTACGATTCTCCTGCATTCAAAATCATCAGAAGTGGGGCGACGTCATTGCACCATATCGTGTGTTGGAAGGCGGGGGCGCAAGGCCGGATCGGGTCCCCCCTTGTTAATCACGCAAGGCTGGATCGGGCCACCACATCGTCATTGCACCACACCGTGTGTTGGAAGGTGGGATTAGAGCCGATGAATTTTGATTACGAGTTTCTCAAACGTCTTAAACAATTCGGGACCCCATGTTCAAATTCCTGTTCTCTGCAGTAGGAGCATGCGTCCACACATTTTTGGGGTTCATTTTAATACATAGTTCTCGTCATTCAAAAAAAAACTTCCATATGCTCTTGCGGGTGTTAACGAATGATAACGACAATGAGGTTAGTCGAATATTAAATAATGTCGATAACACTTTACACTTTTATTACAACTCATACTTTGTAGCAATGAGGTCATCTTAAACATTTTTATTGTAACCAATATATTTATTTTTTGAATTTATTTACTTCATCACACAAACACTTAACTCAAATACATGAACAAATAAATCAAATTGAAATTGTTGATACTCTTTATATTCCCGCATCTCAAATTATTGAAAAATTAATATTATGTGTACTACAATAAAGATAAGGTCAGCATCACACAACATTTCATTTGATCTGAAAGTTGATTAAATATAGTACAAATGACTCTAAAGTTTAAATAGATAAGCTATAATAATAAACAATTCTTTTTTTTGTGACTCATTTGTGATATCTCGCAATAGCAAATTTTTGTATAGACATTGATTATCAAAAAAAATTCTTTGCCTTTTGATTGCCCCCAGTCAAATTTCATGAATCCACCCCTGGGGGGACTGTACAACCCCGTATCCCGCGAGTGGTCGACAGGGGCCGAACCGGGGTTAAACCGGCCGGCTCAGACCAACTTGGACCCAGCTTGCCGAGCCCGAGCTCGGAAATAGTCGAGCTGAGCTCGGCGATGGCCGAACGAAGCCCGGCATGCCGAGACCGAGCTCGGATGCAGAGACAGGGCTCGACGATAGTCGAGCCAAGCTCGACGATCTCCGTGCCGAGTCCGAGCTCGGCGATCGTCGTGCCGAGCCCGAGCTCGGCAATAGTCAAGCCGAGCTCAGCGGTATTCGAGCACAAGTCTGCCGAGTACCTGCCCGCCTAGGCCCAAGGCGAGGCGAGTCAGGCCTCCAGCCGAGCGAGTGCCCCCTTAGGTCCAGCTCGCATCTTGGCCATGGCATACTTTTACTATGTGGCCCCTTTTGGTTTGCCTGTAGTCCTCGAAAACAGTGAAGGTTGTATATTGGCAGACCATCTTTTCCTATAAATAGGACCCAAGGGGTACCTCAGAAGGCACGCTTACTAATTCTCCGGCCTACTAGCGCTTTCTGAGGTACCTTAGCCCGACATTTTGCTAAGGAGGGGAAGCGCTCTAAGATCTTCCGGGTGTGTGGTGGGACCTCCACGCCGGGCCCTTGGTCTAGTCCTTGTTTCTTCTTTTCTTTGTCGTTTTCTTGCAGGAGTGAAGTAGGTGCGCGGCCACCCCTTCCCCAAGGGTCGAACTCCACGAGAGACCGGTTTTCCGGTTTCAACATTTTGGTGCAGTGAGCGTGGAAAGTGGTCAGCAGAGAAAACCTTCTGCAGGCTCGATGACTGGAGATGAAGGACAAGGATCAGGCAGGGGCAACTCGCCACCCCCTCCCCCACCCCCAGCGGCGAGCATGCCGGCGGAGCTCAGGGAGGAGATCCTCGGGCTCGTCAGGACCGCCCTCGGCATGCGAGCTGAGAGTGCGACACCGGCTGTCCCGGTGGTCGCCGTTCCCGCACTCGGCGACGACGCACCGCTCAGGCGACCAGGGAAGGAGCCCGCCGAGAGGGGCGAGCGCGAGTTCCAGGGGCGAGTTCTGTTCCCCGGCTCGGCCGCCGAGTACCACTTCGGCGAGACTGCAGGGAGGGAGTTCCCGACTCGCCCGGCTGAGGGGGGGAGCCCCTTCAGCGAGTTCGTTTCTTCAGCCCCCGTTCCCGAGGGGTTTCGCGAGCCGGAGATGACTTACTACTCCGGGAGAGGAGACCCGGTCCACCACATCCAGTGGTTCGAGGACATGGTCTCCATTCGACAGATGTCAGATGGCTTCAAGTGCCGACTCTTCGCCATCACCCTCAGGGAAAAGGCGAGAGAATGGTTCCACCAGCTCCCGACCGGGTCCATCTACTGCTTTGAGGATCTGCGACGGGGTTTCATGCTGAGATTCACCACTTCTAAGAAGAGGAAGAGGGAGGCGGAGTCTTTGTTCCGCATCAAGCAGAGGGTGGGAGAGACCCTGGGGAGCTACCTGGACAGGTTCCAAGAGGAACTGTCCCAAGTTCAGGAGATGTCAGGGCACACCATGATGGTGGCCTTCACCCTGGGTCTCCAGTCCGGGTTCTTCGCAATGGAACTGAAGAGGTCACCTCCAGTGTCTTTTGAGGCACTTCTGGAGAGGGCGGCCAGGGAGGCCGAAATGGAGGCAGCACATCCAGAGTTCGCGCGAAGGTTGGCCAAGTGGGCCGTGGAAGAGGAAAGGCCAAGGGGTGGCCGAATTCAGGAGGATAGGAGGGCTGAACCTCGGCAAAGGGAGCAGCCGCAACAGCAGCCGCAACCCAGGTGGGTGCGTCCGGAGCAGACCCACCGTTTGGGATGGAGGCCCGAGTGGCAAGACCATGCACCACGAAGGGGTTATCAGGGAGGAGATAACCGCCAGGGTGGCCGAGGGCAGCACAACCCCCAGGGGGGTAGGCAGGGTCAGAGACCCCCTCTCCCCGACCAGGAGGAGGCAATGGCAATTGCCATGAGGGGGAGGAGGAGAGGACAGCCGAGGAGAAGGAGGGAGGTCAGGGTGGACCTGCCCTACTGTGACTTTCATCAGGAAGAGGGGCACCTCACATCCACGTGCCCGGAGTTCCTCGAGATGAGAGGGAGAAGGGAACAACAACAACAAGACCATCAGGAAGTTCGGATAGAGGAGATCCGGCCTCGGGAGGAGGGGGATCGGTGTGAAGACCGGGTTGATGTGGGCACCCGGGGAAGGATCGGAGCGATCCACGGGGGGGCCGGGATCGAGGCCTCCCGAAAGTCAAGCCTCCACACTATGTACCGGAGGAGCGTTGGCTCCACATCCCAATCCCCTCCCCCGGAGGAGAAAATCACCTTCTCCAGAGAGGACTTGCCGGGTCACGAGGACCCCTTCTGCGATTCGCTGGTTATACAGACAGCCATCGAGGATTTCACTGTCTCCCGGATCCTCGTGGATAATGGGAGTTCGGTCAACGTCATCTTCAAGAAGGCATTTGATGCGATGAAGGTAGAGGCCAGGAGGGTGTTAGCCTCGGACGGGCCTCTGTTCGGCTTTTCAGGGGAGAGGAAAGAAGTCGAGGGAGGAGTGGGACTCCATGTCACTCTAGGGGGGCAGTCGCGCAACTGCAAGTTTGTTATCGTGGATGCCCCTAGCAGTTACAGTGCCATCTTCGGGAGACCCCTCATCAGCGCCTTCCGCTGCGTCCCCTCGTCCTTCCACCAGTGTCTAAAGCTCAACGTCGAGGGGGTCCAGATCCGGGTCCGAGGAGACCCTAAGGAGGCAAGGGAGTGCTACGTCTCGGCGGTGAACTCCATCTCTTGGCTGGAGGGGGCCGAGGAGATGGGGCAGAGGTTGGAGGAGGGGCAGGAAGCTGACAAAGAAATGGAGGTGGAGTGCCGCGCTCGCGAGGAGGTCGCGGAAGAGACTCGGGAGTCGGCCGAGGCCATGGCCGTCGAGGAGGCTGAGGAAGAGGTCCTCGCCCCCGGAAGGGGAGGTATCGAGGAATGGGAGGAGCAGTCCCGTCTGGAGGCGGCGGAAGAGGTGGAGGAGATGGAGGTCCTCACCATTGGAGGCAGGATGGAGAAGGTCCGCGTCAGCGGAGGCCTGACCCCGGAAGCTCAAGGCAGGATGCTGGAGTGCATCCAGAGGAACGTGGACATCTTCGCCTGGAGCGCCGCGGAGATGCCAGGGATCGACCCCGACGTGGCCTGCCACCGCCTCAACCTGGACCCGAAGGCTCCCCCCATCCAACAGAAAAAGAGATCCATCACGGACAAGCTCGCCGAGCCAATCAGAGAGGAAGTCGCCAAGCTCCTCGAGGCTGGCTTCATATCTAAAATCCAATACCCCGGCTGGGTCTCCAACGTTGTAATGGTTAAAAAAGGAGACGGCCGGTGGAGGATGTGTATCGACTTTTCTCTTCTTAATAAATCATGCCCGAAAGATTGTTATACTTTGCCTCGGATCGACGCGCTGGTTGACTCAGCCGTCGGTTTCCCTGTAATGAGTTTTCTGGATGCTTTTTCAGGTTATCACCAAATCAGGATGCACCCCCCTGACGTCAATGACGTCTCGTTCATCACGGGGGACGGATGTTATTGTTACAAAATGATGCCCTTCGGGCTAAAGAATGCAGGGGCTACCTATCAAAAAATGATGGATAGGGTCTTTCGAGAGCAGAAGGGGAGGAATCTCGAAGTGTACGTGGATAATCTCATGGTCAAGAGCTTGGATGTCGACTCCCACATCCAGGACTTGGAAGAAACTTTCGCCACTCTCCGCAAGTTTAAGATGAGGTTGAACCCCTTGAAGTGTGTCTTCGGGGCAAGCCGGGGAAAGTTCCTAGGGCATCTTCTCACCCCCGCTGGGGTAGAACCTAATCCAGATAAGGTAAGGGCAATCTTGGAGCTAAGGTCGCCGCAAAACACCAAGGAAGTACAACAACTGACAGGGAAGTTGGCAGGGCTGAGTAGATTCCTCTCCCGGGTCGGGGAGAGGTGCTCCTCGTTTTTCAAAACTTTGAGAGGGGGTCGAAGGTTTGAATGGACCTCGGAGTGCGAGGAGGCATTCCAGGCTTTAAAGAAACAGCTGACTCAGGCCCCCTTGCTCCAAGGGCCCAAGGAAGGGGAAGACTTATTCCTATATCTGGGGGTCGGGGCTGAAGCCTTGAGTTCGGTTTTGGTTCGGGAAGAAGGAAAGAGGCAACTCCCCGTCTATTATGTGAGTCGGATATTGAAGAGGGCCGAGCTCCGTTACCCCATCCTGGAAAAACTGGCCTTCGCCTTAATCATCTCAGCCCGGAGGCTTCGGCCTTATTTCCAGGCACATTCAATCCGAGTAGTGACTGACCACCCCCTGCGTAACATCTTCAAGGGGGTAGAGCATTCAGGTAGGTTGGCCAAGTGGTCAGTGGAGCTGAGCGAGTTCGACATCTCCTTCGTCCCTCGCCTCTCAATCAAGGCCCAAGCTATGGCTGACTTCCTGGCAGAGTATGTGGTCGAGGTGGCGGAGGAGAGACTCACTCGCCCCCTCCCCTGGAAAGTCAGGGTGGACGGTGCCTCGGGGAAGCATTCTTTAGGGGTTGGGGTCATCTTAGAAAGCCCCCAAGGGATAAAGATCGAGCAGACTGTGGTAGTGCACTTTCCTATCACCAACAACCAAGCCGAATACGAAGCTGTAATCGCAGGTCTGCGCCTGGCAAGAGACTTGGGGGTGCATGACGTGGAGGTCTTCACTGACTCCATGGTGGTGGCTTCCCAGATCAAGGGGGAGTTTGAGGCAAGGGAGCCCACCCTGCAGCTCTATCTGATGAAGGTAAGGGGAGTCATTGGGGCCTTCCAGACCTTCTCAATCAAGCACGTGCCGCGAGGGGAAAACGAGCCAGTCGACCAGCTAGCAAAGCACGGCCCCCGGATGGGAGGCACCATTACGGATCTCTTCCGACCTTCCATCGAGGAGGGGGAGCTAATGGAAGTAGAACAGCACCCCTCATGGATGGATCCCTTCGTCACCTTCTTGTCCACCGGAGAATACCCGGAGGGAATGGACCGAAGAGGGCTCAAGCACAAGGCGGCATACTACCTCCTACGCGAGGGACAGTTGTACCGCAAGACCCTCTCAGGGATGCTGGCCCGTTGCGTGGCCGAAAGAGAGGTGCACAAAATTTTAGAGGAAGTCCATTCCGGTGAATGTGGAAGTCATTCGGGGAGTCGGACCCTGGAAGGGAGAATCGTCAAGCAAGGGTACTTCTGGCCCACCCTCGGTCAGGATGCAGCCGGATTCGCGAAAAAATGTCATAAGTGCCAACTATATGCCCCGCTCCAGCTCCAGCCGGCTCAGAGGTTAAGAAGCATCATGGCACCATGGCCCTTCGCCATATGGGGGCTGGACCTCGTAGGACCTTTCCCTCAGGCCAGCGGGCAGAGGAGGTTTTTGCTGGTCATGGTTGATTATTTTTCTAAGTGGATGGAGGTGAAGGCTCTAGCCAAGGTGACCTCTCAGGTAGTCAGGAACTTTATCTGGGGAGAGATCATCTGTAGGCATGGGCTGCCACAGGCTATCGTCACGGACAACGGACCTCAGTTCGCCAGCACGGAGTTCATTCGTTTCTGCGAGCAGCTAGGGATTGACCTTCGGTTTGCTTCTGTCCATCACCCCAGGAGCAACGGCCAGGTGGAAGCGGCCAACAAAATCATCGTGAACCTCTTAAAAAAGAAAGTGGAAAATTTGAGGGGAAGTTGGGTGGAACAGCTTCCATCAGTCCTCTGGACCTTGAGGACCACCCCCAATACGGCCACAGGGGAGACACCTTTCAAACTCTCTCACGGCTGCGAGGCCGTTCTACCTATCGAATTCGAGGTCCAGACGCCCCGGGTCGTCGAGGCAGGAGCCGGAAGGGAAGAATGGAGGTCAGAGAATGAGGAGGAGCTTCGACTCTCCCTCGATATGGTGGAAGAACTACGCGACTTGTCCGTCGTCAGGCAGGAAGAGGCCAAGCGGAGGATGGCCAAGTATTTCGACAAACACGTCCGTGTCAAGCAGTTCGTGGAGGGGGACCTTGTCTTGAAGAAAGTGGACGCGGCAGGGAGATCGGCCGCCGTGGGAAAACTCCACCCCAATTGGGAGGGCCCCTACATTGTGCAGGAGGCCTTGAAATCAGGGGGGTATCGCCTCCAAGATGTAAGAGGGGACACCCTCAGCCACACTTGGAGTGGCGACGATCTGAAACGTTTCTACCCTTGAAAATATTGTAAATATCTTGGCCTTAAGAATGAAAACAAATCTCATTGTCGTATTTTATGCTCTGTCAAAATAGTGAGGGTAAAGGGGTTCTCAGCTTGAACCCCCAAGGGGCTGAAGTTTCTAAGTCTTCTCGCTCTGGGGTTAGGTCTCGTTACTCCCCTGCCAGGCTCCCACCTAGCTGGCACGGCCGAGTCTCGATGGACATCGCTATGACCCTGGGGCTGAGCC
This sequence comes from Platanthera zijinensis, assembly GCA_039513925.1. Taxonomy (NCBI): domain Eukaryota; kingdom Viridiplantae; phylum Streptophyta; class Magnoliopsida; order Asparagales; family Orchidaceae; genus Platanthera; species Platanthera zijinensis. The sequence goes on along the minus strand of CM077094.1, from coordinate 145,850,558 downwards.
CGGAGGATGTTCAACACCCGCCCTCAGGCTCTCACCTAGCTGACTGGCCCGGTGGTAGCACCCGGGAGAGGCTAAAGTTTCTAAGTCTTCTCGCTCTGGGGTTAGGTCTCGTTACTCCCCTGCCAGGCTCCCACCTAGCTGGCACGGCCGAGTCTCGATGGACATCGCTATGACCCTGGGGCTGAGCCCGGAGGATGTTCAACACCCGCCCTCAGGCTCTCACCTAGCTGACTGGCCCGGTGGTAGCACCCGGGAGAGGCTAAAGTTTCTAAGTCCTCTCGCTCTGGGGTTAGGTCTCGTTACTCCCCTGCCAGGCTCCCACCTAGCTGGCACGGCCGAGTCTCGATGGACATCGCTATGACCCTGGGGCTGAGCCCGGAGGATGTTCAACACCCGCCCTCAGGCTCTCACCTAGCTGACTGGCCCGGTGGTAGCACCCGGGAGAGGCTAAAGTTTATAAGTCTTCTCGCTCTGGGGTTAGGTCTCGTTACTCCCCTGCCAGGCTCCCACCTAGCTGGCATGGCCGAGTCTCGATGGACATCGCTATGACCCTGGGGCTGAGCCCGGAGGATGTTCAACACCCGCCCTCAGGCTCTCACCTAGCTGACTGGCCCGGTGGTAGCACCCGGGAGAGGCTAAAGTTTCTAAGTCTTCTCGCTCTGGGGTTAGGTCTCGTTACTCCCCTGCCAGGCTCCCACCTAGCTGGCACGGCCGAGTCTCGATGGACATCGCTATGACCCTGGGGCTGAGCCCGGAGGATGTTCAACACCCGCCCTCAGGCTCTCACCTAGCTGACTGGCCCGGTGGTAGCACCCGGGAGAGGCTAAAGTTTCTAAGTCTTCTCGCTCTGGGGTTAGGTCTCGTTACTCACCTGCCAGGCTCCCACCTAGCTGGTACGGCCGAGTCTCGATGGACATCGCTATGACCCTGGGGCTGAGCCAGGAGGATGTTCAACACCCGCCCTCAGGCTCTCACCTAGCTGACTGGCCCGGTGGTAGCACCCGGGAGAGGCTAAAGTTTCTAAGTCTTCTCGCTCTGGGGTTAGGTCTCGTTACTCCCCTGCCAGGCTCCCACCTAGCTGGCACGGCCGAGTCTCGATGGGCATCGCTATGACCCTGGGGCTGAGCCCGGAGGATGTTCAACACCCGCCCTCAGGCTCTCACCTAGCTGACTGGCCCGGTGGTAGCACCCGGGAGAGGCTAAAGTTTCTAAGTCTTCTCGCTCTGGGGTTAGGTCTCGTCACTCCCCTGCTAGGCTCCCACCTAGCTGGCACGACCGAGTCTCGATGGGCATCGCTACGACCCTGGAGTTGAGACTGGGAGTTGGCCCGAGGAAAACACCAGGGTGCGAGCTCGCCAGTCAAGACGGCGAGCTCGGAATATCCTATCCCCCCCCTCTCTTTCTCCAGCTCGCTACTAAGGAAGCCCTGGTCCTGTCCCAGACCCAGGGGAAGGAAAGCGGCTCTCTCCAGCGAGCCTAGCCTCGCTCCAGCTAACTCGGCGAACGACACGCCCTGATGTCTAAAGCGGATGCCGGCAACATCTTGACCCAAGCGTATTTTCACTTGTCGGAATTATCGAAAAACTAAGGCGAGATATGGCGGGGAAAGGTGAGGCGCGAGTAGGATATGGCGCGGGCACGTGTCCTAGGGATTCGCCGCGAGCACCGCGGGGGCTGGTCCTAACTCAAGGCATTCTACAGGCGAGGTCGCTCTACCAAGCGCGCGGGAATAACATCGCAAGTGAGCTCAAAAAGAAGATAGCAAAATTGTGCAAAAATATCTTTGATTCATCATTACAAGTTTACAAGGCCCGCCTCGGCAGGGTACAAAAAAAAACAGGGAAAAGAAAACAAAAGTTAACTCTCGCCCTCCCCCCTCGAGTGGCGGTCCTCCTCGTCACCAAGCCGAGCGTCCTTCTCCCTCACCCCAGCAAAGAGCGAGTCAAAGCTATCTTCCTTCTCGCTGAGCGGGCTGGGCGGGAATAGGGTTGGCAGGAGCTCCCGGACGGTGACCTCCTCGCAGCCTTCCGCCAAGATCCCCGTCCCCCTCATGGCTTGTAGAAGACACTCGGCAGCCTCGACGGAGTTGACTCGCAACCGCTCCGCGACATCCGACTCGCCAAACACCCGGGGCCTCTTGAAGGGGAAGGCCGGCTCGCTGGCGTCCGGGGGAAGGAGAGCGTCGGCTTGGCGAAGGACCTCTCCCAGGAGCCCCTTATTCTTCTCTTTCAATTCCTCCACCTCCGCCCCCAGCCGGGCGGCAACAGCCTCCTGCTCCTGGGAATATGTCTTTTGCTCGGCGAGCTGGGCTTCCCGCTCAGCGAGCTGAGCCCGCAACTGAGCTACCTCGTCTCGCATCGCGTTAGCGGCTTCGGCGTCCTGTAAGATTAAAAGTTCAGAACACGCGCAGGAATAATCTTAAGCAAGGTAAATAGAGGTATCCAGTGATTACCAGGCCGCCGACAGACTTCGCGAGTAGAGCGTCCGCGAGGCCGAACCGCCTTTCCGCGTCGACCGCGCTCTCCTTCGCCAGGTCGCGCTCCTGCTCGGCAGTCAGCAGGGCGTTGCTGAGCTGGAAGCCGCGGCAGACCATCATGTGATGGAGCTCGAAGGCCCGCAGGTGGGCCTGCATCCCCTCGTAGCCGAGCTGACTGGGGGTAAGTTTCTTGTACGACTCGGCGCTGTCGCGGCTGTAGAGGCCGAAGCCGAAAGCGAAGGCGTGGGCGGTGGGCGGCCGGCGAGCTCCCCAGGAGGGGGCGCGAGTAGAGACGGAAACTCGGTGAGCCCCCTCGTCCCACTTCAAGATGGGCTCGCCAGCCGCATCTTTGCTCTTGCACCCCTTGCCGAAGTTGGGGTGATCCTTCGGCAGACTGGGCTCGCGGACGGTGTCCTCCCCGGTAGAATCGGAGGATGGCCCGCTCTTCTTCTTCCCCTTTTGGGGGGAGGAGGCTTCTTTCAGCGGACTCAAGGGCGGCTCGTCGGACAGAGCCTCCGGCGAGCTCATGAACTTGGCAGGCGACGAGGGAAGGTGCAGCCGTCCGCGCGAGACCACCTTCGCCCTCTTCTTCTTGGGGAGCGAAGAATCGGGGCGCGAGCTCGACCCCCCGGACTCCAAGCGCTTCTTGCCGGGGGGTTGGACTCGCGGTTGCTCCTCGCGACAAGCCAGTGCCGCCGCCCGGGCCAGCTCCAGAGGGTCTGAGAATATCCCCGGGTCGGCGAACGGCGGATGCTCCGGCAGAACCCGTTCCCCTGCAGAGAAAGACTTAGTCAAAAAAAGAGAGAGGGAAAAATTATATGAGATCCACCTTGATAAAGTTCGCGAGAAGGCTAAGCGAGGTATACCTTCGCCGGGGAGAACGGGCTGAAGCGAGTCAAGGCCGCGGCGGAGGAAGGCGACCTCGAAGTCCTTGTGGAGGAAGAACTTGTGGAGGTCGGCGTCGCTACCGGACAGGGAAGGAGGACGGTATATGTCCTCGCTCTTCTGCAGGGGGCGAAAGGGGATGTTGCCGAGCTCGCCCTTGATGAAGACGAGCCGGGTCATCCAATTGTGGTTCTTGTTCGCCAGCTCGCGAACCTTGATGAAGGACCCGCCGAAGTAGGCGACCCCGTCGGGGGTAGCCTTGTAAGAGAACAACTTGCGGAACACCGCGAGGTTGAACTCAATTCGCTCCCGGCGGAGGAAGCAGGCGAACGCCACCATCATAGCAATGGCGTTGGAGTTCAGCTGCGCGGGCACCGCGCCGTAGTACTTCAGGATCTGGCGGATTTCCGGCCAGAGGGGGAGGCGCAGTCCCACCTCGAAGTGCGAGATGGGGAAGGCAAGCTCACCCTCCGGGAAGGAATTGATGGCCTCATGCTCGGCGGGCCTGCGAGCCTGAAAGCCGGGGGGGACAAACGCCGTCGTGAACTCGGCGAGCTCCTCCTCTGTAATGTGCCCCTCAAAGAAGCAATGATCGACAAAGTGCTGGGCGCACTTAGATCGACCGTCCGCATCAGGGTTGGTCTTGACCATGGTCGCAGAGAAAAGGGAAATCGCGAGCTCGGGAAGACAGAGACGAAGCAAAAATTCGAAAGCAATAAAGGCGTGCCTCGGGGGTAGGTGAGAAGGTCTATTTATAGAAGAAGGTAAAGAAGGGCGAGAGGGAGGGCGAGTCGGCCGATCGGTCCGGTCTCGCCGCGCCACCTCGCCACCCTCTCCTCGCAAGTCTTGCGAGCCGGCCAGGCCCCCGAAGGGGGAATTCGAAAAGACTCGCCAAAATATTGAAAAAGCGTCTACATATACAAAGTGGTTGAAAAGTTGTTCCAAGATTATTACAAGCAGACCATTCAGAGTAAATAAAAGAAAAAAATAGAAATAAGGGCGCGAGGACCATGCGAGGGCGGGGGCGAGTACCGGCCGACTGACAGAGGAGCCGTTTCATTCTCCCCGGTCTCGCCGGCCCGCCGTCGCAGGCCGCCGCGCATGAAGTTCGCGAAGCCGCCCCATGTTCCTATTTATCACCCGCAGGTTCTCGTCGATTTCGTCCATCAGCACCAGGGAAGACGCCTCCTCGAACGCCAGGCTAACTCCAGTGCCGTCCGCGAGACGCGAGCACTCCCACTGCAGCCTGTTGTTGTCCTTCCGCAGGTCGTGGAGCTCGCGCACCAGCTTCTTGAGAACCTTCCGCTCCCGTCTTGCGCGTTCAGGGCTGCCCACCTCGGAGTCCAGGAAGGCGTCCAGGGCGCTTGGAGAAGGGAGGGGCGAGTAAGGAGGTCGATCCACGGACTCGCCATCCTCCGTCCGCCCGGGAAATTCTGGGTGGAGAACTGAAAGACGGTCAGAAAAGCAAATGTCCACGGAACAGAAGAGCAATGTCGGAAACTTACCGCGCGAGCCTGGCTCCTCCGGGTTGGCGCGAGGAGAGAAGTGGCGCAGGTCCTTGCCACGCCCCAGCAGTTCTTGAGGAGCGAGTTGGTAGCCGGGAACAGGGATAATCCCGGCGCCTCTCCCCACGACCAGGGATCCAGGGGAGGGTTGCCGGGAAGGGAGGCGACTCGGCGACGCCAGTTCTCGCGAGCCCGGTTCCTTAACCTCGGGATCCTGCCGTGGCGAATTGACAGGAATACTTTTGGTCCGAGGGGTGGACGCTTCGCCGCTGTTCTCCCGGTCGGAAGACAATTCCACGAGGTTTTTAGTGGAGGAGCCAAGAACTGGCTGGTTGGAGGAACCGGCCCCGTTCCCCAAGGCGGCAGTAAAGTCGGCCAGGATGGGTTCGGCCCCCGGGGGAAAGGGCTTCGCCCGCTTGGCCGAGCCGAAATCGGCAAAACGGCGAGCAGGGGCCTCCAGGTTGGTCAGCCCCGCGGCCTGGGCAGCGATCTCCTCGCGGGAGCGTGCGAGTCGCTCTAAGACTTCCTTGGGGAGCGGCATCTTGTCAGAATTTGGGAAGGGCAAAGGTCAGCCAGGTGCGCAGGGGTACATATATATAGCTACCTGTGGGGCCTACCAGAAGATTCCTTTTTGCCCCTGTCGCACTCGCCGGATCCTATGGGGTTGGATGTTTCTTTCCAAGCTTGTCCCAACCTCGCAAAGAGCGGGGATTATGTACAACCCCGTATCCCGCGAGTGGTCGACAGGGGCCGAACCGGGGTTAAACCGGCCGGCTCAGACCAACTTGGACCCAGCTTGCCGAGCCCGAGCTCGGCAATAGTCGAGCTGAGCTCGACGATGGCCGAACGAAGCCCGGCATGCCGAGACCGAGCTCGGATGCGGAGACAGGGCTCGACGATAGTCGAGCCAAGCTCGACGATCTCCGTGCCGAGTCCGAGCTCGGCGATCGTCGTGCCGAGCCCGAGCTCGGCAATAGTCAAGCCGAGCTCAGCGGTATTCGAGCACAAGTCTGCCGAGTACCTGCCCGCCTAGGCCCAAGGCGAGGCGAGTCAGGCCTCCAGCCGAGCGAGTGCCCCCTTAGGTCCAGCTCGCATCTTGGCCATGGCATACTTTTACTATGTGGCCCCTTTTGGTTTGCCTGTAGTCCTCGAAAACAGTGAAGGTTGTATATTGGCAGGCCATCTTTTCCTATAAATAGGACCTAAGGGATACCTCAGAAGGCACGCTTACTAATTCTCCGGCCTACTAGCGCTTTCTGAGGTACCTTAGCCCGGCATTTTGCTAAGGAGGGGAAGCGCTCTAAGATCTTCCGGGTGTGTGGTGGGACCTCCACGCCGGGCCCTTGGTCTAGTCCTTGTTTCTTCTTTTCTTTGTCGTTTTCTTGCAGGAGTGAAGTAGGTGCGCGACCACCCCTTCCCCAAGGGTCGAACTCCACGAGAGACCGGTTTTCCGGTTTCAACAGGGACGACATACATATTATGATCTTGTGTGATCGTTTGATTATGGACAGAGTCATCTGGGAATGGCCTACTTTTGTGAACATCAATATGCCAGAATATTTCACGGTGGACTGCCTCCTGGATGTGGATGTGTCCTGGTGCACAGAAGTCATTTTATTAGCCAAAGGATTTTGGACCCTATTCATCACTAGTGTATGAAGGTGTTGTCTAATTGCTCGGGAGCTGGCTGGGGGTCTGGTTCGGTACTACATGGCTCTGTGGATTTCTCTAGAGCATTGTGGAGATACTGGATGCTTATTAAAAGAGAGGAATTCCACATCAGAGAAGGGAGAATCTTCATGGACTGGCTTCCACCAATCGAAGTTTTGGCGCATTTCAGACGGTGGTAAAAGTGTCAAGTGATACCAGCTCTTCATCATTCGGTCATCTTCTTCAGTCAGAAATGTTTAACTAGCTAGTAGAACTCCTTTTCATGTCCTCCATGCACGGATTCAAGGCATCAAAATAGATGCTCGGGGGACCTTGACTCTCCCAGTCTTGTCAATCATTGTGGCGAATACTAAAGGGACTACAGGCCCCCTACATGAGGTGTCTATCGAAAGAATAATGGAGTGATTATGGCATTAGTGGTGTGGATACCTCCTTTCTTGCGCTTTTTTTCTCACTACTCTTTAATCTAGTGTCGCGCGAAGCTTATCGGTATGTTTATTCGTGTGCAAGTTTTGCTTTTCATGTCCAAGCTTTAAGTGGGAAAACACTGATTGTATGAATATATGATGCGGATGGAATATTGCCTCGGTAGTTCTAGCCTACGGTCACTTTTTTAGTATTGCAAATACAAACTTCAACCCTACCGCATGTAGGCATGTCTTCTGCTTCTTGAGGATGGTGTGGTTGGTGACCTCTGTCTGTCCATTGTCCTGTGCACGCGCCAAGCAGTATAATGGAGATTTATCTTCAGGTCCTCGCACATCTTGGTGAATGTCTTCCATGTGAACTGTGTGTCATTATCCACGATGATTATTGTGGTATGCTGAAGCGATGGACAATGTTCTTCCAAACGAAATGCTTCACACTCCTCTATGATCTTGACTAGTGGCTCAGCCTCAATTCACTTAGTGAACTAATCTACTATCAAGATGACGAACTTTCTTTGCCCGGCCAGAGGCAAGCGGAAAGGGGCCAAAAAGATCAATTCCCCACTATGTAAAGGGCCATGCGCTTTGCAGAGGTGTGAAGTTGACGGGGGGATGACGAGGAACATTAGCATGGAGTTAACAACTCTTGCATTTCTAAATGAACCGAAGTGAATCCTTCTTTAGAGTGGGCCAGTAAAATTCTTGTCGTAAGAATTTTAGTGCCAGTTCCTTGATGCTTAGGTGCTCACCACACTCACTCTCAAGAATATCCCTCAGAGCATACTATGCTTCGGCGGTGGGAGGACACTTCAGATAGGGTCCAGAGAAAGAATGCTTATAAAGTTCGTCACCGATGATGGAGAATGCAACAACACACATTCATAATCATTATGCCTTCAGGCGATCCTCTAAAAGTTGCACATACTCAAGGTAAGCGATGATGAGACTCGTTCAACAAGGATCTCCTTCAACTATGACAATAATCTCCCATGGTCCATGGAGGTTGGGGACCAATATCTCTTTAATTGAATGACGCCTCATTAGGTATCCAGAGGGGGAAGTTGTTAACTTGGAGAGTGTGTTTGCACTTGAGTTTTATTCTCAAGGGATGTGGATGATTTGGTGGGATTGAATCATCAAGAGAAGAGATCTAGCGAGTGTAAGGTACTGCACTAGTTGTTCATTCTTTGTCTCATAGTCCTCCTCATCTTGTGAAACTACCAGTTGAGAATCTATGTTCACAGTTATGCTCTCTACTTTTTAGTCAATAGTCAATCCATGACCAGTGATCAAGGCATCATGCTCAGTGATGTTGTTAGTGGCCAGAAACCTCAACCTGAGGTCGTACTCAAAAGTGGTTCATTAAGGACACACCAGCAGTAACCCATCACTTTCCCTCTCAGCTCCCAATGCTCTATCTACATACAAAATCCAACATGTTGGAGCAGACTCGTTGTTGCAAGGAACGATCTCTGGAGGGAGAGTGCATTCTACCACAAAATAGTCCAGCACTTGCGATTTGATGTCGGGATTAGGCAGAAACAGGATGTCAAACTCATTCATCTCTACTGCCCGCTTTACTAGTCTCCTGAACACTTCCAGCTTCTGGATGAATATGCGGAGAGGAAATTGTGTGAGCACTTTGATGGTATGGGCATGGAAATACATCCCGAGCTTCCTTGCGGAGAATATAAGAGTCTAGATCATTTTTTTATTGCGGGATATCTGGCTTCAGTGTTTATCAGGACTGTGCTGAGATAATGCACTGGGCGACGAACTCCTCCCTCTTCTTTGACTAACACCAAGCTAAGAGTGTGTAGTGACACTGCCAGGTACAAGCACTTGGATTCTTTGGTGATGGATTTGAGAGTAGTGGGGGATTCTGTGTATTTCTTTAGAAGCTCGTAGGCAATATGGCCCTCGTATGTCCATTGGAACCCTATATTTTGATCCCCTCGAAGAACCTTGAAGAACAAGATGTACTTGTCCCCCGCCCAAGATAAAAAAAATGAGAAAGCGTTGTTATCCTCTCGCTGAGGCACTGCACCTCCTTGATAGAGCAAGGGGGAGACATTTCTTCCAATACCATAATGTTCTTGGGATTGGCCTCGATTCTTAGATGGATTACCATAAAACCTAAGAATTTTATAGCATTTACATCAAATGCACACTTGGTGAAATTAAGTCGTATCTGGAAATGGCGAAGGAGCAGAAAACACTTGTCCAAGTCTTTTAGATGGTCACTATGGCAGAGGCTTTTCACTAGCATGTTGTCGACGTACACTTCCATGGACTGCCTGATAAGATCCTTGAGCACCTTATTCACCAGCCTATGGTACGTTGCGTCGTCATTCTTTAGTCTGATTGACATCAACTCATAACAGTACACTCACTATAAGTCTTGAAGCTGGTGTTTTCCTCGTCAATGGGAGTCATTTGAGTGTACCTCATGTAAGCATCCACAAAATTGTGAAGTACATGACCAACGATAGAATCAACGAGTTGATCAATTCGTTGCAGCAGGAAGATATCCTTCGAGTAAGTCTAGTTGAGGATGTTGTAATCCAAACACATCCATCACTTCTTGGAGGTTTTCTTCACCATCACTATGTTGGCGAGCCAAGTGGGATATTTTGCTTCACGAATGAATTGAACCTCCCCCTAGGAGTTTCCCCACCTCTTCCTTAATGACCTGGAGCCGCTTCGAGGAGAACTTACGCTTCTTCTGGATCACAAGTCTGCATGCAGGATTGATGTTTAACAAATGAAAATATACGTACGGGTCCACCATGGCCATGTCCTCAGGGCTCCATGTGAAAATATCCTAGTTAACGTGGAGAAAGGTCATGTACACTTCCCACTCCTCAAGGGACGAAAGCAACCCAAACTGTGCCACATTGATCAAGTCCTACTGGAAATAGCCACGAGGCCCTCGAGGGTTGTACCCTGCCCCGGTTGAGCCTACATCAGGTAATAAGATTGTGCCACCTCTTGATCCCCTTACACAATGCCCACCATGGTAGGATTTATGAACTTCATCGCCAGGTGTGGTATGGAGGGGATAGCCTTGAACACAGTCGAGAGAGGTCTGCTAAAAATGGCATTGTAGGCGGAGTTAAACTTTACGACTATGAACTAAACATTGTGGGTTGCCTTCCTTGAAAACTCACCTAGTGTGACTGGGAGGGTGATTGTGCCCAATATTGGGATGGGGTGATTGGCAAAAACATGCATCAGCCCTAACGCCAGGCTAAGGTGCTCCCTTGTGAGCTTCGTACTCTGGAGCGTAGACATAAACATAACATCAACTGAGCTCCATTTGTCAATGAGAATTCTTTTGACATTGAAGCAGGGGCCCATGATCCCTACACTGGTAACAAGGGGGTCTTAGTGCGGCAACTGTAACCCCTCTGAGTCTTCAAGTCCAAAGCCGATGGTGGTATCCTAGTGCGCCTTCTTATCTTCATGTCCTCACTCAGGTCGAGTGATAGAGAGTATTTGTGTAGAGAGGATGGGGTGCACGACTATGGTTTCTACTCCTCTAACCATGGGTCTGTCCCATGCACTCCCTGACGTGTGGGAGACTGATCTCTTGTCATCTCAGGAGGAGCTGGTTAATTTGGGAACTGACCTTGCAAGAATCTCTGGAGAATACTGTGGCAGATGAGATGCTTTATTTTCTCCTTCAATTGAGTGCACTCTTCAGTGTTGTCCACGATGTAAACCGCAATACTGTTACTGATTGTCTATGTTCAAAGTGAGTGGTTTGGGCGTTCAAAGAGCATCGTTGACGAGGAAAGCAAAAAACATGTTGGCTCGGGAGGTGTTAAGGGGAGTGAAATTATGATGTTGTAGGGCCCCCTTATCTCCGCAAGAGTCTCTATGTTGCTCGCCATTCTGCTTAGGAACTGGTGACGGATCCTGCCCCATCTTTCCCTTCAGACTGAATTCACAATGTTGTCCATACACTTTAATTACATTGTATGATGTGATCTAGCCCTCGACTCCATGCACAAGGTCGGGGTAGATGGGCATTATTTTCCTCATTTGTGTCATGTGGAAGCTATTAAGGTGAAGCCCCCCGAGGAAATTATTGCGCAAAAGCTCGTGGTTGACCCCTGAAATCTGTTGTGCTTCAGTAGTGAAACGGTGAAAAAAGTCCTCGAGTGTCTCTATTGCTCTGGTGGATTGTCGATGAACTGATCATGAACAGATGAGGCTGCTCTACAAAGGTGTCAATTTCCCCTTCCCTTAGAGAATGAAACAATATGTGAGTCTTCCCCTTTAGAATTGTTGGGCACACCTGGCACAACAAATGATCGGGGCCATTGTAAATTCGCATAATTGTTGTGAAGTGAGTGATGTGATATGATAGATAGTCGGTCCCGTCAAAAATCTCGATGCTCTGCAGGTTGAATCCATGTGGACTGCGGTGTGCCAGTATTCGCAGATTAGGGGGAGCCGTGGAGAAGGGGCGTCATGGATCCGTGGCCTGTCATCATCCGTGCTTGTACTCCTAAATTATATTACACACCTCCCGAGTGGGCATGTTGTCGGCTTGCACGTCGCCCACTCCTCTCAGAAGAGGATTGTGTTGCCTACTCCAGAGAGCCCTATTGGGCAGTGCTAGATGTGTGGAGCTAGCTACATCAGATAACGCGTCCTAAGTAGTGACCTTGACGCGAGCAACATTTTTGAGCATGCATGATTTGGAATCAGCAGTGGCTGACTACCCGGTACAAGAGACCCCCCTGAATTCCTCAACATAGTGTGCATTTTAGCCTGACACACCTCCATCAGGAGCATACATTCTTCCAAATATGTTGGCGTAGCTCCGATTTGTCAAGAAATGGTATATTGTTGATGAAAGAGTTGGCCGGGGCTTGATCGGTGTGCGCCCCGGGGACAACCCGATCAGTAGCACAAGTGTTTCTTCTCTCCATTATGATTCATACAGGAATACTATCACCAAGCAAGTACTTCCTTCAAAAAAATCTTCAGAAGAATGAGATCTTTTTCACACAGACGGCGATAAATTATTACAGGTCATTCAACGAACTTATGGACCAATTGAGGCGGTTCATCGTATCTCAAGAGTGAGCCGAATGTGCAAAGAGTAAAAAAAAGAGAATTAACAGTAGACAGCTGAATTTTTATGTAAAAAACATGGAAAGGGAAAAAACACGGGGTCAAGCCCAACTTGAACGAAATCCACTAATAGCAGTCGAGTACAGAGATTAGCTTTTCAGAGGATGACAGGTCACCCCTCGTTTACAATTATTCCTAAATATTTGGTGTTGGGTAGAGTGGAGAGCAACATAACATGCACTTGAGTGAAGCGCAGGGGTGCACACTGGAGCGTAGCGCGGGAGGGGGCACTGGATCATACCATACTTGAAAGCAAAGCGAGCACATGGGAAGTGCGTTTTGTGCAGGAGAATGAGCGATGAGTCAGGTTTTTGTCTCCGAGTAAGACTTCTGTCTACACTTTTCGCCGAAATTCCTTAAGGCTGCGTTCGTTTGTTAGGTTTTATACGGAGGGAATTGGTTTTGGTCAAAACCCTCAATTTGTGGGCTTTGGAAATGAGTCAAAACCTTCCTTTTCTTGTTCATTTGGAGAAGGTTTTGAGATGAACGAATCTACTGTTCATCATTTTCTCCAAAACCCAAATCTATTGTTCATCATCTTCTCAATTTGCTGGTGAGAAGCTTTGCTAGAAGTGGAATGCCGGTGAGAAGTTGGAAGTCGGAGAAGCTTCGTTGGTGAGAAGCTGGAAGCCGGTGAGAAGCTGGAAGCTGGAACGCCGGAAGTGGAAGCCGGTGAGAAGCTTTGCCAGTTAGATCGGGGAGAAGCTTTTCTGGAATGTCGGTGAGAAGCTTTGTCGGGGAGAAGCTACAGTGTCAAAACCGTGCCAAAACCGACCTAAAGAGGTGGTTTTTGGGTATAGAAGGAATTTTTAAAGAGCAAAACTCATGGGTTTTTGGCCAAAACCAATTCCCTCTCTTAAAATAAGCAAACGAACACAAGAATTGGAGTGTCATGGGTTTTGGTCAAACTCCTTCCTCCAAAACTCATAGGTTTTCCGTGAATGTTAATTCCTTCCTAAAAAACGTCAAACAAACACCAGAATTGAAATTGAAGGTACCCAATTCCAATTCCTTTCTCCAATTACTGTGAAACGAACGCAGCCTAATGCACTTCTTCCTTCATTCTTTCTCCCTCCAAACTGAAGGCATAGAACCCATTTTATAGTTTTTAGGGGGGTATGCAGGTGCGCGTGCACATCCTACTGGGGCGCGGGGGCGCCCGTCCACCGTTTAGGAGCGGCGCAATCGCCCGCAGGAGCATGTGGTCCCATGTGTGCGCCTCAAAGGTACAAGCGCGTGATCCATGTGTCCATTTGAGGGGTTAAACAGACCCGAATGTGCGCATAAAAAGCCCATTGAAACTGTCACGACGAGCCAGTCGAGATTTTGGTGAAATAGCAGGTTGACCATTTAGAATTTTAGGAAACCCCATCAACAGTAGTCACAACCATTGTCCCGAAGAGCCTCAAAGCTAGTTTGGCGCGGCGGTCGAAATCACGTGTTTCTCCCGCGCCACGCGGCGGTCGAAATCCCGCGGATATCTTCCGCGCCGCGCGACCGCCACCGCGGCTCCCGCGGTGCCGAAGAAATCCACGGAATTTCCGCGGTTGCTTGCGGTCCACCGCCCGATCATGGTCCCGCCAAACAGGCGGAAACTGTAGCCGGGCGGTTTCGTTCGTGCAACCGGCACGGATCAATACAACTAAATTTTATCAGGCACACTCAACTAATCAGAAACTTCCACGTCATGCATGTGGCATTGTGGCCCACGCAACAGGCAAATCTACGTTTTTTTAAGGGTGCTGTTATTAGCAAACCCACTTTGGTTATTAGCAAACCAGAAAAAAAACAGATTTAACAATTTTTTGCATTTTTATCTCTTCCCAAAAAATACCCAGCAAACCAATCATATTTTTTTGCATTTTTTGCATTTTTGAATTTTGAGTCTCAAATGTTTCTCATTTGAAAAAATGATCAACATGAAAATTGTAGATCACATCGAGATCTACAACTTTCATGGTGATCATTTTTTGATTTGAAGTCGTTTAGGCCTCTAATTTGGGCCCGAAATAAGACACGCACAGAACGAGTCGTCCGTACAGATTTTCGGCGTGGATTTTTTCGGGGCCAAATAGGGGATCTAAACTGCTTCAAATACAAAAGTGTTCAATATGAAAGTTGTAGATCTCGTCGAGATCTACAACTCTCATGTTGAACACCTTTTATTTTGAAGCCGTTTAAGCCTTCTATTTGTCCCCCGAAAAAAGTCGCGCGTCCGTACATATATTCGACATGATTTTTTTCAGGGGCCAAATCGTAGGTCTAAATTGCTTTAAATTAAAAAGTGTGCAACATGAAATTTGTAGATCTCATCGAGATCTACAACTTTCATGTTGAACACTTCTCATGAAAATGTACGTATAAGACGCAGTTCAAAAAGACGCGTATATTCTTATATGCACTTAACTCGTATATACAGCACATCACATTCTTATAGGAATTAGAAATCAAATATATTTTTAAATCGGGCAATATTTTGTTTAAAGATTTTGGTGCAGAAAAAGAAGTTTTGGACATACTAAATAAAATTTTGTGGTATTTTGACTCATTTTTAATGCTAACATAAGTGGTTGAATGAATACTTTTGAAATCATTTATAATGTCATTATATGTAATAAGTTATTTTGAAAGAATGAATGTTTTAAACAAAATTTTAAATTTTTTTTAAAAAAAATTATGTTTGTTTGCTAGTAACAAAATGGTTTTCAAATAGCCATTTTGAAAAATAAGAGTTTGCTAATAGTAATGATTTGCTAGAAACTAAATTAAATTTGCTAGTATCAGCACCCTTTAATGCCTGAAGCGGCACAAATACTGCATTCCTATTGGTCGGGCACAGACACAGCATAACTGCCCCAACTTAAAACGATATTAATGAAGAAATGCTTTTGTGGAAGACCGAGAAAACTTTTTGAAAATCATTCAAGAAAAGCCTGACAGGAAGTGTTATGTGAACGAGAGAATTTTCTGTGCGTGCAATGCATGAGAGAATTGTGCGGAACTTTTTTTTAGTTCAAAAATACAGTTGGATTTTCATTGATTGTAAAATCCAGTTGAATTTTAGTTCGAAAAATGAACTGGATTTTTAGTTCAAAAAAACATTTTTTTTACAGTTGGATTTTCACCCCAAAACATAGTCATATGAGTACTTAAAATGAGCGTAAAAATGCATAATTCAATATTTCGTGATTTATTTTGTGAAAAAATAAAAGACATAGGAGAAAATTGACGTGGAACGCACGGTTCTCCGCGTGCGTTCCACGTACAGAAAATTTTCGCTATGTGAACACATGGAATTGAGAAGACGGTGATAAGATTGCAGACTTTTGTCACTATGGCAGCAAATTGGAGTAATTTTTAGGTCCGGTTAGCGTTTCTAGCTTTGGGAGCGAGTAAAAAGATGACCGTTGGATGACCAATCTAACCATCAACAATAAATGCGAGGAAAAATATTTTAATAAAGGCGAGTACATGCTTTGATCGGATGGCGAGCATGATTGATCCAACGGCGAGCAGGCTACTCGCGCTCCTTCCTCAGGAAACGCTACCCTTAGCCAAAAAAAATTTTCAAATTGAGACTCCGTTTGGTATGGTGGTGTGAGTCATTAGCGTAGTGATTATGAACCGTCCTTCGTGAACGCCCGACTTCACCTAAGGAATTTCATCCACTTTTATGTTCAAAACTTATTTTCTATTTTTTTTAGTAGTTGTGATAACCTTAATCATGTCAAACATACATTCTATGACGGCAGTGTTTTTGTCGAAACTCACCAAAGCAAAAAAAAAAATCACACTAAACCGAGCCTAAGAAGATGAATTCTCCATTTGTTTAAGTGTTTGTTCTCTGTTGTATTTTAAATAAAAAAAAACATAAATGCTAGTGAATCGTCCTAGGCTAGAAAGTTTCCACAGAGCTTCCTCTTCCTGAAAGCTCAAAAATATTCCAGGGATTCCAGGGCCATACAAAGGCGCGAAGCTCATTTTATGATCTCTTTATGGAAGTACCTTGTATAGAGAGGCACCTTATCTATGCAATAAGGAACACACTCTTCAATAAAGAGATTCGTAAAAGGGAAAGAAACGCCATGGAAGTTTCATTGCTGAATGACTTTTATGCTACAAAATCTTTCCTCAAAGCTGAAAGCCTTCTAGCTAGACTCGACAAAGCTACAAGCCGTGCTTTTCTAGTCAACTAAAGCCCTAACCGTATCCTCTAACGGGATATCTTATCTGCTAGGCCTACTAATCAGTAGATCTTAGTATCGTGCTGTGATAGCTTATTTGCTATTGCTTGCCACTGGAGTGAGCAGTATTCTCTTTGAATTTTTCGTTGTTGAATAGATGGATGATTTTTGAACATTTGAATGACTACCATTTGGAACCATCAATCCTTCAAAATATTATTTTATGTCTGATTCCCACCCAAATAGACCTGAAGTCCTCTGTGATCTTTTTGCACTCTTAAATTGGGAAATTTAAGAAACAAATGAGGGTGCATCTTACCCCATACGTGCAAGCGTGTGGAGCTCAAGCCGAGCTGAGTAAAATTTTTATACTCAAGAACAAACTTTGGTGGTTATTTTGAGCTCATGCTCGATAAGCTCACATGTACAGGCTCAAGCCCAACACCTATATACGGAGATCGCAATCGAGCTAAAGCTCGACAGACTTGAGCTAAAGCCCAATTTTTCGAGCTCACAAGGTGACTCAACTCAGCTACACCCCTAAACTAATGCATCATTACAACTTTCAGCGACATTAAACGATTTAATTTTTCCGATGAGAATGTAAATATTGGTAGTAGTGGATCCATCAGCTAGCTCTCTTTAAATGTCACTGGCTGGATGACTGCATGGTGTACAATTTACAGGTAGGCGGGCTACAGCGCATGTAGCCTTCATTTAGAATAGAGTTATTGTAACATTAGAAGTGCAGCAAAGGATCCCAAAAAAGCTTCAAGGTTCAGTCTGTTGGGACATTTTTTTCTCCATTGCGTCTTTCAAAAAAATACAAAGTCATTTTATGCATTTGAAATCGCTAGGTTCCCAAAACACTGGGCATGTTTGGCACGGTGGTTGCGGTCATGAACACGGTAGTTATGAGCCGTCATTTAGATCCGACCTCAGTTAAGAAACTTCATTCACTTTTATGCCAAACGGTTAAAAGAACATGTTATCTAATTTCAGGCAAATTTAATGTAAAACAATGATAATTACAGACAGCTGGGGCTCAAAAAGAGTTACTGGAAGGCTAATTTTGAAAAAGCAAACATTTAGAATCATTGCAACCCAAGGCCTAACAATGGAACTTTGAAAATACTGGAGAATCATATGACAGAGAATAAGAGCAGGCCTCTCTCACCTGGGAGGCGAAGGGGCGGTCTGCATGTGATGTTTCGCCATACCCACCCATGTGACGACGCCAATTGCGAGAATCACCCAACCAAGAATATCATATTTAAGATCACTTTCTTTCTTCTTCTTTGACACCTGCAACATGAGAAATTATCATTTAGATGTAACAAAAAACTCCTAAAAATCTTAGGAGTACAACAACTACTCAAAGAATTGAAATGCAATTGCCAGAGAATTTAGTCCCACATTGGGAATGTGAGACTTACCAAAATTTAGGCACTTAATATAAATTTTGGGTCTCAATAACTTGGGATTCATTTGGTTTAGCGGTGGCGGGTCGATTCGGCGGGTGGAAACGGAGTGTTTGAATCGGAGAGGGGAGGTGGCTGCTTCAAACGGAGCTTTTTGGGGCATTTCTCAAGGCAGGCGGGTGAAAATGGAGCAAACGTCACCGGAGATTCATTTGTTTACCCTCCTTCCGGCGGCGTTTGCCCAAAACGGAGAGACGAAACGCCCAAACAAATAGAGTCTTAGTCAATTGGATATATGCTAGAACTTGGAAGCGTAGGTCCTAACATAGTATCATAGGAGACTAGGTTCATTATCACGTTGTGCAATTAATGAAAAAACTTGTGTTGGAAGGCATTGATCCAACATGTGAAGGGGCGAGATGAGAATTTAGGCTCTGTTTGGGATAGGGTTTAGCATATTATTCGACACTCGAAAATCACTCAAATATTGAGTCGAATCGGAACCAGTTAAAATTGATTTGACTCAATTTGAGTCGATTCAATTTAACTCGAATCTGATTTCGAGTCGATTTTGAGCTAGTCCTGAATCGCTCGAAATAAGATTTGAATCAGCTCGAATTAATTAAAAATATTGTGTATTTATTAATATATTCTTATTTTAAAATAAAAAAATAAAAAAATTCAAATCTAAATAAAAAGAAAGAAGATTTAAGTGTTTCATTTGCTAAATTTATAGGATGTCCAATTTAATTGAGTCAACTATAAAATAAAATATTCAATTACGAGCCGGCTCGATTCGATTTCGAGACAGCTCGGAATCGAGCCATTTCGCGTCGAGCCGACTCGACTCGAAATCGATTTCAAGTCGATTTTGAGCCGAGTTCGAGTCGTAAATTTCGATTTTGAGCCAAGCCAAAATCACTCGAACTCGACTCGATATCAACCCTTGTTTGAGACAGCTTATGTTGATGGATAATATCTATTCAAAATGCAAAAGCAATTTTACATTTGTTTGTGAAGCAATTAGAAAATCACATATTTTAAAATCGATGATAAGTTGATTTTTCATAAGCTATTCGGGTCCAGCATATGCCTTCTTATAAGTGCTTCTCTAAAAACCCCTAAATTGATTTTTTTGCCCGGGAGAAAATTTTTCGTTCGGTCACAAATTTTTCGCGCGAGCGCCGTTTTTTGGTCGGGCGCCGTTTTGTCGTGTGGGCGCGCTTTTTTCACGCGAGCGCGTTTTTTTCACCAGGGCGCGTTTTTTTTCATCCGAAAGCGATTTTTCTAGCAGGCGTGATTTATTCGCACGAGAGCGATTTATTCGCCTGGTACGTGTTTCACCCAGAGCGATTTATTCGCCTCGGGCACCCAAGTTTTTTCGCTGAAATTGGCGTGATATTGGGCGCCCATCGCGTGAAATTGTTTTCACTCGGGCATGAATTTTTCGCCCAGCACGAATTTTTCGCCCGGGCGCGAATTTTTTGCCCGGGCGCAAATTTTTCTACCCAATGAAATTGTTGGGCGCCCAACGTATTTCAGCGAATTGGGCGCCCAAGTCGCTCAATTTCAGCGAATTGGGCGCCCAAGTCGCTCAATTTCAGCGAATTGGGCGCCCAAGTGCGCCTAGGGGTGCCTCGGGTGCGTCTAAGATCATGTTTTTTTCCCATATCAATTTCTTTTTGACTAAACGTACCTTGAAAGGCCCAGGCGCGCCTTTTGGCGCGCCTGGGAGCCTGTAAGGCCCGCGCCTGAGGCGCGCTGGGCCACATCGCCCGCCTCAGCTATGCTGAGGCGCGGCGGGTTGCGCCCGGCGCCTCAGGCGCCGAGCATTGACAACTATGATTTCACGTGGCGTTTAGGTTTATGAAAGGAACTTTCGTGCGTCATGAAGGTCTCCCGCATCACGTTGTTCAAGCTCTCTGTGTCAAAGTTCTCTGACATCTTTGCATCGAAGCTCTCCAACATCTCTACGTCAAAAGCCTCTAACATCTCCCACATCACGCCCGTTTTGAAGTTCTCTCTTTGCGTCGAAATCCTCTTGCATCTCCCGCATCCCACTGCAATCCTTCTCTCTGGTGAGTTGACTGAGTTCTCCTCCACATTGTATTTTGTCTTCACCTCCGCATCCCACTGCAATCCTTCTCTCCGGTTGAGTGATTCCTGTCACTTTTGTTATTATTTTTTGTTATTGTTTGGGAAGTTTTCCTTGTTATTGATTGGGCTTAGGCCTCGTTTGGCGCGGCGGGAGGAGACGGGCTGCCGTTGGAACTGGAGGGGGGAGGCAATTATTCGAAATGGAGCATTTTGTTCCATTTCTCATGGCGCGGCAGGAGCACGCACGGCAAACGCCGCCGCCGGCCATTTGGTATGTCTCCTTGCGGCGGCGTTTTCCGCAAACGCCTGCTCCAAACGAGGCCTTAATATCAACTGATGTACTAATGATTACAGCCTTCTATACTATTGTTTTCCTATTACTGTTTGGACTAAGTATAGATGCTAACCTGGTGATTTTTGCTTGAAAAGTTCTTATGTTTTCTTTGGATCTTCCATTCACTGTTTCTTGGTTTGAATATTTGTGAGGCTTAACTCCGAGTAATTTTTCATCTATTTAAATTTATGCATGGATTAAGATTATTTTAAGTATGAGAATTTTTTTTAATATAGTAATTATTCCTTTGGGCTTCTATTTACTTGTATCTCTAAATAGTTTATTAGTTATCTCATTTTTATATTAATTAATACTTATATTAAAATAATAATTAAAAAACGTTTTTCATATTCTTGATTTTTTAAAATCACGTATCTCATACCCATTTCGCATCGTATCCCGTTTCTGTTCCCGTACTACATAGTTTAGAAGTCCCGTCGACCGATAAGTTGGATAAAATCGGGTTTGTGAGTCAATATTTTACAAAATAACATAACCTATTTTTTAAGAAAAATAATCATTTTTGCCTCAAAAAATACATGTCGGTAAACATGTAGGGCATATTGTAGGATATTTAAAGCAGTGACAATAATAAAATAATTTAAAATTAAACAGCAAATGATATTTTCAAAAGAGGTGTCGGTCAATATATCGAAAAAACCGTATATATCGGTCAATGCTTTACTAAGGGTTCATTTGGTTTAGCGGTGGCGTTTGTAAAAGGAGCTATTGTAAAGGTAGGTTTGTAATGGGAGCTGTTGAAAACTGGATGTTGTAAATGGAGTTCTGTTTGGCTAATCTGCGTTTGCAGAGCTGTTCAAAACAGAGAACTGTTTGGCAATACTGTGTTTGGAAATGGAGATTCGAGGTTGAATTTTTTTCTTCTAATTATTAAATGAAACAAACAAACCAAGTTTTTTATTAAACGCCGGCGATGGCCGTTACCGTAAGCCCCAGCTCAAACATAGATAGATATTTCACAGTACATGTAAACCTTTTAAAAATATGAAAAAGCGTTCAAGGTCGGTGCAGTTGTTCGGCAATTGAGTCACGCAATGCCACCATCTCATCCACTCCTACCCGAATCCCTCTCACATCGTCTCCACTTGAGCCCACATGGCCAGTTCTGTTCTGAATACCCGCTGGATAAATGAACTGTTCGTCTACATCACAAGCACGAAAATGAATGTCTGAGCGGGATGGATGTCTGCGAATGTAGTTATGCAATGTCATTGTTGCAATCACAATGTCTCGTTGCTTGGACAAACTGTATGGCGGCATATCCCGTAGTATCTTCCATTTTTTTTTTCACACGCCGAATGAACGTTCTATAACACTTCGCAACGATGAGTGAGCCTGGTTGAATATTTCATGGCGCCCTTATATGGGTCTATTGCCCCTTCTAAAATCTGGTAAATGATAGCGTGTGCCTGAATATGGTTTTAGAAAACCGCGCTGTAGTGGATAACCGGCATCCACTACGTAATATTTGCCTGCAAATTTATATGTATCAGGCGAAGTGTTACTAAATTATTCTTCAATATTTGTTATAAAAAAGAGATTCAAGATACAAAAGACTCACCAGGGGATGGGTATGGGAAATTATAACTGCGGTTCATAAGAGCACGCTGAAATATACGGCTATCATGAGTAGAACCCTCTCAACCTGCTAATGCGAAAGTGTAACACATGTTGAAATCACAAACTGCCATGACATTCTGCGTCGTTGAGCCATGTCGATCAATGTAAGAAACTTGCCGATCAGCAGGTACTCGAGCGTCCACATGTGTTCCATCAATTGCTCCTATGCAGTCTTTAAAAAATGGCATGTATCGAGTGTCATTTAAAATTTGCGGGGGAATATCACTGAACTGTGGATCTACAGGACGAATGACATCAGCAGATAGTAGCTTAATTGCATTTATACCCCTTGTAAAAAATTTATGTATTGTTTCTGTAGAGTGTTGAAAACGTTCGCTTGCAATTTGCATTGATAAATTGTGGCCTAAAATCTGCAAAGTAATTGCAAGTACTTCGCGTGGGAGAGTCCTCCTGGATCCAAGCAATCCATATTGTTGTGTGAGGAGAGTCAGTAGATCAATAAATATTACCTTCGACATTCTAAAGGCACTGAAAAATCTGTGAGGGTGTCCTTCCAAAAGTTCACCAATCCATCTAGCACCGGTTTGACTTGATGTCATACAAGGTGTATTAGAGGTTCCACCTCCCAATGGTAACTGCTGAGAAATAGCTAGTACCAACTGTTGTCCCCCAATTGCTGTATTATGATAAAAGCAATTAGCAACATGCTGCCTAGTCTCCTCGTCCGAACTATGAGTTTGATTCGGGCTAAGCATTGTCAATCTGTGTTAAAGAAACCAACAATAAGTAAAGCATATCTGAAGGCACACAAATAAAACACTGCCATCACATAATAAGTAAAGCTTATCAAAACAAACAATAAAGCAAAGCAACATATAATAGTAAATGTCCAGCAAAAAGTGAAGTGCATCAAAGCAAACTATTCCAGCATAACATCAAATGGAAAACACACACAAGCTGATCACATGATAGAAAAAGGGGCAACTATTCCAGTTTTTTGTGATAACAATCCTGCAGCCAAGTGAGACGTCGATCTTGTCGCATGCTCATAAAACTTTCTCGATTCTGTTTCCGTCTCAGAAAGACGATGCAGTAGTGATAGAAGTCCATATTTGAGTCAGCCATAACCTCTAGCATGGTTTCTAGCTCTGAAATAGCCTCAGGAATGGTGTATAGGGATGACGAGATCTGTATGCGAGGCGGCTCCTGCATGCAACGGCCAATAATGCGCGATGTCTCCACTAACTCATCTAATGCTGAACTCCTTGACTTCTTTGCAGCAATCTTTGTACTTTTACCCTTAGCTGCCCTTTTCAGTTTAGCTGTCGTATCCTTGATGTCGTCGATGCCCTGAGTGGCATGTTCGGGAGACCCATCATGTTCGTCGACTGACTCATGCTCAAAGATTCTTGAATTTGGAGCCCATGCAAGATCTCCATTTGCAACGACCTGGCTAAACATCATATGCAGCTTCTCCTCCAACTCTGGTGATATTCCAGCAAATTGGAATTTTCTTGCACTCGGGAATACCTGAAATGAAGCATTCGACATATTAGACATAAGCCACATAACACAAATAATAAAACTCTAAGCAAATAAACTCCGTACCTTGAGTCGGTCTTTCCACCAATCTTCAGAAGCAAGAATTGTTTTGCGAATAAGATCCCACCCCAACCCCGTTTCACGACCCTTCAGCTCCCTCCATAATTTCCAACCTTTTTTAAGCTGATCCCACTTGTTCTTCATTTGTGTTCGATCATACGCCTTCCCCGTGCGAGCGTGAAAATGTGTTGTCAGGTTATTCCAACCATCCCTACTAAAGTGTGTGGTTGGACGATTACCCAACTCGATTTCTTTCAAACACAGATCACAGAAAATTAAAACATCATTGGCCTCCCAATTCGCACTTACACCACCATCTTTATGTTTACCCATAAACCTATATTAAAATCTACAGAAATTAGTAACAACGCAACACACACATTGGACATAATCAAACACAGTCATACATAGCAAACAAATCAATCACAGTCACTTGACACACGCACACATAGCACTGCACAACACAGATGTTGCAATCACTGGACACACTGGACAATCACATAACATTGCACAATAACATTGAACACACACACACATAGCACACACACACATAGTAGACAAACAGCAATCACTTGCTTGCACTGGACACACACATAACATGGCAATGGACACATAGCACTGGACACACACATAACACAGCAATCAGTAGATACACACTGGATACACAACACACACACACATAGCACACACACAATCACTGGATACACAGCAATACCATTGAAAACACAATAATAGCCCAATACAAAAATCGGTGAAGAGAAATGAGCAATACCATAACACAGCAATACCATTGAACACACACAATAGCCCAATACAAAAATCGGTGAAGAGATTACCCTAATTGGTTGTGCTGAAGAAAGGTAGCTAGGAAGAAGCTGTTGGCACAAGATTTGCAGAGCTTGCACCGATAAGGATGGCCTGTGAAGAGCTGCTGCCCGGGAAAGATAGATTAGAGGCCGATGTAGCTAGAGATCGACGCCGCTGTGGCTACAGGCCGACGCCGCCGGCGTCGCTGTGTGATGAGGCCGTTGATGCTAAAGATCGCCGCCGCCGGAGTTGCTGATGCTAGAGATCGTTGTCGAGTCGCTGATGCTGCAATAGAACGCAGACGCCAGTCGCGGGAACCAGGACAGAAGGAATACGACGCCGGAAGTCGCGGTGTAACGACGTCAGCCGCTGATGACGTCCCGAGGTCGTAGATCGCCGCCTTCTCCTTCGTTTCGCGAAGCGGAAAACGCGATAAAACGGAAGCCAACCCTAAGGTTTCGAACAGCGATGTTTTGGCCTTTTGGAGAAACGGCGAGCGGGTTGAAACGCGGCGGAAAAACAAACGGGCGGAAGCCTGAACCGCCGTTTCGCCCAAACGGACCGGAGCCAATAAGTTAAAACAAATGGACCCTAAATGACAACCGATTTTTTTCAAGAAACAAAAGTTTTTTTGCCCCGAAAATGACATATCCGCCTTTTGCATGTCGGACATATAAAACGATATGTAAAAGACAGATGATGTTATGAAAAGCTTAAAGGTCCGTTCATTTGAACGATATTGATATTGAAGTATTCGTTTTTAATCCAATATCAATACACATGGGAAATGACATTGAGTTTAAATCCAATTCTTTTGTTCGGCCGCATGATGACTTTGTCATAGAAATTGACATTAATCACTTTTTATTGTTCGTTTGCAGAAAGATTTTCAATCATAGGAATTGACATTGGTCAATACTCTCAATTAAAAATAACAAAAGCGGATTTTTCGCCCGACATCAATTTTATCGCCCAGACACGATTTTTTCGGCATTACGCGATGTTTTTGCTCGGGCTTAAATTTTCCGGCACGAATGCAAAAAATTTCGTCCGAACACGATTTTTTCGCCGAGACGGAATTTTTTCGCACGAACGAGAATATTTCCGTCCGAACTCAAATTTTTCGCTCTGATACTACATTTTCGCCCGGACGCGACTTTTAATCCTGGACGCGATTTATTCGCTCGGGCGGGACTTTTTCTCCCGGACGTGATTTTTTTCGCCTGGACGCGATTTTTTCGCCCAACGCGATTTTTTCGCCCGACGCGATTTTCGAACGAGGTTTTCTTCTTCCCCTTTTTCAATGAAAGATTCATATCAAGCAATTTAGATGTACCCGACGTGATTTTTCGTTGGACGTGATTTTTCGCCCGGACGCGATTTTTTCGACCGAAAGCAATTTTTTCACCCGGGCACGAATTTTTCACCCGGACACATTTTTTCACACGGACTCGATTTTTTCGCCCCGACGCGAAATTTTCGCTTTGGGACGAAAAAAATGCATCCGGGAGAAAAAGTCGCGTCTGGGCGAAATAGTCGTGTCCGGCCGAAAAAGTCGCATCCGGCCGAAAAGTTGCGTCCGGCCGAAAAAGTCGCGTCCGGCCGAAAAAATCCCGGTAGGCCGAAAAATCGCATCCGGCCGAAAAATCGCGTCCGGCCGAAAAAATTGTGTCCGGGCAGAAAAATCTCGCCCCGGTGGAAAAATCCCGCCCGGGAGAAAAAAAACGTGTCGGGGCGAAAAAAACGTGTCGGGGCGAAAAAATCGCGCCCGGGCTAAAAAATCGAGCCCGGGCAAAAAAATCGAGCCCGAGCGAAAATATCTCGCCTGGACGAAAAAATCGTGCCCGAGCGAAAAAACGCCCCCAAGCGAAAAAAAAACCTCGGGGCAAAAAAAAATCGCGTCCGGGCGAAAAAATTGTGTTCATGCGAAAAAATCATGTTCGTGCGAAGAAAAAGTCCAAGAGCGAAAAAATCGCGTCTGGTCGAAAAAATCGCGTATGGGCGAAAAAATCGCGTCCCGGCGAAAAAAGCGCGTCTGGGCGAAAAAAGCTCGTCCGGGCGAAAAAATAGCATCATGGCGAAAAAATAATGTTCATACGCGAAAAAAGCTCGTCATGGCGAAAAAAATAGCGTTCGGGCAAAAAAATCGTGTCTAATTCAAAAAAAATCGCATTCATGCAAAAAAAAATACTTTTCTTTTGAAAAGCCAATGTTGGCAATCTCAATATCCGCACGTGGAGATAGACATTGAACCAATGAGTTTTTAGTTTTGTGTGAATATCTACGACTTTCCACCAGAAAGTCAATTCCACTCTACAATTGTTGATACGAACAGCGGAAATGACTTTCATTTTCTTAAATTCAATACTTTAATATCAATGTCGTTGAAACGAACAGACCCTAAGATAATTTGGCTAACAATATACATAAAAAAAGATAGCTAACATAAGAGAGTCAAGAAGTTCAAAACTATGCATGAAAAAGTTTGATGAAGGAAAAAAATAAATACTCTCCTTAAGGCTAGCTTTTTCATACAACTGCTAAAAATGAAGATTATTTTAATCAATATTTCAAATTATGTTGTAGATGTCGGATAATGGGGACACATCGGTTTAGGTTTTTCAGGTCGGTTTTAATATGTCGGGGGATATATCGGGGATATTTCATATATCGGGTGTTAATATTTAATTATTTATATGTGTAATTATTTATAAATTTAATCTTTTTAAATTTATATATAATAATATATTAATAATTTGATATTTATTGAACTATTAAATTTATCAAACTAATATAAACTTTTTGTGTTACACAAGTAATAACTGTATAACGCATGAAATAAAACAAGTAAAAGCAGAATGTCGCGAAGTTGTTGATGACAATGAAAGATAAGAAATGTTTAGTGCATAATTCATAAACAATGCATAATTGAAGTCGATGACGGATTTAAGCAAGGAAGAAAGCCAGAGAAAGGGAAACACTATCTAAACAATAAAACAATTTTGATTTATTGTCTATTGGACCATAGACACTAATTAAAAAAAATTAAAAAAAATGATAAAATGTCGGGATATATTGGTTGATATATCGGCGAATATATCGGTCAATAGTAGACATATCGGAGGATATATTCCAAAATGATATTTTTCAAAAAAAATATTGGAAACGCGTTGTTGTCCATGAAACATTTATGTCAGCTGTCATGTCGGTCATATCGGAGGATATCCACAATAGTGATTTCAAATGATAATAATGATGAACACTAATTCTATTTCGAATGCAAGACGAGGCACTGGGGTAATACCAACCACGCCACCAACGACTCGCATTGGGGCGGGACGTATCAGCGCCGCAACAATAACGTGCACTAAGAACTCGATTATGATGGCGTTCACGGTATCATGACGGGGATCACGTTCCAAGGAATAGATTTTATGTCTTATCTTATTTCATGTGTCTTAAGCCCAAATGGAGGACATGATGGCTTGCTTTAATGGCAACTCAAGCTTTACTTTTTTCCCACTTGTCTAAGGCCTTGGTGGTAGGCCCCTTTATTTAAGAACTCTTGTTATCTCTTTTGGGTAAAAAGGAAAAAACTAAAAGGATCTCTCTATCTCTCCTCTTTCGCTTGTGCAAGCGTCGGCCGAACCTCCTCCTTCTCTAGCGCAGCAACCTCGACGGGATCCAACAAGAGACGTCGCATTCCCTCGCGGGACGTAGTCCACCATCGACCTATTACGCGCTCAAACTCACGAGCTCGTATCAACATGATATCGGAGGGACCTCCTCCCTCCCTCAGCGTCGGACATCTTCCTCTACCTGCATCCATGGTCGACAACCCAGCTACTACCCATCCTCCAACACATCCTAGATGTGATTGTGCACATGCAAACGTCTTTGGACTACCAAGGCGCCGAACTCGCTAGGCTAAGAGCGCACGTGCATGGCACCCGGTCATCCAGGTCACACGTTCCACTGGACGGACCACCACTCCATACTCCTACAAGTCTAACTCAGGAAGGAAGTTTGACCTCCCCTGCCTCCCTCGTTACTCGAAGATGGACTTCCCCGTTTACGACCGCCACGAGAACCACCTTCATGGCTCACTCGGAGTGAGTTGTACTTCTCCACCCAACGCACCCCGTTGGAAGATCAACTCGGTCTTGCCTCATTTCACCTCATGGGCGCAGCCCAAATGTGATTCATGTAACTACGTCGTGAACGACAGGACCTACTATGGGATGACTTTGCCACTGCGTGTACTCTCTCCGCTTCAGCCCACCATTACAGAGAAACTCCCTAGGGGACCTCATCGCCCTACGACAAACCAGCCCACTCGACGACTACCTCGAGCGCTTCGAAATACTCGTGGCACGCGAGTCCACTGTCCTCTTTGAGCAGCAAGTTCCTTTCTTTACGGTCGGCCTCCACGAGCCCCTTTCAGATTCTTCGACTCACTACAACTGTGGGCACCGCAACCTCGCCTTCGGCATTGAAGATTGAGTTTGGCTTAAAAACCAGCCCTACCGCCAAGTGTCTATCCACCCCTAGCACCCTCCGCCAAATTGGGACCCTGTTTTCTCATCCCCTTTCGGATTCTTCCGACGTCACTTACCAACTTCAACTTCCACCCGGTAGCCGCATCCACAACGTCTTCCACGTCTTGTGCCTAAAGCCCATTATTGGCGAGCACCCAACAAGACCAATTGTCCTCCTCTTCCAATCTTGAGGACAAGCTGCCACTCAAAGAGGCGGATGATGTTACCAACCGCGCCGTCATCGACTCGCACTGGGGCAAGGACGTACCAGCACCGTGAAAACAACACGCACAAAGAACTCGACTATGATAGGAGGCACGACATGACAGAGATCACGTCATCCAAGGAGTAGACTTTCTGCCATGTCTTATCTCATGTGTCTTCCCAAATAAGGGGCATGATGGCTTGCTTTAACGATGACTCTAGCTTTACTTTTTCCCCACTTGTCTAAGACCTAGGTGGGAGGCCCCTTTATTTAAGAACTATTTTTATCTCTTTTGGGTAAGAAGGAAAAAGGTAAAAGGATCTCTCTCTCTATCTCTGTTCTCTTCCACCTGTTCTAGCGCCAGCCAAACCTCCTCCATCCTCTCTGTCGCAGCAACCTCAATGGGATCTAATAAGGGACGTCGCAATCCCACGCGGGATGTAGTCCTCGATCGACTTACACGCTCAAACACACGAGCTTGTATCATGGGGCTACACAAATAGGTGTGAATATGTGATCATGGAGGTCGAGCTCAAATTTAGGCCCCGTTTGACGCGGCGTTATTGCGCTGGCGAAATGGGACAAAAACGACACACCACTGTAGAATGTATGTTTGGCATGACAACGATCATGATCGCTACCAAGAAAAGAAGACTTGAACAAAAAAGTGAATGGAGTTCCTTAGTTGAGGTCGGGAGTTCACGAATGACGGTTCGTAACAACCACGTTCACGGCCGCCACTGTCATGCCAAATGGAGCCTTAATCAAATGATCAAAATAGAACATAATTTAACCTTGTTTCTAAAATATTAAGTCGCTAAAATCCCATTATTTTCAATGGCAGTTGTACGGAAAAGTTAACATGTATCTCCCAAGCCAACACAGCAAGAATATGGCCGATATCTACAACACTGCTAATATCACGGGATGTAATAGTAGTTTCACCCAATAAAGCACTGCAAATTATATGAATTTTTTAATGCAATTATCCAACTAACTACTCCAAATTGTGACAAATAGTCAACGCCATATTAAAGAGAGTGGGATATGATTAATAATTAAAATTAATTTATAAACGCAACACAATCCAAAAATGAGCAATTTGCAATAACAAGACGAGAAAGATAAGCCTCGAGTACAGTTAAAATGGAATACAACTAAAGTGATTTGCCACGTACTAGCTAGATTTAAAGTTTTAAACAGGCACATGGACACTCAAGTTGGGAAGGATCTCAATATGCTATGGAGTAAGACAGGTGTAAGGCTCAAGAACCACAAAATAGAGGAATGATAAAAAAAAATTAATAAAGTAGTACCCCTAAAAATTGACTGAACAGACACCACAAACAACAAGAAGCTATAGGACAAAGGATGTTGAAATTATGAGTGTTGTCGCATTATTAGAGTCCTTTACGAGTGTTTGAGTTTAATCCCACATTGTGGTTTCTACTTTGTGAGGTTTTGTAAGTCTTTTAAATACCCTCATTGAAGGATGAATAAATTGTACCTTCTATTTCAACATGGTATCAGAGCGGGAATTGATTCCTGCTTGAATTTTTGGCGCCCTAAAAATGTTGGCGGCCTAAATTTATCGGTGGCTTCTACTCGTGACGTCTTTTGATTTCATCATAGATACTGTCTCGTGCTTCCTCTCGTTCTCGTCGTCGGCGACGACATTGTTTGTTGCTCCCGCTCCCGCCAGTTTCCGCTCCGGACGACATTTTTCTCACCAATCTCATGTCCAGCATTTGATCCCGTCGACGAGACCGGCTTCTGATCCCGTCAACGGGAGCGGCTTCTAAACCCCATGAAGACATCAGCGATGGAGGTCTCTGCGTTCACGTTCTTCGTCGTCAATCCTGCTCCTGATTTTGACTGCTACTCACAGCTCCGCGTTCTTCGTTGCATCCCGTCAATGCGTCTTTTGATGGCTTCATCGAGTCTATCAACCGAGAAGGAGATGAATGGCTTCTTCTTTGATCCCATTTGTTGCTCTCAATGAGTTTCTCTCGCATGAGATGATCTCTGCTCGATCGAGCCTCTGCCAACGCATATTCTCCGAGCTTTCATTGTCGAGCTCTCCTTTGTTGCGACCTACCGATGTCCAACCAATACGTGTGATGTCGCTGCTTCCTGCATTAGTTGCTCACTTGCCTCTATCAATTCTAGTTGTTGCACCCCCTTATAGGGTGGTCTCCTCTGGCCGATGCTGAAACATTGAGATTTTTTGTCTTTTGTTTTGTTGTTGGTGTTTGTTTCTTGTCTTGTTGTTATGCCTCCTTGCACGTGTATTTCACGTCAGGGGGAGTGTTTGAGACGAATGTGACTCAGATAGTATTTCACAACTCCCATCTTAGTCCCACACGGTCCTCCTGGCTTATGTCTAGTAAAAAATCTAAATAAAAGGCAAATTTTATTGCTCCAAAAAGATAAATAATACAAAGGTATGTTCCCTTATTTATAGAAAAAGGGGAAGAGAATAAAATACAACAGGCGATGTGGGACTAAATATAAGCCGCGCGCGGCCTATGCGATTTGTCTGAGACAAACCGCAACACAGTACAAGGAAGAACGGTTAAGGAAGACCGCCCGATAGTAACAGAGTAAAGCAGCAAGACCGCCACCATAGGTCGCCAAACTACAACAGCGGGTTGTCATCAAACCGCTGCTGCGGACAACCGCCAGACCGCAACTGCGGGTTGCCACCAGACCGCAGTTGTGAGTTCCCATCAAACCGTTGTTGCGGATAGCCACCAGGTCGCTGCTGCGGATAGCCACCAGGCTGCTGCTGCGAACAGCCACCAGACCGCAACTGCGGGTTGCCACCAGACTGTAGTTGCGGGTTCCCATCAAACCGCTGATGCGGATAGCCACCAGGCCGCTGGTGCGGATAGTCACCAACTCGCTGCTGCGGATAACCACCAGGCTGCTGTTGCGGATAGCCACCAGGCCGCTGTTGCGGGCTCTAACCAAATCACTAGGTTAGCTACCAGACAGGTCGCTGGTACAAACCGCCAGACCGCTGAACAGAAAGTCCGTTGCGACTAGGATGCAGACTGCCCGGTCTCCACAGGTAGAACGTTGTGACTAGAATACAGACCGTCCGGTCTCCTCAGGTTTCAACACTCCCCCTCAAGCTGGAGCATATATGTCAATCATGTCCAGTTTGCTACAAACTTCCGAGAACGGAGTAACTGGCTTGGTAAAGAAATCAGCTAAGCTCTTTATCAGAGGTAACAAACTGAGTACAGATTTGATTCTTCAATATCTCTTCTCTGATAAAATGACAATTCACTTCAATATGTTTTGTTCTCTCATGAAAGACTGGATTTCTCGAAATATATATGGCCGCCTTAGTGTCACAGAACATTGGTAGGGGATGATCATAAACCTCTCATAGATCAAGCAAGAATGTCTGTAACCACGTCAGCTCGCAAGCAGTCAGAGTAATGCTTCTATATTCAGCTTCCGCACTTGACCTGGAAATCACAGTCTGTTTCTTGCTCTTCCAGCTGACTGGATTACCTCCAATGAAAGTACAGAAATCAGACGTAAACTTCCTATCTTCCTTATCATCTGCGTAACTAGCATCTGAATAAGTCTCAACCTTCAAATGTTCTCTTTTTTGAAACAAAAGCCATTTTTCTGGTGCACCTTTTACATACTCTAGAATCTTTAGAGCTGACTGCAGATGACATTCCCTGGGGCTTGAATAAACTGGCTCACTCTTCCTACTGCATAACAAATATCTGGTTTTGTGACTGTCAGATAAATGAGTTTACCCAAAAATCGTTTGTATCTGGTGGCATCTTCAAGAAGAGAGAATTTTCACTCCCGCACTTGTCATCTTCAACAGTCATTGAAGATCGAGCAGGTTTAGCCCCAAGAAGACCTATCTCTTTCAAGAGATCTAAGACATACTTTCGCTATGAAAGAACAATAAAACCGGGTTTCCGGGATATCTCAATCCCTAGAAAGTATTTAG
Organism: Platanthera zijinensis; assembly: GCA_039513925.1. Classification (NCBI taxonomy): domain Eukaryota; kingdom Viridiplantae; phylum Streptophyta; class Magnoliopsida; order Asparagales; family Orchidaceae; genus Platanthera; species Platanthera zijinensis. The sequence goes on along the minus strand of CM077094.1, from coordinate 145,817,670 downwards.
GAGACATCATATCCTTGGTAATAAAATGCTGAAGCAGATGCTTCTTTGTCATGTCAATGCCCTTTCTATCATCTCCTGTAAGAAGAATGACATTCACATAGACTGCAAGAACAACAAGGTCAGCCGAAGTTTTGAGAAAGAACAAAGATTGATCTGCAGCACTCCGAACAAACCCAATAATAGAAATAACTTCGTTGAACTTTTCAAACCAGGCCCTCTGACTTTGCTTAAGATCATAGATAGTCTTCCTCAACTCACACACCTAAGACTCCATCTGAGTAACATACCCAGGAGGTTGCTCCATATAGACTGTCTCATGCAAATCACCATAAAGAAAAGCATTCTTTACATTCAACTGAGACATCTCTCAATCTTTGTTGATTGTCATAGAGAAAAGAAGGCGGATTGTAGTAATCCGAGCAACGGGAGAGAATGTGTCAAAGAAATATGTATCATAGGTTTGCATAAATCCTTTGGCAACAAGCCGAGCTTTGTAACGATCAATAGTTTCATCAAGGAGAAATTTGATCATAAAGACTCAGCGATAGCCAACCACATCAGCTCCTGGAGGGGTAGGAACGAGAATTCAAGTACCCCGTTCAGTGAGAGTTTTCATCTCTTCATCCATAGCAGCTTTCCAATGAGAAATAACAAGAGCGTCTTGATAGGAGGCTGGAAGAACATTTGTCGAGAGAGCAAGAGCAAAACTCTTAAACGAAGGAGATAACTGCGCATAAGAGACTACATCTCTAAGAAGATGTTGAGTGCATGATCGAACACCTTTCCGAAGAGCAATCGGAAGATCAAGAATTATTCTGTCTACTATATCAGTTCCATCCGAAGGAGAGACTACCGGCCCAGGAGCTGTTGGCAGCGACTCAGTAGAAGAATCAAGGACTGGAGGAGAATCAAAAACTGTAGGGAAAGAAAGAAATGTCGGCTCTGTAAGAGGTGCCGACACAATAGGAAAAGAAGAAGAATCATCAGAAGAAGAAAGAACATAGGGAGGAGAAAAGAACGGAGCATCCTCAAAGAAAGTGACATCTGTAGAAACATACTGTTTCTGAAGAATGGGATCATAACACTGATATCCTTTGTGTCGGACAATAGCATAGAAAGATGCACTTTATAGAACGAGGAGAGAGTTTGTCACGATCAGGAGTGTGGACAAACATTGTGCATCTAAAGACACGAGTAGGTAAAGATAACAGTGTCTCATCAGGATACGGGATAGAAAATGGGGTCTTGTCATTGAGAACCGAAGACGGAACTCGATTAATAAGAAAATAAGAAAAAAGAATAGCATGACGGCATGACCCCAGTAAGAGCGAGGAACACTCATATGAGTGAGAAGGCTACGAGCCACATTCATAAGATAGCGATTCTTACGTTCAGCAACGTCATTCTGTTGAGAAGTGTAAGGACAATTAGTTTGATAGACAATGTCATGCTGTAAACAAAACAATGTGAACTGATGATTAAGATACTCCTTAGCATTATCAGTGCGAAAAATTTTAATAGGGGTATCAAACTGTGTACGAATCTCATTATAGAACGCAGTAAAAACAGAAAAAAAATTCAGAGCATTCTTGTAACAAATACAACCACGTACACTGAGAGAAATCATCAATAAAGGTAATAAAATACAAGCTACCCCTACCAATAGTCTTAAGGGGAGCAGGACCCCAAAGATCCGAACGAACAAGGTCAAAAGGACGAGAAGAACTGCATCCATGTTTAGCGGGAAAAGTAGATCGGTGATGTTTGCCAAATTGACAAGCCTCGCGATTAAGAGAAGATTCTCCTTGAGGTAAATCGGGCAAAAGTATAAAAAATCTGAGGAGGAGGATGCCCAAGTCAAAGATGTCACTGAAGTAAAGAAGAGGAGAACGAAAAGGCAGAAGCAATATCAAGGTAGAACAAACTGTCGTTTTCAGTCCCAGTAGCAATCGTCTCTTTGGAGAGAGGAATCTGTAAAGCACAAGTAGATGCAGTAAAAATAGCTTCACAATTCAACTGTTTGCAAAGAGCAGTGACAGAAAGAAGGTTGCACGGAAAATTCGGGACATAAAGAGTGCCCTGAAGCTGAAGAGAATGAGTAACATACATCGTGCCAGACCCACAAACCGGAGACGGAAAACCATCCGCAATAAGAACCGTGGGTAACCGGTTACTCTTGTCAAGGTAAGAGAAAAGACGAGAATTCTCCGTCATATGATTAGTAGCACCAGAATCAATAAGCCACTTACCCGTAGTAGCCTACTAAGCAGCAACAGAAATAGCAAGAGAAGAAGTAGACTTCTTGGTGGAATCAGTTGAAGCAGCACGAAGATTGTAACCAAGTGACCAACTTTGCCATAATGAGAGCAAAGATACTTAGAGTAACCAAGGCCACCAGTACGACCACCCCGACCACCAGAGTTGTCATGACGAGCTGGATGAGCAACAATATCAAGAGATGGAGAGGGAAGCAAAAGACGCTGAAGAAACGTTGTAACAGCGGAAATGCGAGCAGCAATAGCATCCAGAGACGGAGTATCCGCCTCTCCAAGAATTTGTTGTCGAATCATATCATAAGAGTCAGGTAGGCGAAGTAAGTAGCAAACAACAAGAAGCTCCTGAAAGTGTTTATGTTGCTCAGCGAGATCAGCAGAAAAAGATCTATGCTGAAGAAGTTCGGCGCCAAGAGTTTGAACCTCCTGATAGGCAGCAGCAGGAGTCATGACCGGTCAAGCAAAAAGATCGGCATATAAAGTATAAATGCGTGAAGTTTGTGCTCCCTTGGAATACAAAGCAGCAAGATGATTCCAGGCAGTCTTGACCGTCGGATTATGTCGATCATCAGACAAACTGTTGGCTAATCAAGTACGCATCAAGGCATCACAAGTATCCCAATCATCAAAAGAAATAGAGACAGAAGGTGGGGGATCATCAATCAAATGATGACGCTTACGCTGAGAGCGCAACAGAAAAATAAAGGACAAACTCCAGTAAGGGTAATTTGGACCCGTAAGTTTGGAAACAGTACCCAAATTTCCGGAAGCAGAATAAAAGAAGAGGAAAGAGAGAGAGAAGCGGATAAAGTGGAAGAAGAAGAGAGAGATGGAGTGTGCATAGGAAACAGCAGCAAACCGCACGGTTTAACAGAACAAACCGCGTGAACAAGAGAGCAAAGAACAGACGACCAAGAAAAGAAGACCAGCAAGAACAAGCCGCAGAAGAGACCGCACGAGCAGAGAAAAATAACCTGTGTGAACACAACAAGCCCACAAGAGCGCAAAAGGAGAAAAAAGAAGTCGCAAGAGATGCGACTAGTCAAGGGAGGGCGGGAGGGAAACAACACGCGGTTAGAAAAAAGAGAGCCGCGAGGAAACCGGAGCAAATGACCGGTTGGCTCTGATACCAAGTAAAAATATCTAAATTAAAGGCAAATTTTATTGCTCCAAAAAGTTAATAATACAAATGTATGTCCCCTTATTTATAGAAAAGGAGAGAGAATAAAATACAACGGGCGATGTGAGACTAAATATAAGCTACGCGGCCTATGCGGTTTGTCTGAGACAAACCGCAACACAGTACAAGGAAGAACGGCTAAGGATGACCAATCGGTGGTAACAGAGTAAAGCAGCAAGACCGCCACCATAAGTCGCCAGACTGTAATAGCAGGTTGTCATCAAACCGCTGCTGCGGACAGCCACCAGACCGCAACTGCGGGTTGCCACCAGACTACAGTTGCGAGTTCCCATCAAACCGCTGTTGCGGATAGCCACCAGGCCGCTGCTGCGGATAGCCACCAGGTCGCTGCTGCGGATAGCCACCAGGTCGCTGCTGCGGATAGCCATCAGGCTAATGCTGCGGACAGCCACCAGATCGCAACTGTGGATTGCCACCAGACTGTTATTGCGGGTTCCCATAAAACCGTTGTTGTGGATAGCCACCAGACAGCTGATGCGGATATCCACCAGGCCGCTGTTGCGGATAGCCACCAGGTCGTTGTTGTGAATAGCCACCAGGCTGCTACTGCGGATATCCACCAGGCCGCTGTTGCGGGCTCTAACCAAACCGCTAAGATAGCTACCAGGCAGGCCGCTGGTCCAAACCGCCATACCGCTGAACAGAAAGGCTGCTGCGACTAGGATGCAGACCGCCCGGTCTCCACGGGTAGACAGCTGCGACTAGAATACAGACCGTCCGGTTTCCTCAGGTTTCAACATGTCATATGTTGTTTGCCTCTCCCAACTTTTTTTGTTGATTGATACGTGTTGTGGTGGTATCGTTGTTGGTTGTTCGAATTTCAGATGATTGTGTTGTGTGGGACCGTGATGTGCGGGACTGTATTGTGTGGGACAGCAATTTGTGTGGATTATCCCTATCCTTTGATGGATTATCTCTGATTGCCCGTTTGATGATTATCCTCACATATTCAGTTACTTTCCACATGTGCGTGTAGATGATGTTGGTTAACATGATTCCAGCGAGTCCACGTCGTGTGCGGGACCCGCATCATGTGTGGGTCTGTGACTCTGTGTTGTGTGTGGCTATGTCCCCGATTTGATTTTTCGATTTAGAATTTCCGAACATATGCCATCACTGACATCGTGGCCCGCGAGTTTCCACCGACACTAGGCAAAGTCTGATACTTGGTTCATTGGTAGGGCCGCACTTTTATCGACAACACATGGATGTCCACGGCAAAGCTCTAGAGACTCGCCCTGACCCTACAACGTCAGTACACTCTTCATTCTTCGGAGATGAATGTTTTTGAGACGGAAGAAGTTCACGAGGAACATGTCAAATGATCTGTAAGGGTCTACTCGCGTCGACCATAGACGCAATGATGATCCAGACCGCTCATTACAAGAGGATTGCCTACCGTTATATTTTTTAGTTTTTTATTTTCATTTTATTTATATGTATTTTAAGAGTTACAGCGAACGAAGATTGAAGAATCATAATTGTTCGTTGTCCATCCCTAGTTTACAAATAACGGTAGAAGACTCCATGAAAGGCTTTGAAAGATTGAGTAATAAAGATGTCATTTGTTTTCCTTGTGTCAAAGCCGAACTCAAGGTGTGAATCTTGGAAGTTACTTCCCCCTCCCCCTTCCACCAACCAGCCGGCACTCCCTCTTCCCTCCAAATTCCCTACTCGGACACATCGACCCCTCCCCCAAAACCCTCTAGCCAGCCTCCCGCCAAGCCCCGCTACATCCCCTCCTCAAATCTCCTTCCAACCAGTCTCCCACCAAGTTCCACCTCAGCCGCTCACTCTCCTTCTAGTCGTCCACCCACTCACCTCCCTTCCTCTGCTCCATTCTCCCCACCTATCACCTTCCTCAAGCAACCACAACCTTAAAATTTCTCTACCACCAACAGCTAAATTTTCCTCCATTTCAATTTTTCGGCGATTGCCGAAAACCATCTCCTGCCACCTCCACCACTTTAGGTGATCTACTCTGACCATCCTTAGTCGGCCACCACCCTCCCACCACCATCCCCACTCCCTAGCCAACTCCCCACTACCCCAATACACCGACCTCCAAAATTTTAGGCCGCTTCTCTTAAAATCCTTCACAAACCTCCTTTCTCCATTTTCCCCAATTCCCTCTCCACTCCTCACCTCCACACCCTCTCCTCAACAAAATGCCTCCCAGAATCGGTCCAGGAAGGGGCATAGTTTCCTCCACGTTCTGAAATTCTCTCCCAGCTGGTTGGTTCCTACTCTACAACCCCCAGGCCTCCGAACACTTTGTTGGCTCCAGAAAGTGCCCTCTCAGCCACCCATTTCCCCTTTCCTGCCACCGTCCCCTCCAGAATTACAATCTCCCTCCCATTTCCCCTACGGGAACTCCTACCATCCGCTAGCTGGAGCCTCAACCACCGACCAGCTCCTCAATCCAGCACCAGTCTAAAGCCACCATCTTCTATCCCATGCCTATCCAGAGCTCCATCTACCTCCTGTCTACATCCACCCTCACTCCCGCAGCCCCCACCAAAACCTCCAGCTGTAGCCATCATCTTACAGCCATCAAGGAGACTATTTCCGGCCCTGGGTTGTGCTGTCCAGCAACCCGCAGCTCTGCTGAGAGCCCAGAGGTCAGTGCTGCCTTCAGTCTGGTCCCCGGAGAATCTCACCAAGCCTCTTACTTTAGAGTCGTGTGAGTTTTTAAGCTTACTGTGAAATTATTCTTTATTGAATTAGTGATTACTTCCTACTTTGCATTATATCTACTTGTAAACTTTGTTTCCACACCATTTGTGGCTAGTTCTGCTACTCATGTGCTCGTCTATTTGCGATCAGTGCACTCTCTTATTAATACTACATCATGTGTTTTCTAATTTGTGGAATTTTCTTCTATTGTGGTTTGTCTTGCATTGGTTTTATAAATTTTATTATAACAAATTAGTCGTAGGATTTGTGTCTGCATTTAAAAATCACTTATTAGCCTCATACCTAGCATCAAAAGCACAATGGGAAGACAAGCTAGCCAAAAAATTCAATGAAAAAGTCAGCATGTAAAGAAACATGTGGGTGTGACTACTAATCCTAACAATATAAATGTCAAACACATTGACAGCATATGCTTTGGGTACGACAAACTTGTCACCGCTCGACAACATATGCCTAATGCCTTACATGGATAATGAGGTGCCTACAAATGAGTGCAGCGACAACCACATAGAAGAAGTGTCTCTTTGTGTGGTTTGAAATTTCAACTTTCCAGTAAGGAAACACAAACAAAATTTGATTGGAACTAAAGAAGGCGTGTGGCTACATTTGAACCCGAAAATTACTCTTTTTGACCGGCCTTTGCAGTAGAAAGGACACTTCACAACAAAGTGCAGTAGATTGGGGCGACGACAAAGAGAACATCATTACTCAACAAATTGTTGAAGCCGCTTGTTTTATAAAAGCGGCTCAGATTCCGTTAGATGGATTTACAAGGTGCCAAGTGATAGGGTGGCTAAGAGGTGTCGAGTGACCATCTCTATTGGGACCTAAGAAGACAAGGGCTTTTGTAAACTGATAAATGACATTAACATTTGACATAAGTTAGTACGACCAGAGTAATATGATATTGGCGTCAAATATGATGGGAGGCCCAACACATATTGCATGGATACGGAGGGGATGAAGTTCACTCTTATGCCATTCAAGAAGAATGCTCAACTTAAAACCACGCCTAATAAGAAGAAAGTTATTCTCACTTATAAATAAATATTTCTCCATATTAACAAGCAATTACAATGATTCTATAACTAAATGTATTCAGATGTATATATATAATAACAACTATACGTGTGTGTGTGTGTGTAAATCCAGAAAGGACTAACAAAAACTTTGAATCAGTACATAAAACTTCCGAATATACTTCATCATAAGGCAAAAAAAGCTCAATTAGATCAAAATTAAGGTTGGCTCACTCCACTGAAACTCTACTTGAAAACTCTAAACTAGAACCAAATGGACTCATTAATACTCCTATAAATATCCAACTCATTGCCAGATATCTCATGAAGTCAAGCACATAAAAGTTAACGCACGAGCAACACTGCCAGAAAGAAAAATAATGTACCAATTTTTTTGGAAAAATGGATGGTCTGCAAAGAAATAATACAGCATAATATGAGGAAAATAGTTTCTCTATTAAACATATAGAAGAAGAGTATATGAAGCTTATTACTATAGCCCATTTGAAGTTTTTTTATCTTGAATAGCTTAGTCCCGCATTGTGGTTTGGAGTTGAGATGTCACTCCTCACAACCATAAATATGTGTACATGTATTTGTACTCAAAAGCTTTGACGTTATTTCACATGGAATCAGAGCTATACGATTCTAGAACTCCGGTCTCGCCGATTGAGTTCCCTCTCCCCGTTGAACTCGCCAACGAATGAATTTGTCGAAGCTCCAGCTTCCACTCCCAGTAAAACTTGCTGTCCTCTAAACTCGTCGAAGCTCACTGCTCTCGCCGAAGATCACTCCCGCAGATCTTTGGCCAATTGAACTAGCCGAAGCTTCCAATTCTCACTCCTAGTTGAACTCGATGCCCTCTGAACTCAGCGAAGATCGCTCCCAACAATCTCGTTGAAGCTTCTGCTCCTGAACTCGCAAAGATCGTCCCTCCTGAACTTGCAGTTGTTCCCCTGAGCTTGCCTGAACCCATCACTGCTCCCTTAAAGCTCTGACGGGAAACTCGCCTATGCTTGTAGTGGCTCCCTTGAAGTTCACATAACCTCCAACAGTATAATGAGGTCAAAAATTGCTTCATCCTCAACAACCACTTTGGTCTCTCCCGCTCCCGCTCTCATATATGAAGGCAGAGATGAACTGAAGTCACCACTATTTCCCTTACTGGGACAAACTTTGTTGAATGGGTCCACTCGATGCACAGAGTACTCCAGACTAGGGATCTTCTTTATCATTTGACTCAAGACCCCCCACCGAGCCCACTGAGCAATGGCTTCGAAATGATGGTTGAGTTTAATCATTGATATTGAACTTTATGGAAAGTGAGTCATAACAAATGACTATGCATCACAAAACTACAAATGTTGTGGGATGAACTGTCTTTCTACTCTAGGAAAGATAGTCTTCAACACCTGGTTCGAAAGGCGATCTAACGTCATTCATGGCACAATATAATACTCTCATCAAGGCATAGATTCAACATCAGTCTCATATTCTAGTTTTAGCGACTCAACGGGCTCAGAAGGAAGTAGTTAACGATGGCTTGAATACCACCTCATCTATACGTTGTCTGTGTCAATGTTTTATCATCTTCAACCGTTCCATCCTTAATGTATGTTTGTTCAATGGCTTTGAAGATTACTCCACTCATTGATGTTTCCATGACTCCTCCTACCCTTCAACGTTTTATCGAAGTATGCCCCCACCCCCCAATAATGGGCATTGAGGAGGTCGCATTGGTTCTCAAGGGGGTGGTGAACGAGATGGACAAAATCATCCTAAGGGACAAAGCACTCGGTTGTACACCAACTATGGTCGAACAAATCATAGTGAGGTAACTTGTCATAGCATGGGTTCTCACAGCCTCCGCCAAACCCTCCTCCCAAGTTTTTTTGGGGATGGACGCTCCCAACACCCCCTGATCCAAAATTGACACTTTGAGGGAGAAAATCCAGAATCTCTGAGGGTTGATTATTCGAAATTTTGGGTTCATTTCTATTGTGTCAAATGAAGGTATATCATGTCTTTCTTATAGCTCCTCTTGGATAATACACTTTAAGACCACAAATCAAATTACTTCGTAAAAACCCTCAAGGTGTACGGACACTTTGTCTCAAGTTTATCATTGTTTCCAATGGAGAAATCATTCCGGTTAGCAAATCAGGTGACATGCTTCTTACTCTATTTAATTCTCTACGCGTTGTATTTCATGCTCCTGGTTCACAATTTAATATTCTCTCTATAAGTCATCTTAACCATGATCATAACCGTTTCATCACTTCTTTTTCTTCATTTTCTCCCTTTGCGGTGAAGGATCGAAGGACGCAAAGTATCATTGGTAGAGGGCGACTGTGAAAGGGACTCTACATTCTACATTTACCCACCCACCCCCTCAACTCTCTCTTCTACCACTTCTGTTGACTGACACCTACGTTTTGGTCATGCACCTCTTGCAATACTAAGAAAGGCCCTTTCAGATTTTACTTTTTCTAATTTTGCACGTGAATCTTATATATATGAAAAACAACATCGTTCGACTTTTCTCTTAATTGTACTAGGAGGAATGCTTTGTTTCCTTTAGTTCATTTAGATATTTGGGATCCATAAAAATTGCTAGTTTATCTAGATAATAGTATAGTATTACCTTTATATATGATCATTCTCGCATGATGTGGGTGTATTTATTGTGGGTGATTCGAATTAATATGTGACTTTCACTCATTCATCGCAGAAACTCACACTCAATTTTAGACTAATATTAAAATTATTAAGACCGATAATGCTCGGGAGTACAATAGTCGCAAATTTTAGAAAACTTGCACTACCTTGGATACTATTCATCAAACTTAATGTGTTTATGTCACAATAAAATGGTGTAATTGAGTGTAAGAACAGCCAGTTTTTTGAGGTTGTTAGATCTCTCATATTTCAAATGAAGGTTCTCAACATCTATTGGAACTTCGCGATCACTACCCCGTGCTATTTAATTAATCCCTTTTTTCCATCATGTTTGCATCTACACCGCCCGTCATAATTTCTCGAGTTTTGGGGTGACTATGTTTCGTTCATCATCTTGATCCTCCTTTGGACAAGCTGACACCGCGAGCTGCCAAAAGAAGGGATACGTGTGATATACTCCTATAGGTCGAAAACTATGACATATGTTGATATTACCTTCCTTAAAGATCGGCCTTTTTATTCCTCGTCTACTCATGACATCTCACCACCCACTCAGCATCCCAACGTCACTATTGAGTGCCCACCGACCATTGTCATATTGACACCTCCTCCTCTACTAAATGTGTATACTCCCTTTCGACATCGTCAGAATGCCCTCAGACAATTGCTCCTTACTGATATTGTCATTGATCTAGTTGATTTGCCCATAGCACCCTCTGAGGGCCCACGATCATCTATTGCTCACACACTCTAAATTTGTCTCCTTCCACCCTTTGTCTCCTTCCACCCTTTATCTCCATATTTGCATAGCTTTATGGTTTTCTTCTCTTCTTTGTCCACCCCTTCTTCTATACAGGAGACACTAGCATCTAGGGTGATGAAAAAATGAAGGTCTTATGGGCAAATAGGACTTGGGATTTTGTTTCCCTTCCTCCTGGACAATCCCAAAATGGATATTCACAGGGAAACATCATCCTGATGGCTCGATTGAGTGTTTAAAAGCTCATCTTGTGACTTGAGAATTAACACAGCAATATGACATTAACTATGAAGAAACATTCTCTCTAATGATCAAGTGTAATATGGTGTGGGTATTGATATCCTTAACAACTCATTGTCATTAGCAGTTGCATCAACTTGATATCAAAAACATTCTTGTCATGGCGTCGCCTAGGCGACGCCTAGGCGTCACGGCGCCCAATTGTAAACAAGGCGTTTGGCGCCTTTTTTTTTTAGAAAAATATGAGAATAGACTGCGGTTTATATATAAACCGCAGTCTATTCCATGAAACCGAGCATGTACTGCGGTTATTCTAAAACCGCAGTTTATTCCTTGATCTAGAGAATAGACTGCGGTTATATATAAACCACAGTCTATGCTAGAGTTCATTGTATAATAGACTGCGGTTTATATATAAACCGCAGTCTATGCTAGAATAGACTGCGGTTGATATATAAACCGCAGTCTATGCTAGGGTTCAGTGTATCTTAGACTGCGGTTTATATATAAACCGCAGTCTATACTAAATAGACTGCGGTTTATAAAACAACCGCAGTCGATAATACATCAAATAGACTACGATTTTATACATAAACCGCAGTCTAGATTATTTATTTTTAACCGTGAGCCGTAAAAATCTAGTTTTACCCCGAGTTTTTGGTTCTTTTTACGGTTGCTGCTCTTTGCGAGAAACCCTAAAGGCGATTTTGTTCAAGTTTCTGCTCTCCTTCGTTTCGATTTGACGATTCCTCTTCGACAAATCTAATATTCTCACTTAGGTATACTATTTCTTAATACCTTTCTCAGTTTTGAATCTTTGATCTTTGTGGTCTGTGCTAAACTGATAATGTTATTATTATTACTTTATTCGTAGTAGTACTGTAGTAGTAGTAGTAAATTAGTAATGTAGTATAAACATTGTGTTCAAGTTTTTGTAATAGTTAGTAGCATATATATTTATATGTGTGATTGTAGTAACTAGTAGTATATATATTTATATGCGTGATTGTAGTAGCTAGTAGCATATATATTTATATGTGTGATTGTAGTAGCTAGTAGCATATATATTTATATGTGTGATTGTGTGGTAGACTGGTAGTAACTATTAGCTCAATATCATAGCGGTTTTGTATGAATTTTGTTTACATTTTTTGTATGGTTTGAGTTTTTTTAGGGTTTTACAGAAAAATGTCGGATAAGGGATCTTCATCGAGGTCAACAAGAGGCTTCACGAAAATGAATGAATTGAATAAGCTTAGGCTAGAGGGGAAGAAGTTTATTATTTCTTTCCGTGATGATGGCCGCATTATTCTCAGACCTGAAACAAATAAATTGATGAGTTATATGGGATCTCTTGTGAAGTCTTATGCAAGGTTGTAGATATCGGATATCGGTGACACGTCGGTTTAGGTTTTTCATGTCGGTTTTAATATATCGGGAGATATATCGGGGATATTTCATATATCATATTTTAATATTTAATTATTTTTATGTGTAATTATTTATAAATTTAATCCTTTTTAAATTTATATATATTAATATATTTATAATTTGATATTTATTGAACCCCTAAATTTATCAAATTAAAATAATCATTTTGTGTTACACAAGTAATTATGGTATATCGCGTGAAATAAAACAAGAGAAAGCAAAATGTCAGAAAGTTGTTGATGACAATGAAAGATAAGAAACATTTAATGCATAGTTCAAAGATCATGCATAATTGAAGTCGATGACGGACTTGAGCAAGGAAGAAAGTCACAGAAGGGAAAAACAACCTAAATAATGAAGCAATTTTTGTCTATTGTCTATTAAACCATAGACACTAATTAAAATAAATTGAAAAAAAGCTAGTCAATAAAATGTCAGGATATATCGGCTTATATATCGGTGAATATATCAGTCAATAGCAGACATATCGGAGGATATATTCCAAAAAGATATTTTGCAAAAAAATATCGGAAATGTGTCGTTTTGTGCATGAAACCTTTATGTCGGTCGACATGTCGGCCATGTCGGAGGATATCCACAACAATGGTCTTATGTGTCAATTACATATATTGCATGGAAGGATGTTGATAAACAAATTAAAAATCAAATATGGGCAGAATTAAATGTACGTAACCTTGTTATCAGTGATTACATAAGTTTGGTTTTTTAGTTAATTTTTAATTGATATTGTCTATTATTTTCAGATTTATTTTGATAATATTGATGGTCATTACAAGGCATTAATGAAAAGCATGGGTGAAAGTTGGAGGACTTGGAAATCCAAACTTTTTATTAATTATGTAAAAGATGTTGATTTGGAGCATCGATACAATGTTCCGGTCAAGTATAGCTTTATTACTGCCGAAGACTGGAGAGTTTTTGTCGATCATCGCACTACTACAGAATATATGGTTATGTGTTCTTAATTTCTTATTAAATTCAATGTTTTATATTATTCTTTAACTTTATAACTTATAAGCAAATTAAGTATTTAGTATTAACACATATTTATTTGTGTAGGAAAAAAATAAGGTTAATACAGAGAGAGCAAAATCACGAAAGACCTTTCATACTAACTGTCTATATATCATAAGCTACTCTTAGTTGCTTACTGCTAACTGTTAGTCTGCTATGAAGAAAAAACAATCTCTGGCTGTGTTGGTACTTTGTACTTGGTAAACATTATTTCAACAAAAAAAATGGAGTTTTAGACTGTGGTTATTATAATAACCGCAATCTAAAGTATGGCAGGCATGCTATAGACTGCGATTATTATAGTAACTGCAGTCTATAAACGGATATAGACTACGGTTATACTAACCGAAGTCAATAGTCTGCAGACTAAATACTGCGGTTATTATAAAACCGCAGTATAAAGCCCGCAGACTAAATACTGCGGTTATTATAAAACCGCAGTCTATAGTATCTATACTATAGACTGCGGTTTTATAATAACCGCAGTATATAGTATAGATACTATAGACTGCGGTTATTATAATAACCGCAGTCTATATACTGTTTTAAAAAAAAAATTGGCGTCTTGCGACTTGCTCGCCTTAGTGTCGCCTAGGCGTTCGCCTTGTCGCTAAGCATCAAGGCGCCCAGCGCTCGCCTTGATTCGCCTTGACACCGTGATAAGAATGATCAAGAATGCATTCTTTAATGGTGATCTGACTGGAATTGTCTATATGCAACAAGCTCTTGGATATGAGACCACGGGGGACTCTCCGGTCTGTCTCCTAAGGAAATATATATATGTTGTAAAGCAATCTCCTCGGGTATGGTTTGATAAATTTAGTCAGGTTGTTCAGGCTTTTGGATTCACTTGAAGCTCGGTGTACTTCTCATTATTTATACATTGTCGTCATGAGGGCAATCTGATCCTTCTTATGTATGTTGATGATATCATCATCACAGTTGATGATCTGAATGGTACCTCCATGATCAAGAAGTATTTAATCTCTCACTTTCATACCAAAGATTTGGGGTGTCTCTGATATTTCGTAGTGTTAGAAAATAATGATGTAAATGATCATAATGGAGCCCATTATAGGCTCTCTTCCTCTACTTGTAATAATTCCACATCTTGAAATTGGGATTTCTCTCTCGTCTCTCCCTATATCAATGTATTCATACTTGATTTAGTGTAATGAAGAAGTATATACAAGGTTTCAACACTATTCTACATGGTATCAGAGGGTCCGGTCCTCCTTGGGTGGTCTCTGAGTTTCTAACCACTTTCCCTTAGGTGGTCTCCTTCCTTCCCGCGGGCCCGGCGAGCTACCACTTTTGTTGGATATTTTTCTTCTGTCCACACGGTACTCAGCGAGCTACTCCCCTCCTGGTTCTCCTGATTTTCTTGTGCTTTTATAACCTTCGTTGATGGGGCCCACCTCTCTGCCCTCCAGCGGTCTGTCTTGTGTCTGTTGCGATTTACCTTATTGCCTCTTCTAACCGATGCGGTCTTCCTTTACCTGTTGATGCCTCTTTTCCACTGTGATCTACCCTTTTCCGCTGCGGTCTCTCCCCTTCTCTGTCTGTGTCTTGGATCTGTCTAGCCGATAGTGACTTCCTTTCTTGCTGAGAAGTTTGTACTCGCCAAGATTCTCCTGTTTGTCGTTATTGCGGGCTGCTGCGAACTCCTGTCGCTGAATGTTGTTTACTCTTTATCTGCTGCGATATGCGGCCTGCCCGCTGCTATCTGCGGTCTGTGAGCCTCTCTTGTTCGTTGTTTACTCTGTCCGCTGCGCTCTGCCGCCTATTCGCCCTTCTGCGATTTCTCTTATCCACAGCGGTCTTCTCTCTGCTCAGCTCGGTCTCCTTGCATAAGGTTCCTTCTGGCTTGCCTCTGCAAGTTGCGGCATGCCTCGATTGCCCGCGAGGGGTTGCCTTCGCGGACTGCCGATCTCCTTATCCGTTGTTTCTGTCTGTCGACTTTGTGCCGCATTGCTCAGCCACCTAGCCGCCAGTTGTTCTTGTGGTTCGCTTTCCCCTCTGTTATGCGGACTGCCGAGCTCCCAATCCGATGTTTTTGTCTGACGACTTCTTGCCGCATTGCTTAGCCGCCTAGCCGCAAGTTGTGCTAGTGGTTTGCTTCCCACTGCTGGTTAGCTGCCTTGAGTAACCGACTTCCCTCTTGGTTATGGATACGTATACTGCCACTTCCTCTCCTGCTGCGGGGACAGCCCCTGATCCTGAACTCCGTGACGAGTTACGCATCACTACCATTTCTCTGACAGAGAAGAAGAACTTTGTTGAGTGGGTGCATTCTGTTCATCGGGTTATTCAGTCAAAAGGATTTCTGCATCATTTAACTCAGGATGTTCACGTTGCCCCTACTGATGATTGGCTTCGCAATGATGGGCGTGTTCAGACATGGCTCCTCAACTCACTTGATGGTGAACCTTACCGCATGGTTATGTATCACGAGTCAGCCAAGGCAATGTGGGATGAACTTCATTCCCTCTACTCTAGTAAAAACAGTCTCTAGCACATGTATGACATCATCACTGATCTTCAGACTCTTGAACCTGGCGGTGCTGCCAACTTAACCTCCTTTGTTGCTCGGTCTAAGACTCTGGTTTAAGCTTGGATTCAGTATCAGCCCCCGACTACGGATCTCGCTGTCCAGCGCGCTTAGAAGGAAGCAGTTGGTATTGCTATGATGATGGCTCGTGTCCTGCCTCATCTTCAGAGTGTTCGGGCTCAAATCCTCTCATTTGCTACGATTCCCTCATTCTCTGATGTGTGCTCCAAGCTATTAAAGGTTTCACCACCTGATACTATCAGTCTTCCTTAACCAGCACTCTTCTGCGCCATTACTGCCTCTACCTTCCCCTTCCCGTGGTGGGCATGTTGGGTCCCGGGGGAGGGGTCGCGGTGGTCGGCCCCGGCCTAAGTGTTCTTTTTGTGGCAAGGATGGCCACCTTGAGGCGACATGCTATCAAAAAAATGGCCTTCCTCCTCATCCAACTGTTGTTGTTGCTACTCACAGCCCTTCTGTCACACGTGTTGATCTTGATGAAGTTCGCCTCCAGCTCCAACAACTCCATGGGTTGCTCCACAACTCACATGTCTCTGCTGCCTCTTGTCTCTAATGAAGGTATCGCTTCTCTCCACTAATCCAAGTTGAATTGTGGATTCAGGTGCTACTCATCATATCACCTCCCTGAAGCTACCCCAATACTTGGATTCTCCGCATCCCAAGTTTATCACCGTAGCCAATGGCAACACCATTCTTGTCTCCGTCTCGGCTGATATACCTCGCAATTCCTCTATTTCTCTTCACTCGGCTCTCCATGTCCCGGGCTCTCCTTTAAATTAACTCTTTGTCAGTCGCCCCACTGCTGATTTGGATTGTTCTATCACATTCACCTCTTCGTCTTTTCTGATGCAGGATCGCAAGATGCAGAGTATCATTAGTAAAGGACGACTGCAAAACGGGCTCTACCTTCTTGATATCTCTCATATCATTCTCTCCTCTGTATCCTCGGTTGACTGGAATCAACGTCTTGAACATGCTCCTCTTCCAGTTCTTCAGAAGGCGCTTCCTGATGTTCTGCTTCCTGCTTTTACATGTGATGCTTGTATGTTGGGGAAACAACATTGTTTCTCTTTTTCTTCTCACTGTACCCAGAGCTCTGCTTCGTTTATGTTAGTTCATTTTGATGTTTGCGGCCCGTATAAAATAGCAAGTGTCTGGCTATCGTTGATTTATCACATTTATTGATGATTACTCTCGAATGACCTGGTTGTACTTACTTCGTGACCGCTCCGAGCTTCCTCGCGTATTTCGTACTTTTGTTCTGGAGACTCGCACACAGTTTGCCGAGAAAATCAAAACGCTTCAGGCGGATAATGCTCGTGAATACACAAATCGGGAATTCAATAATCTCTGCTCTGAATTTGGCATTATTCATCAGACTTCATGTGTCTATACTCCTCAACAAAATGATGTGGCTGAGCACAAGAATAGACATCTTCTTGATGTTGTTTGTTGTCTCATGATTCAGATGCATGTTCCCAAGGCGTATTGGCATTTTGCGGTTTCGATGGCATGCTTTTCTCATTAACCGTCTCCTTTCCTTCATCCTCCATCATGCCACCTCATTCAGTTTTTTCTTTCCATCCACACCACCATTCACCTTCACCCCCCGCATATTTAGTTGTACTTGCTATGTTCATCTTCTTGGTCTCTCCATTGACAAGCTCGATCCTCGGGCAACCAAACATATGTTCGTTGGTTATTCATGTACTCAAAAAGGATATGTTTGTCACTCTCCCACTACCTGCAAGGTGACTGTTTCGGCGAATAACACCTTTTTGGAAGATCAACCTTTTTTCCCTGCTTCATCACCACCTCTTTCACAACCATCATCATTACCACGGCCTGTCGTCCCCGTTACATCCACCTTGCCGCCACCACCTCCCATCTCCCACCAACACTCTTGTTCTCCAACAACCTCCACTTCTTCGTGTCTACACTCATCGACCTCCTCGTTCTGCCTCCCCACTGCAGTCAGCTTCCACCTCTGGCACTCTACAACCTGGTGATTCAACTCCTGCCTCAACAGCTCATCCCATGGCAAATTACATATCCTTACATCGTCTGTCCCCGGCGCTTTAGAAATTTTTCACTACATTATCCTAAGTTTTTGTTCCTAAATCTGTGCAAGAGGCTCTTCAACATCCAGGTTGGCGGGCGGACATGAACGAAGAAATGACAGCCCTCTGGGCTAATCACACGTGAGATTTTGATCTCTCTTCCTCCAAGGACAGACTCCTGTTGGCTGTAAATGGGTCTTTGTCATCAAGCATGCAGCTGATGGGACAATTGACCGACTTAAAGCCCGTCTAGTGGCTCGCAGCTTTACTCAACAACAGAGCCTTGAATTATGAGAAAGCGTTCTCTTCGGTGACCAAGCTCAATACGGTTTGTGTGCTTCTCTCTATGGTTGTACATCACCAATGACCCCTACATCAACTGGATATAAAAAAATGCTTTTTTAAATGGAGATCTGCAAGATATTGTCTATATGCAACAGCATCTCGGGTTTGAGACCACGGGAGAGTCCCAAGTTTATCACCTCAAGAAATCAATTTATGGTCTCAAACAATCTCCTTGGGCATGTTTTGATAAGTTCAGTAAGGTTGTTCGGGAAGTTGGCTTTACTCGAAGCTCGGCAGATTTCTCCCTGTTCACTCGACATAAGACAACAGGAACAGCCAACCTTCTAGTCTATATTGATGACATCTTAATCGCAGGTGATAATGAAAAGGAAATACAAGCAATCAAACAGCATCTTTATTCTGTATTTCAAACAAAAGATCTGGGAAACCTTCGATACTTTCTAGACATTGAGATTGCAAGACGGTCTGATGGCCTTGTTCTATCCCAACGAAAATACTGTCTTGACCTTCTTCAGGATGCTGGCTACTCTGGATGCAAACCGGTTAATAATCCTATGGATACAAATCACAAGCTTTGTGTGCATGCCTCTGACGAAGATCTCCTCCTCCCAAATCCGGAATACTATCGACGTCTGGTTGGAAAACCGATTTATCTAACCGTCACCAGACCGGACATATCTTTTGTTGTTGGGATTGTCAGCCGGTTTATGCATTCTCCTCGTATGTCTTATCTACAAGATATTGAACGAATTCTGAGATACCTAAAAACAACTCCTGGTCAAGAGCTGGTATTTAAGACTTCTTCATCTTCTACTCCTACATTAATTGCATATTCGGATGTTGATTATGCTAGCTCCATTGATGATCGGCAATCCACCAGCGAATTATGTGCATACTTCGGAGGTCACCTTGTTACCTGACGTAGTAAGAAACAGTCTGTGGTGGCTCGATCTTCAACCGAAGTTGGGTAGCGTTCGATGGCATCTGTTGTATCTGAGCTCACATGGCTTGAAGATCTTCTACAAGATATGGGAGTAAAACTTTCCTCTCTGACTACCTTACTCTGTGACAGTCAAGCTGCTATACACATAGCAAAGAATCCCGACTTCCATGAAAGGACAAAACGTATTGAAGTTGACTGACATTTCATCCAGGAAAAGGCTCAAATGAAGAAGCTAGAATTGAAACATGCTTCAGCTATAGATCAAGTTATTGATATCCTCACTAAGGCGCACAGAGTGCCCTGTTTTATCAGTTCTGGTCCAAGCTGGGTGCCTACGACTTATACGCTCCAGCTTGCGAGAGAGTGTTAGAAAATAATGATGTAAAGGCACATAATGGAGCCCATTATAGACCCTCTTCCTATACTAGAAATAATCTCACATCTTGAAATTGGAATTTCTCTCTCTTCTCTCCCTATATAAATGTATTCATACTTGATTTTGTATATTGAATAAGTATATACAATGTTTCAGCACTATTTTACACGTAGGTATTGAGGTACTTTGAAGGCATGATGGGCTAATTTTGTCTCAACAAAAGTGATGCATAAATCTTCTACAGGATGTCAGATACTTGGGTTGTAAATCGACTGAAACACCCATGAATGCAAATCGCAAGCCCGGTGCTCACAAGTCCGGCATTGATCCTCTCCTACCTAGTTTGGAGTACTATTGTTGACTAGTTGGCAAGCTTATCTATCTGACAGTAACTCGACCAGATATCTCATTCGATACTGGAGTGGTTAGTCAGTACAACTATGCTCCTCGGGTATCCCGCCTTTAAGCACTTGAGTAGATCCTTCGATATCTAAAGAACGTTCTAGGTCAAGGACTTGTGTATAAGCCCTCATCTTCTCTCTTCCTTCTTGTTTACTGATGCAGATAATGCAAGCTCCATCAATGATCGACGGTCTACAAGCGGCGACTGCACGCAATTTGGAGGGCATCTGGTCACTTAGCAGAGCAAGAAACAAACAGTTAAGGCACAATCATCTAATGAGGCTAAGCATTGCTCGATGGCCTACGCTGTTTCTGAACATAACATGGCTAGAGAATGGAGAGAATTCTTACTGATCATGGTGTTTCTCTTACATCTCCTAAAATCATCTACTCTGATAGTAAAGATGTTATTCATATCGCTAAAAATCCAGTATTTCATGAACGAACCAAGCATGTTGAAGTTGATTGTCAGTTCGTCAGAAAAAAAAAAGTTAAACTCGGCAAATTTGATCTCCAAGATGTTCCCGTTGTTGACCAAATCTCCGATATATTCACAAAGGTCTTATCACGGACACTCTATCGCCAGTTCGTTTCCAAGATTGGAGCCTACGACAAGTAGGCTCCAACTTGCAAGGGAGTATAGAAGAAGAGTATATGAAACTAAAAGTTAAATGCCCACTTTTATGGCCCATTAAGAGTATCATTTATCTTGTATAGCTTAGTCTCACATTATGGTTTGGAGCTGAGATGTCACTTCTCACAACTATAAATATGTGTACATGTATTTGTATTTAGAATGTGAAATAATACAATTACTGTCCTGTTTGAAGTTATTTCAAAAAACATTTGCATCATACCTTAGCATTTGACGTTGAAGAGCGGCCAACTGCATCTGGTTGAATCTGCTTCTGAATCTCAGCATGCAACTCAGGTGCCTGATGAACAAATCTAAGGTTTCTAAATATAAAATGTCATTATGCAACGAGTGGAGAAGGTGGAATTCAAAGAACGAGTAAACTGCTGAATTTTAGAATGTTTGGTTCTATATAAATTAAATTCAGCTATTGATTCACATTGCATATAATTTTTTTCTTGGATTTAAATTCCTGGTAATATGTTCCGAGTCAGGTTCCTACATACACAGTTTAACCACCAAAATTAATGGTAAATCAACATGATTAAACAAAATTCATCCATTATTTTCCAATTTCCATATTATCTTCATACTCAAATAGAACAAAAATTTATAAATTAACATGTCAAATATGTTCTCAAATGTATTCAATATAGTATATAGTTACACAATGGAGTAAAAACTGTACAGCCGGTTATAAAATAATCATTAATTAAAATGTAACTCTCCTGCTATCAACCATACTAAGTGCTGAGGATTCTTTCTTATTGCTGAAGAAACTAGTAAAAGAATATCAGTTCACTTGTTTCAGTCTAAGGATCATATGATGTGTCATCAACAACCCATTTGTTTGCCATTTACTCGTTGACATTTAAGCTGGATTCAAATCTAATAGCTCTGTTACAATATGTGTTATTTGTGATTTATTTATTTACTTTTGTAATATTGTATTTTTATCGTGATCCGCCTCCATATATAGAGGGGATTAGTGCTCCTTGACGGTAATACAAGACTAATTTCATTTCCCGCAACATGGTATCAGAGCAACGAATTCTGGTGCCCTAGCCGCCGCTCCTCGTGTTGTTTCGTCACTCGGTGTCGCTCGTTGCGCGCGTCTGCGTTGTGTCGTTCGTTGCTCCGCCGATCCACGGCCTCTCTTCCATAGTCCCGCTAAACACTTGTTCGTCCCCGCTGGTTTCTCTCCCGTCTTCCGGCCGCGCTTCCTCTCTCCTCTTTCGGCGGCACCTCTTCCAGTGTCACTTCGTCAACCTTCCAGGGTTCGTCGGCCTCTCCAGCCATCCTTCTTCGCCTTCCCGTAAGGCCTCTAGGATTTGTAGCCCCTATCTTTCCGGCGCCGGACATGCAGTGAATTTTTATTCCTCTCCTCTTCTACACTTGTATTTGCTCGGTGTAATCAGCCGCTCTTAGTTGTTCTAAGTTGTGTGTGATCTCCAGATTTCTCTTCTTGAACCACTATGTCTAGCATCAGTGATTCTACTACTCCCTCCTCATCGGCCCTTCCTTCTACAAGTTCTCTTCGTGGGAGTCATGATCACAATACTCAACAGATCACTACCATCTGTTTGGATTATTCTAATTATCTCTCATGGTCTCGCTCTATTATCCTAGCACTTAAGAGTCGTCGCCTCTTTGGTTATGTCACGGGTCAAACTAAGGAACTGGCGAAGACTGCTCCTGATTGACCTCAATGGGATTCTGAAAAATCCTTAGTCATGTCTTGGCTAACAAATTCCATGCAGGAGTCCATCCCTCACAACTACTTATTTCTGGATACTATTGTTCATATTTGGCTGCGTGCAGAGACTACTTATTCTCAAAAGGGTAATGCTGCTCAGATCTTCCAATTGAGACGGAAGATATCCTTACTCCGTCAGGGTGATCGTCCTCCCTCTGTCTATTATTTGGAGTTTACTCGGCTATATCAGGAATACGATCATTTTGATACCCTCACTTTTGTAAGTCCTGTTAATGAGGCCATGGTCCGTGATCGAGAGGATCGCAATCGAACTTGTTAGTTTCTTTACGGTCTTCATCGGGATTTTGATCAGATCAGAGTTCAGATTTTGGGGCGTTCGCCGTTACCGTCTCCACCTGAGGTTTACAGTATTGTTTAACAAGAGTTAGATCGTCTCCAAACTTTACTTCCTGACCCAGCTCTAAAGGGTTTTGCTCTTACTGTTGTTACCAATTGTGGGAAGACCCATCATACCAGAGACACCTACTTCAGACTCAATGGTTTTCCTCAATCGAGAGGTGGTGCTCCTCCTCATGGTGATCGTGGCTTGGGGAGCTTCCCTCGTCGGCATACACCTCGTTCTGCCAATCTCACTGATGTTGCTATGGATACTTCTCCTACATTGTCCTAGTGTCGATCCGTCTGTCCTCCCTGGTGGTTTTCGGCTCATGAAGTTCTTGCACTTCGCTGCATGATGCAAGGGCTTTTCACGGATTCTTCTGCCTTGACCTCGTACACCCACACAGGGACTCCAGCTGCTCACTCCTCTACTTCCACTCAGTGGATCATCGACTCTGGAGCCAATGACCATATGAATGGCTCTGCCTCAGGTTTCATATCCTATACTCCTCTCTCTGGTCGTGATAAGGTGAGCATTGATGATGGGTCCCTTTCTTCTATAGCTGGAAAGGGCCTCATCTCTTGTTCCTCTCTCACCTTTTCATTGGTTTTGCATGTCCCAAACTTCACACGTAATTTACTCTCTATTAGCCATTTGACTAATTCCATGAACTGTCATGTAACCTTCATCCTCTTGTGTTTTTCAAGACCTGAATACGAGGACGGTGCTTGGCTCTGGAAGTTTGGTCTTTGGTCAATGGTCTATATGTGCTCGACTCCGGCTCAGTGACACCTTCTCTGGCTCTTCACTCCAGCACATCTAATTTATATTCCTGGCATTGTCGCTTAGGCCACCCGTCTATTCCTGTTATGAAGATATTGTTTCTTGTTATGCCTACTATTGTTTTTAATTCCTTTGTGTGATGTCTGTACTGTTAACAAACATTGTCGAACTATATTTAATTGTGTTTCGTTGTCAAGCTCTATCTTTTTTACTGT
Source organism: Platanthera zijinensis (assembly GCA_039513925.1). Classification (NCBI taxonomy): domain Eukaryota; kingdom Viridiplantae; phylum Streptophyta; class Magnoliopsida; order Asparagales; family Orchidaceae; genus Platanthera; species Platanthera zijinensis. The sequence goes on along the minus strand of CM077094.1, from coordinate 145,793,951 downwards.
GATTCATTCTGATGTTTGGGGACCTTGTCTTATATCTTCCATTTATGGTTGTGTTTGGTTAGTCACTTTTATTTATTGTTTTTCGCGCACTACGTAATTATATTTACTACGGAAGAAAAATGATGTTTTATTACCTTCAAAAAATTTCATAGCATGATCTACCCTCAGCTTCATGTCAAAATTCAGATTCTTTGTAGTGATAATGGCAGTGAATATCTGAATTCACAGTTTGCTCAAAAACTGATTGATCATGACATTATTCATCAAACTACTTGTGCTTATTCCTCTGCTCAAAATGGTGTTGTGGAGCGTAAGAATCATCACATATTGGAGGTGGCTCGCTATCTTTTGTCTACCATGCATCTTCCCAAATACTATTGGGGAGATATCCTTACTGCGACATATCCCATTAATCGCACGCCCTTGCGTATTCTTGGTAATCACTCCCCTTGGCACTCTATGATTCCCTTCCTCTCAGCTCCCTCCTAAGGTGCTTGGATGTGTCTGCTTTGTTCACATGCATCACCCTCCTCCCACTAAACTTGATCCATGTGCATTAAGGTGAGTTTTATTGGCTACTCTTCTACGCAAAAAGGCTACAGGTGTTTTTTCCACCTATGAAAAGGTCTTTGTCACCATGGATGTCAGGTTCTGTGAATCTGAGGTCTCTGCTTCTTTGCCCCCTCCTTTGCCTTTTCCTCATATACCTCTACACGTTCCCCCACCTTATTCCTCACTTCAGGGGGAGCTTATACCGTTGGAAGTAAGTGATTATCCTGCTCTTAGTCCTACTGCTCCTACTGCTCCTAGCATGCAGGTGTACACGAGGCGAAAACAGAGGATCACCAACACACTTGATCTGACTGTGCAACCAGATCAATCATTGGATCCTAATCCAGGGCCTTCTGAACCTCTCATTGCTCTCAGAAAAGGCATTTGATCATGTACTCAACATCTTTCCAATTATATTTCTTATGACTCATTCTTTACTTCCCATAAGACCTTTGTGTCTTCCCTCGCTTCCCTGTCCATACTAGCATCTTGGCAGAGTGCTCTAAAGATTCTCGTGTGGAGAGAGACGATGCTTAAGGAAATGACTGCACTTAAAAAGAACAACATATGGGATTTGGTGCATCTTCCTCATGGAAAAAAACTGATTGGATACAAATGGGTATTCTCTATTAAACAAAACCCTCAAGGTGTTGTTGAAAGGTGTAAAGCAAGACTGGTGGCAAGAGGGTATACCCAAACCCTTGGGATTGACTATCAGGAGACGTTCTCCCCTGTAGCAAAGATGAATACTATCAGAATCCTTTTATCCTGTGCTGCTTGCAAAGCATGGGACCTTTGGCAAAAAGATGTTAAAAAAGCTTTCCTCCATGGGGATCTAGATGAGGAATTTTACATGTCCCTTCCACCAAGCCTTACTCCTAAAGGTTCAGCAGGAAATATTTGCAAGTTAAAGAAAGCCTTATATGGGTTGAAGAGAAAGCCTCATATGGGTTGAAACAGTCTTTAAGAGCTTGGTTTAAGAGACTTCACAAAGTCATGTTGTCATTTGGGTATCACCAGGGCAATGCCGACATACACTATTTATCAAACGTCGGACCGGTAAACTCACAGCTCTCATTGTTTTTGTTGATGATATTGTTATAATAGGCGACGATGTGGAAGAGATCAAGCTTCTAAAACAAAAATTGGTTTCTGAGTTTGAAGTCAAGGACTTTGGTGCACTCAAATATTTTTTTGGTATTGAAGTGGCAAGGTCCAAGCATGGGATTTTCATCTCCCAAAGGAAGTATACTCTGGACCTGCTTGAGAAGACAGGGATGAGTGGTTGTAAACCAACCAATACCCCAATTGAAGCGAACCACGGAATGGGTCGTGATGATGGAAAAGGAGATTAAAAATATACCTGAATTTCAAAGATTGGTAGGGAGGTTGATCTACCTGGCTCATACTCGTCCAGATATTGCTTACGTTGTAAGTGTTGTTAGCCAGTTTATACATGCTCCGAAGACTCATCATGCAGAAACTGCCCACAGGATTCTCAGGTATCTCAAGTCCTCACAAGGGAGTGAGATCTTGTTTTCCCCAAATTCAGCTCTAAAAATTGAAGTCTACACCGATGTTGATTGGGCCAGGTCAATCGACGATCTACCTCGGGGTACTGTTCTCTTGTTTGTGGGAATCTTGTTACTTGGAGAAGTAAAAAACATGTTGTGGCAAGATCTAGTGCTGAAGCAGAGTTTCGGGTTATGGCTCATGATGTTTGTGAAATTCTTTGGTTACGCTCTTTGTTAAGTGACCTAGGACTCCCAAAAGATGAGCTCATTCGGTTGTATTGCGATAACAAGGTTGTGCTATCAGCATTGCTCATAACCCTGTCCAACATGATCGAACTAAACATATTGAAGTGGATCGTCATTTCATCAAAGAGAACATTGAAAAGCGGGTTGTATGTACTCCTTTTGTTTTCTCAAATAGACAGCTTGTTGATATAGTCACGAAAGGCCTGAACGGAAGTACCTTCAGAAGAATTGTCATCAAGTTGGGCATAATTAACATCTCACGTCCAACTTGAGGGGGTGTGTTACAATATGTGTTATTTTGTGATTTATTTATTTACAAATTTTGTAATATTGTATTTTTATCCTAATCCGCCTCCATATATAGAGGGGATTAGTGCTCTTTGACGGTAATGCAATTCTAATTTCATTTCCCGCAACAAGCTCTAAACATGATATCTTCATAGATTGTGTTGGTTGGAAACACAAAGGCAGGCGGTTGTACTTTTCAACAATTTTAGCAACATCCATATCCCAATTATTCAAATCATCTTGAATAATATTCATCCAAATAATCTTAGGCCTAAACTATTGTCCCAGCTAATTGGTGCATAATATACATTTCGCTGTAATGCCTTATCTTCAATATTATTCTCATTGCTCCTCCAATATAATTAATAATCATTCCTTAATTTATCCTGCATAATTCTATCACACATTTATTTTAACATTCTCATTTCTATCATGCTCAACTTAGGCAAAATGATATTTCATACTCTAGTATCGCACAAAATGACAGAAAACAATCATAAGTCTTTTATTGGAAGAAAAATGGCCCACTTAGGAAGATAAAACTTAAAATGGTGGGCTATTGTTAAGTACGAACTAGGGAAGAGAACTAGAGGAAGAAGAAGAAGATAGAAATTAGGGTTAGGGTTGGGAAGAGAAAGAGAGAGAAATACCTTAAGATAATCCTTGCCTCACTCCAAAAGAGAGGGGTCCGGGTATATATAACCCCGGACCCAAGGCCGGCCAACCAAGGAGGCCGGACGGCCCCCATGGGGCTGAACCCAACGTGGTTCAGCCCCCTTGAGCCGAAATCTTTTAAGAAGAGGGGGCTGAACCCATTGGTTCAGCCCCGTTGTTGCCATGCATACGCCGTTGCCGCCGCTTGTAATGTTGTCCGAATAGCCTAGCCTCGTCCGGGGGCTTAACATTCCCTTCCTCATCAAAAGCCAGCTTGTCCTCAAGGTGGTAATCGGGGTAAAGCTCCCGGAACTCCAGCAAGTCCACCCAAGTATTGTGCTCCGCGGAGAGATCCTTTCTTTTGACTAACAGCTCTGGACAGTACGTCGTGCCACGAGCCCACGACGTTTCCACTTGATCAACAGTATATCTTCCGGAATGGGGCGAAGCTCGCCTCCACTAGTAGCCTCTGGCAGAACGGGAAAGACCGGAACAGCATCACCCAGCTTTCGCTTCAACATGGAGACATGAAAGGTAGGATGAATCCGTGAGCCCTCGGGCAACGCCAAGGTATACGCAACCGGCCCTACCCGCCGCGTGATCCGAAATGGTCCATAGTAGCGGGGTGCCAGCTTTTGATTTGTCCTCTGCGCCACAGACAACTTTCGATAAGGGCGAAGTTTGAGGAAAACCTCATCCCCCACCTGGAACTCCCTCTCCGTCCGATGTCGATCTGCCTGAGCTTTCATACGATCCTGCGCCGCCCGAAGATTCTCGCGCAAGGTGGCGAGGGTCCGATCACGATCACGGAGTGCCCGATCAACTGCTGCAACTGCGGTACTGCCTGGCTCATAACTGCTCAAGGAAGGAGGTGGCCGACCATAGATGACCTCAAAGAGCGTGAGTTTGCTAGCGGAGTGATACGAAGTGTTGAAGCAGTACTCCGCCCAATGTAACCAGCTGGTCCATGTCCTCGGCTCATCCATGACAAAGCAACGCAGGTAAGTTTCCACGCCCCGATTTAAGACCTCCGTCTGTCCATCAGTCTGGGGATGGTGAGCCGTGCTGAAACGTAATGAAGTCCCCTGCAAGCGGAAGAGCTCCGTCCAAAATCTGCCAACAAAAGTAGGGTCCCGATCGAAAATGATCGCCCAGGAAATCCCATGCAATCGAACAATCTCCCGAACAAATAAAGCCGCCACAGACTTGCCTGTGTAAGGGTGGCTCAGAGCAAGGAAGTGCCCATACTTGGACAACTTGTCCACCACCACCAATATAACTGTTTTACTCTTCGACTTTGGTATCCCATCGATGAAGTCCATAGAAACCGTATCCCAGATCTGATGCGGAATCTCTAAGGGGGTGAGTAGCCCGGCTGGAGAAGTAGTCTCATATTTCTGCCGTTGGCACACCTCACATTTCTGCACAAACTCCTGAATGTCACGGCGCATCCCTTTCCAAAACACATTTGCCTGAGCCCGCTGAAGAGTGCGAAGAATACCGGCGTGACCTCCCGTCGGCGACGAATGGAACTCATGCATCGTCACCGTCCTCCAAGCTGACTGAGCAGGAATGACCACTCGTCCCTGATAATACAGCCGGTCATTTTGTAATTGATAACCTGGGGTTACCTCACGAGCCTGCCGCAGGTTCTCGACAATAACCCGTAACTCGGGATCTCGCTGCACCTCTTCCTGAATCTCATCCATCGATTCCAACTGTGGCAGAGAAATGTGCGCCAAGGCCCCCTCGGGTAAGCGCGATAGGGCGTCAGCCACCCGATTGTCCTTCCCCGGCCGATACTCGATCGCATAATCATATCGCAACAACTTTGTGACCTACTTCTGTTGAAGGGGGGAAGAAATCCACTGCTCCAGAAAGTGCTTCAAGCTCTAATGATCTGTCTGTATTTTAAAGCGACGTCCAAGCAGGTATGGCCGTCATAGGGCCACCGCATGAATAACCGCCAGCATCTCATTTTCATACACCGAGAGTCCCAGTGTTCGTGGAGCCAAGGCCTTACTGTAGAAGGCGAGCGGTCGTCCCTCCTGCATCAAGACCGCCCCCACTCCCACGCCAGAAGCATCTGTCTCCACCACAAACTCCTTAGTGAAATCCGGAAGTGCCAGCACTGGATTCGTCGTCATCGCCCTCTTGAGCGCCTGAAAAGCGGTCTCTGCCTCAGCGTGCCACGAGAAAGCATCCTTCTGTAGCAGCTGTGTAAGTGGCCGAGCAATCTTCCCATAATCCCGTACAAAGCGCTGGTAGTAACCGGTGAGGCCTAAGAACCCCCTCAGCGCACGACTGGTCAGAGGACGTGGCCAAGAGATCATACTCTCGATCTTCTGTGGGTCGGCCTTTACCCCGTCAGCTGAAACTAGATGCCTCAAGTACTCCACCTCCTGTTGCCCAAAAGAACACTTGGACCTCTTAGCATATAGCTTATGTTGTCGAAGAGTAGAGAAGACCTGAGCCACATGACGTAGATGATCCTCCCAAGTAGCGCTGTAGATCAGAATGTCATCAAAGAAGATCAAGACGAAGTGTCGCAGGAATGGGCGAAAATCTCGTTCATATTGGCCTAAAAAGTAGACGGTCCCCCCGTCAATCCATTCGCCATCACTAAGAACTCATAGTGGTCGTCATGAGTCCTGAAGGCCGTCTTATGCACGTCCTCCTCCTTCATAAGAATTTGATAATAGCCGGATCGCAAATCCAGCTTCGTGAACCGAGTCGCCCCATTCAACTCATCCAACAGCTCCTCTATCACGGGAATCAGGAAACTTGTCTTTCACGGTAACACTGTTTAAGACACGGTAATCTACGCAAAAAAGCCAAGATCCGTCCTTCTTTTTAACCAGAATAATCGGTGCTGAGAAGGAACTGGTACTAGGTCGTATGATGCCTGCATCAAGCATCTCTTTCACACTGCGCTCGATCTCTGCCTTCTGCATGTGGGGATACCTGTAAGGACGAATGTTGCGCGGTTCTGCCCCGGTCTTCAGCACAATCTGGTGATCACGGAATCGTGACTGTGGAAGTGTACTCGGCTCCTGGAAGATGTCATCATACTCCTCTACTAACGCCCGCATCTGGTCAGGAACCTATGTCGGTCTATCCTCGTCAGACCTCACCCCCAACAGAACCGCCATCAGACTACTGGACTCCTCAAGCTGCTGCAAGCTGCGAAGGGAGATCTCTTTAACCGGAGAAGATCTGAGCCCTTTCAAACAGAATTGTCGCTCCCCTTGCAAGAACTCCATCGTCATCTGGTCCCAATCAAAAGTAACCTCCCTCAACTGCTGCAACCACTGCACTCCCAGCACCATATCTGAGCCCCGGATCGGTAAGAGATAGACGTCCGTGCACCCCACATAGCCCTGCATCCGAAGCTCCACGGCCTTCAACACTCCCTGGCACTGTAATTTGCTGTCGTCTGCAACCATGACCTGGAACGCAGCTCCTGTGTCAATCACATGACCCACCTTTTGTGCCACATCTGGATGAATAAAATTATGAGTACTCCCGCTGTCCACCAGATTCGTCACCCTCTCCTGCCGAATCCTTCCGGCCAGCCGCATAGTAAGCGGAGGTGGATTGCACCCCTCCATGGCATGTAGGGATACACCCAACTCCGTCAAGTCTAAGTCCCCCCCAGACTCCAACTCCTCCGGGAAAACGTCCTCCTCGAGCTGATCCTCCTGATGTAACATAAAGACCTGGACCTTCTGGCACTTGTGACCTGGCGTGAATTTCTCATCACAATTAAAGCAAAGGCCCTTCTCCTTCCGTGCTTGTAACTCGTTCCAAGACAAACGTGTCACCGTCGGTCGGTCGGCCACTGGAGGCTCTCTCCTGGCCGCGGCCGGTGTAGTAGTATGTCTTGCCGTACTGCGGGCTCGTTGCCTATTGAACCTTTCCTCTTGGATGCGCGCCAAGCTGATCGCGTGGTTCAGACTACGGGGCATGTAGGCGTGAACCTCATCGCGTAAGTGATCCTTCAATCCTGATACAAAACAGCTGAGGAGTGTCTTCTCTTCCCACTGTACCCGGTTGGCCAACTTCTCAAACTCCATCTTGTACTCCATCACCGTACCCTTTTGACGTAGCTTCTGCAAAAGAACCTCAAAATCTTCAAAATCCAGAGGCCCAAACCGAGCCATGAAGCCTTCCACAAATTCCTCCCACGGAACATACTCTCGTCCCCGCAAGAACCACTGTGTCCACTGAAAAGCGTCGTCCTCCAAATGGAAGGACGCTAGCTGCACCCACTGAGCCTCTGGCATCTCCTGATAGCTGAAAAACAACTCAGCTTTTTGTACCCACTCCAAAGCGTCGCCCCCACTGTACCGAGGAAAATTCATCCGGGTCAACTTGGGAGCCATGTACGGCCTTTGGCCGCGTTCCCCCGCCACGCCTGGAAAGTGTTGGAACTGTCCGGCCATTGGAGCCCCATGATGGAAGGCCCCCCCTTCTCCCCACTGCACCCCTCTTCCAACGCCTGGTAGTTGCCCTCTTCCTGTCGGTGGGGGTAACAACCCATCCCGACCTTGCCTCCAAGGAGCGTGCTCGATAAAAGTCCCACCCCTTCCGTCAACACAATTTGCGAAGCCTCCACTCCTGCCGGCCATTTCCAGGCTTGTCGGCACAAATCCGGCCCTTCCTGTGCTTGCCGCGGAAGGTCCAGCCACTCCGAGGCCACCCCCGGCCCTGCCGAAGCCACCCGGCCCAAATCCGCCCACCGGGTGGCTCTCCGGCCCCGATCCGAGCCCCACAGGGGCCGTTGCTGCCCATCCGACCCCGCTGGGGCCGTCTGCGAGGTGTCCCGCCCCTCCGTAGCTCGCCGGGACAAACCCGACACCCTGCACGCTCGCCGCCACCGATCCCGCCCAGCCACCGCCTACACCGGCCGATCTGGCCCCTCCGTGGCTCGTCGCACCAGATCCTGCCCCCGCCTGACTCGCAGCGGCAGATCTGAAGCCTCCAGCCCCCGATCCGGCTCTTCCCGCACCAGATCCGCCAAGTCCGGGCATTTCCGGCCTAATTCCTGTAGATCCGCCCGGTTCCTCCTCCGCCACCGCCTTGCCCTTCAGGTTTTGCGCTAATAGCGTCATGATATCGTTCAAGCGGCCGTCGATTCGCTCTTCCAACCTTTGAGTAGATGTTTTGACATTTTCTTCGATGACGGCTACCGAATCGGTAAGCCCCATCAAGTTCTCCTCTAGGGTTTCCAAGCGGCCATTTTCATCTTGCAAGCTTGTAGTCACCATGATGGAGGAAAGAATCCTCTGATACTAAATGTTAAGTACGAACTAGGTAAGAGAATTAGAGGAAGAAGAAGAAGATAGAAATTAGGGTTAGGGTTGGGAAGAGGAAGAGAGAGAAATACTTAAGATAATCCTTGCCTCACTCCAAAAGAGAGGGGTCCGGGTATATATAACCCCGGACCCAAGGTCGGCCAACCAAGGAGGCCGGACGGCCCTCATGGGGCTGAACCCAACGTGGTTCAGCCCCCTTGAGCCGAAATCTTTTAAGAAGAGGGGGCTGAACCCATTGGTTCAGCCCCGTTGTTGCCATGCATACGTCGTTGCCGCCGCTTGAAATGTTGTCCGAATAACCTAGCCTTGTCCGGGGGCTTAACAGTTATGGAGTAAATGGCAATAATAATACTGGTACAACGTATGCACTGACCTGTATTATTATTGTCAAATGTTCACTCAACAGCAATGAAATACAATAAATAGGCACTGTGAGAGTAGGTGCCCCTCCATCATCACAAGGAAGGTATTATGGGCCTGTTTGGCCGGGCGGCAGCACAGCGGCATGCCACTCCATGCCGCTGATTTTGCTGCCGCCCAGCCAAACAGGAAGGGCCTACGGGTAGATTCTTGCCACCGCCCGCAGCAAGCAGCAACGCTGCAAATTTTATTTTTTTTAAAAAAAATTTAATATTTAAATTTATATTTTATATTCTATAAACTTTTATATTAATAACATAATTATTTTTGATATTATAACGTAATTAATAATTTTATTTATATTATAAAATTAATTATTAATTTTAATTGATATATTAACTTATATAATTAAGTTTTAATATATTAATTTAAATTAAATAATTAACTTTTATAACATGCGTGAGGGCAAAATATCACACGCTCAGGCGAAATAACGTGCGCCCGGGCGAAATACTTTGCGCTTGTGCTAAATAACGCGCGCCCGACAAAATAACATGCACCCGGGATAAATAACGATCGCACGGGCAAAATAACGAGCCCCTAGGGGAAATAACGCGTGGTCGTGCGAAATAACGCACGCCAGGGGGAAATAACGCGCGCCCGGACAAAATAACGCACGCTCGTGCAAAATAACGTGTGTCCGGATAAATAACACGTGCTCGGGCGAAATAACATGTGCGCGGGTGAAATATCACGCGCCCGGGCAAAATAATGCATGTTGGGCGAACTAACTCGCACACGTGCGAAACAACACGCGCCCGGGAGAAATAACGGGCGCCCGGGCGAAATAACGCGCGCCCGGGCGAAATAACGCGCGCCCGGGCGAAATAACGCGCGCCCGGGCGAAATAACGCGCGCCCGGGCGAAATAACGCGCGCCCGGGCGAAATAACGCGCGCCCGGGCGAAATAACGCGCGCCCGGGCGAAATAACGCGCGCCCGGGCGAAATAACGCGCGCCCGGGCGAAATAACGCGCGCCCGGGCGAAATAACGCGCGCCCGGGCGAAATAACGCGCGCCCGGGCGAAATAACGCGCGCCCGAGCGAAATAACGCACGCTCGGGCGAAATAACGCGCAGTCGGATGAAATAATGCACGCCCGGGCGAATAACGTGTGGTCGGCGAAATAACGAGCCTCTGGTCAAGATTAATATCTTTATTTTTATAATTAAATAAAATTAATGTCGAGCAAATTGTTTATTTATTTTTATATTTCGTAAATTCTCTGGGTTGTTTAATTGTTACTGCAACTGTTTAATTCTGCACCACTGTTTCACACAGCACTGCAAATACAGTTTTCCAAACAGTTTCATAAATTTTTCCACCACTGCAAAACAGTTGATTCCTGCACAACTGTTTCTCACCACTGCTTCATGTACCGCCACAGCTTAGCCAAACAGACCCTATAACTCAGGCCAACTTTATCTTTAGATATTGGACAGTGTACCCATTAAGTCTATTCAAATATATGTTTATAACAAATAAGTATAACCAGCGCAACATCTTTTGTGGTCACAAATTGCTCTGTTCCTGAAAGTTGCCTACGTTATGACTGAGGAAACTCTTTGAATTGATTCACCCTCAAATTTCTAAAATTAGAAATCCCACATTTTCGCCAATAATGTATTAGACTAATGAATCATGTTATTGCATGACATCCTTTGCCAACTCAGAAATTTTGAATGAACTAGAAGTAGAAAATCCGATACAAATAACGAGGGAGATTTGTGTCTCACCTCATAAGGTCAGTTTCTTCTTGAAGTCTCTCTCACAAAGAGAGATCCCAAAACCCTAAATGATCAAAAGATCCCTAATACTCCCAAGGCTTCTCCTTATATAAACAAGGGGGACTCACTTACAAATTACAACAATACCTCTACTAAATAAAATTACATAATGACCCCAACACAAATAAAAATGCATGATGACCATACAAAATAAAAGAATCCATATTGAAGTCGCCGCATGTGCGTAACAATATATCCCGCCAAAAAAACGACCTTAACCCCAAAGTGAAAGTGTTATCCACTGTCTGGTAGAGGTCAAGGTTGTCAGGATCGAGATCCTAGGTGGGATCGTTTAAGGGGTTGGATCGGATCGGATCGTAGGACCGGATCGTGGATCGTAAGATCCCACTACATTCTTAAACTAGACTTAAAATTGGATGATTTCTGTGCAGAAATCAGTATTTCTGGACTGATTTCTGCCCAGAAATCATCCAGAAAACTGGACTGATTTTCGGGCAGAAATCATCCAGTTTTCTGGATGATTTCTGCCAATCATCCAGTTTTCTGGATGATTTCTGCCCAGAAATCATCCAGAAAACTGGATGATTTCCGGGCAGAAATCATCCAGTTTTCTGGATGATTTCTGCCCATAAATCAGTCCAGTTTTTGGACTGATTTCTGGGCAGAAATCAGTCCAGTTTTTGGACTGATTTCTGCCCTAGCTGACATTCAAGAACTGTCATTAAGAAATGACAATATTGGAAGAAGAGAAATCAGTGGAAGAAGAAGAAGAAGAAGAAGAAGTGGAAGAAGAAGAGAAATCAGTAGAAGAAGAAGAAGAAGAAGAAGAGAAATCAGTAGAAGAAGAAGAAGAAGAGAAATCAGTAGAAGAAGAAGAAGAAGAGAAATCAGTGGAAGAAGAAGAAGAAGAAGTGGAAGAAGAAGAGAAATCAGTAGAAGAAGAAGAAGAAGAAGAAGAAGTGGAAGAAGAAGAGAAATCAGTAGAAGAAGAAGAAGAAGAAGAAGAGAGAAGAAGAAGAAATCAGTAGAAGAAGAAGAAATCAGTAGAAGAAGAAGAAATCAGAAGAAGAAGAAGAAGAAGAAGAAATCAGTAGAAGAAGAAGAAGAAGAAGAAGAAGAAGAAATCAGTAGAAGAAGAAGAAGAAGAAGAAGAAATCAGTAGAAGAAGAAGAAGAAGAAATCAGTAGAAGAAGAAGAAGAAGAAGAAGAAATCAGTAGAAGAAGAAGAAGAAGAAGAAATCAGTAGAAGAAGAAGAAGAAGAAATCAGTAGAAGAAGAAGAAGAAATCAGTAGAAGAAGAAGAAGAAGAAGAAATCAGTAGAAGAAGAAGAAGAAAAAAAAATCAGTAGAAGAAGAAGAAGAAGAAGAAATCAGTAGAAGAAGAAATCAGTAGAAGAAGAAGAAGAAGAAGAAGAAGAAATCAGTAGAAGAAGAAGAAGAAGAAGAAGAAGAAATCACTAGAAGAAGAAGAAGAAGAAGAAATCAGTAGAAGAAGAAGAAATCAGTAGAAGAAGAAGAAGAAATCAGTAGAAGAAGAAGAAGAAATCAGTAGAAGAAGAAGAAGAAGAAGAAGAAATCAGTAGAAGAAGAAGAAGAAGAAGAAATCAGTAGAAGAAGAAATCAGTAGAAGAAGAAATCAGTAGAAGAAATCATCAGAAATCAGAAGAATCAGAAGAATCAGAAGAATCAGAAGAATCAGAAGAATCAGAAGAATCAGAAGAATCAGAAGAATCAGAAGAATCAGAAGAATCAGAAGAATCAGAAGAAGAATCAGCAGAATCAGCAGAATCAGCAGAATCAGCAGAATCAGCAGAAGAATTAGCAGAAGAATCAGCAGAAGAATCAGCAGAAGAATCAGCAGAAGAATCAGCAGAAGAATCAGCAGAATCAGCAGAAGAATCAGCAGAATCAGCAGAAGAAGAATCAGCAGAAGAAGAATCAGCAGAAGAAGAATCAGCAGAAGAAGAATCAGCAGAAGCAGAAGCAGCAGAAGCAGAAGCAGCAGAAGCAGAAGCAGCAGAAGCAGAAGCAGCAGAAGCAGAAGAAGAAGAAGAAGAAGAAGAAGAAGAAGAAGAAGAAGAATCAGCAGAATTAGCAGAAGAATCAGCAGAATCAGCAGAAGAATCAGCAGAATCAGCAGAAGAATCAGCAGAATCAGCAGAAGAATCAGCAGAATCAGCAGAAGCAGCAGCAGCAGCAGCAGAATCAGCAGCAGCAGCAGCAGTAGCAGAATCGGCGGCAGCAGCAGCAGCAGCAGCAGAATCGGCGGCAGCAGCAGAATCGGCGGCGGCGGCGGCGGCGGCAGCAGAATCGGCGGCGGCGGCGGCGGCGGCAGCCGCAGCAGCAGCAGCAGAAGAAGAAGAAGAAGAAGAAGAAATCAGTAGAAGAAATCAGTAGAAGAAATCAGTAGAAGAAATCAGTAGAAGAAATCAGTAGAAGAAGAAGAAGAAGAAGAAATCAGTAGAAGAAGAAATCAGTAGAAGAAGAAATCAGTAGAAGAAGAAGAAGAAGAAGAAGAAATCAGTAGAAGAAGAAGAAATCAGTAGAAGAAGAAGAAGAAGAAGAAATCAGTAGAAGAAGAAATCAGTAGAAGAAGAAGAAATCAGTAGAAGAAGAAGAAATCAGTAGAAGAAGAAGAAATCAGTAGAAGAAGAAGAAATCAGTAGAAGAAGAAATCAGTAGAAGAAGAAATCAGTAGAAGAAGAAGAAATCAGTAGAAGAAGAAGAAATCAGTAGAAAAAGAAATCAGTAGAAGAAGAAATCAGTAGAAGAAGAAATCAGTAGAAGAAGAAGAAGAAGAAATCAGTAGAAGAAGAAGAAATCAGTAGAAGAAGAAGAAATCAGTAGAAGAAGAAGAAATCAGTAGAAGAAGAAGAAATCAGTAGAAGAAGAAGAAGAAATCAGTAGAAGAAGAAGAAGAAATCAGTAGAAGAAGAAGAAATCAGTAGAAGAAGAAGAAATCAGTAGAAGAAGAAGAAATCAGTAGAAGAAGAAGAAATCAGTAGAAGAAGAAGAAGAAATCAGTAGAAGAAGAAGAAATCAGTAGAAGAAGAAGAAGAAGGAATCAGTAGAAGAAGAAGAAGAAGAAATGAGTAGTCGGAATCGGAATCGAATCGGAATCGGAATCGGAATCGGAATCGGAATCGGAATCGGAATCGGAACCGGAACCGGAACCGGAACCGGAACCCGAACCCGAACCCGAACCCGAACCCAAACCCGAACCCGAACCCGAACCAGAACCTGAAACCCGAACCCGAACCCGAACCCGAACCAGAACCCGAACCAGAACCAGAATCAGAATCAGAAGAGAAATCAGTAGAAGAAGAAGAAGAGAAATCAGTAGAAGAAGAAGAGAAATCAGTAGAAGAAGAGAAATCAGTAGAAGAAGAAGAAGAAGAAGAAGAGAAATCAGTAGAAGAAGAAGAGAGAAATCAGTAGAAGAAGAAGAAGAAGAGAAATCAGTAGTAGAAGAAGAAGAAGAGAGAAATCAGTAGAAGAAGAAGAAGAAGAGAGAAATCAGTAGAAGAAGAAGAAGAAGAAGAAGAGAAATCAGTAGAAGAAGAAGAAGAGTAATCAGTAGAAGAAGAAGAGCAATCAGTAGAAGAAGAAGAGCAATCAGTAGAGGAAGAAGAAGAAGAGAAATCAGTAGAAGAAGAAGAAGAAGAGAAATCAGTAGAAAAAAAAGAAGAAGAGAAATCAGAAGAAGAAGAGAAATCAGAAGAAGAGAAATCAGAAGAAGAGAAATCAGAAGAAGAAGAAGAAGAAGAAGAATCAGAATCAGAAGAATCAGAATCAGAAGAAGAATCAGAAGAAGAATCAGAATCAGAATCAGAAGAAGAATCAGAAGAAGAATCAGAAGAAGAATCAGAAGAAGAATCAGAAGAAGAATCAGAATTAGAATCAGAATCAGAATCAGAATCAGAAGAAGAATCAGAATCAGAAGAATCAGAAGAAGAAGAAGAAGAAGAAGACAGAAGAAGAAGAAGAAGACAGTAGAAGAAGACAGTAGAAGAAGACAGTGGAAGAAGGAAGAAGAAGAGAAATCAGTAGAAGAAGGAAGAAGAAGAGAAATCAGTAGAAAAAGGAAGAAGAAGAAGAAGAAGAAGAAGAAGAGAAATCAGTAGAAGAAGAAGAAGAAGAAGAGAAATCAGTAGAAGAAGAAGAAGAAGAGAAATCAGTAGAAGAAGAAGAAGAAGAGAAATCAGTAGAAGAAGAGAAATCAGTAGAAGAAGAAGAAGAAGAAGAGAAATCAGTAGAAGAAGAAGAAGAAGAAGAGAAATCAATAGAAGAAGAGAAATCAGTAGAAGAAGAGAAATCAGTAGAAGAAGATAAATCAGTAGAAGAAGAGCAATCAGTAGAAGAAGAGCAATCAGTAGAAGAAGAAGAAGAAGAGCAATCAGTAGAAGAAGAAGAAGAAGAGCAATCAGTAGAAGAAGCAGAAGAAGAAGAAGAAGAAGAAGAAGAAGAAGAGCAATCAGAAGAAGAAGAGCAATCAGAAGAAGAAGAGCAATCAGAAGAAGAAGAGCAATCAGTAGAAGAAGAGCAATCAGAAGAAGAAGAGCAATCAGAAGAAGAAGAGCAATCAGCAGAAGAAGAAGAAGAAGAAGAAGAAGAAGAGCAATCAGAAGAAGAAGAGCAATCAGTAGAAGAAGAGCAATCAGTAGAAGAAGAGCAATCAGTAGAAGAAGAGCAATCAGTAGAAGAAGAGAAATCAGTAGAAGAAGAGAAATCAGTAGAAGAAGAGAAATCAGTAGAAGAAGAGAAATCAGAAGAAGAGAAACCAGTAGAAGAAGAGAAACCAGTAGAAGAAGAGAAACCAGTAGAAGAAGAGAAACCAGTAGAAGAAGAAGAAGAGAAATCAGTAGAAGAAGAGAAATCAGTAGAAGAAGAGAAATCAGTAGAAGAAGAAGAAGAGAAATCAGTAGAAGAAGAAAAAGAGAAATCAGTAGAAGAAGAAGAAGAAGAGAAATCAGTAGAAGAAGAAGAGAAATCAGTAGAAAAAGAAGAGAAATCAGTAGAAGAAGAAGAAGAAGAAGTTAGGAAATGCGGGGAAATAGAAATGCTCCGCACCTTTTAAGTATTCCGCCCGGATCGTGGAATCGGGCTTGCGGATCGCGATCCTACCGATTCCACGATCCGGATCGCGATCCCACTTGATCTTACCCTGATTTCGATCCGGGTTAAGATCCGGATCGAAATGTAGGATCTGGATCGTAGGATCGGACGATCCTACGATCCGGATCGCAATCCTGACAACATTGGTAGAGGTACACCCGCAGGTTGGCAGCCACAGAGATGTTCAAGGCATTATCCGGTGGTGCGCCAGTGATATCTAGAGCATCAAAGTCCTCAATACTGATATTCTTCAAATCATTACCGATGAGGGCGCGGGACTCTTTGCAGCAAGGCAAAATAATTTATTTAAGCGAGCCAAGCTTAGGCTTTCCTCCGCGTGGAGGGCCAATACAAGAGCGCGCGGCGAATAAACCCTGCAAATTACAATAATAATCTATGGCAAAATTCTACGATAATGTTTCTCCAAGCAAATATATAATGTTCAACTCAATAAATAAATGATGAAAATAGCCAAGCCCCTGACCTGATCCGTCTAGCCGAAATAAGTCAATACAATGAAATATCACCAAATATTGGGCTGACCAAAGCACTGAAGAATCCGGAGCCGGAGATGCGTGTTCGACGATCTGAGGTGGAAACAGAGGCGTGGAAAGCGATGAGGCGGCTGTCCTCGACGGTAGAGGGTGGAATTGGACCGGAAACGGATAGATCCGGCCACGTATGGGTAGATCAGAGCGAGGGATGGATGGATCCGATGTTTGATGGCGGATCCGAGCTAAGGAATGAGATACGGGTGGAGGGAATGACGGATCGAAGTTGTAGTAGTCCAGATCTGAACTGATCTGGATATGGTGGTTGTTTGGAGGTGGTTCCACGACAGGGGAGGTGGTTCCACGAGAGGGGAGGCGGTGGAGAGCAAACCGGCAGCTGGGGAGTTTGGTTGATTACTGGGATGGACTAGGAAGGGCAGCTAGCTGTACAGGACCTGTTGGAGGACAGCGGCAGTGAGAGGAAAGGGGTAGAACCAGCGGACGGTGGCTGTGAGGAATTGTGGAGGGGTGGCGGTGGTTTTTGCTGGAGGGGTAAAGCAGGCAGACAGGGGAAAAAATCAGGTCGGCGGTGGACAGAGAGAGGCAAACAAAAACTATAGGAATGAGTTTGGTGGCTATGAGAGAGGGTTTGGGAGGGAAAAAAGAGGCTTAGGGTTAGGGGATACCTTGGGAAGAAAGATAGACACCTAGGATTCGTTACCTAGGGTTCCACGGAGTCGGCACTGTGGATGATCGCGGGAATCCGGAGTCTTCTCCAAATTCTGCAATGACAACCAGCACACAAACCATCTATTTATAATAAAAAGAGAATGCATCCCACCATCAACGACTATGATTGGCCGAAGATGGATCCACCTAAATAAATCAAAATAAAATGCACAATAGTGAAATAATATATAAAATCGATTCGCAACGCGAATCCGAACACATCTGCGGAGTCCGATCGTCGATCCGGGCAAGCTATTTATGGAAAGTCGCAAAATCAGCCTCAAATGGGCCCAAAACTCGTCCTCTACTGCAAGTCCTCGTCTATGCTCTGCATCAATCTCCTCGGCTTGAAAGAATTCATCTCCCGATGAATTGGGAACGAAATTCTCTTGCGGTATGTCAGGTAAAACTCGAAGAGATCCACCAGAGGTCATCCAAGTGTCGTCGATAGAAAAGTGTCCTCGCCAATCGACTTCCCCCGACTAATAAGTTGTCATCTTCGGTAAATGGAGACGGTCGTATTGAAGTCGAAGTCCAGGGATGAATCCATCACGCTCTGCCGCAAGTACCCAGGTGTCAACGCCAGTAGTAGGAATGCACTGGTAGAGTCTGGTCTCTATGAAGCTCTCAACGCTCAACTCACGGGTGGTGGATCCCGATACGATCAGCGGCGTCGTAGGCAGAACCAAAGAAAACGAGTCCCTATGTGAGTGAGTGTCATAAGTGGTTGAGTAGTGGTGGCCATCAGACGTGGGTGGGCTATGAGGGTGGTAAGACAACGAGAGTGCAAGTGTGGGCGGCTGGTAGTCCTCATTGCTTTGATCCACATACTCGTGAGGCTCATAGTATGGCGTCAGATTTTCAACATTAAATAACAGGTGGAAACTCATACTTGCAGGGCTATCAAGATCAAGGTTGTAGATGTCGGATATCGGGGACACGTCGATTTTAGTATGTCGGTGGATATATCGGGGATATTTCACATAACGAGTTTTAATATTTAATTATTTATATGTGTAATTAACTAATTATTTATAAATTTAATCTTTTTAAAATTTATATATATTAATATATTAATAATTTGATATTTATTGAACTCCTAAATTTATCAAACTAATATAAATATTTTGTATTACACAAGTAATAACGATATACCGCGTGAAATAAAGTAAGAGAAAACAGAATGTCGAGAAGTTGTCGATAACAATGAAAGATAAGAAACCTTTAGTTCATAATTCAAAGATCATGCATAATTGAAGTCGGTGACGAACTTGAGCAAGGAAGAAAATCAGAGGAAGGGAAAAATAACCTAAACAATGAAACAATTTAGGTCTATTGTCTATTAGACCATTGACAGTAATTAGAATAAATTGAAAAAACCAGTCAATAAAATGTCGGGATATATCGGCTGATATATCGGCGAATATATCGGTCAATAGCAGACATATCGGAGGATATATTCCAAAAGAATATTTTGAAAAAAAAATCGGAAACGTGTCGTTTGGTCCATGAAACCTTTATGTCGGCCGACATGTCGACCATGTCAGACGATATCCACAACAGTGATCAAGATCGTAGGTGTTTGCTTCGATCGGTCTCATGATTATATAGGGATCCATTCGCCTAATACTCGAGCTTTTAGCAAGCCTCGCACGGAGCCTCACAACGCAGATTCTTACCATCACCTGCTCGTAGGGGTGCACATAAAGCCTGGCAGGCCCAGTTTAGGCCTGGGTCTGCCAGGCCTAGACTTTTTATGTCCAGGCCCAGGCCCAGGCCTTACAATAACCAGGCTCAGGCCCCCTGTATGAATGGGGCCTTACAAGGCCTTTTCGGCAAGGCCTAAACCAGGCCCAACCAGGCCTAGGTCTACCCATGACCGAATTTTTAATATAAAAAAATCATTTTTTAATAAAAATCATTTAATATTTAATATTTAATATTATGTTAAGATTTATATATTAATTTTGTTAATACTTAATAAAATAAAATGTTATATTTTATTCCATATTGAAAATATTACAACACACACAAACGGGTCGACCACCAATCCCGAGAAAAACTACCCGAACTTACAAAACACACAAAATCTCACAACTCTCAACCTACCCACCAACAATAAGTAAGGTGTCAAAGCACCGTATGGCAGTCAACCCAAAATAAAATAAAATACATCACTATTACTCAATCTTCATCGGCCAAGTTTAACGAACTCAGTTCTTCTTCGACTGACGAGGAGTTGTCTTCGATGGAAGCAGTATGTTGCTCTCTGTTCGCCGCATCTAAATAATCTTTATAGCAAATACAAATCTCCAACGACTCTTCGTTAAGACGACTCCGCCGTTCATTCAAAACTCTGCCACTTAAAGAAAATGCAGACTCTGAAGCTACTGTACTAGCTTGAACAGTTAATATATCGCGGGCCATTAAGGCCAAAATAGGATATGTGTTCGTTTTATTTTTCCACCACTCTAATATATTAAAATTTTCAATTTCATTTTTAGTCATATACTCTCTAAATTGTATTTTAGTGTATAGTCCTAATTCATTTAATGTACTAGTAGTTCGTGATTTTTTTTAGATGCAACCTCATAAATTTCATTTTGAAAATCATCTGTTATTTGTACTTGTGTTCAATCATCTCGTGATCGCGACTCATATAAATCATAATAATAATTATAAAAATCTGTAAAAGCTGTATTAAAATTTGAAATTATTGAATCTTCAAATTCCAAATTATTTAAATTTAGGTGTAAATTTTTATTATCTCTTCCAAAAGATTTTCAACACCTAAAACGCCTAATAAAGGATTTAAAGCCGTCGCACATGAAAACATAAGCGGCATTTCCTTATAGTATTTTAAAATTTTTGCTTCCATTGTTTCAATTACGGGCTGCCAAAACCTATATTGTTTGTAGTAATTTAAAGTTTTTGTAATAATTAAAAAAAATTCAATAACTCGGGAGTTGGTGGGATAATAAACCTCGGATAATTGAATCGTCGCTCTATAAAAACATTCTAATAAACGCATATAAATTGAATTTGGTTCCCAATCATCGTCATTTAAATCATGATTTGTATTTGTCGAATAAAATTCCATTAGAAGATTTTTTTGACGGATTGCTCTTTTTAACATTTTATAAGTGGAATTCCACCTAATTGGCATGTCATATTCTGGCTTTAAAAAAATTTCTTCCTGATTTGTTACAAATTTTTTAAAATCCTGTCGTCTCTTTTGAGAACTATATATATATATGTTAACATATTTCTAATTTTAATAATATATGGTTCCATTAATTTTAAACTATCTTGGACAATTAAATTTAAAACGTGACAAACACAACGAGTATGAAAAAATACTTCATTTAACATAGATTTTAAATCTCTTTTTAAATTATCAATAGCCGCAATATTATTACTAGCGTTATCAAAAGAAATACTAATAATTTTATCTTTTATTTTAAAATCGCGTATACAATTCATAATTACTTGATAAATTGTTGTTCCGGTATGTGGAACTTCAAAACTATTAAAGTAAATGATGCGGTTGGATAGCTCTCATGAAGTAGGATCTATCCAATGACTTGTAATGCAAATATAAGAATGTCCTAATTGTACACTGCTACTCCAAACATCACAAGTTAAACTAATTCTACTATCTAAATTGTCAAAATATTTAATCAAATTTTTTTTCGCTTTAATATAAGCTTTATATGCGTCACATCTTATTGTAGTTCGACTTACCTGATGATATTTCGGTTGGAGAGCTCGATGAACATAAGCGGTCTCACGGGCGTTGTCGTAATGATTAAACGGCAATCCGCGCCCGATGATGTTCTCCATCTGCGCTTCTCTTTGGCGCATTTGATCGTAAGTCCAAACTTGTCCGGCCGCTGATAGTTGTGCTTGACTGGATTCTGGAGCTTGCTTTGCAACACATGATTTGATGTGTCGCACGAGTGTGGAGTTTCCGGCCGCCGTCAACAACTTCGAACAATGTCGACATTTTGTTTTGAATTCATGGTTGATTTTAACTTTGTCGAAATGCTCTCAGATTGGAGCAATATGCTTGTGTTCAACAATCTCAGGAACGACACCAGATGAAGACGTCATTGATCAAAGCGTGCGAAGTAAAGAATTGTAATGAGTTGGAGTTCGTTCAAGAAAGGATGTGAGTTTTAGACAATGCAAGATTACAAGCTATCTACTCTCATATTTATAAATCCTAAAAATTAATATAAGAATTTAATAAATTATTATTTTTAAAAAAAATTAAAAATTAATTGAATTTATGACATTTGCCCGTTGGAATTTTAATGCCAACGGGCAAATGTCATTTCTAAGCACAGCCCGCAAATGGTTGTGCTTGGAATTTATGACATTCCCAGTTGTTGCTTGCAACGTCTCTATGAAGAGACGTTGCCAGCCGGCAACATCTCTTCATAGAGACGTTGCTGGCAAGTGGCAACATCTCTATGAAGAGATGTTGCCAGCTGGTAACGTCTCTTCATAGAGACGTTGCCGGAAGCATGTGTCTTGGCAATTTGGGGGCCCAGGCCCAGCCAGGCCTGGGACCGGGCCAAGACTGGGCCTAGCCCGGGTCCGGGCACCGGGCCAGGCAAAATCTATATTTTAAGGTCTTGTTAGGCCCCTCAGGACCGGCCTGGGCCTGGACCAGTCCTGCCCGGGCCCAGGCCTAACCAGGTTTTTTCCAGGCCGAGCCCAGGCGGGCTTTTTGGGCCCAGTCTTTTTGCTCACCTCTACCTGCTCGATTTCATGAAGTACCTGCTGATGTAGGGTAGGCTAGTGGTGCTCGGGAGCGAAGACTCTAAGTGCGGGTGGTGCGGGGAACACACTAATGCAACGCTAAATGCAATGTGATTGTCAGGATAACGACAACAATTATTATAAGCAATGAAATTAAGATTACCACACAGATAATTAAAATAAAAGAGACAAATAATTATTTTCAGCAATTGGGCAACGGCTTCCTCAGTTCGGAGGGCCAAGGCAAGCGTGCGGCGAATAATTTCACAAACAATTATTAGCATAAAAGAAAACAACTACTACACAACCATAATCGCAGCACAATATAGATAAACAACCAAATGAAAATGTCAAGTCACATAATACAATACCACAAATGCTCACAACGTAGAGGGCTGAACCGAGGCACTGGAGAATTTGAGGGTCGGATGTAAAGACGGGCGATCGGAGGCGGAACCGGTGGCGAGGCGACGGGCACGGTGGCTGCCCTCAGCAGAAAGTGGTGGTAACGGAGGGTAAAACGACGGATCCGGCCACGAATGAGTAGATCCGGACCGAGGGCGAGTAGATCCGCTATTTAGGAGCGGATCCCGGCAAAATGGAAGGTTTGTGCGGTGGAAATAACCGATCAGGGAGTGGTAGCACTAGAACAAAATAAATCTAGGGTTTTCGGGGCGGTGGGAAGTGGATCCACGAAGTGGAGGAAGAGGAGTGGCCGGCTGGGGCTAAGGAAGCCTTGGAGGTGGCCGGTTTTGAAGTGGAGTAGGGTTGTGGGGCTGGGTGGCTGTCAGCAGGCCGGCGGGGCTGTTCCGGCCCTGTAGGTGGCGGCGGGCAGGGGGGAAGCAGAGAAAAGGGGTCAGCCTGCTGGACTGCAGGTCGGCGGATTTTGGGTAGAGGTTTTTGGGTTCTTTGGTGGCTGGATATGGAAGAGGAGAGGGGGGAAATGATGGTGGGGGTAGGGGGTACTTTGGGGAGGAGTTTGGCGGCCTAGGAGTCGTCACCTAGGGTTCCACGGCGTCGGCACCGAGAAAGGATCGCTGGAATCCAGGGAAAGCTTCTTCTCCAAATTCAACAATGTCTTAGATCAGACCTCATATCTCCTATTTATAAGAAAAGACACATTAGGGTTTCCCCATCAACGGCTATGATTGGCCGGTGGGTTCGCCTTAAAATATATCAAAAATAAACTAACAAAAATAAAGTAATATAGTACTTTGACTCGCGGCGACGCTCCGGACGCAATCGTGGAGCCCGATCGTCGATCCGGGCACGCCATATATGGAAATTTGCCAAATCAACCCAGATCGGGCCCAAAGCGCGTCCTCGTCTCTGCTCCGCATCAATCTCCCCGGCTTGAAAGAATTCATCTCCCGGTGAATTGGGATCGGAATTCTCTCGCTGATCGTCGGGTACAACTCGAAGAGATCCACCGGAAGTCGTCCAAGTGTCATCGGCGGAAGGGTGTCCTCGCCAATCAATTTCCCCTGACTGAAAAGCTGTCATCTCCGGTGAAAGGAGACGGTCGTGCTGAAGTCGAAGTCCAGGGGCGAATCGATCAAGCTCTGCTGCAAGTATCCAAGCTCTGTTGCAAGCATCCAAGCTCTGGTGCAAGTATCCAAGCGTCAACTGCATCGGGGCGGTCCCGTCAATGTACCAAGTAGCGACAGCGCAGCCCATCTGAAGTAGGAGCAAACTGGTGGAATCTGAACTCTGTGATGCTCTCATCGCTCATCTCTCGAAGGGTGGAACCCAGTGCGATCGGCGGTGTCGGTGGTGAAACCAAAGAAGACGAATCCCCAGTTGGGCGGGTGGTAGCACGGGTGGACTGTGGTGGTCATCAGACGTAGGTGGGATAAGAGAGTGGTAAGGCAACGACTGTGGGGGTGGGGGTGGCCGGGATGTCAAGTCGGTAGGCGTTGGTCCCAATACGACTAATAATGGAGTACGGACTCATTCGCCTCGCGCTTAACTTCTTGGCAGGCCCCGAAGGGAGCCTCTCAGGGCGGACTCGCACCATTACCTTCTCGCCTACATTAGATATTTGCTCTCGCCTTCCCTTATTTGCATGGGCTTTGTAATTTTCATTGTTTAATTACTTGTTTCTTTATTTCAATTATTTGTGTGGCGTTATTAATTTCATTGCTTATTATTATTCGTCGGCGAACCGACTCATGCAACTCATGCAAATGTCGTGCAAAAGACTCAGCAGACTCATGCAGGTAATGCAAATGATGCAAAGACAACACGACAGACACGGTACACTCCTTATGGGAAAATCTAATAATGTCTGAGATGTCTCTCAAATGGGGGCCTATCAGGAGGTTCTTTCGGTGGAGTGTAGACAAACTCATCCCGTGTATGACGAGTGCGCAGATGACCGTGAGAGACAACTATACTCAAATACGGGCTCGTAAAGAGCCAAATGTCTCTCGGGGAACGTAGAACATCAAGGGGCTCCCCAGATAGTGTGTAAGAAAAGTCATCACGAAGGAGACGACCACCTGAGTGAAAATCGTGTACACCAACTAGAAGTCGTGACTCTAAAATATGGTGAGCGTCCCAGACAAGAAAGAACTCATCGGGTGGCTCAGAGGGTGGCATGTCCCAAAACTCATCCAGAGTGTGAGGCGTTATAAGGTTGGTCCTCACAATATGAGTATACTCAAGTGGACTCAAGGTAGGCCCTACATATATCATCCTCCACTCAAGGTCCCTTCTCTGGGGCAAGACCAGAGATGATAATGAAAGAGGCGTCATACCTGAGTGGCTCACCCAAGTCTCAAACTCACCAAGATGTGGCGGATCATCAGGAGGCTCAACAGGGGGCTTGTCATAGGGCTCGTCACTAAGGTCAAGGTCCTCCCGATGAGTACCATCGAAAGTGGTAGTGTCCTTGTGCATGGGTGACATAGCCACTACGAGATCAACACCAAGCTCTGATCTCTCCGTCGTAACGTAGCTCAGGGTAATACCAAGGGCAAAGCGACATAGACCTACGCTCAAGAATGGGAATGCAGGTCAAGACATGAGTCTAGGGTATGAGTGTCAATCAACCCCGGACATGCCAAAAGTGGAGGTGTGGATGAGGGGCACAACACTGCAGACTCAATAGGTCACTCAAGCTCACTCTCAATCAGGATAGTAGGAGACAGGTCATAGACAAAAGATAGGTCACTCACTGAGCTAAGCATCTTGTTGGGGTGAGAGCAATCCGTATCAGGTATCACTTCCGTCGTGGGTGACAGGACAGTGGTAGGCATCGCGGTGACGTCAGTATGAGAAGGACTCGTACTGCGGAGGTCAAGGTGAGGGTCCAACCGACCAGCTCTGGCGGATCTCAAAGACTGTTCGTAATAAAGGGCAAGCTGATACGTCTACTCAAGGGACTTCGAGCTATGATAAACCACCTTAGTATGGATATCAGATCGAAGCCCAGACCGAAATCGGAAGTGGTCATGGCTGAGTCCTCTCGGATATCGCTCCTCACAACTAACTCATCAAAGCAATCCTTGTACTCAGCGACCGACATGGATTCTTGCTGAAGGGAAAATAATTGGTCGAGCAAGCAACTCCGATATGATGAAGGCAGGTACCTCTGACACAATATACGCTTCATGTCCACCAAACTAGTGATGCGACGAAGATGGTCTCGCTCGCGGGTCCTCTCAACGCTAGCCCAATATGCCCTCGCCTGATCTAAAAGTATAAGTTTTGCAAACTTAACGCGACGCTCACCGAATAAATCAAAATAATCAAGATAATACTCAATATCCACGAGCCAATAACTGAAAGACTCGGGACTCGATGAACCGTCAAAGGAAGAGGAAACTGTACGAAACTGACTCTCAAGATCTCTCTCAAAGTGGTGATCCTCATAATAGTCGTCCCTAAGGTAATCGGGTCGAGTCGAAGGATCAACACGATCCACTCGCGTGCAAGGATATGAACGACGACAATCATCATACTGATCGTCTCTGCATAGTGAGGTTGTGTCGGTGGGTCGACACGATCTCGGAAAGTGGTGTGTCGCAGACGATAATAATAATCATGATAACGTGACGATTTCTCTGAAGTTGCTCTATGAGATTGGAAATAGGCGGACTCAGAATCTCCAAAGAGAGGAGAGGAATGACGACGAAAAATTAGTCATTGATGAATCTAAAGACTCTATATGACCTACCACTACATATATAAATGGCCTAACCTTGACCTCTGATACCAAAATGATGTAGGGTATGCTAGTGGCGCTCGGGAGCTAAGACTCTAAGTGCGGGTGCGGGGAACACACTAATACAACGCTAAATGCAATGTGACTGTCAGGTAACGACAACAATTATTATAAGCAATGAAATTAAGATTACCACACAGATAATTAAAATAAAAGAGACAAGTAATTATTTTCAGCAATTGGGCAACGGCTTCCTCCGCTCGGAGGGCCAAGGCAAGCGTGCGGCGAATAATTCCACAAACAATTATTAGCATACAAGAAAACAACTACTACACAACCATAATCGCAGCACAATATAGATAAACAACCAAATGAAAATGTCAAGTTATAGAATACAATACCACAAATCCTCACAACGTAGAGGGCTGAACCGAGGCACTGGAGAATTTGAGGGTCGGATGTAAAGACGGGCGATCGGAGGCGGAACCGATGGCGAGGAGACGGTGGCTGCCCTCGGCGGAAAGTGGTGGTAACGGAGGGTAAAACGACGGATCCGGCCACGAATGAGTAGATCCGGACCGGGGGCGAGTAGATCCGCTATTTAGGAGCGAATCCGGGCAAAATGGAAGGTTTGTGCGGTGGAAATAACGGATCGGGGAGTGGTAGCACTAGATCAAAATAGATCTAGGGTTTTCGGGGCGGTGGGAAGTGTATCCACGAAGGGGAGGAAGAGCAGTGGCCGGCTAAGGCTAAGGAAGCCTTGGAGGTGGCCGGTTTTGAGGTGGAGTAGGGCAGTGGGGCTGGGTGGCTGACAGCAGGCTGGCGGGGCTGTTCCGGCCCTGTAGGCGGAGGCGGGCAGGGGGGAAGCAGAGAAGGGGGTCGGCCTACTGGACTGCAGGTCGGCGGGTTTTGGGTGGGGGTTTTCGGGTTCTTTGGTGGCTGGATATGGAAGAGGAGAGGGGGAAATTATGGTGGGGGTAGGGGGTACCTTGGAGAGGAATTTGGCGGCCTAGGAGTCTTACCTAGGGTTCCACGACGTCGGCACCGGGGAAGGATCGTTGAAATTCGGGAAAGTTTCTTCTCCAAATTCAACAATGCCTTAGATCAGCCCTCATATCTCATATTTATAAGAAAAGACACATTAGAGTTTCCTCATCAACGGTTATGATTGGCCGATGGGTTCGCCCTTAAAATATATCAAAAATAAAGTAATATAGTATTTTGACTCGCGGCGACGCTCCGGACGCAATCGTGGAGCCCGATCGTCGATCCGGGCACGACATATATGGAAAGTTGCCAAATCAGCCCCGAACGGGCCCAAAGCGCGTCCTCGTCTCTGCTCCGCATTACCTGCACTTGCCCATGAACATCCGCATGTGATTTACAAGATTTATTACCAATATGAATTATTAGTCAGACCAACTCATGATACACATGCAAACGATGAACACACAACACAACAGACTCATGAAAATGACGACGAAACGGCTCAACAGACTCATACAAATGATGACAAAACGACCCAACAGACTCATGCAAATGAAACATGACAGATACAACATGCCTGCTACGGGAAAATCTAATAATGATCGGGATGTCTCTAAAATATGGTGGCCCATCCGGAGGCTCTCTCGGTGAAGTGTAGAAAAATTCATCTCGTGTGTGTTGAGTTACCAGGTAACCGTGCGGAACATCTACACTCAAGGACGAGCTCATAAAGAGTCAAATGTGTCTTTGGGAACGTAACACATCAGGGGGCTCACCAGGATGTGTGTAAGAAAAGTCATCGCGAATGGAACAACCACCTGAATGAAAATCGTGTATACTGACTAAAAGACGTGACTCTCGAGTGTGTCGCGTGTCCACGAAAAGTAAGAGCTCATCTGGTGGGTCAGGAGGTGGTGCGTCCCAAAACTCATCGAGGGTGCGTTGTCTCAGCAGGTGGTGTCATAAATACTTGATGTTTCACACAATATCCATCATCTAGGGCAAGACCAGGGACGATAATGAAAGGAACGTCACTAACCCGAAACTCGTAAACAAGCGGCTCACCTGACTCGCATCCTCATCAGGATGTGGAGGCTCATCAGGAGGCTCAAGGAGGCAAGGGGTGTCGTCATAGAACTCGTCACTAGGGTCAAGGTCCTCCAGATGAGAACCATCGCAAAGGATAGTGTCCCCTTGAATGGGTGACATAGCCACTACGAGATCAACATCAGGCTCTGGGATCTCAGTCGTGATATGACTAAGGGTAATGACAATGGGAGATTGATATAAACCTACACTCAAAAATGGATATGTGGGTGTGGTGTCAAGAATTGGATCTGTGGTGGGGGTGCTAACTATCCCGGTGCATGGCAGAAGAAGAGGTGTGGGTGAGGAACACAATGTTGTAGACTCAATAGGTTGCTCAGGCTCACTCTCAATCGGGGTCACAGGAGATGGGTCAGAGACAATAGATAGGTCACTCACTGGGCTAAGCACCTCACTGGGGTGAGACCGTGAGAGCAACCTGCATCAGGTATTACTTCGGTCGTGGCTGACAGGACGGTGGTTGGCGTCATGGTGACCTCAGTATGGGAGGGACTCGTACTGCGGAGGTCAAGGTGATAATCTCATCGACCAGCTCTTACGGATCTCAATGACTGTTCATAACAAAGGGCGAGTTGATATGTCTACTCGAGGGATTTCGAGCTATGATAAGCTACTTTAGTATGTAAGTCAGACCGAAGTCCAGACCGAAATCGGGGAATGATCATGGTTGGGTCCTCTCGGAAATCACTCCTCACCACTAACTCATCAAAACGGTCTTTATACTCAGCGACAACCATGGATCCTTGCTGAAGGGAAAATAATTGGTCGAGCAAGCAACTTCGATACGACGAAAGCAGATACCTCTGACATAATGTACGATTCATGTCCACCCAACTGGTGATGAGATGTAGACAGTCTCGCTCGCGGGTCTTCTCTACGCTAGCCCAATATGCCCTCGTCTGATCTAAAAGTTTAAGTTTCGCAAACTTGACGCAACGTTCACCGAATAACTAAAAATGATCGAGATAATACTCCATATTCACGAGCCAATAACTGAAAGACTCGGGACTCGATAAGCCGTCAAAAGAAGGGACAACAGTACAAAACTGACTTTCAAGGTCTCTCTCGGAACGACGATCCTCATAATAATCATCCATAAGGTAACCTTGTCGAGTCGAAGGATAAACACGATCCGCTGGCGTGCAAGGATATGAACGACGACAATCATCATATTGATCGTCTCTAGTATAGTGGGGTCGTGTCGGTGGGTTAACGCGATCTCTAAAAGTGGTGTGTTGCGATCGAGAATAATCGTCGTAGTAACGTGAGGATTTCTCTGACAAGGCTCTGTGAGAGCATGTACAAGTAGACTCGAGACCTCCAAAGTGAGGTGGGGAAAAGTGGTGATACCTAGACATGACGGACAAACCTATAAACTCTACAATTGTGTATCAAAAAGTGGGTGACACCTAACTGCGTGCAACCTGGCTGCACGAAACATCCATCTGATACCAATTGACGCAGGAGAAATCTATAGGCGGATAAATCAGCGGCCTAACCCTACATACAATGCAAATCCGACGATTAAGCCACGGTTAGATAATAATTAAAACATCCCACACAGAGAAATTCACAGCAAGCCAAAATAATTTATTTAAGCGAGACAAGCTTAGACTTTCCTCCGCGTGAAGGACCAAAGCAAGAGTGTGCGGCGAATAAACCCTGTAAATTACAATAATAATCTATGGCAAAATTCTACAATAATGTTTCTCCAAGCAAATATATAATGTCCAACTCAATAAATAAATGCTGAAAATAATAAGTCAATACGACGAAATCTCACCAAATATTGGGCTGACCAAGGTACTGAAGAATCTGAAGCCGTAGATGCACGTACGACGATCCGAGGTGGAACCAAAGGTGTGGAAAGCGATGTAGGCGGCTATCCTAGACGGAAGATGGTGGAATCGGACCGTAAATGGATATATCCGGCCACGTATGGGTAGATCCGGGCGAGGGATGGATGGATCCGATGTTTGGTGGCGGATCCGGGCTAAGGAATGAAATACGGGTGGAGAGAATGACGGATCGGAGCTGCAGTAGTCCAGATCTAAACTGATCTGGATATGGTGGCTGTTTGGAGGTGATTCCACGAGAGGGGAGACAGTGGAGAGAAAATCGGCGGCTGGGGAGTTTGATTGTTGGGATGGACTAGGAAGGGCGGCTGGCTGTCCAGGACCTGCTGGAGGACAACGGAAGTGAGAGGAAAGGGGGGAACTGGAGGGCGGTGGCTATGAGGAATTGTGGAGGGGTGGCGGTGGTTTTTGCTGGAGGGGAAAAGTCGGCTGACGGGGAGAGAAAATCAGGTCGGCGGTGGACAGGGAGGGGCAAACAAAAACTATAAGAATGAATATGGCATTTCATTAAACAGTAGGAATGGAAAATATAGGGAGAGATTAATTCCGGGCAGCAGGCTTTCAGGGATTAAAATCTGGACAGCAGTTGTCTAGTGCATTTGGGAGGAATTGGGCGGCTATGGGAGAGGATTTGGGAGGGGAAAAAGAGGCATAGGGTTAGAGGATATCTTGGAGAGGAAGATGGGCACCTAGGAGTCGTCACTTAGGGTTCCACGGAGTCGGCACCGTGGGATGATCGCGGGAATCCGGGAATTGTCTTCTCCAAATTCTGCAATTACTTCAATCAGCCCACAAACCATCTATTGATAATAAAAGGAGGATTAGGGCATCCCACAATCGACGGCTATGATTGGCCAAAGGTGGGGTCACCTAAATACATCAAAATAAAATGCAAAATAGTGAAATAATATATCAAATCGATTCGCAGCGCGAATCCGAACACATGTGCTGAGTTCAATCGTTGATCCGGGCACGCCATACAAGGAAAGTTGCCAAATCAGCCCCGAATGGACCCAAAACTCGTCCACCACTGCAAGTCCTCATCCATGCTCTGCATCACAATGAAACTAGAAAACTAGATACAAATCACGAGAGGTGCTCGTGTTTAACCTCAGAAGGTCAGTTCGACAATTCCTCCTTGAAGTCCCTCTCACAAAGAGAGATCCCAACACCTAAATGATCAAAAGATCCCTAATACTCCCAAGGCTCCTCCTTGTATAGGGAGGGGGACTCGCTTACAAATTACCACAATACCCCCACTATATAAAATTGCATAATGATACCAACACCAATAAAAATACATAATGAATATACAAAATAAAAGGATCCATATCGATGACGTCACATGTCTGCAACAATATATCCCAACAGAAAATCAATCTCGACCCCAAAGTCGAAGTGTCGTTTGTTGTCTAGTAGTGGTACACCAGTGCTGTAGATGTCGGCCGACATAAAGGTTTTGGGGGTAAAATCGATTTCGTCACGACATTAATCGGCTCGATTTTAAGCAAATATGTAGTTTTTGAAAATATCGTCTGATATATCCGTTTAACTCGATATGGCTCGATCAGAAATCAGCGATATTTCACTCAAATTGACCAATTTTAACCGATATTCGGCTCATCGTCGAAAATAATATGTATGGGCGACATATAAATATTTTTTTAAGCATTTTTTGAAAATATCGATATATCCGATCAAACACGATATTTCGGTCGAAAGTATTATAAATATTTTTTTCATTTTTTGAAGAGATCAAACACCGGTTAAGGTGTTGTTATGTGACCTTGAGGTCACGGGTTCGAGCCCCGGAAGCAGCCTTTTGCAGAAATGCAGGGCAAGGTTTGCCTACATTTCACCCTTGTGGTGGGATCCTTCCTCAGACCCTCGCTGCGCAGGGAAGCTTGGTGCACTGGGTTATCCCTTTTGAGGAGACCAAATAGAAATAATTTGTTTTGTGCTTCATTTTGTGCATCTCTCTAAGTTTAGTATCAACTGTTTTCTCATCTAGCCCTCATTTGGTGATCTTTATCTCGTTTATTGCAGTTGACGGTTCTTTCATGTGTAATTTATAAACATACACTATTTGTGTATATGTTTATTGCGTAATTTATAAACATACATTATATATACAATTATATATATTTATAAAAGCTGTGTAATATATATGAATAAATTTATTTAAATATTAAAATTCGACATTGTAAAATATCCCTGATATATCTCCCGCAATCCGACATCCGACATTTCAAACTCAAACCGACATAAACCCAACATCTGACATCTACAACCTTGTGGTACACCCACAAGTTGGCCGCCACATAGGTGCTCGGGGCGTTATCTGATGGTGCGTCGGGAATCTATAGGGCATCAAAGTTTGTTGTACTGATCTCTTCCAAATCATCGCTGATGGGGGCGCGGAACTCCATGACAGAGCAATCATGAGTAGGAGAGTAGTGTTGCTTGCAATGGAAGCACGGACCCTAATCTCGCAAGTTGTGATACTCTTGGTTAGAAAGGCAGTGACTGGGAATAGGACGGTTGTTACTCGAAGGCACGATGGGTGGGCGAGATAGAGGTGGGGTGGTGGACGTTTAAGATTACTATGGCCGGTAGGGGGATTGGAGGGACGGGGAGAATTAGGGTTTATGGAGGTCGTAAGGAATTCAGCCACGAGTATGGAGAGGTACAGGGCTTGGTAGACGGTGGAAGGATTGAGGGTGCGGAGGCGAGCTCGAATATGCGGTTGTTGATTAGGCATAAAATAGCCAAAGTGGTCGAGAGGGAGACCTAGAAGGCTAGAACAGGTGTGTCAGTTGCCTTTGTCAACTCTCTGAATTGATTTGCCCTCAAATTTCAAAAATTAGAAATCCCACATTTTGTCCAATAATGTATTATACTAATGAATCATGTTATTGCATGACATCTGTTGCCAACTCAAAAATTTTGATTGCAATAGAACTACAAAACCAGATAAAAATCACGAAAGAAATTCGTGCCTAACCTCAAAAGTCAATTTCTACTTGAAGTCCATCTTACAAAGAGAGATCCCAAAACCCTAAATGATCAAAAGATTCTTAATAATCACAAGGCTCCTCAATATACCTATTAAATAAAATTACTTAATGACCCCTACACAAATAAAAATAATTAATGACCATACCAAATAAAAGGATTCATATCGATGTCGATGCATGTGCGTAACAATATATCATGCCAGAAAATCGACCTTGACCCCAAAGTCGAAGTGTCATCCATTGTCTAATAGCGGCACACCCGTGGATTGGCCTGTGTATAGTTGCTCGGGGCATTATCCGATAATGCGTCAGGGATCTCTAGTGCGTCAAAGTCCGCTATACCAATCTCCTTCAAGAAATCTCGATGAGGGCACGGAACAATCATGAATAGGAGGGTAGAATTACATGCAACGGAAGCACAGACACTTACTCTGTAAATCATGAGACTCTTAGTTGGAAAGGCGTTGAGTAGGGATAAGATGATTGTTGATTGGAGGCGTGATGGGTGGGCGAGGTAGAGGTGGGGGTTGGGGTGGAGGTTTAGGAGTATAGGCAAAGTATGGTCGGTAGGGGGCTTGGAGGGAGGAGAGGGAGAATGAGGGTTTGCGTGGGTCGTAATGAATTCAACCTCCACAAGTAGGGAGAGGTTTGGGGCTTGGCTGACAGTGGAGGGATGGAGGGCGAATATGCAGTTGCAGTCCAGCATAAAATATCTCAATTAG
Organism: Platanthera zijinensis; assembly: GCA_039513925.1. Lineage (NCBI taxonomy): Eukaryota > Viridiplantae > Streptophyta > Magnoliopsida > Asparagales > Orchidaceae > Platanthera > Platanthera zijinensis. The sequence continues at coordinate 145,760,253 of CM077094.1, read as the reverse complement.
TGTTCGAGAAGGAGATATGGAACGGGTGTGACCAACTCGATAAATGTATCCATGTAAGTGTCAATGAAGCCCACCTAGTTGACCCCGCAAAGGCGTTCGATCGCGTTGCCGGAGTGGCGGTGATCAAAACACTGAATAAGTGCCTCTGTGACAGTTGCACAAGTGAGGCTGAGAGAGGACTGGCGGAGCTAATAGACCCAGTTGAGTGCAGACCCTTCCATATTAATAAGATTTGTGTAAGCCAATTGTGCAAGAGATGTCTGGTGCATGCTCAATTACTACTCGGCGTGGGCAATTAAGTAGGTACAGGACGGTAGTTGCTTGAAGGCACGAGGGGTGGGCGAGTAGAGATGGGGGTGGTGTTGGAGGTTTAGGAGTATGGGCAGACTACGGTTGGTAGGGGCTTGGAGGGAGGAGAGGGAGAATGGGGATCTACATAGGTCACAAGGAATTCGGCATCCACGAGTAGGGAGAGGTCTAAAGCTTGGTTGATGTGGAGGGATGGAGGGTGCGGAGGCGAGCTTGAATGCTTGTAGGTCATGCATAGAAAAGCTGAAGTAGTGGTCTGGAGGGAGACCTAAAAAGGGTGCGACCAATTCGATAAATTCACCCATGTAAGCGACGTTGGAGCCCATTTGGCAGACCCCACAAAGGCATTTGATTGCGTTGTCGGAGTAGCTGTGATCGTGGCGCTGAATAATGGCCTCTGTCGGGTGCCTCAACTGTATCATTTGATGGAGGGTGGCAAATGGGGAGAGCATAAATTCCCTGACTCATACATGGATCTTGGATAGAGCGATCTCGGAGTGGCCCTCGTTCGTTAATTGCAACTCATTGGAGTCTCTCAGGGTGGCGTCACTACTGGGTGTGGGTGAGGCCTTAGTGTAGATCTTCTCTATTGCAGCATTTCGGTGAGACTATCACCGAGCTGGTTCTGCAAATCTCCATTCATGGTGACTATGATAGGGACTGATCAATGCTAGAATGCAGGTTCAATGGTCAAGCAATTACCTCCTTGGCCTACAACGCATAGACAATGAAATTAACTTTTCTTGGCTCAAAAAGATGCACCTTCACCCGCAGGAGAGAGATTTCTGGGTGGCGGTTAGCTTGGGACGCTTTACCTACACATTGCTGGCTTGCTAGACGTTTACCACTTCGCACTCTCTCAATGAAGGAGAAGAGTGTTAATGGGACGCTTACCACTTCGCACACTTTCAATGTTGGCTCATAGTTGGGATCATTCCAAGTAGGTGTGCACATACTTAGCCTGCATATCACTATGATTTTAATACATTTTTTCTCTTTTTATGTTCATAGTTGTGATCATTTCAAATATGTATTCACATACCTAGCCTACATATCACTATGACAATTTTTGCCTTTTTTTAAAAAAATGATCATAGTTGAGATCATTCCAAGAAAGTGTACACAAACTTAGGTCATATATCACTATGACATTTAACATTTTTTTTCAATTGAGATTAAACTCTTATAAACAGCTAGTTTACTAAGATACAACTAGCGAGAATGTAGGAAATTTAAACATAGGATAGTGTGTCTAAATGACAAGGTTTAAGCACAAAGATTCTAGTGGATGATCAAAATGAATTAATTAGCCGTTAATTATTATTTGAGGATGAACGCTTTAGTGTTTTTCGAGTTAAACCATTGTGAAATCCGTACATCCACAAGCAAAATCACAAACAACAATTTATGATTAAACGGTAATTTAAAATTGTGTGAACGTTCGAAGCAAGCTTATAGATATTTAATCGAATCGTATAATATTATCCTAATTAAGTGGAGCAAGTAAGATGAGGCGGAGTTTACCCAAGCATACGCGAGCTACATCAAGGAGTAGGTCTGCCACGCACAGTTAAGTGAAGGACGCCGTGAACAGTAGACGGAAGATCCGTTATTGTCGACGTCTACCGTCGGTGGGGAAATGTCCATGGCGGGAGTAATGGGAGTGGAGTCGACGGTAACCCTTGTTGGCGGCGTCTTCAAAGGTAGAAGTATCTCCCTGGCTAAAGTCCTCCTCGGGCCGACCGGATGGGAAGTAAATGTGCGGACGAATTCGTCAGTGTCACAGAAAACGGTTGGTATCGAGGGAGTACGCAAACGCCATGGAATCCTTCGTTAAAGCGGTCATCGATCTTGTCAGGAGAGGTGCAGTCACAACTCGTCGAGGAAGGTAACAGGCAACAGTGGCTCTTCTAGTTTAACAGAGAAAATGAAATTAATTCATTTCTCTGTAATATTCTGGCTACCCTTCTTCACGGCAGCGCATCTTTTAAAGAGCAATACTTTGCTTTTTTTTCTTTTAATTCTTTCAAGTGGTTATTTCCTAAATTCTATTATTTCCAATTGATTGTTTTTTAAATCCCTTCCTTATTGATTATTCTTAATGAGGAATGATTGGGTTATTTTTTTCAAATTGATTTATTCTCCAATTAATCGTATGCGTCCTTAAATAATTCAAGCTTGCCTTTTGTGTCCTAACTACTAAAAATTAACGGACCATTTATTCATAATCTCATCGGGTGGGAAAACCAATGAGCCGAAAATTCAAAATTCAACAGATGCGCCAGAAATAAAGATGCACAACATAAAATAAATAAATAATAGAAGTGTTATGACGCATGATGGTATCACGCGTCTCCAAATGGGAGAAGGATGCATCAGGGGGTTTCCACAAACCAAATGAGTCAGCTTATAAACCTGATGACTGATGCGCACTTTTATGACGAATCAAGCCTCCGCTGAAATACGGCACCTGAAATTTGAAATGCGGCCTTAGAATGCCCTTCCCACACTCTCCTACAAAATCTGTGTACACGCCAGTCGTCCAAGACAATACTGTTCCAGCAAATGTTCAAGCCAATAGCGCTAAGGACCCCTACCACCCCTTTACGGCACCAGCCCCTGACCTATGTACGCCATGAAATAAATATTGCCCACCATGACACACCAAGTTGAATTTCCAAACCAAGATGGAAGGCAAATCCATCGGATTGGCTTAGTAAGTGCGAGTAATTTTTTGGTCATCAACAAACACTGATAAAGGAATGGATCAATCTAGCATCCTTCCACTTTTTGGGTTCAGCACAACTTTGATTTTCCCATTTGCAAATCAACAAACCAAGGATGTCTTGTAAAGAATTTAAAGAGTTCTGCAAGATGTGATTCGCCCCCCACGCCCGAAACAATCCTCTTGGCGCATTAACCACGTTACGGCAAACAAGTTCTGTTGACGCATATCTGGAACAATTTCAAGTGCTCCTAGAAGATGTTACATCGGAACAACTGAGCAGCAAATCGCCACCTTTAAGGTCAAGCTTCACAAACGACTGCAAGTCTGCAACTAAACGTCGACATAGTTACAGCTATGAGTTTGGTCCGACAACGCAAATGACAACTACATTTGGATCATAGTGACTATGCATCCTTAGGCGTTGTTTCAGGGAATTGGATAGGAAGAACTGAGGGTAACCAACCCCCATAAAGTCGACGTTTGTCTCATGTAAAAATGTATGAACGACGCGTAGGTGTGGTGATATGGCCATCATGCCTAGTTATCTTTCAGTTATTTTTCATATCAATTGTCTTTATGATTATGCCAAATTATCTTTTAAGAATTAAATGATGATTCGTTAAGAGATGTTAGTCGTTAGGAGTTGTTAGGTTCCATTAGTGTCATGTAAGCATATTTAGAGGCATAGGATGTTTGAATGAAGGTAAACAAGTATTAAGTGTATTTCTCATCCCTTGAATGAGATTGTGGTAGCTCTCTATCTCTATCCTGAGCACACTCCACTTAGGCGGTTGCGGTTTCGGCTCCCTAATATCCCTTCCAACATCATCTCCACGACTAAACCTCCAACCACCTCTCTAGCAATGCTACCAACGCAATACGGGTTAGCCTTGTTACACACCCTAAATGTTTATAAGTCAATTCACTGGGGAAGACAATCAAATAACCGGAACATAAAATCCACTCAACAAGCAAAATTATAAAAAATTGCATACCTCGCGATTATCCTTTGGCAGTAAGCACTCTCCAATTATGAGGTTTCTGCACATTGCACCTTAAATATTTAGTTTCGGCACTTTGTACCCCCCCCCCCTAAAAAGCTTTACTATTGGCATTTTGCACCCTAAATATTCAAATAGAAGGTGCAAAATGTCAATATTAAAGTCTTAGAGGGGTGAAAAGTACCAGGATTAAATATTTACGGCACAATGTGCAAAAACCTCCTAATTGGAGAGTGCTTAATGTCAAAAGTCCTTCACCAGATCTTCAAAAAAATCCAAATGTTCAAAGATGATGGTAAAAACAAAACATGAATGAACAACAGAATAAGGAAACAACCTTAAATGAGAACTCCAGAGACTTCTTGTAATTCTCATTGCCAGGATCCTGCAAGCAAACAAAACTTTTCGATCCAAGCACTGATCTTTCCATCAAAAAATAGAAAAAACAAAATGAGCAAACCTCTTCTAAAGCCTGCTGGTAGCACTGCGTTGCCTTCCCAAAATATATCTTCGCGGAATCCATGTCAGTAAGGAACAATGCACGGGAAGTGTGAGCGTTTCCCAAACACCAGAGCGTGTCATGCTTCCTCGGAGCAATCTGCAGAGCTTCCTCCAGCTTTGAAGTAGCATCTGAAGCATGTCCAATTTTCAGCAGTGATTACAGAAAAAAATTAATCTCAACAGTTCATCAGTGTACATACCTTTAACAAACTGCACCGAATCGGCGGGATTCTGAAATTGCGACAGCTCGAGAAGCGATTTGCCCCACTGAGACAAATTCTACAAAGAGAAATAACAACAGCAAATACAAATCCAAATCAAAATGTAGAACAATAAAACACGAGAATGAACATCGCGTCGGGGGCAGAAAAGGGGCAAAAAGTGATTCAGAGAAAGCATAGAAGGCTGCGAACGAAATTGAGAACGGATTGGGGTTTAGGAAATCACTTCAGCATCAAGGGGATTCTTCGCGTAAGCAGCTTCGGCGTCCTTGCGGGCGCGTTCGAAGAATACGACGCGATCAAAATCAATCTGGGCGAAATCCATGGCGGACGAACTGCGCGGAAGAGATTGTTATTTGGTCTGTGCAAGAGTTTATGCTAGGGTTCTCTAAATGAGGTTTATTTAGGATTTAAGCTTTTTTTTTTAATTGAAAGTTTAATAAATTCATATATTATATAATTTTTTTATTTTGATGAATCATAACACATCAATTTTGGTTGTAGACAAACCAAAAAAATTTAAGTTTTTGATCCTCTAAAATGTTGAATTGCAGGTTTGTAACCAAATAAAACATAAAAAAACATGCTTTTTTTTCATTTCCCAAATCTATGACTTGGATCTGGATCCTCTCCATTTCATGTGAAATGGAGGGGATGCATTTCATAGTGGAGATGAAGTCACTCTAGATCAACGGAAGATATTAATTCCCCTCTTTATGACTACATCACACTTTCAAAAATACCCCCCTCCTCGTCCCTCTCTTGCTCCAGTGGGGTCCACGTATTTTTGACATTAGCTTGTGTTTTTTAGAAGGTTGTTTGGCTCGAAACTCTAGTATTCTTTTTTGTTTTTCAGAATGTTTGTATAGCCGGATTTTTATTAGATACTTACACTTAACTATATGATATTTGAAGTTCTCTTAAGTTATTTGCGTGATGAAAATATTGAGTTCTTCAAATTAAAATTAACGTGATGAAAATATTGTGTTCTTTAAATTAAAATTAATGTAAATTTTGCTTCTATAAATTAAAATTAGTTTATTCATTTAAATTAAATTTGCGTGATGAAAAAATATTTTGTTCTTTAAAATATTGTGTTCATTTAAGCTTGACGGCGACCAGGATGGACTCCTTGATGTCGTTGAGTGCGCCACTTGCGAACAGATGTATAGGCATAAGTCGATGAAGATCCAGATGTTGAGTACGCCACTTGCGAGCAGATGTTGAGTACGCCACGTGCGTGCTCCGAAGACTGGCCGAACTTCTGCAAATGCTCAGATACTGGAGCGATGAGAGCTCGTGGTTGTCTTACGGGTGTTGATTGCTGAGAATGCCGAGCGGAGGTTGCTCACAATGACGAAAGGGGCACGCGAGGAGCAACCATGGGGAGAAAAGGTGAGAATAAAGAAGGCCCTTGGGTGGTCGGCGACGAGCCCCCAGTGACAGTAGGACACCTAGGGGAGAGGGAGACGACAGTCGGTCTTGCGGAGGCCGACCAAGCGGAGGCCGCTCGTGCGCCGAGCAGCCAAGCGGCGGCCGAGCCGAGGCCGAGTTTGCCCACACACCGTGCGGCCAAAGCGGCCGGCCACGCGGAGGCTTGCCGAGGCCGAGGCCGCCCACTTATTGGGCGGCCTCGCATAGGCCGGTCGGGCTGAGGCCGAGTGTAGCGGTCCGGTGTGATATTCCTGCTACTCTGTCCTATCGATGGTGGAAGAAGGCTGGGAGTTGGTTGAGGATGGGAGGAGACGAAGGAGGATTGGAAGAAAGAAGAAGATCTAATTTTATTCATCAAAGTTTTCATCGTTACAAATTAACATTAAACACTAATTATAGACATAACTCGGCTTTAAACAATATAACTGTTACATTAACAAAACTAAAAATAGTCGTTGCCCCTAAAACTTTCCAGATTGTTGATTCTATCCCTTGGACGTGCTCCACCAATATTAATCGTCGGATGATATGCTCATGCTTTTTATATCCTGCTTTATCAATGGGAAATTAACTGTGCATGGGTTCCACCGTTGGATTAATACGGAAATCTCTGGAAATCAATCTGGTCATTGCTTTAACATTACCTTCCCCTTTTAAAAGCATTGTCCTCATCGCGGTCATTCTTATCCAGAAACTTAAATCTTAGGAAAGGTAAAGGGAGCTGTGGAACTTCTCGGTAAGTCTCCCGGTGGTGTTTTAGTTGTTTTGGTGGCTGCAATGGAGATGGCAGAGTGATAACCATTATCTAAAGGTTTGGATCTCTGTAACTCTTGCTCTTTATTTGCTGGCAGCTGAACCTCCGGTGGTAAGTATTGAGTTACCTCCTTTTCTTCTAGATTTGTGTTTCTCCTTCGAGCTCCATGTTTTTTTCTTATTATGTCATGCTAGGGTATTGGTGGTTTGAGAGTTGGTGGAGGTTGAAATTCCTTGTAGCAGATCTAGTGGTAGGGAAGCAGTGTCTTACCAAGTGTTATCAATGGGAGGTAAACCCTTCCAATGAACTAGAGCGTGTTCTACTCGAGTTCCCTACCAGATGATTTCTCGTGTACTAATGACGGCCAAGGGTTCGTGTATTGGGTTATTCTCAAAACTCCTCGGGGGTAAAATGATGATTTGGGTTTGAGTGTTACTTTGATACGGCCTAAGCAAGGATGCATGAAAAACGTTATGTATCTTTGATTCTCTGGTGAACCCAATCGATAAGCTGTGTTGTTGATTACTTCAGTTATCTGAAAGGGTTCGTAGAATTTCAAACAGATTTTTCTATTTGAAGTTCTGGAAAGGGTGAGTTGTCAGTAGGGGTGTAACTTTAGCAAGACCCTGTCTCATTCTTTGAAAGTGATGTCAGTTCTCTTCTTATCTACATAAGCTTTCATCATATGTTATGTGTTTATTAGGTTATTGCGCAATTGATGTATAACTGTCTCTCTTTCCTGTAATGTAGCCTTGACCGCTTCATTACCGGTTACCCCTGCACAAGAAGAAAGTAAACCAGGGAATTTTCGACCGAACATGACCTCGAATGGGGTGATGCCGATCAATGCATTAAATGTTGTATTATGGTGATATTCAGTTAGGCTTAGAAAAAAAGACCATTTACTTGGTGTGTTGTGAGCCGCAGGTATTGTCCTAAACACATATTTGTTCTTTTCGTTAGGCCATCCATTTTTGGGTGATATGATGAACTATATTTTAGTTTTGTGCCCTGTTTGATGAATAATTCCATCCAAAAATCGTTAAGGAATATCGTATCCCTATCAGTAATGATAGATTTTTGGTATCCCATGAAGTTTCCCTACATTTTTCCAGAATGTGTTTGCTACTTTTGGTCCAGTTAAGGGTCCTTTGAGGGGTGGAAAATGTGCCGCTCTAGATAATCTATCCACCACTACGATTATTATCATGAATGAATTGGATGGAGGCAAATGGGTTATGAAATCCATAGTCAAGTCAGCCTACAATTTATGAGGAATTGGAAAGGGTTGGAGTAAACCATACGAGCTATGGTTGACAAGCTTAGATTTTTAACATAATTCGTAATGGTTTAATATTCGGTTATTTCTTCCTTCATTTTATTCCAGTGAAAATTCTCTTGTAGCTTATGCATTGTCTTCTTAATGCCTGCATGACCCCCAAATGGGCTATCATGAGCCTCCTGCAATATTTGCTATTTTATTTTTGAATTGTCTAGAATAAATAGTCGATGTTTATAATATAAGAAGTTTCCTTTTATTTTCCATTCTGAGTGTAAGTACAACTGTAATTTCACTTGATGTATCTTGTTTATGGTTTCTATGTTCCTTTTGTAGCCTTCTTCCAATCCATCCAATAAGGGAGAGATTGGAACTAATATTGTTTGGAGGCTTACAATTGTTCCCTGATCAATATTCGAATTGGTGCGGGATAAGTCATCTGCTACTAGATTGAGTTTTCCTAACTTATAATTGAATAATCAAAACCAAGTAGGTTAATTATAAATTTTGATGATCTGGTGTGTGTAATTCTTGCGTAAGCATGGGATATAGGTTTTGATGATCAGTTAGAATGGTAAAGTGATGCCCTAGTAAATATTGTCTCCATTTTGCAACAGTGGATGATACTGCATACATTTCTCTTATGTATGTGGAGTTTTGTTGCATTAGTGGAGATAGTTTTTTACTGTAATAAGCTACAACCTTTTGATTTTACAGTAAAGTTGCACCTATTCCCGATCCTGAAGCATCTGTCTTAATGGTGAATGGTTCTTTAAAATTAGGTAGAGTTAGAATTGAAAATGATATTAGTTTTTCCTTTATTTTTTTCAAAGGCTTCTTGCGCTGATTCATTCCACTGAAAAGGAGTTTTATTGAGTAATTTAGTTATAGGGTGGACTATTGTGGCATAGTTTTTAATGAATTTCAGATAATATCCAGAGAGACCTAAAAAGGCTCTTACATTTTTCCGATAAGTGCGTACAGGAAATTCCTTCACAGCTTCTATATTGCCCTCATTAGGCATTACCTCCCTATTAGAAATAATATGACCTAGGAACTCAATTTTTGAAGAAAAAAATTACATTTAGTTTTTTTAATAAACATTTTATTCTGTGAAATAATTCTCAAGGTTTGTCTAAGATGTTCCTCATGTTCCAATTCTGATTTAGTACAGACAAGTATATCATCAAAAAAACTACAATGAATTTTTTAAGATGGTTTCAAAAATATCATTCAACAACGCCTGAAATGTTGATGGCGCATTTGAAAGGTCTAATGGAATGACATTGAACTCATAATGGCCTTGGTGAGACCTAAAAGCAGTTTGTGTAAATCTTCCCCAACCATCCTAATTTCATGCTATTCGGATCTAAGATAGAATTTTGAAAAGCACATTGCTTCATATAACTCATCAATGGTCGGAATGAGAAATTTATTTTTAATAGTTAATTTATTTAATGCTCTATAGTCTACACAAAAACGTCATCCTCCACCCTTTTTTCGTACTAAAATAACCGGGGAACTAAAGCTAGAAGTGTTATGTCTGATCTGGTCAATTTCTAACATTTCCTTAATCATTTTTTCTATTTCATTTTTTTTGAATATATGGATAACGAAACGGTGAGTGGGAATCTGGAAGTAATATAATATTATGATCTATTGATCTCTTAAGAGGAAACTCAGTTGGTTCCTTAAAAGATATTCATACTCACTCATTATTTTACTATATTTGCAACCACTATTTTCCTCTCGCTGCTCCTTAGTTTCTTCTCTTCCTTCAGTGGTAATGACTAAACTGTTAGGTCGCTCGAAGCATCCGGATGAGGATCAAAGTAGAATCCCCTACCCGTTGCTCCTAGGTGGGTATAAATATGCAATACCCTTAGGAGTTACTACGGGTATGGGTTAACCGTGTACCCGACACGACCCGTTAAGCTTTCGAACCCGTTATTATCCAAATATACACTAACAATCTCCTCCTATATTTGTGACAAATAACGTGTACGTTTCGGAGTGCAGAAAGTGGAAGTACCAAAAATAAATTTTCGACTTAACACATTTCTATAAGAGTTAGCACAGTTTTTAAAGAAAAATATAAACATGAATTTAAAAAAAACCATAATACATCCAAAGAAAAATGTGCTACTCAACAATAAATAAGTATGGAAAATAATAAAATGACTACAGATAAACGTGTAACAATTCTACTCAAAGAGTAGATCATCATCATCTATGTCAAAATCCACTTTCTCTCCTCCATCTTCACCAATGCCTGCAAGGAATTTCATGAGTCAGACTCTATGAATTCATAAACATATGCAGTGACGTAACGAAGTAAACTAGCTCTACCTAAATGATCTTAATACTTATAACAGTAGTGAAGTAATACTGTCAGCATCTCTATCCAGTCTAGCTAGGACCAATCAGGTTTTGATTTTAATAAATCAAGCGTTGTTATCTTACTCATTAGTGACCACTATGTACCTCATCATATGATTTGACACACCATCATTTGCAACATTATCAAATATGGAATAATGTGATATGATCACTAATGTTAGATTAACTCGTACAATGACTTTCTATTCCCAGTTGAATAATTCTCAAATCAGCTTACAATGAGAAAGACGTTAAGTCATCAGGTGTGGAATGACTAGCATCTAACCATCTTGGGCTTTCATCAAGAAATTATTTGGGATTTTTCAGTCTGTTATTAGATGCTTGAATGTTGTGACTATAGGTTCTTACCATAAAACATAAACATTGGAGAAAGTTTCATATTTTTATGAACTTTAATCTCATCTCCCCCGATGTTTTTATTGTGAGAACTCTATTTAAGTCCTTTGTCAAGGCGTCTGCAACATTATATTTTGATCTCACATCAACGAAGTTCACAATCCCTTGACTCGTAAGGGAAGTCAACCAGACTTGTTTCATCCTGAGTTGCCTTCTTTTGTTGTTGAACAAAGTGTTCGTAACAATCATTTTTGTAGCCTGATTATCGTAGTAAACTGCAACAGAACTCAATTTCAGGCTCGACAATGGAATGTCCATCACCAAATCTCTTATCCACTCTGCTTCTTCTCCCGCTGAAGCTAGCGCGTAGAGTTCGGATTCCATAGAAGATAGTGCAATACATGATTGCCTCTTGGACTTCCAGGCTACAGCTGCTCCTCCTAGTGTGAATATAAATCCACTAGTGGACTTGCTGTCGTTTAATTCCAAGCACCATGATGCATCAGAATATCCTTCCAAAACTGGAGGATGACCATGGTAACATAAAATATACATTTGGGTGGGTATGCTTTAGGTAACGCATCAGCCTATCGAGGGCATCCCAATGGTCTTGGCTAGGATTACTAGTGAATCTGCTTAACATACCGACCGTATAGCCTATGACAGGTCTTATGCAGACCATAGCATACATGAGACTACCGATCAGTTTAGCATAATCTAACTGTCTAATCGCAGCTCCATCATTAAGCTTCAAGCGATTATTGTAATCGTAAGGTTTCTCTACTGCTCTATGTTCATTGTATCCCCACGTGTCCAACATGGACTTTATGTAGTGGATTTGACTTAGGGAAATGTCATTTTTCCCAAAGCTCACTTGCATGCCTAGGATAGTCTCAGCTACACCTAGGTCTTTAATGCTAAACTCTTTCATTAGTTCTGACTTAACGTCATCCACTATGAATTGATCAGAACCAAGAATCAGCATATCATCCACATACAAGCATATTATAGCAACTTTGTTCGATTTATGACGTATGTAAAGACATTTGTCTGAGAGACTTGACATGAATCCCATGTTCCTTACACTATAATCAAACTTCTCATGTCATAATTTTGGAGCTTGTTTTAGTTCGTATACCGACTTTATTAACTTACAGACCTTATTTTCGTGACCTTCTACTATATAGCCTTCAGTGGCTCTTGTATATTTCTTCGGTCAGATCTCTGTTCAAGAACGCAGTCTTAACATCCATTTGATGAACAATAAAGTTCTCAATAGACGCAATAGCAAGGAGTATCCTGATGGTTGCTAAGTGACACACTGGTGAATATACATCAAAGTAATCCACACCACTAACTTGTGTGAAACCTTTAGCCACCAGGCGCACTTTATACTTAGCTATGCTACCATCAGGATTGAGTTTCTTTTTCAGAACCCACTTACACCCTATAGTTTTAGCCCTTTTTGGCTTCTCAACCAACGTCCAGGTGTTGTTCTAAAGCAAATAGTTCATCTCTTCATCAATGGCTTCTTTTCACAGTAGTGAATCCCTTGATCTCATCGCATCCTTGTAGGTGGATGGATCAGCCTCAATGTGATAAGTGACAATATCACAACCAAATGTTCTGGGAGTACGCTCTCTCACTGAAGACCGTCTAGACTCTAGGACAGTATTATCTACCGGGACTGAATAGGAGGTGCTCGGTACTGAGTCAGGTTCTTTCTCAGTAATAGTTGCTTGCATACCTGGGATTGACAGGTTCTTATCCTTAAGGAACTTATCCTTAAAGAACACTGCATCCCTAGAATCAATAATTATATTATTAGACAGGTCTAAGAATCTATCTGCAGCACTATCTTCAGCACAACCTAAGTAGATACACGTGTTGGTCCTAGGTCCAAGTTTAGACTGTCTAGGTTCAGAGACCCTGACATAGGCTATGCAGCCCCAGGTCTTAAGTCTAGTCAAAGACGGGGGTCTCTTAAACCAAAGCTCGTAGGGTGTGACGTCTAACTTAGCACGAGGAACGTTGTTTAGAATGTTGTTTGTAGTTAAAACTGCTTCTCCTCAATATGCAGTATGCATGCCAGTAGTGAGGAGCATAGAATTTAACATCTCTATTAACATTTTATTCTTTCTCTCGGCTATACCATTCGATTGGGGTGAGTAAGGAGCAGTGGTTTCTGCTATGATCTCTTGAGAGGTAAGGAAACCCCGAAACTCACTGGACATGTACTCTCCTCCTCTATCACTTCTAAACCTCTTAATTCTCATGTCTAGTTGGTTCTCTACCCTGATTTTGAAAAGACAAAACTTTTCAAACGCTTCATCTTTAGTTTTAAAAAGATAGATGTGACAAAATCTAGAACAATCATTTATAAACGTGATCATATACTTCCTTCCTCCTCGGGTGACAAAGCTTTTAAAGTCACATATATCGGAATGGATAAGCTCTAGCGGTGTTGTGCTCCTAGTAACCGCACTAAAAGGTTTCCTAGTGATCTTAGTCTGAGCACGCACGTCACATTTCTCAGGCGGTGACTTAGTGTCTAATGTGATCTGGTGAGTTCTAGCTATTTGGAACACCTTCCTATAGTTCACATGTGCTAGTCTCTCATGTAGAGTCTTAGGGCTAACTAAGTTTGTTTGAACTTATTGAACTAACTTGTTTGCTAGACTTAGTCGGTACATCCTATTTTGGACGTATGCACATCCAAAATAGTGTGAGTTAACTGACAGTGTTACTCTACCGCTACAAAAAGTAAAAGACATACCAACATCACATAATAAACTTATAGACACTAAGTTAATTAGCAGCTAGAGAAGGAATAAACTTAACATTTTTTAGAGTTAAAGTCTTACCTGAGGATAACAGCAGCGTTGCATTCCCCACCTTCAAGACGTCAGCTGTCTCGTCATTTGCAATTGTAACAGACTCTTTTACATCAGTGAGCCTTGTCATAAGATCAGCATTGCTGCAAACGTGGCACGTCGCCCCCGAATCCAAGAACCACTCTGTGCTAGCCTTAGCATTTCTGATCATCGCAACAAAATCGGAAGACTCAGCTTGGCTAACCATATTGGCTTGGTTTTCATCCTGTGGTGCTTTGGTTCTTTCCCTTTTAGGGAGTCGACAATCAGACGCGTTGTGCCCCCACTTGTTACAGTTAAAACACTTGCACTTGAAATTTTTAGTGCGTTTGTTAGGGCCTGCAACCAGGGAGCTACCATGGGAGGGTCTGGTCCTCTTAGGGTTCGGCACGCGTTTAGAACTAAGAACCATGTTAGCAACAGCCTTCTGCTTGCTAACAGTTTCTAAAGCGTGTTGAATCCTATTTTCATCCTAAATGCGAATAAATCGCTTGAGGTCATTAAGACCGACCTGCATCTTCTTACGGTACATTTCAGTTTTGAAATTGTACCACGTAGAGGGCAGCTTAAAAATTATTGTGCCAGCAACAAAGCTGTCTGGCAGGGTAATATTCTCACTATATAAAGAATCTACTAAAACTTCAAAATCCGATATCTGAGAGAGAATGACCTTCTTCTCGTCAAACATGAAGGAATGGAATTTATCTACCATGTGCGCCTTGGATAAATCCTCTTCTTGCCTGAAGTACTCCTCCAGTGCCTCCCAGATTTCCTTGGCGGTCTTCATCTTGATATACGTTTTCGCCAGGCTGGAGGACAGGCAGTTCAGCAGGTAGTCGCGGCAGAAGTCCTCATCAGCAATCCACTGGGCCTCCTCTTCAGTCCCCATAACAAAAACACGATCTGACTGAACTATGTAGAACACGTTCAGATACTTCATCCCAAACTGAGTATTCAGCTTCCAGTCAGTAAATTCAATTGCCGTGAATTTCTCTAGTTTGATCATAGGAACTGGGGAGGAGAAATTTCCCTTCATCATTTTTGAGAGCGGCGACGGGAGTAAGATTGCACAGCACAGAATGTCGCTCCTTGAGGCCCTTGAAGAACACTACTAGAAAAGACTCTGTTCTCTTGCTGGGAGTGAACCAGCAAAATTGATCCAAAACTTTTGGTGGAAACAGAACCCAACTTTCTTTTCTTCCTTCCGAGCAGCAACACAGGCAGAAAAAAATTTCTGAATTAAAAAGGGAATGGATGTTGAAATTTTCACAAATTTCTTCCTCCCAGAAATTCTTCCTAGAGATTCTGATATAGCAAATTCCAAAGTTGGGGAGAAAAAAAAGACTTGACCAGTGGCGCCTCTTCCTTCTTATGATCAAATGACATCAACTGTGCTTCTCCCGATTTCCTCCTGTCGGCGAATTTTTTGATCGAAAAAGAAGAAAAGGAAACAACGGCGGTGGAACTCCGGGAAAATGCGGCGGTATTCTCCTCCTTCCCGAAACCAAGCGGCGATGGGAGTGGTCCTGCAGATCCATCAGCGACGACGGGAAAAACTTCCCGATCCCGACTGCAGCGGCGGTGGGCTCCTTCCGTTTTTCCGATCACCAAACAGCGGTGGCGGGCTCCTGCGAAAAACCTTTCTTCTTTACAGGCGGTGGTTCCTTCTTCTCCGATGCAAACTGAAACCTTCTCCTGGTTTTTTTTTCTTTTCGATCCTGAACGGCGACGGGACGGGAGAAAAAGAAATCGAGCGCGGGGGTTTCTCTCGCGTGAACGGAGGTGGCGATAAAGAAGTCGAGCGTAGGGATTCTTCTCTCGATTTGCAGCCCAAGTGGCCACGGGAGAACGGAAACGAAGCAGCGACGGTGCACCGGATTTGGGAGAGGAAGTGGTTACGGGAGAGAAATCGTGAGCGACAGGGGCGTATGTTTCGAGAATTTTAGGTCGCTCGAAGCATCCGGATGATGATCAAAGTGGAATCCCCTACCCGTTGCCCCTAGGTGGGTATAAATAGGCAAAACCCTTAGGAGTTACTATGGGTATGGGTTAACCGTGTACCCGACACGACTCGTTAAGCCTTCAAACCCGTTATTGTCCAAATATACACTAACATAAACAATATACGTCAGATTGTAAAGACATTAATCTGCATAATTGCAATGATGATATGGTCTTGCATTGGTTACCCTTTTGTCCAATTAAAACTACGATTCCCTCTGAATCGGTATAGATAATGTGTTTTGTTGTAGTCTGTGGTTATAGGCCCCAAAGTTTGTAACCAACAGATTCCTAATACGATATCTGATCCTTCGATATCTAGGACAAATATATTTGTGATATAATTTCTCGTCTGTATGAGCAGTTTGACCTCCTTGCATAATCCACTACATGTTGAAGTCGTTCCATTTCCCATATATACGGGGAACTTCTTAATAAAATGTATTGGTAGTTGCAAAAATTTGGCTATACGAGTGGAGATAAAATTGTGAGAACTGCCTCCATCTATAAATATTTCTAAGGGTTGTTGATTATAATAGGCCGTTTATCTTAATCTATGTGTGTGTGTGTGTCTAGCCCGTCAAAGCCTGTAAAGTCACCACAGAGTCCGGAATTTCATCTTCATTTTCTCATATATCATCGTATTCTGGGCATTCTCCTTATGTTCTTTGGACATACAAAAGGGCTCCTTTTCCTTTACACTGATGTCTTGCATGGTATTTTTCATCGC
This sequence comes from Platanthera zijinensis, assembly GCA_039513925.1. NCBI lineage: Eukaryota > Viridiplantae > Streptophyta > Magnoliopsida > Asparagales > Orchidaceae > Platanthera > Platanthera zijinensis. Next base: position 145,743,686 of record CM077094.1, on the reverse strand, counting down.
AATTATAACATAAGCCCCTATCACGTTTTGCTTGTAATTCTTTTGGGATCAGCTTTTGATTGGTGGAAATTTGGATAACTCTATTTTTGGTTGGAATATCCAAAGGTTATTTCTTGTATAAATTTTTTTTGAGTTTTGATATTTCTCATAATCTTTTTCTTGCTCCTCAAACATTCAGGCTAAAGCGTATGCGTCGTGTACTTCTCATGGTTGGTGTATTATTATCATTTGTTTAATGTTTGGTTTTAACCCAGATATAAACATACTTTTAAGGAACCAAGGGGCTAATCCTGAGACTTTGGTTGTGAGGTCTTCAAACTGGCCGGGCTTTATACTCAGAAACAATGGTTTTTTGTTGCAATTTAGTTAATGAGCCCGCTGGATCTTCATAACAAGAAGCACCAAATTTTTTTGTAACTCTGTGACAAACATGGGAAGTGATAATGTAGGGTGATCCCTAAGCATTGCTTGATACCATTTTGAGGCTTTTCCTTTACACCGATGTCATGCGTGGTTTTTTTCGTCGCAATTGTAACATAAGCCCTTATCACGTTTTGCTTGTATTCTTTTGGGGTCAGCCTTTTGATTTGTGAAAATTTGGATGGCTCTGTTTTTGATCGGAATACCCTAAGGTTAATTCTTGTATAAGTTTTATTTGAGTTTTGATATTTCTCATAATCTTTTCTTGCTCCTCAAACATTCAGGCTAAAGTGTATGCGTCGTGTACTTCTCATGGTTGGTGTATTGTTACCATTTGTTTAATATCGGGTTTTAACTTCGATGCAAACATAATTTTAAGGAACTAGGGGGCTAATCCTGGGACTTTGGTTGTGAGATCTTCAAACTGGGCTTTATACTCAGAAACAGTGGTTTTATGTTGCAATTTAGGTCTGTTTGGGGGGGACTTATTTTCACCGATCAAGCGGTTACGAACGCATGCATCGAATCTTATAACCGCTTGACTGGTGAAAATAAGTCCTCCCAAACGGAGCCGTAGTTACTGAGCCCGCTGGATATTCATAACAAGAAGGATCAAATCGTTTTTGTAATGTTGTGACAAACATGGAAAATGATAATCCAGGGTGGTTCCTAAGCATCGTCTGATACCATTTCGAGGCTGGTTTGCCTAAATGTAATGTGGCTAGAATCAGATAATCTTGAGGTCTTATGTTGTGAAAGTTAAAATATAATTGTAATTCATAAAGAAAATCATTAGGATTCCCATCTAGGGCATTGAAGATATACGAGTTGATTAGGTCGGTTTGTTATTACCTTGTTTGTATCCATAGAGGAATCGTTTCCTATGAAGCACGAGTACCAGTACGTGGTACGGGTACGGTACGAGTACCGGTATGTGGTACGACAAAATTAAAAAATATCACAATACGAGTGCGTTTGGGTATGTGAAAAAAATTAAAAAATACATATAATAAGTTAATTTGCAGCAAGAATATATTCAATGAAATGTTATCAGTTATCACCATATATGCACAAGATGTTAAGACTGTCCACATAAATAAAGAAATTAGACTATTCTAAAGAATGATAAAACTGAGAATCATACTAAAAATAACCTCTAGGAAAAGGAAAACACAATAAAAGAAATCCATCTAAAAGAAGATATAAGAATAGGGGTGAGAAGGCAATGAAGGGGCGGTGTAGCTCCGACCGAGCTTGCATCCTTGCAGTCGCGCAGCTGGAACAGTCGGTGTAGCGCCAACCGAGCTTCTGATATAGAGAACGACGGAGCCCTGGAGTTCCATTGAGGTCGACAGGGCTCACAGGAGTCGATGGTGTCGAAATAGTGGAGATCTGGAGTCGTGGGTTTGTCGATAGGGTTCGCAGGAGGATGTTGCCGTTGAGGTCGCTCGCAAGAGATCTGCCGTCGTCGAGGTCGCTCGCAGAAGGGATGTCGTCGTCGAGGCCGCTCGTTGGAGATCTGTCGCCGTCGAGGTCGCTCGCGGGAGATCTGTCGTGGGTTTGTCGAAGAAGTTAGCCCTAACGTGAATAAGGATCCGCGCTATTAATAATATCTGGAAGTACCTGGCAGTACCGGCCCGTACCAAAAGACAATAAACGTACCAGGTATTTTTTTGTCGTACCGGGCCAAACCAGTACCCGCAAACGTACCGTGTACTGGTACGAGACATTTTTTGGAGTACTTGTGCTTCGTAGATCGTTTCCCAAGATTCCTCATGATGATTGCCCTTGTTCAAAATTCGCGCCAGGTATAGGAAAGTTGTTTGTGGGTTGAAAATTGCATCAAACCCTCTGTCTGGAATTTTTGGTTGCTGGAAGTTTTGTGTTGAGGAATTGTTGCTGAATTCGTGATGAATTGAATTAGATGTAAGATTTTCTTCCACCCTCCTTTGCGATTCATTTAGATTTCTAAACTGATCCATCATTTCCCTTCTAAAATTGACAAACTGATTGTTGATGTGATTGGCTACCTGTTCCTTAGAGTCGACTATTTGTTGTACCAAGAAATTTTCTTTAGTCTATAATTCTAAGAGGAATTGTTGTTGGGCGCCTTTGATTTGTGCATTCCTCATGTTTCTTTCATCCTCAAACGCTTTATTGAGTGAGAGTTGCAGAGAGATGTCTCTCGCGCGAGTTCCATCACACGTCGTCGGCAGAAGGAAACTCTCAACGAGAGCACCAAAGATGTAGCGGTCTGGGATGATATTCTGGCTACTCTATCCTATCTACGGTGGAGGAAGGTCGGGAGCTGGCTGAGGGTGGGAGAAGACGAAGGAGGATTGGAAGAAAGTGAAACATTTAATTTTATTCATGAAAGTTTCCATAATTTCAAATTAACAGTAAACACTATTTATAGACATAATCCGGCTTTAAGCAATATAGCCGTTACATTAACAAAACTAAAATTAGTTGTAGCTCCTGGAACTTTTCGAATTGTTGATTCGATCCCTTGGATGTGCTCCACCAATATTAACCGTCGGATGATATTCTCCTGCTTTTTATATCTCACTTTATAAGTGGAAAATTAACTGTGTCTGGGTTCCACCGTTGGATTAATACGGAAATCTTTGGAAATCAATCTGTTCGTTGCTTTAACAATGAGGCCGTTCGTGCTCCGGGCGGCCAAGCGGAGGCCGGCCGCACAAAGGCCACCCACGCGTCGGGCGGCCAGCCTCACGGAGGCCAGCCAGGCCGAGGTCGCTCGTGCACCTGGGAGCCAACGGAGGTAACCCACGCGGCGAAGGGTCGAGGTCGCTCGCGCGCCGGGCGGCCGACCAAGCGGAGGCAGGACGGGTGGCCTGGAAGAGGTCGGTCGAGGCCGCCAACGTGCCGGGCGGCCAAGCGGCGGCCGGCCTCGCGGAGGCCACCCACGCGCCCGATCATTTTTAAATTTTTTTTAACTTTTTTTACGAGAGAAAGTAAAAGTGAAAAACTTACAATAAACTTGGGAATTGTTAAAAGCACCGCACTTTTTGCTAATCGCACCACTATGTTAAAAGCTCCGCAGTTTTTCACATATTGTTAAAAACACCACACATTGTTATCCGCATCGTAATTGAGATAAACGCACCGCACTTAATTCATGAATTAAAGTAGGTTCTCATTAAATTACAACATTAATATAAACTCAATAGAAAAAATATTTGATACAAAAAACCATCAAATGTGTTGTCCAAATTATTATGCTCTTTTTTTTTTCAAATATTTGTGATCTTCATCAACGACATCTATAATATGAAGCAATAATACTTGTGGCACAATTCACGATGAGAACCAATAATATTACAATAATTTACTTCTAAACATAGAAACAGTAATGGACTCTGAAAGAAATTTCAGAAGTCCTTTAACATAGGTGATTGTTAACCGCAATCCGTTATTGGCTAGTCGCACCCCAAAATCTCCTAACTTTTCGCGCTTTTTCGAAATACGTCTTGTACATGAAATTTCAGAAAAGTGCTCAACACAAAAGTTATCTACAACTTTTCTAAAATTGCATGTGAAAGACGTATTTTGTTCTGACGAGAATCAAGCAAAAGTGAAAGTTCATTCTCCAATCTCCAGTACTGGTTCTCGCTAAGAAATATTTTGCACAGAAATGAGCTGCTTCAAGCAGCAGGATGAACACTGCCTAAAGTCATTAAGAGAAAATCCTTATCGGACAGGAGCATTCAACTGTGCTTGCAGGGCAGGAGAGAAGCTTCTATAGAAGCTGCCTGATCCTTCGAGACGGGAGTAGCCAGCGACATCAAGAGTCGGGAGGAGAGGCGGCGTAGGAGGCGTGAGGAGAGGCGGCATTGGCGCTGATATCTGCCGATGTCGGCGACGGAAAGGGCTGGAGGGGGCTGGAGGAGGCGGGAGGAGCCAGCGACGCGTCAGGAGCCGTGAGGAGAAGATCGGGATTTTAGGGCTGCGGTGCGAGAAAGCAGCAGTGCGGTGCGGGTATATTTTTAGAGTGACAAATTTTAAGTGTTAAAAGACTTAAATGCGATGCGATTAGTCAAAAGTGCGGTGCTTTTAACAATTCCCTTAAACTTTCATATTTAATTCTTTTTTTCAAATAAAAATAAAAAAATATATATTTTTTAAAACTTAAAAGTTTTAATTACCGAGTTGTTAAAAACTTAAAATATACGGATGATTTAAAAACAACTATTTTTATTGTAAGAAAAAGGAAAGACCGCTACATTTCTAATTTTTGAGATACCCAAACCCCAAGTATAATTGGAGATGCGGGGTATCGATCCCCGTGCCTCTCGCATGCTAAGCGAGCGCTCTACCATCTGAGCTACATCCCCATTGTAGAGAAACTTTTATACATATTTTACTTATAGTTAAATATTAAAAACAGTAAACACTAGAAAATACTTTACCGTTTCTACGGTAGAAACTAGAAATAAAAAAAATATTTATTCTAATTTATTTACTTAGGGTTTTCGTTTTCCATTTTTACACGTACATCAAATGTGTTTTGTTGACTGTTGACCCATCAAGCGATGCAATTTAAAGATTCGAAAACTGTTCACCCGTCGAGCAATGCAATTTGAAGACTCAAAAGCGTGTAACAACCTATGTCCAGACCTCCGGGTTGGTCATTGACCCATCTAGCGATGCAATTTGAAGACTTGAAAGCATGTAACAACCTAAGTCCACACCCCACACCTCTGGGATGGTCGTTGAACCAACGAGGGATGCAAATAGAAGACTCAGAAACATGTTACAACTTAAGTCCAAAGCGTCCTGTTGGTCATTGACCCACCGAGTGATGCAATTCGACTCGAAAAGCGTGTAACAACATAAGTCCAAACCTCCTGGTTGATCGTTGACCCATCGAGCGATGTAATTTGAAGACCTGAAAGCGTGTAATAACCTATGTTCGGGCATCCGGGTTGATCGTTGACCCATAAAATGATGCAATTTGAAGAATCGAAAGCATACAACCCAAGTCACCTTCGTGTTGGCCATTGACCCAATGAGCAATTAATGCAATTTGAAGACTCGAAAGTGTGTACCAACCTAAGTCCAGACCTCTGGATTGGTCGTTAACTCATCGAGCGATGCAATTTGAAGACTTAAAAGCGTGCAACAACGTAAGTCCAAACCTCCGTGTTGGCCATTGGCCCATCGAGTGATGAAATTTGAAGACTTGAAAGTGCGTATCAGCCTAAGTCAAGACCTCCGGGTTGGTCGTTGACCTATCAAGCGATGCAATTTGAAAACTCGAAAGTGTGCGTCAACCTAAGTCCAGACCTACGGGTTGGTCGTTGACCCATCGAGCGATGCAATTTGAAGACTCAAAAGCATGAAACAACCTAAGTCCAGACCTCTGGGTTGGTCGTGGACCCATCAAGAGACGATGTCTCAAAGAAAGAACGATCTTCGTCCTAAGATCCTAAGTGCTCTCTCGACCTCCGTCCAAAGAGCATAAGCACTTTCTCGACCTTCGGCCTAAGAGTCTGAGCGCTCTCTCGACCATCGGCCTAAGAGCCTTTGCGTGCAATATGTATCGAAAAAAACTGCAAGGTCATGAAAAACGAAGTGATACTTGTGTATTTATATATATCAAAAGTTACACTAGAAACATGCACAGTTGTGCGAGCCCCTCTTCTGTTGAGTGCAATTTCTTGGCGATCTTGACATGTTGCCGTGCTGCCTCCTAACCCTCCATGGTGGTGCTTTCCAGAACACTTTGGTACCATGAGCGCCATGTTGCACCGGATATGCCCCCTCTCAATAGCGTGAGTGAGCTCGGCATTCCTCAGGACAACCCGTGAAGATTGTCATGCGAGGTAGGATGGCTACTCTCTCACTAGGTTCTTCGCGTTGGGACAAGAGGTTGTCATCCTCTGCCCAAAAGGGAAAGTGAGTACTGACGAACACCCAATTCTTCATGGGTCCCAGGCGAGAGCATGGGCTCGCCGGTGATATCTCGAACCCCTCTCCTTCTCTCATAGTTGAAATGACACTTGGGGTCGTCAGAGGCCTTCCGATCCTCTGGGGTCTCCGGAGCCTCACCGCCCTCTGCCTCCTCGCATATATTCAGCAGGACCCCGAAGAGGTCGCACGACACAAGTTGTTTCTTCCTCCTTCGGTGGCTCCTACAGAGACAGATTATAGGTGATGGGCTTCTTGCCCTTGAAGTCGCCAACCTCATCGTCGAGCACCCCGATAGGATCAGGGATAGAAGGAGAGCCTCATCTTCGCCCACGAGGGCTCCACCTTGCAAATTGACACTCCGGAGGGGAGTACACGCAGACCTACAGAACACGAGCAGAAATGTTAGTCGTGCTTCTCCACATCGTTAAAGGGTGGAAGAGTCAGCACCTCGCATACCTGTCACGGGTTCAACAAAAACAAGTTCTTTGCCACATCGCCTCAACCTGATGACGTCCATCTCCCTTTGATAGAAGGAGAGATGTAGGGCCTTCGAGGTCCCCTGGATGCGAGGAGGCTTGAAATAGTCCTCGTGTCGCTGCACCGGCTTGTAAATATCGAGTCGAAGGGTCCTCGCACGGCGACAAACTTCTCGTGCCATCAGTGGACTTCGTTCTGGAGCTTGCGGATTTTCAGCGCAGCGTTGCTGAAGTTGACGACCCCCTCCGAGTTCACCTTCACGGGAAACAATTTTTGGAAGGCGGAGAAGTCAAAAACGACACCGGCCTCGGGCATGAAGCACACGTAGGCATCATGGTCGTGACCCCGTTCGGATTAACCTGCGCCGCCGGCATGATGCCAAAGTGTTTCAACGTAAGCTGAACATCGGGCCAGAACAGCAAGCGAAGGACTATCTCGAAGTGAGCCAGGGGCAGAGCAAGCACGTCGGTGAAATAGGACATGCATTTCACTAATATCAAATTGCAAACACTCAATGATGAAATAATATGAAATGCGTGATTTGGGGCTAATGAGTTCGCCAGAGGTATCTTAAACAAGTATCGAATGTAAGGTTGTCAGGATCGCAATCCAGGTCATAGGATCTTACGATCCTACGATCCAGATTTTATAAAACGATCCTCAATCCAACCCTACTATCAGATCTGATCCTACCTCAAAACGATCTCATCTAGAATCTCGATCCTGATAACCTTCATCGAATGGAGGATTGTAAGCCTATGACTACTCCATTATCAACAAAGAAAAACTGTTAAAATTTTATGGTGAGAAAAGCAGCAATGAAGAATCATATCAAAGTCTAGTTGGTTCACTGATATGAAAATGCTATCAGTACATAGTTTCTTATTTTGTTTCTAAAACTAGTGCATCCATTTAATTGCAGCAAAACATATTTTGAGATGTCTGCAAAGCTCAGGGAAGTTAGGTATCTTAAATATGCTTGAGAAGAAGAGAAGATTCATCACTCAACAACTACACATACAATGATTAGGGAAGTAATCCAGATGATAGAAGAAGCGCCTCTAGAGCATGTGGGTGTGACGAGTTTATGGTGGGCGGTGAGACGGTGGTGAGCTGCATAGACACGGCAAAGCCAAGTCTCGGTGGTGTGCTTTGCCGGCTGTGGTGGGCTGTCTAACGACAACGAAAATTCATTCTGTCACGTACATTGTGTGTCCACTGTGTTGGCAGATTGCAATCAAAATTGTTCTCTCCCACGGATCGAGCGAGTCTGGATTCTTCGTGGTGTTTCTGTAATGAAGGTTAGTATACATACTTTTTCTTATATGAATTTTGCAGTTATATATTTTATATACGCAGTGCATGATTCAAAATTTCAATGCACTTCATGTGTCACTCTAATAATTTCCATGCGCCCGGAGGATGAATTCCCCATTATCCAAACCAATCTTAACTATCATTATAACTAGTGGAAGCATAAATAATTGAACTTAAGAAGTTCATGTGGACAAAAACACAAATAGTTGATGTGCTTATAGAATTGGCTCTCAGAAATAAATTCATTTAGACTCCGTTTGGCATTGTGGTGGTGGTGGTAAACTCATGGGTTAAACCGTCATTTGTTAAGAATCACCTAACAAACATCATTCGTTTGAACATAAAAGTGGATGAAGTTTCTTAGGTGCAGTGGCGGATCCAGAGGGGGGTAAGGGGGGGGCCCGGGCCCCCCCCCCCCAAAGATTTTAAAGTTTATGCAGGTTTAGTTTTTATTAATTATAAAATATAAGTTATGTATATAATATAAGTAATGAAATTTATAAATTATAAAATATAAATTATGTATGTAATATAAATATATATATATATATATACAGTTAATAACTCTTGTGAACTTATTTTCAGATCAAATTTCACTTTCCTAGACTCAAAGAGATCGTCTCTCTCGCTTCTCTTGTTTGAGTCGTCTCTCTCTCCCCTTTCCGCTAGGACTCGCTGAGCCTCTTACTAAGAGCTCTTCCCTGACAGTGACCCCGGTTGACAAACTAATTCGGCTAATTTTGACAAGCTAATTCGGTTAATTTTGACACTTCGGTCTCAACAGCGACTACAGAACGATCATTTTCTGCTATGAAACTTATTAAAACAAAACTTCGCAACAAAATGAAGGATGAATATCTGACAAATTGTATGACACTCTACATAGAACGGAAAATAACAGAGAAGATCGAAAAAAAAAGTGATCATTGATGAATTCTATGAGTTGAAAAAACGTCATGCACAACTAAAATAAGGTAACATACACATTGTAATTTTTCTTTTATTATTAATGCTAAAATTTCAAATTAGAAATTTTTTTTTCTTATTATATTTTGATTCACAATTTTTTTTAGCCCCCCCTACTTCGAATTCTAGATCCGCCCCTGCAGTTAGGTGAGGTTAAAGAATGACAATTTAACCCCATGTTCATGATCGCCACCACCATGCCAAACAGAGTCTTAGACAAGAGGAATGAACCACGAAAAAAAAAGATGGCTGGTGAGATGAGCATACATACATGCATGGAGGCAAAATATATGAAATTGGCTTCGAAATTTACAAGCTTGTGATGGTAGTTTCTGTGTAGACAAATGCTAGAGTAGATATGCTTTATGTCATATATAACTGAACCTGAAAGTTCCCTGAAAAATTTGCTAGAGTACACGCATGGAGGCAAAAAATTTGATTTAGAGCAAATCACAAATCGCTGTAACACAACTCCAAATCATCCATAACATCACACTTCTGCCATAGTAATTCTGTCATAGCAATTGGAATTCTAAGAACTGAATGAATGTTAGAGCGAGCGGACATGGGGTGCAAGGCTCCGTTTAGCACGCAGAAATGCTTGTGTTAAACCGCCATTCATTAATAATCACCTAAAAAATATCATTCATTTGAACATAAAAGTGGATGAAATACCTTAGATGGGCGTTACCGATGACAATTTAACCCCATGTTCATGAGCGCCACCACCGTGCGATGATTATCAGCACGGGTCCCGGGCAAAGAACCAATAGAAATGCAACCTTCCGTCGGTGCACCGCCCGACCCAAACCCAACACGACTACAAGAGCATGCATTTCATTTGATCATCGACATCAGTTGGCATTCTGGACCCATATACAAAATTTCCCCCTCATTACTAGATTTGGAGCACTCTCTTTGAAATTGGTCATGCCCTTTGAAATTGGAGATATCACCCAACTATTAGAAGCACTGTTCATTATGATTTTTGATACAATCTTAAACAGGATGGTTATGAACCATTATTCATGAACACCGGCCTTATCAAAGGAACTTCATCCATGTAAATCCTAAACCCTTTTTTAAGGTGGTCATAATTCAAGGTTGTCAGGATCGCGATCCGGATCATAGGATCTTACGATCCTACGATCCAGATATTGTAAATCGATCCTAATTTTGTAAAGCGATCCTCGATCCGAACCTACTATCTGATCCGATCCTACCTCAAAATGATCTCATCTAAGATCTCGATCCTGACAACCTTGTCATAATTATTGTCTTGCCAAAACATGCATTCTATAATGATGAAATTTTTGTGCAAACGAAGCCTAATAGAGAGCAGATCCGATCAGGCAGATGTGCGCTTGTAAACAGTTTGGTTCAGCTTTTGGTAAAATAAAAAACAAACTGAAAGATCAGTTTTCAATCACTTGAATTCAAAACCGAAAAGAAATCAAATCAATCTGTTTGATTAGAAAATTGGATTGGTTCAATACGGTTCAGTCGGTTTTGATTATTTACAAACACCCCTACACAGACGGCAGCTTCCGGCCAAGGATTCCACCCATTTGGCAGAGCCACGGTTCGACAATAAGAATCTACCCCACCCCTTAATTACCGCGGAAAAGACGCAGTCGATGAAATCTGGGCCACCCTGGCATCACAGCCAAACTAGTCCTTAGACTTGGGCTTCGTTTAGTTCAACATTTCATCGCCTTCGTTTGGAACAAATCCCGCTGGATGGCGGGTAAACAAACTGCCACCAGCCGCGTTTGCTCCATTTACACTCGCAACAAGGAGGAAACATCCCCAATCCGCTCCGTTTTGACCCCACCTCTCCCCTCCGATTTCAAAATAGCATTTCAACTCAACGAATGCACCCACCACCACCTAACCAAATATAGCCTTAAAGTTATCACAAATGAAGAAATTGGCATGAGGCTTCACGAAGGGGCAAAATTCTAAACATTTCATTGCACACCAATTTAAAGGAAAAAAAGGTTAATAAATGATGCATCAGCAACTGAAAAACCTTAAAATTAGGATCATGAAAGCAAGGGTTGAGATGAAGCTCAAGCTCAGAAATCTTCATCCAGTTTGAACTCGTGAGCTCCCCGCCATTGCCGTTCAAGCTCGACATCACAGACGCCATCTGATACTCCCCAACCCTCTTCTCGAAGAAGTTCGTCTTCCCCTGAAGCGAGATCAGCTCCATCCAGTCGAATGGATTTGTCACTCTGTACATTTTCACATATCCTAATGCCACGAGAAGCCGATCGGCGACGAATTCAATGTACTGGCTCATGAGATCCGCGTTCATTCCGAGGAGGGCGCACGGGGGAGTGCGTCGCAGACGAACTCCTTCTCGATGTCGACGGCGTCCGCGATGATGCCGCGAACCCTTTCCTCAGACAGCTTGTTGTTGAGGAGGCTGTAGAGGAGGCAGGCGAAGTCGCAGTGAAGGCCCTCGTCGCGGGAGATGAGTTCGTTGGAGAAGGTGAGGCCGGGCATGAGGCCCCGCTTCTTGAGCCAGAAGATTGAGCAGAAGCTGCCGGAGAAGAAGATCCCCTCGACGCAGGCAAAAGCGAGGATTCGCTCGGCGAAGGTGTCGGAGGCGTCGATCCAGCGGAGAGCCCACTGGGCCTTGCGGGCGACGCAGGGGATCGTCTCGATGGCGTGGAAGAGGCGGGATTTTTCGGCGGGGTCTTTGATGTAGGTTTCGAGCAGCAGGCTGTACATCTCTGAGTGGATGTTCTCGATCGCGATCTGGAATCCGTAGAAGGCGCGGGCCTCGGGAAGCTGCACCTCGCGCATGAATCGGCCGGCGAGGTTTTTCCAGCACGATGCCGTCGGAGGCGGCGAAGAAGGCGAGAACGTGGGTTACGAAGTGGCGTTCGTCGGAGGTTAGGGTTACGCTCCAGTGATGAAGATCTTGGGAGAGATCAACCTCCTCCGCCGTCCAAAACGATGCTTCGGCTTTCTTGTACATCTCCCAGATCTGCGGGTAGCGGATGGGAAACATGCAGAATCGGTCGGGGTTTGGGGCGAGGAGGGGCTCTTCGCGCTCGTCGCGGCAGTCGGAGACGGTGTTGGAGATGAGCAAGGCCGGCATGGCTGGAGGGTGGAGGAGATTCGTCGATCTTGTGAAGGGAGAAGAAGGAGATGGAAGAAGATGTAAGGATCGGATGGCGCTGAGAAAATGAATCCTTGGATCGAAAATTTATAGCGGGATTGGGGCGAGAGATGGAGGGAACCCCAAATTTCAAAGGTTTTTAGGGATTCTTGCGAAGGAAGATTGCACTTTTCGGCCTTCGCGCGGAATTTCTATGAATTTTTTTTAATTCATTTCAAATACCATTCGGCTAAATTTCAAAAGGCCGCTGATATTTGCAGTCTTTTTTAAAAAATAATTAAATTTGATTTTTTTTTTAATATTAATTTATTAAATGAAATATGCTCAAAACTACCCGTATCATTCAAACAAAAACATAAAATTTACAATTCAAACAAAAACATAAATAACAAATGTACAACCTCGTATTTGTAAGTTCACAATTGCCTATAGTAGATAGATACACATCAGGTCGTGAGGTCGCAGGGTCAGCCTGATCTCGGCATCGTTTGACTCATCAGCCTGACCTTAGTAGCGTTCGACTCATCAGCCTGACCTCGGCAACGTTGGACTTGTCAGCCTGACCTCGACAGCGTTTGACTCGTCAGCTTGGCCTCCCCATCATTCGACTCATCAGTCTGACCTCGACAACATTCAAGTCGTCGGGTTGCCAGGGTCCCAGGTCACCCGGGTCATTAGGTTGCCAGGGTCCCAGGTGGCCAGGGTCCCAGGTCGTCAGGGTCCCTGCTCGCCAGGATCCCAGGTTGTCAGGATCCAAGGTCGCCAGGGTCCCAAGTCGCTAGAGTCACCAGGTCATTAGGGAGAACTCATGGAATATCGTATCGGTCTGCGATTAGCCCTTCCAAACATCAAGTTTTCGTTGTTGACAGACCAATTTGGGCTGCGATTAGTAAAACTGAAAGGCGGGTGTACAACCCCGTGCCGACGAGTGGGCCCATCAGAGAAAGACCCAGCCGAATAGTGTGCAGTCTTTGACTCAGGCGAGTCGGATGAGTAAGTGGGCGAGTGGACCCTGACTCGCTTAGGCCAAGTGGCCAAGAGTGTTGGAGGCGAGTAGAGCATATAGCCTCGCACTCGCCCTGGGCCCATGGCAAGGGGTGGGCGAGTGGGGTAATCAGACACGCACTCCCCTTAGGCCCCGGGCTGGGGGCGAGTGCCCGTCCCACCGAGCACTCGCCGCCCTAGAGGAGTGGTATTTTCATGGACCACTCAACCAGTAGTGTTTTTTACCAGAATGCCCATGTTGGCATGTCAATAGCCCCATTGAACGGTGAAGTTTTGTTGTTGGCAGACCGTTTTGGGCTGTCTATAGAAGATCTGAACATCGGAGTTAAGCTGTCTGCATACCAGGCTTAGAATTTTATAAATAGACCATATGTGCACCTTTGGAGGGTGTTGAAACCGAGAATTCGGACTCGAGGAGTTCACCCTTGTGGAAGGGGTGATTGCACACGTACATCTCCTCCGCAAGCCCATGGAACCAAAGAAGACGGACTAGGGACAGACCCAAGGCTCCAACACGGAGGTCCTTTCACACACCCGAAAGTTCTTAGAGCGCTTCCCCTCCTTAACCAGGTGCTGAAGCTAAGGTATCTCAAAGAGCGCTAGAAGACCAGACACAAGAGAGCATGCGCCTCTGAGATACCCCTTGGGTCCTATTTATAGATTTCTGAAAACGGCCTGCAAATAGCCAACCTCCGCTGTTTTGAACAGTTATGTGCAGGCCACCTGGGTCTGCCAACAGCGAGACTCCGCTATTCTAACTGGCTATGGGCAGGCCCGTAGGGGCAAAACGGTAAAAAACACCCCACACAACATTGGGCGAGCAGCTCCCCACTTCATCTACTCGGCAAGGGCGGCGAGTGCTCAATGGAGCTAGCACTCGCCGCCTCAGCTCGACGCTTTGGCGAGCTCGGGAATATAATGCCCTACTCGCCTGTCGTGGCCTCGACGATTGGCCCGAAGTTCGTCGAGCTGGGCTCGACGAACTGGGCCCTTTGGTCGCCCAAGTGAGCTGGACTGGGCGCCGAGAAGGGCTGGGCTCGCGAAAGTGAGCTGGGCACTCGCCGCTAGGGCAGGGACGTCGAGTGGACTTGCCGTCCAGGATCTAGTTCGCCCTGGGCTTGGGCTGGGCTCGGTCAACCTCACTCGCCGGATATAGGGTTGTACATAATCCCCGCTCCTTACGAGGTTGGGACAAGCTCAGAAAGAACCATCCAACCCCACAGGATTCGGCGAGTGGGGCAGGGTCTTAGGGAATCTTCTAGTGGGGTCCACCAATGGCTATATATACTTGCGCCTGCATATCTGGCAGACCTTTGCCCTCCCTTTACTTCATCCTCGTAAAGATGCCGCTTCCCAAGGAGGTCCTGGAACGAGTGGCACGTTCCCAGGCGGAGACTGCAGCTCGCGTCGCGGGACTGATCGACCTCAGCGCCCCGCCTCACGACCTTGCCGAGTTCAATTCGGCCAAAAAGGCGAAGTCCCTTCCAAAAGACGTCGAACCCATCTATAATGACCTCAAGACATCCCTGAATAATGGGGTCGGTTCCTCCACTCAGCCGACTCCGGAACCCCGGGATAAGGATGTCATCGTCCTTTCCGCCGACCAGACAAGTCGAGGTCACAGCGGCGAGATATCCGTACCGCGGGCCAAGAACTCTCTCGACAGCCCGCAGAACCAGGCGCCTGATGCGCGCCTCCAGGCCTCGCTCCCCCATCTTCGGGACCGCGGGACTCCTCCTCTTCGCGCCGTCCTGGAGGAGCGGGGTATGCACGGTAGGTTTTTAACTTCCCTGAATCCTGTTTGGCTTTGGCGGAACTCGCCCCCTTTGCTCAACCCTATAACTATTCGTGCAGACCTCACCATAGATTATGAAGCCGACGAGTCCACGGGCCAGATTCGGTACTTGTCTCTCCCTTCTCCTCGTACTCTAGATGCCTTCCTGGATTCTGAGCTGGAGGGCCCTGAATGGTCGAGGCGAGAACAGCTGGTCCTCAAGAAGCTGGTGCGCGAGCTTCACGAGGTGCGGAGGGACAACCTCAAGCTGCAGCGGGAGTGTGCACGGCTCGCGGACATGGCGGGAGTCAGCCCGGCCTTTGAGGAGGCGTCTTCTTCCATGCTTCTGGATGAGATCGACGAGAGTCTACAGACCGTCCACCGGAACCTGGGACGACTCCGCGAGCTCCGCGCTCGGCAACCCGGGGCGACAGGGTCGCGAGACCGGGGTAGCTAGAGATGGGCCCCCTGATGGGCCTACCGGCACTTGCCCCTGTTCCCCCTGGTCCGCACGAGTCAGGGGTTTTTTAATTTTCGCTTTGAGCTGTTTGAATTTGTAATAACTTGGATAACAATTTTTCATTATTATTATTGTTAATACATTAAAGCATAGTAATCTGCATCCCATCAGTCCAGTCTCGCCATAGTGCAGGGTTAGCTCGCGGCGATCAGCAAGCTGGGGGCGGTGAGCCGGGATAGGAGAGCTGGGGTTGCGAGCTGGGGTAGGCGAGATGGTTTGGCCCCAAATTTCCCCCTCTATAAATAGACCTTCCCACCAACCCTTGTCACGCCTTTATTGCCTCTGTACTTTCTCCCTTTGCTTACGCTACTCCTAGTGCTCGCGTTCTCGCTCTCGGTAGACATGGGCAAGGGGAACCCCGATTCCGATGGGCGAGCTAAGTGTGCTCAGAACTTTGTCGAGCACTGCTTCTTTGAGGGGAACACCACCGCGGAGGAGCTTGCGGAATGTGTTGCCGATTTTGTCCCCTCCGGCTTCACGGCTCGCCTACCGGTTGAGCATGAAGCCATCAACTCCTTCTTCCCGGATGAGCTCGCCTTCCCCATCTTGCATTTTGAGATGGGGTTGCGCCTGCCCCTATGGCCGGAGATCCGCTAGATGCTGAAGTACTACGGCGCGGTGCCCGCGCAACTGAACCCGGACGCCATCGCTATAATGGTTGCGTTCGTCTGCTACCTCTGCCGCGAGCGGATAGAGTTCAACTTGACGGTATTCCGAAAGTTGTTCTCCTATAAAGCCACCCCTGACGGGGTCTTCTTCTTCTTCGGTGGCTCTCTCATTAAAGTTCGCGAGGTTGCGAACAAGCACCACAATTGGATGACCAAGATCGTCTTCATCAAGGGCGATCTCGACAACATCCCCTTCTCGCCCCAGCAGAAGGCCGAGGAGGTATACCGCCCTCCTCGGTGTCTAGTAATGATGCCGAGCTCCATAAATTATTCCTGCATAAGGACTTCGAGGTCTCTTACCTCTACCGCGGCCTCGACTCCTTCCTGCCCGTTCCCCCTGGTGAAGGTATGCCTTGGTTTCCCTCTGCTTTCATTGAGCTTGGCAGGAATCAAATCAATAATCTAACTAAGTTTTTCTTATAGTGGAGCGGCTCATCCCCGAGAATCCCCCCTTTGCGGACTCTGGGCTCTACTCCGACCCGCTCCAACTCGCTCGGGCGGCCGCGCTGGCTTGCTGAGACGATCCGGCGATGTCCCTGCCCTCCTCCAGCAAGAGGTCGTTGGTCACCGGGGGGCCTGACTCGTCTCGCCGACCCCCAGATCATAAGAAGAAGAAGAAGGCCAAGGTCGTCTCCAGGGGGAGAGGTAGTCCCCCAAGTACATGGACTTGTCTGCGACCTCTCCCAACGCCTCGCCGGGGAGCCCGCTGAAAGAAACATCGGGGAAGGATCGAGAGGGGCGCGGACCTTCTGCCCCCGAAGTCGCTGAGGGGTCTGCGCCCTGCGAGTTGGGCCTGCCCAAGGATCACCCCCTTTTCGGTAAGGGGGAGAAGTACAAGGACTCGGCTGGCGAGCCGATGATTAAGTGGGATGGGTTGGCCCACCAGGTCTCTATTTCCACTCGCCACCCTTCGTGGGGTGCTCGCCAACCTCCCGCCAGCCACGCCTAAGCACTCGACTTCGACCTTTATGGTCGCGATGGTGTCGAGGCCTTCAAGAGCATGACCCCTCGCCAGCTGGGTCACGAGGGTCTGCGGGCCCACCTACGGTCCTTCGAGTTGCACCACATGATGGTGTGCCACAGCTTAAACCTCAGCCGTCTCCTGTTGATGGTCGAGCAGGAGCGCGACGTTGCGAAGGACAAGGCCGCCGATGCAGAGAGGCGATGCGGCATTGCCGAGGATCTGCTCGCGAGAACAGCAGACGGGTTGGTAAGTATCAGCCGCCTCTTGTCATTTTTACTTGATACTTTTTGTAGCGGCACTCAGTCTTCAATTTACAGGATACCGAGGCCGCGCGCGAGTTGCAGAACCGCACCACCTGATTGGAGGAGGAGGTTGTCCGGCTGCAGGCTCGCCTTGCCAAGCAGGAAGCTGGCTCCGGCGAGCAGGAGATACGTGCCGCTGGACAGGAGGCTCGTGCCACCCAGCTGGAGGCCGAGGTGGGGCGGCTGAAGGTGCATAATCGGGAGCTTCACGGAGAGCTCCTCTGGCAGGCAGAACTTCTTCTTCTAGAGGGTGGCGGCATGTCCCCCTACCCCTATCAGAGGCCGCGGATCTTTGGCGAGAAGGAGGTAGCGGAGCGGCTGCGAGTCAACTCGATCGAGTCTGCCGAGTGCCTACTGGACGCCATGAGGGGTACGGGGATACTGACAGAAGGCTGCGGAGAGGTCGTGGTTCGTGACCTTATATCGGTCCTGTACCCGCCGAGTCCGCCTAGCGAGAAGGAGGACGGCTTCACCTCGTTCTTCGGGGATATTGAAAAGGGTCAGGGACGCGGGGGAGAGAAGGGCCGCACGTCAGGGGAGGATGGAGAGAGCTGAGCTTGATTTGTAATTTCTTTTTCTCCGCTCCCCTCCCTCTTTTGTAACTTCGTGAAGGCGAATTTTGACATTGTAACTGATATTAAAGAACGAAAGTCATCTGTAAACATTTTTGAAATATTTCTATCTTCTTTTCTCTTGGACTTGCTTGCTACGTTAAAGTGAGGGTAAGATTTACCTTTACTCTATAAGGGGGTGAATAGAGTATATTAAAATAATTTTTCAAATTAAAAAAAAATTTATTCAGCAGTGGAAGACTTGATTTATATATATGTGTATTGTGCTTGTAGTAAATAAAAACTAAGCAAGAAATAAATCACAGCACACAACAAATCAAACACAGCAACCAGAAGACACAAGGATCTATAGTGGTTCCCCAATCAACCTAGGTACATCCACTCTTCTACCACCCTAGGTAGGAATCCACTGTAGGAATAGTTGATCAGGTGTCTTGGGCAACAATGAGCTTTTGATAAGGTGCTCAAAAACCAAATCAGATTTTTTGATCAGGTGTCTTGCCACCACTGAGTTTTGACAAGGTCTCAGAAACCAACCACAAAACTTTTGAAGGGAGTTTTGAGTAACCCTTTTACAGCAGAATGAAAGAAAAAGAAAGAGTTGATGTTCTTCTCTGTCAACAGTCCAAGAGAAGACAAGTGGATTGTTGTTGTCAAAGCTCTCCCTGAGATTTGTAGTTGTTCAGGAAGAGAAGCTTTGTACAACGTGATAGGCCTTCAGTATGATTGAGATCTCCAGCAAAGAATGATTTCAACAAAGGTTGAAATGTGATGTGTCTGGAGTCCTTGATTGATGAAGCCTTGAACACTTGAATCAGAAGAGATCTTGAAAGAATAGAGGAATTCTTTTCTGTGTGGTGATATCCTTCACTGTACTATTCCTTGTGTTCTGTAAGAATTCTAACTTGTAATCCTGTAGTACTTGTGTCTCAAAATCTATTCCTTAGAATTATGATCTTCCTGTCTCAATTACTCTGAGATGATATATTGAAAATTAGTCTTCTAGATAACCGTTAGCCAGTCATAAATGACTTCCTTAAATGATATTTGTCTCTGGAGGAAAGTCCTAAGAGACATTCCATTTAGTCTTCCTTGAAACTTGCTCGAGATTGATTGAAACGGCTACGAAATCCTTTGGAATAAATGCTGGATATGAATCAGATTGAATTCCATAACTGACTGAATTTTAATTCCTAAAATCGTCGATCTCTCAAGGAAAGTCGTCGATCTGAGCTCGACTATCGTCGACCTGAGCTCAGAGATTGGAACTTGACTTAAAACAGAAATTATCGATCTGAGCTCAACTATCGTCGACCTGAGCTCAGAGATCTGGATTTTGGCTAAGGACAGAAACGTCGATCTGAGCTCGGAGATCGTCAAACCGAGTTCGACGACTCGTTGAACTGAGCTCAGAGATAGTCGAACTGAGTTCGACGCCTCGTCGATCTGAGCTCGATGAGAATTGACTTAAACTTCTGTACTTGTATTCTGAACTAGAAGGTCTTGGGGGGCAGCTTTCAAACCTAAGTTCTAAGCCTTAGACCTATTCTAATTGACCTTTAAAACTATACAAGGAGGTCAAGACATTTTCCTAAGGACATAGTGATCCTTACCCAAATCAGTAATATGGTGTTCCAACAATCTCCCCCTATTTGGATTAGGATTACTATTTACATGACATAAAAAATAAAAAGTATATAAGCAGAAACAAAAGAAAATACAACATAGCAGAATAATGAAGTGCAGCATTGCAGAAGTAAATATAAAGTCACAGCAGATAGTCAGAAATAGATATATACTGTCAGCTTACATAATTACTCATTTTCTTCTCTCTTTTTGAACAAGATTTCTCTGTTTGGATTTAGAGTTTCCTTCTTGGATCTTCTGTCATTAGCAACACCTAGGGAGGTTTGAGATTTAGGTCTGGGAACTACAGCCTCTAGGTGCAGCTTCATATAACTTTCTGGATCAAAAAATTTTCTGGAGGAGTATCTTTCAAGTTCTTTCTTTCTTTACTCAGATAAAGTGGTGATGTCTGAGGTATCTCTCCCTTGTTCTCTTACCTTCTTTATTTGATCTAAGGCAGCCAATTCTTTCATCCTTGTTGTTCAAGAAAGGGGATTATTCTCTGGATCCTCAAAGGGAACAACCGGTTCATATCTGTTGATTGTATCAGTAGGAGGAGCTCTTGAAGTAACTATTTCTTTAAGCCTGCAAGGGAAAGGACCTGTAGTTGAATCAATGGGGCCTTGTCCTTCCCTGTGATAAGGATGTTGTCTAGGTTGTCCTCTGGAATAAACATTGTAACCTCTTTGGTTTCCTCTGTACTGGCCTCTCCTAAATTGGTAGCCTCTTTGTTGATACCCTCTTGATTGTGATCTATCTTGAGCTTGAGAGGAACTTTGAGTTTTAGCATATGAGGATTGTGAAGCAGAACCTCCACCATTTCTTGTATCTGGTGAAGGAGGAGGAGGAGTATTATGGTGAGATGATCCTTTGTCAAACTTTCTCTTCTTCTTCATTGCCTTCAGCTGGTTCTTTGAGAATTGCATCCATGGTTCAGTTATAGGACAGTCATGTAGAATATAATAGGGAATGTCATTATCATCCTTTACTTTCTCTGGAGGAACTCTCTTCAAAGCTTTGCTTCTGGCTTTCCTCTTCCTTGCAATGGTTGCAGAGGAGTCATCAGAATCAGTTCTGAACTTGTCACTATCTGAGCTCTGAGAATTGTCATACAATTCATCAATCCTTTTGATATACTCTTTCTGTTATTTGGATTGTTCAGTTGAGGCAGCAGCAGCAGTAGTGACAGAAGCAGTACTTGCAAAAATAACAACACTGGCAGAAACAGAAGAGATAGCAACACTAACAATTGGAGCAGCAACAACAGTAGAAACAGAAATAACAGCAGTAGTTTCTGAAACAATAGCAACATTAACAATAGGCTCATCAACAAGAACAACTGGCTCTGAATCATTTACCTCTGTCATCAACAAATCATCAGCAATATTAAGACTGACTTCATAAGTAGTAGAATCAGCACATTCACAACATCAGTAGAAGTAACACTTTCCGCAGCCTTTATAGAATTGATATATGAAGATATCAGGCTGGGATCACATCTGAAAATAGGCATAATGGCCTTAGTAAGGTCTTCAGCTTCTTGAGCTGGAAGATATCTGCTGTGGAGAGCATCAAATTCTGAAAGCAGTGTCTTGAGGTCAACTGCTAGAACTGGAGCTGGGGCTGGAATCTCTGGCACTTCTTCATCTGAGGCAGACAACATTTCTTCTTCATGTGGCATCTCCCCCTACCTAGATTCAGTATGGACTGGATCAAGGCACCCCATAGAAGGGATTGCCTGAGGAGGATAGAAAGAGGAGAGCCTGGCAGATAAGTCCTTTATAGACTTAAGGAGTGGAGCCATGGAGGTCTCCAGCAAGAGTGCTAGCCTGGGAGCTAACATCTCATAGAGCTTATCTGCTAGAGCTGGAAGATCTACTTGCTCAAGGGATACTTGAGTAGAGGTAAAGGATAGGGTTGCAGAAGTAGATTGTGTTGGAGTAGCTGTAGAGATGTGGAGAAAAGATGAGGATGGCAGAGAGATGGATGGTTGTGATATGGGGATGGTTGTGATGGAAGTCACTGGAATGGAAATGGATGGAGTGAAGGATGGTTGAGCTAGAATGTCTTGAAGTAATTATTGGTAAGAGGTGGAAGATGATGGGGGCTCAAGGGGTGAGGAATGAGAATCAACCATGAATGAATCATCTAATAGATTGAATGAAGGAATGTGAATGGATGAATCAATGTCAATGTGTGGATAATAGTGTAGAGGATGGAAATGGTCTTCAGTAGTTGCTGGTGGTGGTGAAGGAGTTGAGATTGGAGATGAAATGGTGATGGGGGATGAAGTAGAAATGGTGATGGTTGAAGAAACAATGGTTGAAGATTGTGGAGATGAGGAGGAGGCAGGCAATTCTTCCAAGAGGGCAGTTGCCTGAGGGGAAGTGACTTGTACAGTCCTTGTGCCTGAAGTTGAAATCACTGTAGGAGTCCTGCTGGGTTTGGCAATTTGCCTGTCCCACTTTCCAAAGAGGGCACATGATAGTCTCTTAGAGGCATTGATGTGCATGCCACTGGAAACAAGCAGTTGAGGGCATCTATTATGCAGAAACAGTCCTAGAATCCTCCCAAAATTAACAAGATTCTTGTTTATCTTTTTCTTAATTAAATCAAAGAATATCTCCCCCCAATTCAAATGCTTCTTATCAACTAATGCACCCATCAAACTGAATTGATACCTAGAGATGGTATCATGAGCAGAATGCTTTGCCAGCAGTACCTTTCCCACAACATCAGCTAAGAATCTATACTCCATTGACAGATTTTTCTTAAGCAGCCTATTAGGGTTTGCTGCTGAGTGACCCATTCTATCCAGCATACTAGCAAATTCCTCTCCAGATAACTCTACAGAATCATGCCCTGTACTCAATTGGAAGACTTCTGTTAGGAGAGCAGGAGTTAGGGATACCTGTGTTCCCGATATTGTTCCAATCACTGTGTTTTGATCCAAGTTGTGTGCAGTATACACCCATTCCTTGATTTAACCTGCAGTTAATTTCATTCTTGTGGACATGATAGGAACCAGCTGTTACTCTTTGAACAATTCCAGAATATCCTTGAAGACTTGATCACTGCCTTCGAAAGAGTCCATGTCGATGTCGAAACCCGTGTCAAACTTCATCACTGCTAAGACTGCAATAGAGACCGTCATTGTTACCTGCAAAAACGAACAAACAAGACCGAGTGTAGAGATGTTTGGAGGGAAAGAAAATCTCTGCAGAAAGTATGAAAGCGCAAAAGAGAATGACGACCGAAAAATGAGTTTTATATTAGGGTTCGACGCAGAAAAGGAAAGATCGTTGAACTCAGTTTAATGATCTGGGCTTCTAAAGGAATCTGAAAGGTCTTCAACATCGTCGATCTCCGTTCGACGATATTGGAGAGCGTCGAGCTCCGTTCGACAGTCTCTGTCCGGAAAGAGATAGCCTAGCACTATCTGGAAAATGCTGAACTCCGGTCGACGATTTCTGAGAACGTCAACCTCCGTTCGACGATCTTGGGGAAAAACGTCGAGTGCAGTTCAGATATCAGAAACAGCCTATAGACACTAGAAAAATCAAGTTTTTAGCCTAGTCTTGGTCAATTTTAAGGTTTTAAAATCTTGGATCTTAATTTAAACTTCCTCCATCTAACATTCCTAACTGATTCAGGAAGAATGTGTGTTTCTTTTCATCCAAGGGTTTGGTGAAAATATCTCTCATTTGCAAATCAGTTGGGATATATTGAAGTTCAATTTTATTCTTCTCAACATTATCTCTTAAAAAGTGATGCCTAATCTCTATATATTTTATCCTACTATGGAGGACTGGATTTTGTGCTATAGAAATAGCACTGGTGTTATCACAAAATATTTTTGACTTATCTAGGTTGTAACCATAGTCTAGGAGCTGATTTTGAATTCACAAAATCTGTGAGTAACAACTACCTGCTGTCATGTATTCAGCTTCAACAGTTGATGTGGACACAGATGTTTGTTTCTTACAAAACCAGGAGACAAGTCTGTCACCGAGAAACTGGCAAGTTCCACTGGTGCTTTTCCTGTCTACTCTACATCCAGCATAATCAGCATCTGAAAATCCAGTTAATTCAAATCCTGAATCTTTTGGATACCAGAGACCTAGATTTGGACAACTTTTCACATACCTAAGAATCTTTTTTACTAATGTTAAGTGTGACTCTCTAGAGTTTACTTGGAATCTAGCACATATACATGTAGCAAACATTATGTTAGGTCTACTACCTGTAAGGTACAATAAAGAGCCAATCATTGCTCTATATATTGTCTGATCAATAGGTTTCCCATGTTCATCAGCATCTGATATAACATTAGTAGGCATAGGTGTTTTCATGCAGGAAGCTTCAGACATACCAAATTTCTTAACCAACTCTTTTGCATACTTGGTTTGAGAAATGAATATGCCATCAACATGCTGTTTGACTTGCAATCCTAGAAAGAAGGAAAGATCACCCATGCTACTCATTTCAAATTTAGAATGCATTAGGTTGGAAAACCTTTTGCACAAATTTGAATCAGTAGATCCAAAGATAATATCATCTACATAAATTTATACTAGTAGGGTATTGGACTTATGAGTTCTAATAAAAAGAGTTCGGTCTACTCTACCCCTTATAAAATCATTTTTCAAAAGAAAGCATGTTGAGGTCTCATACAATGCTCTAGGAGCTTGCTTGAGACCATATAATGCTTTATGTAATTTAAAAACATAATCAGGATGAGTTGGAGAGATAAAACCTGGGGATTGTCTAACATAGACTTCTTCTTTAATATCTCAATTGAGAAATGCACTCTTCACATCCATTTGATAGACCTTGAATCCCTTGTGTGCTGCATAAGCTAGAAATATTCTTATGGCCTCCAACCTTGCAACTGGTGCAAAGGTCTGATCATAATCTATTCCTTCTTCTTGTGAGTATCCTTGTGCAACTAGCCTTGCCTTGTTCCTTACAATGATTCCTTGATCATCCAGCTTGTTTCTGAACACCCATTTTGTTCCAACAATGGAATGATCCTTTGGCCTTGGCACTAGCTCCCAAACTTTGTTCCTTTCAAATTGATATAACTCCTCTTGTATTGCAATGATCCAGTGTGGATCTTATTCTGCATCTTGTATGGATTGAGGCTCAATTTGAGATAAAAAGCAGGTGTGCATCAGGTTTTGGTTGACCTGAGTTCTGGTTTGCACACCAGCTGAGATGTCTCCAATCACTTGGGAGATTGGATGATCTCTTGATGTTACTAAATCAACAGGGGGTGTTGATTGTTCACCAACCTGTGTTGTTGTTTTCTCTTGTGGAACAACAATTGGCTCTTCAAGATAATTCTCACCAAGATGTTGAGTGCCCTCTTCATCTTCACTACTTTCACCTCTTTGTTGGATAGGTGAATGTGTTGTACCCTTTTCTATAATGTGTAACCTGTCCAGATTTTCTGAAAGAGAATGTACATGCAAAGGTTTTATGGTAGAAGTATTCTTCTCCTTATAAGCCATGTTAGTTTCATCAAAAGATACATGAATAGATTCTTCAATTTTAAGAGAAGTTTTGTTATACACCCTATAAGTTTTACTGATCATGGAGTATCCCAGAAACACTCCTTCATCAGTTTTGGCTTGAAATTTTGCTATGTACTTCTTGTCATTATTGTGTATGTAACAAATGCAACAAAAAATCTTGAAATAATCTACTTTAGGTTTCTTCCCTTTGAGTAATTCATAGGGATTCTTGCCCTTTAGCTTATTTATCAAACTTCTATTCAACACATAGTTTGAGGTGCTTACTGCCTCTACCCAAAAGGATAGAGGAAGGTGAGCATCTATCAATAATGTAGTAGCAGATTCAATAAGGGTTCTATTTTTCCTTTCAGCTACCCCATTTTATTGAGGAGTTCTAGGAGCTGAGAAAGTGTGTCTGATCCCTTCACTCTTACAGAACTCTTGCATAAGAAGAGAATCAAACTCTGTCCCATGATCACTTCTGATCAGGGCAATGCGAGTATTGAACTCAATCTGTATGCATTTGAGAAACTCTGTCAAACACTTAAACTTATCAGACTTCTTACTCAGAAAGAACACCCATGTGAATCTAGAGAAGTCATCTACAACCACTAAAGTGTAAGATTTTGCTCCTAAGCTTTGTATTGTAATGGGTCCAAAAATATCCATGTGTAACAGATAAAAAATTCTAGGTGAATCACTCTTATTAAGTGACTTAAAGCTATTTTT
Organism: Platanthera zijinensis; assembly: GCA_039513925.1. Taxonomy (NCBI): domain Eukaryota; kingdom Viridiplantae; phylum Streptophyta; class Magnoliopsida; order Asparagales; family Orchidaceae; genus Platanthera; species Platanthera zijinensis. The sequence continues at coordinate 145,717,760 of CM077094.1, read as the reverse complement.
AGTTTGCTTGTCTAACTGACAAGCCCTACAAAGTCCTTTCTTCTTGTAGGGGCCAGAAGGTAGTACTCTAACAAGGGTGTCCTTGGGTAGCCTAGCAATGGTTCTAAGGTTTATATGTCATAATCTCTTATGACAAAGTTCATTTGGTTTACTAACAGAGTTGAACAAGCAAATATCTACCTTTGTTGAATGAAAATCTACAAGATAAATGTTACCTTTCCTTTTACCTATCAACACAGTTGTGTTGTCCTCTAATTTGATTTTGCATGAGAATTTGTTGAATGTCACCTGGTAGTCTTCATCACATAGTTGACTGATGTTGATTAAGTTGTGCTTCAGTCCTTCCACATAAGCTACCTTCTTGAATGTGACTGAACCTATTTGGACTGCACCATATCCCTTGGTTTGTCCAAAGTTTTAATCTCCAAATATGACTTTGGGTCCAAGCTTGGATTTGAAGGATATTAAATTATCCTTGCTTCCTGTCATGTGCTTTGAGCACCCACTATTCAGATACCATTGTTGATTTATTGTTGGATAGGTATTCACCTGCATATATAATAATTTACTTATTTTTGACCCAATTTACCTTGGGCCTAGGTTGATAACCTTTAAATTCTGAAATAAAAGACATCCCTGACTGACTCTTATAGCCTTCAGGATGATATCTCATAGGAGGTATTATCTATTCAGTATAAGGGTTAAAGCTTTGGGATATAGGACCACTGGGATTGAATTTTGATTTACCCTTAAAAATTTGTTCAAAGCTCTGATCTCTGTTCGACGATCTCTGAGCTGAGTTCGACGATCTTGGGTCAGATCGTCGAGCTCCATTCGAAGATCGACTTTGCCAGAGTTCAGAGTTCAGCGATCATCGACCTGAGTTCGACGATTCAGCTTGAGGTCACTGAGCTCTGTTCCGCGATCGTCGAGCTCTGTTCGACGTTTTCTGTTGAACTTTGTTTTTCTTAGGTAAATCAGGATTCTTCCTAGCTACCTCTACAACATCCTTTCCTTTATCTGAGATAAATTTAATTGGGGTTGTTAATACTATAGGTTGGCTGGATGAAGCACCCAAGCCCAGTGTACTGTTAAGTCTTGATTTCACTGTGTTTTTGATGTCCATCAGTCTGATGCTTCTCCCATTGAGGGATTCTTCAAACTTCTTTGTCTGGGATAGTTCACTCTTTAGTGAAGCTATCTCCTCCTTACAACATTCTAACTCCTCAGAGAGTTTGAGGTAATCTGATTTCAAAGTGCTATGTTCAGACAATTAATTTCTGAGAGTGATAATCTCTTTCTCAGACTTTGGCAGGTCTAAACAAAGTGCCTTAAATTCAGATCTAAAGTCCTCTGAATTGAAATCAAAAGAATCTATTACCTGATCTTCTTCAGCTTCATGTTCAGATTCAGATTCTGACTCTTTTTCTGCCTCAGAGTTATGTTGAGAGGCATTGATAGTCATCATGCAGAACTCCTTCTCTTGAGCATCATCTTCATCATCACTTGAGCTTGATGATGCCTCTGATTCTTCTTCAGTTTCACTCCAGGTTTCAGCTACAAATTCCTTCCTGGTGTGTTTTTTCTTGCTGGAGGAGGATTTGTCATTGTTGTTTCTTCTGAAATCCTTGTCTCTTCTCCTATCTTTCTTTTCTTTCCTGTCCTTATTTTGGTTTTCTGGACAGTCAGGCACAATGTGGCATGATTTCCTGCATCCAAAACAAATAATTTCTTTGTTACTGGACTAGTCATACCTTGGCTTTTCATGCCCTCTGGATGACCTTTTCCTGAAAACTTTTCTAGCCATTTTGTAGAATCTTTTGGCTAGTAGACTCATTAACTCTTCATTGTCTGTTACCTTGTATTCGGGTAGTTCTTCTGTAGCTTTGAAAGCAATTATCTTCTCCTTCCTTGTTGCTGGAGAAGCTATCTTTTGCTCTTCTTCTCTATTCTTGATAAGCAGCTCATAAGACTTGAGCTTGCCCAATAAAGCTTCAGTGGTGATCTCATTTAGGCTTCTGGAATCCTTGATTGGCAAGATCCTTGAATCCCAAGTGCTGGGGAAGCACATTAAGATCTTATCATTGAGTTCAGTCAATGAGATCTCCTTATCCAAGGTCTTCAGTTCACTGACAATTAGACTGAGTCTGTTGTACATGTCAGAAACTGACTCAGTTTCTCCCTTCTTGAAATTTTTATACTGGGTTATGAGATGGGATCTTCTATCCTTTCTTTCATCAGCTGATCCTGACACAAGCTCAGATAGCTTGTCCCAATTTTCTTTTGTTGAGTTGCATTCAGCCACCTTTTGAAATATGTCATCAGACATAGTCTGAGCCAATATGTTCATTGCCTTGGCATCAATAACTTTCCACTTTTTGATTTCTGCATCTGTTCCTGAGGGGGTGGAACAACACTTATACTTGTAGTTACTGGAGGTCTTGGACACACTATCAAAACAGAATTAAAGATGTCCTCATCAATAGAATTCATGTATAATTTAATCCTTGCCTTCGAAAGTGCAAACTTAGAAAGATTGCACACTGGAGGTCTGGTGCTAGCATAATCTTTGTTATGTGCCATGGTTTTATATGAAAATAAATATAATAAAAGTAATAACCCTCTATTAAAGATTGATCTTATCAGAGATCTTTTGGTTCAGGTGTTATCCTGTAAAACAACCAATCTGATGAGGATTTAGTTGTTGAATAACCAACCTCGCTTTGATATCAATTGAAAGTGAGGGTAAGATCTACCTTTACTCTAGAGGGGGGGGGGGTGAATAGAGTATATTAAAATAATTTTCCAAATTAAAAAAAAATATTCAGTAGTGGAAGACTTGATTTATATATATGTGTATGATGCTTGTAGTAAATAAAAACTAAGTAAGCAAGAAACAAATCATAGTACACAGCAAATCAAACACAGCAACCAGAAGACATAAGGATCTATAGTGGTTCCCCAATCAACCTGGGTACATCCACTCTTCTACCACCCTAGGTAGGAATCCACTGCAGGAATAGTTGATCAGGTGTCCTGGGCACCAATAAGCTTTTGATAAGGTGCTCAAAAACCAAATCAGATTTTTTGATCAGCTGTCTTGCCACCACTGAGTTTTGACAAGGTCTCAGAAACCAACCACAAAACTTTTGAAGGGAGTTTTGAGTAACCCTTTTACAGCAGAATGAAAGAAAAAGAAAGAGTTGATGTTCTTCTATGTCAACAGTCAAAGAGAAGACTAGTGGATTGTTGTTCTCAAAGCTCCCCCTGAGATTTGTAGTTGTCCAGGAAGAGAAGCTTTGCATAGGGTGATAGGCCTTCAGTATGATTGAGATCTCCAGCAAAGAATGATTTCAATAAAGGTTGAAATGTGATGTTTCTGGAGTCCTTGATTGATGAAGCCTTGAACACTTGAATCAGAAGAGATCTTGAGAGAATAGAGGAATTCTTTTCTGTGTGGTGATCTCCTTCACTGTAGTATTCCTTGTGTTCTGTAAGAATTCTAACTTGTAATCCTGTAGTACTTGTGTCTCAAAATCTATTCCTTAGAATTATGATCTTCCTGTCTCAATTACTCTGAGATGATATATTGAAAATCAATCTTCTAGATAACCATTAGCCAGTCATAAATGACTTCCTTAAATGATATTTGTCTCTGGAGAAAAGTCCTAAGATACATTCCATTTAGTCTTCCTTGAAACTTGCTCCAGATTGATTGAAACGGATACAAAATCCTTTGGAATAAATGCTGGATATGAATCAGATTGAATTCCATAACTGAATGAATTTGAATTCCTAAAATCGTCGATCTCTCAAGGAAAGTCATCGATCTGAGCTCGACTATCGTCAACCTGAGCTCAGAGACTGGAACTTGACTTAAAACAGAAATTGTCGATCTGAGCTCAACTATCGTCGACCTGAGCTCAGAGATCTGGATTTTGGCTAGAGACAGAAACGTCGATCTGAGCTCGGAGATCGTCAAACCGAGTTCGACGACTCATTGAACTGAGCTCAGAGATAGTCGAACTGAGTTCGACGCCTCGTCGATCTGAGCTCGACGAGAATTGCCTCAAACTTCTGTACTTGTATTCTGAATTAGAAGGTCTTGGGACAGCTTTCAAACCAAAGTTCTAAGCCTTAGACCTATTCTAGTTGACCTTTAAAACTATACAAGGAGGTCAAGACATTTTCCTAAGGACATAGTGATCCCTTCCTGAATCAGTAATAGGGTGTTCCAACACTACGATGCATTCATCTATGAGTCACCACCTTAGGCTACCCTGCCAAGTTCGTTCCTTTTGGTAGAATGCTGAGTTAGGACGCGTATTTCAGTTGGACCTGGAGCGCCCGCAGTCGTTAGATTCGTGAGCGCTCGACCCTTTTGCCTTCTGGGTTTTGGATGTTTTCACTCCCGGGTGCTACCACCGGGCCAGCCAGCTAGATGAGAGTCTGACGACGGGCGTTAAACATCCTCTGAGCTCAGCCCCAGGGTCATTTTGACGTCCATCGAGACCCTAGCCCTGCTAGCTAGGTGGGAGCCTGACAGCGGGAGAATCGATACCTAACCCCAGAGCGAGAATACTCAGAAACATCTGACCCTCCCGGGTGCTACCACCGGGCCAATCAGGTAGGTGGGAGCCTGACGGCGGGTATTGAACATCCTCCGGGCTCATCCCCAAGGACATTATAATGTCCATTGATTCCCCAGCCCTGTTAGCTAGGTGGGAGGCTGACACCGGGAGAATCGAGACCTAACCCCAGAGCGAGAATACTTAGAAACATCTGCCCCTCCCGGGTGCTAACACCGGGCCAATCAGCTAGGTAGGAGTCTGACGGCGGGTGTTGAACATCCTCCAGGCTCAGCCCCAGGGTCATAACGATGTCCATCGAGACCCCAGCCCTTCAAGCTAGGTGGGAGCCTTACAGCGGGAGAATCGAGACCTAATCCCAGAGCGAGAATACTTAGAAACATCTGCCCCTCCCGGGTGCTACCACCGGGCCAATAAGCTAGGTGGGAGCCTGACAGCGGGTGTTGAACATCCTCCGGGCTCAGTCCCAGGGTCATAATGACGTCCATCGAGACCCCAGCCCTGCCAGCTAGGTGGGAGCCTAACAGCAGGAGAATTGAGACCTAACCCTAGAGCGAGAATACTTAGAAACATCTGCCTCTCTCGGGTGCTACCACCGGGCCAATCAGCTAGGTGAGAGCCTGACGACGAATGTTGAACATCCTTCGGGCTCAGCCCCAGGGTCATAACGACGTCTATCGAGACCCCAGCCTTGCCATCTAGGTGGGAGTCTGACAGAGGGAGAATCAAGACATAACCATAGAGCGAGAATACTTAGAAACATCTGCCTCTCCCGGGTGCTACCACTGGGCCAATCAGCTAGGTGAGAGCCTAACGGCGGGTGTTAAACATCCTTCGGGCTCATACCCAGGGTCATAACGACGTCCATCGAGACTCCAGCCCTGCTAGATACTGTAGAATTTCACGTGCGATAGTGGGGCGAATTTTAAAAAAAAATTCCAAACACCACAAAACACATAAGGAACGGATATCCCAAAACAATGCAACAAAAGCTAAACAAAAATAAACCCTAACTCATCACATCTAATCCATCGCATGCGTTAGAAGTTATACCTCTAGAGATCAAACTCTAGGCGGAAGAGGATAGCGCGCCAGAGAAAAAGAAAACGATCCCACCGCAACAATGAGGCCGATCGCCTCGCCTCTTGGTTCACCTTGAACCCGAACAGCGTCAAAGCTCTATTCCGTTGACGGGGAATAGAAACAATAGCTCAGATCTAACTTTCTCTTGCACCGATGACTCCAAGTGGTCAAGCCACACTAGTCGCCGGGTAGGGAAGAGGAAGGTGGAGAGGGATCTAAAACCGTTGAGGAGAAGGAGCAAACTCAAGCCATCAAACAAACCGCGGCCGACCGGGAAGAACCACCTAGAGTCGGCGAGCTACACGGAGATGGCGGCGGCAAGCTTGCCCGGAGAATGAGCTGCGGACGCCAAGGCCGTGGCAGCGGCAAGCTTGCCCCACGACGGAGCAGCGGGCGGCGATGCCGGCGACGAGCGAGCCCGGCGGAGGAGAAGGTGCTGCACGTCGATGGCGGTCGGGAAGGGAGATATGCAAAACCCCTCTTCCTCTGTGTTTCTTGCGGCTAGGTTTAGACAAGCAAAAGGGCCGTGAAAACTCCCGTAAAAACCTCCTGCTCCTCTCCTCAAGTTTTTATAACTTTTATATATATATTAATATATATAAAACTATATATATATTATAAACTGATATATATAAAAATATATATATGTATACACAAACATTTATATATTTACATATATATATATATAACATATATATATGTCTCTTATATATAAACACCTACACATATATATATATATATTAATATAAAATTTATATATATATATATTTTGTATGTGTGTATACTTTATGCACATAAACATGCCCAATATATATATCATCCCATAACTCCAAATATTGTGCACTCCTACCAAAATAATTTCGACGACTCGCCCCGTCATAATTATTTCTCTTTGATAGTCGCACAGGAATTCTATCTAAGCATGTCGAGTCACGACATTAGATGTCCGCACTTATTATAGTACTTAGATTAAATATTCCATAAAATCAAATACTCCAAATAAGCCGAACGGATGCTGTTCCCGTTCATTTGGTGCGACCTTAAAGAGGAACCATGTCGTCGAGGCTATAATATAACATCCTATATTACTGACTATAAGAGGCTTTGTCACTGCATAATAGTCGCCCCAACAACATGGTAACTAGGTAACGCAATGAACGACCTTCGTCTATTTCTTTGTCACATGATATCATAAAAATTGTGCAACCTGGGACTGTGTCATTTCGCACTATATTTGTCTTTCTTGGTCTCACAAGTGAGTTGTATTTATAACTACGTTAGTTATAATGCATGCTATACAACCTCGCTTGGCCAAAGGGGCCCGACTATATCATTACCAAAATAATTTGGGGACAAAAGGATATTTCGATGTGCACATTTCCTACGCGTAAGTATGAACAACGAATCATAGTATATATCATTATCAGAGAATAGTCTTCAACTATAATCACGTTGCCCACACTAACACGCTAAATCTACACATCTTGTATCTCCGACTAAATAGACACGTTGAAACATTATTGACACTTAACACATTCCACATAATGCTACAACATAAAATAGGTCACTCTCAATGTGTATGAAATCACACGCATACACACTCATATCATTAAACGATAATCCTTTATCAACATTTATAGAACTCAAATGTACTTTAATCGATATGACAATCTTAACTCGGCAATCAACGTTCCTCTTTGATTACCACGATTGTGAGGATAACTTAAGATTACATGACTCAATAAAAAACCATGGTTCTATGGTTCAAGACCCAGCGCATCTTCTCAAACCTTACATGATACAAGTCATAAAATCAAGGAACAAAATGTAACAACATTCTAAAACATGAATATAAGTAAAAGGATAACTTTCAAAACACCACTTCCTTCAGTCTCCCACTTGTTTTCAAAGTTTCTTAAATTATAGAAACTACAAAAGAAAGGAGCAACCTTAAAATCACCTATCAAGCCACTCTCCATGGTCATGTAACCCCATGGATTCGAAATGAATTTCGCCCTTAGCTTGAGATAAAGGTTTGGTGAAAGGATCAGCTGTGTTGCTGTTAGTGTCTATCCATAAAAGTGCAATCTTCCCTTCCTCGATGAAGTCCCGCGTAACAAAATACTTTCTATCCATGTATTTTGTCTTGTGATGCGACCTTGGCTCCTTAATTTGAGAAATGGAGGCACTGTTGTCACAAAACAATTTCAAGGGGGCTTCACTTGATGGAACAATTCCAAGTTCTTCGAGGAATTTCTTTATCCATACTGCCTCTTTGCTAGCATCCGCAGCTGCCATGACTTCTGCTGTGGTGGTCGAGTCAGCGGTAGTTGATTGTTTCCAACTACGCCAACTCACGGCTCCACCATTCAGAAGGAAAACAAACCCAGATTGAGATTTCCTGTCATCCGGATCTGTCATGAAACTAGCATTCGTGTAGCCTTCTACAACTAGTTCCTTATCCCCACCAAAAACAAGAAACTTATTCTTGGTCCTTTTCAGGTACCTAAGAATATTTTTGACAGCGGTCCAATGATTAGGACCGGGTGAAGCTTGATGTCGGCTCGTTATGCTCAGGGCATATGCAACATCCGATCTTGTATAAGTCATGGCATACATGATGGACCCTATGGCTGAAGCATAAGGTACATTCTTCATGTATTCAATGTCCGTGTGCGATGAGGCACAATGAGACTTGCCCAACTGTAAAGATGTCTTCATTGGCACATTTCCCTTCTTAGAGTTTTCCATATGAAACCTTTCTAAGACTTTGTCAATATAAATACTTTGACTCAGGCCAATGAGTCTTCGAGACCTATCCCTATATATCTTGATCCCCAAGATATATTGAGCTTGTCCCATGTCCTTCAATAAAAAGATGGTTTTCAATGAGTCTCTTGTTTGTTCCATTATAAGTAAATGATTGCCCATTAATAATATATCATCTACGTACAAAATCAAAAATATGACGTGACTCCCACTAACCTTCTTGTATACACAAGGTTCTTCCTTGCTTTGAATAAAACCGAGAGTTTTAACCTCATCGTCAAAGCGTTTGTTCTAACTCCTTGATGCTTGCTTCAAACCATAAATGGCTCTTTGAAATTTACATACTTTCTTGATATTTTCCGGATTTTCAAAACCTTGAGGTTGTAACATGTATACCTCCTCAACTAGTTTTCCATTTAGGAAAGCTGTTTTGATATCCAACTGCCATATTTCATAATCATGGAAGGCGGCGATAGCCAACATGATCCGAATTGTTTTGAACATTACAACCGGCGAAAAGGTTTCATCGTAGTCAATCCCTTGGACTTGACTAAAACCTTTTGCTACAAGCCTTGCTTTGTAGGTTGTCAAGTTCCCATTCATGTCCATCTTCCTCTTGAAAATCCATTTGTTGGGAATGGCTTTCTTTCCATCAGGAAGGTCAACCAAGTCCCATACTTTATTGTCATACATGGATTGCATTTCGGATCTCATGGCCTCTATCCAGGCCTCTGAATCTTTCCTTCCCAATGCTTCTTCATAGGTCAGGGGATCTTCAGTGTCTATTACCAATACATCATGAAAACCCATGTAAAGGTCGAGCTTTCTTCTTTCCCTGGTAGACCTTCTGAGTTCTCTTTGCTCATCCCGTTCACCTTGAGGCTCTTGAATTTCTTCTACAACCTCATGTGGAATCAATTCATGTTCAACACGAGCCAAACAATTGCCGGATGGCGCATTGCGAAGCTCCTCAACATGAATTTGTGGAGTTGGATTGACCACACTCCCACTGAGCAAAGGAACTATATGTGATAGCTCGTGGTCATCTTGAATATCAAAATTCATATCATGATCACATCCTTGTAGGTCCTCTTGAGTTTCCTCAAGTATTATCCTACGATCACATCCCTTCATTCTTTCGAGAAACTCTTTCTCCAAGAATGTAGCACCTTTCTTTACAAATATAGTATTTATTGACTTGTGCCAAAAACTATACCCTTTAGTTTCTCTAGGGTATCCTATGAAAAAGCACTTGTCCGCTTTGGGTTCTAACTTTGTCGATTGCATACGTTTTACATATGCCTCGCAACCCCAAATCTTAAGGAACGATAAACTAGGCGGTTTTCCAAACCATGCATCATATGGAGTTTTATCAACAGATTTTGTTGGAACAATATTTAAAGTGAGAGTTGCAGAAAGAAGTGCGTGACCCCAAAAATATAAAGGCAGATCGGTCTGGCATATCATGGAACGGACCATGTCAAGCAGGGTTCGATTTCTCCTTTCGGAGACACCATTCCACTGCGGGGTGCCAGGTGGAGTAAGTTGTGGTACAATACCACACTCCTTCAGGTAAGTAGTGAACAAGTTGCTCATGTACTCACCTCCACGATCGGTCCTCAAGATCTTAATTCTCTTGTCAAGTTGGTTCTCTACTTCATTTTTGTACTCCTTGAATTTTTCAAGGGATTCACTTTTATGCCTCATGAGATAAACATAGCCATATCGGCTATGATCATCCGTGAAGGTAATAAAGTACCTATAACCTTCTCTTGCACTCGTACTCATTGGACCGCATACATCTGAATGTATCAATTCCAACAAGTTATTCGCTCTTGCACCTTTCTTGCTGAAAGGTGTCTTGGTCATTTTTCCAGCTAAACATGATTCGCATGTCCCAATTGCATCCAAATCAAATGAGTTTAAAAGATTTGTTTGATGCAATTTCCTTATGCGTTTCTCATTTATATGACCAAGACGATGGTGCCATAAGAGTGTCTCATTCATATGAGATATCTTGAGTCTTTTATTATTAATATTCATTACATGTTTATCCTCAATTATATTAAGCAAATACAAACCATTGGAAACAATAGCATTTGCATAAAATAAATCATCCTTCTCAATTGTCATTTGCGAATTAACAATCACAAAACGAAAACCTTCTGCATCTAAACATGATACAGAAATAATGTTTCTCAAAATAGAAGGGACATGATAAACGTTTTTCAAAATTAAAACTAAACCACTAGATAAACGAAGGTCTAGGGTGCCAACTGTAACCGCGGAGATTCTTGCACCATTCCCGACCTTCAGCACAACCTCTCCTTTCGAGAGCGTTCTTCTATCCCTTAGTGACTGCACATTAGAAACTAAGTGAGCACATGATCCGGTATCAATTACCCAATCAAGGATAGTTGTGGTTAAGTTTAAATTCAGTTCAATAACATATATACCTTTAGGGCGCTTGCATTCAATCTTGCCTTCATCCAAGTCCCGTTTGTACTTGGGGCAGTTCATCTTGTAGTGTCCCTTTTCATGACAATGGAAACATTCGGTGAGATCTGTAGGAGAGTTCTTCACCTTGTTCCCTTGGAGTTGCTCACATGAGCTCCTCCCTTATTGCCTTTCGAAGAGAAACCTCTACTTGAATTTTTGATTGCACCTTTGCCTTTATTCTTAAAGGGCTTCTTGCTACTCGACGCAACGGCCAAGACAGAATTAGCCTTTGTCTTGCCCATGTCCACCTCAGCTGTTTTGAGGGCATTGTGGAGTTCATTCATGGTCATCTTCCTTTCACGCATATGGTAGTGCGTAATGAAATCCTTATAGGAATAAAGAAGCGACCCCAGTATGATATCCTCAGCTATGTCATCGGGGAGTTGAGAATTCAGTTTCTCTAATTTCTCTAGATAGCCCTGCACCTTTAGGAAGTGCACTGAGACAGATTCACCCTCCATCATCTTGCACCTTGTGAGTGCTATGGTGGTCTTGTAGCGCTCTTTCCGAGCACTATCGGTGAACATCTTCTCTAATTGCGCTATGATTTCCTTTGCGGGAGTATCGAGAAATTTCCTTTGCAATTGATCGCCGATGCTGGCCAAGATCAAAGTTTGCACAACACGCTGTTGTTCATTCCACTTCTTTTGTTCCTCCTTTTCAACATCAGTTGGTTTGTCTTTCTCCTTCACTTCTGGGCATTTGCCATCCAGAATTTGTTGGAGATTTTCCAAACGCAACACGATGTTCAACTTGAGGATCCAATCAGAATAATTTGAACCGTCGTTTGCAAGAGGACTCTTATCAATCATGGAACGCAGAAAATTTGGAAGGGTAGACATGATTCTAAAGAAAAGAGAGAACAAAATTTTACTTGAAGTTCATATAAAAAAAATTGCTATTGCTATGACAAGATAAATAAACACAGCATCGCAAAAGATCCTTTCCGAACAAGTGGACTCATCCATTCATTTGGTTAGGTAGGTACAAGCACCAATCATAACCTTTAAGCAAAGCTTAACCCTTATGACTCTTGAACATCATATTATTTCATGTTCTGAATAATAAAACACAATAATATGAAAACCTTTTCCCAAGAAATACAAGCCTAGATCTCGTAAAACTTATTTAAGAAAACTCATTTTATTGGGCAACTAGTGTGGACGCAGTATTCCCACAAGAAGAGTAAATTGTGCCTCACACAGATTTAATCTCCTGTGGCCTAATACCAGGCTCACACATGTTCCACCATATCTAGTGATTGGAATCACACTCATGCTCTTCCAGGATCACTAGCTTAAGTGGATAAAATGAGGAGGAAAGCATCTTAAATTTTTTTTCACTTCGCATTCCAACAGAGAATGGAAGAATTCCAAAAAAAAAAAAATTAGCCTAACTCATGGCATTCTAAAAATTACATTCATCACAAACAATTACATTCCAGAGTTTGCAAAAAATAAAAGAATGCCAAAGAAGGAATAAAACCCGCTAGTCGGAAACCTAACATTGGATAAGCCCATGTACACCCCTTCATGATTCATCCAAATTATTTTAAATTCAAAAAAAATAATCTCCTCATAATCCATACCACGGTGGATTATTCAATATGAATCAAAAGGGGTAGGACATAGCATATCCAAACCATTAGGCACCAAAACTAGCAACAAAAGATTTACAATGAAATGAGATATCCAACCTGGCTCTGATACTACTGTAGGATTTCACGTGCGGTAGTGGGGCGAATTTTAAAAAAAAAATTCCAAACACCACAAAACACATAAGGAACGGATATCCCAAAACAATGCAACAAAAGCTAAACAAAAATAAACCCTAACTCATCACATCTAATCCATCGCATGCGTTAGAAGTTATACCTCTAGAGATCAAACTCTAGGCGGAAGAGGATAGCGCGCCGGAGAAAAAGAAAACGATCCCACCGCAACAATGAGGCCGATCGCCTCGCCTCTTGGTTCACCTTGAACCCGAACAGCGTCAAAGCTCTATTCCGTTGACGGGGAATAGAAACAATAGCTCAGATCTAACTTCCTCTTGCACCGATGACTCCAAGTGGTCAAGCCACACTAGTCGCCGGGTAGGGAAGAGGAAGGTGAAGAGGGATCTAAAACCGTTGAGGAGAAGGAGCAAACTCAAGCCATCAAACAAGCCGCGGCCGACCGGGAAGAACCACCTAGAGTCGGCGAGCTACACGGAGATGGCGGCGGCAAGCTTGCCCGGAGAATGAGCTGCAGACGCCAAGGCCGTGGCAGCGGCAAGCTTGCCCCACGACGGAGCAGCGGGCGGCGATGTCGGCGACGAGTGAGCCCGGCGGAGGAGAAGGTGCTGCACGTCGATGGCGGCCGGGAAGGGAGATATGCAAAACCCCTCTTCCTCTGCGTTTCTTGCGGCTAGGTTTAGACAAGCAAAAGGGCCGTGAAAACTCCCGTAAAAACCTCCTGCTCCTCTTCTCAAGTTTTTATAACTTTTATATATATATTAATATATATAAAACTATATATATATTATAAACTGATATATATAAAAATATATATATATATATATGTATACACAAACATTTATATATTTACATATATATATAAAACATATATATATGTCTCTTATATATAAACACCTACACATATATATATATATATATTAATATAAAATTTATATATATATATATATATTTTGTATGTGTGTATACTTTATGCACATAAACATGCCCAATATATATATCATCCCATAACTCCAAATATTGTGCACTCCTACCAAAATAATTACGACGACTCGCCCCGTCATAATTATTTCTCTTTGATAGTCGCACAGGAATTCTATCTAAGCATGTTGAGTCACGACATTAGATGTCCGCACTTATTATAGTACTTAGATTAAATGTTCCATAAAATCAAATACTCCAAATAAGCCGAACGGATGCTGTTCCCGTTCATTTGGTGCGACCTTAAAGAGGAACCATGTCGTCGAGGCTATAATATAACATCCTATATTACTGACTATAAGAGGCTTTGTCACTGCATAATAGTCGCCCCAACAACATGGTAACTAGGTAACGCAATGAACGACCTTCGTCTATTTCTTTGTCACATGATATCATAAAAATTGTGCAACCTGAGACTGTGTCATTTCGCACTATATTTGTCTTTCTTGGTCTCACAAGTGAGTTGTATTTATAACTACGTTAGTTATAATGCATGCTATACAACCTCGCTTGGCCAAGGGGCCCGACTATATCATTACCAAAATAATTTGGGGACAAAAGGATATTTCGATGTGCACATTTCCTACGCGTAAGTATGAACAACGAATCATAGTATATATCATTATCAGAGGATAGTCTTCAACTATAATCACGTTGCCCACACTAACACGCTAAATCTACACATCTTGTATCTCTGACTAAATAGACACGTTGAAACATTATTGACACTTAACACATTCCACATAATGCTACAACATAAAATAGGTCACTCTCAATGTGTATGAAATCACACGCATACACACTCATATCATTAAACGATAATCCTTTATCAACATTTATAGAACTCAAATGTACTTTAATCGATATGACAATCTTAACTCGGCAATCAACGTTCCTCTTTGATTACCACGATTGTGAGGATAACTTAAGATTACATGACTCAATAAAAAACCATGGTTCTATGGTTCAAGACCCATCGCATCTTCTCAAACCTTACATGATACAAGCCATAAAATCAAGGAACAAAATGTAACAACATTCTAAAACATGAACATAAGTAAAAGGATAACTTTCAAAACACCACTTCCTTCAGATAGGTGGGAGCCTGACAGTGGGAGAATCGAGACCTAACCCCATAACAAAAATACTTAGAAACATCTGCCTCTCCCGGGTGCTACCACCGGGCCAATCAGCTAGGTGAGAGCCTGACGACGGGTGTTGAACATCCTCTGGGCTCATCCCCAGGTTCATAACGACGTCCATCGAGACCCTAGCCCTGCCAACTAGGTGGGAGCCTGATAGCGGGAGAATCGAGACCTAACCCTAGAGCGGGAATACTTAGAATTTTCATTGATGGTGGGCGCCAAAATTTCACCTGTTAGAAAAGTAACAACCAAGCACGAGACTGAAAGAGTGGGATTATTTATATTCACAGAAGAGAGATTTACAAGGCTCAAGGGTAGAAACGCTTCAGGTCGTCGCCACTCTAAGTATGGCTCAGGGTCTCGCCCTCCACATTCTGGAGGCGATTGCCTCCCGACCTTAGCGCTTCCTTTACAATATAAGGCCCCTCCCAGTTGGGGTTAAGCTTTCCTACGGCGGCCGACCTCCCTGCCACATCCACCTTCTTCAGGACCAGATCTCCCTTGGTAAATTGTTTGACCCGAACATGTTTGTCAAAGTACTTGGCCATCCTGCGTTTGACCTCTTCTTGTCGGACAGCCGATAGATCGCACAGCTCCTCGACCAGGTCTATAGAGACACAACTCCTCCTCGTTCCTGGCTCTCCACTCTTCCCGGCCCTCCCGGGCTTCCGCCACTCGAGGCGTTCAGACCTCGAACTCTATCGGAAGCACGGCCTCACAACCATAGGAAAGCTTGAAGGGAGTCTCTCCCGTGGCCGTGTTTGGGGTAGTTCACAAGGCCTAGAGAACTAAGGGGAGTTGCTCGACCCAGCTCCCCTTCAAGTTTTCCACCTTATTTTTTAGGAGGTTGATGATGATCTTGTTTGCTGCCTCCACTTGCCTGTTGCTCCTAGGGTGGTGAACTGAGGTGAATCTGAGGTCGATCCCGATTTGCTCGCAGAAGTTGATGAACTCGGTGATAGCGAACTGAGGCCCGTTGTCCGTGACTATGGCCTGGGGTAGTTCGATCATGTCGGCAGATGATCTACCCCTAAACAAAATTCTTAACCACCTGGGAGGTCACCTTGGCCAGCGCCTTCACCTCCAACCACTTGGAAAAATAGTCGATTATTACCAACAGGAACCTCCTCTGCCCGCTGGCCTGAGGAAAGGCCCTACCAGGTCCAACCCCCATATTGCAAAGGGCCAGGGTGCTGTGATACTCCTGAGTTGATGAGCTGGTTGTAGTTGGAGGGGAGCGAACAGTTGCCATTTGTGACATTTTTTGCGAAGTCGGCAGCGTCATGGCTCAAGGTAGGACAAAAGTATCCCTATCTGACGATCCTTCCTTCTAGAGTCCGACCTCCTGAGTGAATACCGTACTCCCCGGAGTGGACCTCCTCCAAAATTCTCGGTACCTCCCTCTCAGCCACACAACGAGCCAACAACCCCGAGAGAGTTTTTCGGTATAATTGTCTATCGCGTATGAGATAGTATGCCGATTTGTGCCTGAATTTCTTCTTATCCGTCCCCTCCGGGAACTCCCCTGTGGATAGGAATGTTGTGAATGGATCCATCTAGGAGGGGTGTTGGTCCACTTCCATCAACTCACCCTCTTAGACAGACGGACAGAACTGGTCAGTGATGGTACCCCCCACCCAGGGGCCATGCTTGGCTAACTAATCCACCCGTTCGTTTTCTTCCCGGGGTATATGCAGGATGGTGAAGGTTAGGAACACCCTGATGATCCCCTTGATTTTGCCTAAGTACAATTGCAGGGTGGGTTCCCTCACTTCGAACTCCCTGTTGATTTGGGAAGCCACCACCATGGAGTCAGTGAGGACCTCCACATCGTGCACTCCCAACTCCCTAGCCAGGCACAGACCCGCGATCACAGCCTCATACTCAGCCTGATTATTGGTGATGGGAAAATGCACTACCACAGTCTGCTCGATCCTTGTCCACTGGAGGCTTTCCAAGATGACCCCGACCCCCAGGGAGTGTCTTCCTGAAGCAGTGTCCACCATGACCTTCCAAGGAACGGGGCGAGTGAGTTCCTCCTCCGCTACTTCGACCACATGGTCTGCTAGAAAGTCGTCCATCGCATGCACCTTGATCGAGAGTCGGGGAGCGAAGGAGATATCAAACTCGCTCAGTTCCACCGAACACTTGGCCAACCTCCCTGAATGCTCCACCCCTTCAAAGATGTTGCGGAGGGGGTGGTCAGTCACCACCCGGATAGAGTGTGCCTGGAAATAGGGTCGGAGTCTCCAGGCCGAGACGACCATAGCGAAGGCCAACTTCTCCAAGATGGGATAACGAAGCTCCGCCTTTCTCAGGACCCTGCTGACGTAGTAGATGGGTAGCTGCTTCTTACCCTCCTCCCTAACCAACACAGAACTCAGAGCCTCTGCACCAACCCCTAGATACAGGGACAGGTCTTCCCCTTCCTTCGGCCCTTAAAGGAGTGGGGCCTGGGTGAGCTGCCTCCTCATACTCCTTAGTCCATTCAAACTTTTCGCCTCCCCTCAATTGTCACAACCCGCATTTTATTCGAAAAAAACAGATAATCAGAGTAGGAGAAAATGCGCGTCATGATGCCACGTCGAGCAGGGGATAACTGTCGACGCTCAGGCAACCCACTAACAACTATACTTTATGAAAATTCATAAGTTATATGATTAGAAAATCAGTTATTTTTTTTAAAGGCCGTATCCCTCGGCTCGGTGGATCACCTAGTCCACAATTTAAAAACTATACTTATACGCTACGGAAAATACTTTATTCAGGTTCGACATCCTAAAAGAGTGCATAAGTGTTCCCAGAGGACAACTTATACTATGCAGGACCCTACTTTCGATTTATACTATATATATAGGAAAATGATCTTTTTACGTTATTTGGAAAATAGTGATGAGTTTTATAAAACATGCTGATCATGAGATATACTTATAATAGTGTTTTTAGGTTTAAAAGTAACTAGCAACCTAACATAAATCATTCCAAGAGCAAGTAGACCTACTTCAGAAAGATAGCAGTAAAAAGTAACACATCTAGTATCAAGGTAAAGCTACCAGTGGGCGCCAAAAAACTGACACGAACCCACTGGAAAATATGTATGTCTGTAAGAAAACAGTAAAACTACCTCACAAGACCAAGGAACTAATCTCCACAGAACGAGAGACCACCAGCAACAGAACAGCACAACTAGCCGCCTAATCGGCTACTAACCAGAACCTGAGGCATTCAAAGAAGAAAAGAATACCTCAGCAAGCTAAACAAGTAAAAGCTGTACGGAAATGTTAGGTTATAAGGTAAGCAAGAAGGGTAAGCAAACCGAAAACAAACACCACTATCCAAGGCAAGATAAAAGAAAAACACTAAGTGCGAGGAAACAGCAACAATCCTGCCCAAAAATAAATCCTGCAGAGTTTACCAGGCTACCATGAGCCCAAACGTTGCAAATTTACAAAGGAAGAAACGTCTAACACCCTAAGCTGTGAGAGATGGTAGTAGCAAAAACAACGCGGATCCGGGTTGGAGGCAAACTCGGTCCCCTAACCACCATTTCCAAGAAACAAAGCTCAATGGTCTACATGTGAAAGCACTAGGGACCTCCACCCCCTTGCCCAGCCCATACCTGGAGCAAGATAAAATAAAAAGGGTGGTCTTGGCTAAATTACACAACACCATCCCCAATAAGAGCTTCAAACCACCACTACTAACCACGACCCACGATTCGACCTTTTTAGAAAAAAAGAAAATAGCCGACAAGGAACCTCAAAATAAAGGAATTCAATCGGGAGAGAAATCAAGGTAAGGGAAAAGCGTTGAGATGACTCAACACGACATGGCATTGAGTGAGCCCTACTCACTCAACGCCTAAACAGACGGTGGCGTTGAGTGAGCAACCTCACTCAACGCCAAAACAGCTATGGCGTTGAGTGAGGTCCACTCCCTCAACGCCTTCAACAAAGCAGGCTGTGGCGTTGAGTGAGCTAACCTCACTCAACGCCAAAACAGCTACGGCGTTGAGTGAGGTCCACTCACTTAACGCCTTAGCTCTTAACCGCAAAACCCAACTGTGGCGTTGAGTGAGTCCACCTTTCTCAATGCCAAAACAGCTTTGGCGTTGAGTGAGGTCGACTCACTCAATGCTAAAGTACTTAGCCACGAAAACAAGCTGCGGCGTTGAGTGCGTCCACCATTCTCAACGATAGAACAGCTTTGGCGTTGAGTGACGTCGACTCACTCAATGCCAAAGTACTTACCCGTAGGAAAGGGCTGCGGCGTTGAGTGAGCCCGCATCACTCGGCGCCAAAACCGTCATGGCGTTGAGTGAGGCCCACTCTCTCAATGCCATCCGGAAGAGGTCGGCGGGAATGCAGATCGATTCTCGCCGAATCAGCGAGAATGCAGATCGATTCTCGCCGAATCGGTGAGAATCACTAACGATTCTCGTCAAAGTCGGCGAGAATCACTTAGTGATTCCCGTCGATTTTGACTTAGAAGAATTTCTCACTCAAGGCCACACTACTTAGCCGCAAAAGAACAGATCAAGGGGCAATGTCGTTGAGTGTGTGCACCACACTCAACGCCAAGTCCCAGATAACCCGGCGTTGAGTGTGTGCACCACACTCAACGCCAAGTCCAAGAAGACCTGGTGTTGAGCACCATACTCAACGCCAAGCCCTGAATCCTCCATCGCTAACTCCAACAAGTCTATTCCTGTAGTAATATTTATCTAACAGCCAAACACGTTTCTAGGGTTATAATGAGGACTAGCACAATATTCGAGTTAAAGCTTCTAACTCCTACCCGACTACAGCTACGACACAGGAAAATGCTAACATAATCCTTACTTCCTTCCCCGGCCCGAGAACAAACAAGCTACAGCGAGGGAAAAAGAACAGAGAACATACACGGCTTTTTTGGGCAAGGTTCTGTACATGGAATTTTCTAACAGCAAGCTTAGGCATCATCACCGGTTCTTGCACAGGAAGAGAAAGCATCTATTGTACAGGAAAGGAAACTGACTATGGCTAAAGCAATGCTCGGTTGTATCAAATAGGCTAACTGGGCATATAAGAAAACATGAAAACTAAATGGCAAGGGCAAGAGTACCATTGCCTCGATTTCCAGTGAAGCTTGGTCGGCCTCCCTTACTCTCACACTCGAATCCGGCAACGAAGCACAAGGCCAAAAATCTGGATATTGACGGTGGATTACAAGTCAACAAACCCGAAATTCGAAATCACAAGCAAGGCCACGAAACTTGGAAATCTTACCGTAGGAATGAAGGTCTAGGCGAGAGCAATCCAAATCCGCTTTCGGAATCGAATTCCGACCACAAACGCTCCCGAAATCGGCATCCGAAGGGGACCAGTTCCGGCGGTTTCTCTGCTTTCCGCGATCAGGTGCGGGCTGGTTCGGTCTTTCGGGAAGATGAACAGGAGCGGTTTTTCTCTTAAGTCTAAACTATCCTATATATAGCATCCTCTTAATCTTAATTAACTAATCAATTAATTAAGGCTAAAAATGACAAGGCAAAACCGTCAAGCATCTGCACCCTTTCAAAATAATTATTAATATAATATTTATTAAATAGTTTTTTTAAAAAAAAAAATACAAAACGATGCGAACACCGAACATCCTCGGAATTCGACGAAATTCGCACCGTAGCTAAATATCCATGCTACGAACACAACGGCGAAGTCGAAATTAAATTTCGACGAACAGAACTCGAGTTATACCCACCCGAAGCCAAAACACAAGCATCCCCCGAGAGGCCACACCGGGTCACCCAAAACGACTCGGCTTGCTAGGGAGATCTTATCAATAGGCTACAAAATGGGCCACTCAGTTCTAAGGAGTTAAGACTACACTCCACAGATGGCACAAGCCAAGAAAGCGCGTTGACGTAATGCCAAGCAAGAGTTAAATAATCGCAGGAAAATGGGGGCGTTACAGTCACTCCCCCTAAAAGAAAGTTTCGTCCCGAAACTTTACGCACAACACCTCAACTATAGAAGGAAAGGTAACAAGCCAAACATTACAAGAAGAAAACAAACCAATCTAATCAGGGAAACAGTTGAGGGTGAGCCTCCCTCATAGCCGACTCTAACTCCCAAGTCGCGCTTTCCAAACCCTGATTCTTCCATAGAACTTTGACCATCGGGATGGACTTCCTTCGCAGCACCCGATCTTGAGTATCCAAAATGCAGACCGACACTTCAATAAAAGAGAGATTAGGCTCCAACTGGGGCACATCCAAGACTTTCCCACTACTACGCACACACTTCCGCAATTGGCTTACGTGAAATACGTTATGAACACCTGGGAAGTTGGCTGGCAAATCCAACCTATAAGCTGACACGCCAATCTGTTCAACAATCTTAAACGGGCCCACATATCTCGGGTCCAATTTTCGGTTCTTACCGAACCTCTTAACACCAACCATCGGGGAAACCTTAAGAAACACAAGGTCCCTTACAAAAAACTCCAAGTCCGACCTACGCCGATTGACGTTCTTTTCATATCTCTCCTGAGCTATACGAAGCTTTTCTCGAACAAGCTTCACCGTGACTTCCATCTCCTCGAGTGCATCCGGACCCAACAAGGGTCTCTCACCTGCCTCAGCCCAAAACAGGGGGGGTTCTGCAGCGCCTCCCATACAAAGCTTCAAACGGAGCCATTTGCAAACTTTCTTGATAATTGTTATTGTATGCAAACTCCATAAGTCGTAATCGCCCATCCCACGCTCCACCGTGGTATAGAATGTAGCATATGATCATATACTCAACTATCTGGTTCACCCGCTCCGTCTGCCCATTGGTCTGTGGGTGGTAAGCAGTAGAATACCTCAGATCTGTACCCAAACCCTCATGCAGACTCTGCCAAAAACGAGAAGTAAACCGAGAGTCTCGATCAGAAATGATGCTAACAGGCACACCGTGCAATTTGATGACCTCATTCAAGTACAACTCTGCTATTTTCTTCATCGGATAGTCAATCTTATACGGCACGAAGTGAGCACACTTCGTCAGTCTATCCACTATAATCCAAACAGAATCAAATCCCCTTGGAGATTTCGATAAGCCCGTGATGAAGTCCATAGAAATACTTTTCCACTTCTAAGTCGGGATCTCTAATGGAGTCAACTTGCCACCAGGCCTTCCGTGATCGGCCTTCACACGCTTGCAAGTGTGGCACTCAGCAACAAATCGGGCTATATCACTCTTCATCCCATACCACCAGGCAATCTGCTTCAAATCACGATACATCTTTGTAGATCCCGGATGGTAGGCAATACTGGATCCATGAGCCTCTCTGCATATCATACCCCTGATGCCTCCAACAGCGGGGAAGCAAAATCTGCCGCGGTACTTCAAAGTACCTGCATCATCGATGGAAAAATCCGGCAACTCCCCTCTCTCAGTCCTGAGGTATAAGTGCAGAAGGTCCGGATCATCCTTTTGGTGCAACCTAGTAAGGGAAATCCAAGACGGCTCTGCCACTGCTAAACTACTCTGCATGCCACAACATCCCACCGAGATATCCATAAGGAGGAACTCTTCCACTAAACGATCAGCGGAGAGATTAAAGATCTTCCCCGTCTTCCGGCTCAGGGCGTCAGCCACTACATTGGCCTTGCCTGGATGATACTGGATCTCTACGTCATAATCGGCCACATACTCTAGCCACCGTCACTGGCGCAGATTCAACTCCTTTGTATAAACACGTACTTCAGACTCTTGTGATCAGTGAAGATCTTACACTGAGCCCCATAAAGTAGATGCCTCCACAGCTTCAACGCATAAATTACCGATGCAAACTCAAGGTCATGCGTAGGGTAATTTCTCTCATGAGTCTTTAATTGCCTTGACCCATACGTAATCACTTTTCCAACTTGCATTAACACGCAACCTAGACCAACATGCGAAGCATCCACGTACACATCATACTCCACACCCTCAGTAGGTAGGGTCAGGACGGGAGCAGTGCACAATCTATTATTTAGCTCTAGGAAGGCTTCTTCGCACTTCTCGCTCCAAATAAAGGCCGCGTTCTTCTGAGTTAACCTGGTCAAAGGTGCAGCCAGGGTAGAGAAACCCTCCACGAACCTCCTGTAGTAGCCGGCCAACCCTAGGAATCTTCTGATCTCCTTAGGCGAGCCCGGCCTGCTCCAATCCATCACTGCTGCGATCTTTTCTGGGTCGACCGAGATCCCATCCTTGTTCACCACGTGGCCCAGAAACGAGACCTGAGGCAACCAAAATTCGCACTTGCTCAACTTGGCGAATAACTTGTGATTCCTCAACTCCGATAGAACCAAGCGCAGATGCTGTTCATGCTCCTCAGTGCTGCGGGAATAGACCAACACATCATCGATGAAAACCACAACGAACTTGTCTAGGAAATCCTTGAACACCTGGTTCATCATATCCATGAAAGCTGATGGTGCGTTGGTCAATCCAAACGACATCACCAAGAACTCAAAATGTTCATGCCTCGATCTAAACGCAGTCCGTGGAATATCTGCCTCACGGATCCTGAGCTGATGATAGCCAGAACGAAGATCGATCTTGGAGAACATCGTGCTACCACGCAATTGATCAAATAAGTCATCGATCCTCGGCAGAGGGTACCTGTTTTAATAGTGACTTTGTTCAAATCCCTGTAGTCGATGCAAAGCCGCATCGATCCATCCTTCTTCTTTACAAACAAAATAGGAGCACCCCAAGGCGACGAACTCTGCCTGATAAACCCTTTTGCCAACAACTCATCTAACTGGACTCGCAACTCCTCTAGCTCACGAGGGTCCATCCGGTACGACGCCTTAGTAATAGGACGCATACCCGGTTCCAAATCAATCAAAAACTCAACATCCCGATCGGGAGGAAGACCAGGAAGGTCATCAGGAAAAATATCAGCGAAACCACGAACAACGGGAATCTCTTCTAAGTGCGGTACACTAACAGCGGTCCCCACCACCGAGACTAAACAAGATAAACAATCAGAAAGAAATAACTTCTGAGCACATACCACGGAAAAGACAGGAGAATCTTGGCACAGATCAGCATACACGCTTCCCGGCTGACCATTGTCCTTGATGAAGTCCAAGCTCTTCCCTTTGCACTGAATGACCGCATCATACTTAGATAGCCAGTCCATGCCCAGAATAACATCGAAGTCCTCCAGATTCATCATCTTCAAGTCTGCCTTCGCAAGAAAATCCCCTAACAAAACAGGGCAATCTA
The DNA here is from genome assembly GCA_039513925.1 of Platanthera zijinensis. Lineage (NCBI taxonomy): Eukaryota > Viridiplantae > Streptophyta > Magnoliopsida > Asparagales > Orchidaceae > Platanthera > Platanthera zijinensis. The sequence continues at coordinate 145,693,723 of CM077094.1, read as the reverse complement.
GAATGCCCAAATCTGATAACACAGATTCACCAGAAGGGAACTTGACGTGAAAGGTATCACGAACTCGATCTAGAGTTAACCGATGTCGCTCCACAAAGGCTCTAGCAACAAATGAGTGGTAGCGCTAGAGTCGAACAGAACACGCGCCCAACGGTTCTTCACCTTAAATTTCCCTATAGGAGTATATACAACTAAGGATCTACCAAAACCCAACTGTAACCATTCTAACAAATAAAACTTTCAAGCTGGAAAAAGAAACAACTAACCTGAGATGACCTGAGTCGAAGCTTGAGCCTCCTCGAAAGAGATCACGTTCAGCTTTCCTTTACCCTTGTCCACAAGCTGAGGCGGAGGTAGTGCCTGAAGTGGAACTGCATGAAGAGCAGGCTGGACCTGAGGACACCTAGACTTGATGTGATCCTTCTGCCCGCACTGATAGTAGACTTTATCCTTGGACCAGCACTGGGCAGCATCATGCCCGGGTCGCTTGCAAATAGAATAAGAAACATCCCTCCTAGGAGCACCCTGAATAGCATGAACTTGCTCCTTCTTCTAAGCTGCTGCCTTTTTGAAACACCTCTCAACAGGGTGACCTGACCGACCACAGAAGCTACACACCACCTTGCTCTTCTTTCCCGAAGCAGCACCGGGTACCTGGGGTTTCTTCTCCTCAACAGACTTCCACTTGTCCTTCCTCATTTGCTGGCCTCTGCTCTTTGCGGTCTCGATAGCCTCCACCTTCAGAGCATCCTCCACTACCCCTACATAAGTCTCTGATCCATAAGCACTGGTCAACTACTGCACCTCACTCCTCAAGCCACCAAGGAATCGCTTGACTCGATCAGCCTCAACACTCACTAACCCAGGAGCAAACCGGCTCAACTTGCTGAACTCTACCTCATACTCACCGACCGTGAGTTACCTTTGCTTCAGGTGAAGGAAGTTGTTCATAAGAGGGTCACGCTCGACTGAAGGCAAGAACTTCCTCAACAACATTTCCTTGAACACTTCCCAAGAGCAACCAGCTTCCAAGCTCTCCTTTTCTCTAAGCCACCAACTCTTCGCCAAACCCTTGAGCTGATAGGCGGTTATCATCACTCTCTGATCATCTGAAATACCGGAGTACGAGAACATCTCCTCCATGGAGATCAGCCAATCGTTTATGATCATGAAATCTGCATTCCCATCGTAAGTAGGAGGGTTAAGTCTCTGAAACTGCGAGATGAATGCCATCTCCACTGGCACCACCACTGGAGGTCTCAGGGGTGCAGGAAAAGGAGGAACAGCTAACCCTCCTGTAGGGCCTTACACTCCCTGAGTCTGTCCTGTCATAACTGCCACCAAAGACTGGATCTGGGCTCGCACCTCCACCATCCTCCTGCTCAAGGAATCGCTACTCCGTTGCAGGCTCTCGATCACCGCATCATTCTGCACTCCCGATGACTCACCCTCAGATATGAGGGTCAATCTAGTCGAAGGGCGTCTCGCCATCCTAAAGTCATAACAACATTAGTCAGATCTTAGTACGACAACTGCAACTAATTACAAGTACAGACAATACATACATAAATATGAACTTAAAGCTGCTAAACTTGCTCTGAGAGTTTATTTTTATAAGAATTGATATTATGCCTTAACCTAGGATGGTTAACCACCACCATACTAACTCATGTGCCTAGATCAGGAATGCATGACTTTATATTATTTTGACTCAAAAACTTATGTGTGTACATATGTCATCCTGTCAGTCTTTAGCTTGGCACGTTGTGCTTATGCAATGTTATGTTATGCATGTTTGTGCTATGCATTCTAAAAAGGCCCTAATGCATGTTATGAGCGGCGTACACATGAAAATGTTATGCATCCCATACTGCATAACATCCTCATGCAACAAAAAAGAAAACGAGCTTGTCGCAGCCATGTGGTGAGGTTATGCATCTCATACTACATAACCCTCACATGTTGCTCCTATGGTGGATCCATATACAAACACATATTATGCATCCAATACTACATAATATGCCCCGTATACTTCGTGTTATGCTATGAGTGTAGTGTTCGTGCTTTTGCCAAGACGTGCTGATGATATATCGGTGTGTGAATGACATGATGCTAAATTGCTAATGCAATCAAAAGGGAAGGTTGCCCGACTCAACATCAAGGAATTCACTTGGGAGAGAATATCAAGGTAAGGGAAAAGCGTTGAGATGACTCAACACGGCATGGAGTTGAGTGAGCCCTACTCACTCAACGCCTAAACAGACGGTGGCGTTGAGTGAGCAACCTCACTCAACGCCAAAACAGCTATGGCATTGAGTGAGGTCCACTCCCTCAATGCCTTCAACAAAGCAGGCTGTGGCGTTGAGTGAGCTAACCTCACTCAACGCCAAAACAGCTACGGCGTTGAGTGAGGTCCACTCACTTAAGGTCTTAGCTCTTAACCGCAAAACCCAACTGTGGCGTTGAGTGAGTCCACCTCTCTCAACCCCAAAACAGCTTTGGCGTTGAGTGAGGTCGACTCACTCAACGCTAACGTACTTAGCCGCGAAAACAAGTTGCGGCGTTGAGTGCGTCCACCATTCTCAACGATAGAACAGCTTTGGCGTTGAGTGAGGTCGACTCACTCAACGCCAAATTACTTACCCGCAGGAAAGGGCTGCGGCGTTGAGTGAGCCCGCCTCACTCAGCGCCTAAACCGCCATGGCGTTGAGTGAGGCCCACTCTCTCAACGCCATCCGGAAGAGGTCGGCGGGAATGCAGATTGATTCTCGTCGAAACGGCGGGAATGCAGATCGATTCTCGCCGAATCGGCGGGAATGCAGATCGATTCTCGCCGAATTGGCGGGAATCACTGACGATTCTCGTCGAAGTCGGCGAGAATCACTTAGTTATTCCCGTCGATTTTGACTTAGAAGAATTTCTCACTCAAGGCCACACTACTTAGCCGCAAAAGAACAGATCAAGGGGCAATGGCGTTGAGTGTGTGCACCACACTCAACGCCAAGTCCCAGCAGACCCGACGTTGAGTGTGTGCACAACATTCAATGCCAAGTCCCAGCAGACCCGGCGTTGAGTGTGTGCACCACACTAAATGCCAAGTCCAAGCAGACCCGGTGTTGAGTGTGTGCACCACACTCAACACCAAGCCATGAATCCTCCATCGCTAACTCCAACAAGTCTATTCTTGTAGTAATATTAATCTAAGAGCCAAACACGTTTCTAGGGTTATAATGAGGACTAGCACAATTTTCGAGTTAAAGCTTATAACTCCTACCCGGCTACAGCTACGGCACAGGAAAATGCTAACCTAACCCTTACTTCCTTCCCCGGCCCGAGAACAAACAAGCTACAGCGAGGGAAAAAGAACAGAGAACATACACGGCTATTTTGGGCAAGGTTCTGTACAGGGAATTTTCTAACAGCAAGCTTAGGCATTATCATCGGTTCTTGCACAGGAAGAGAAAGCATCTATTGTACAGGAAAGGAAATTGACTATGGCTAAAGCAATGCTCGGTTGTATCAAATAGGCTAACTGGGCATATAAGAAAACATGAAAACTAAATGGCAAGGGCAAGAGTACCACTTGCCTCGATTTCCAGCGAAGCTTGGTCGGCCTCCCTTACTCTCACACTCGAATCCGTCAACGATGCACAAGGCCAAAAATCTGGACATTGACGGCAGATTACAAGTCAACAAACCCAAAATTTGAAACCACAAGCAAGGCCACAAAACTTGGAAATCTTACCGTAGGAATGAAGGTCTAGGCGAGAGCAATCCAAATCCGCTTTCGGAATCGAATTCCGACCACAAACGCTCCCGAAATCGGCGTCCGAAGGGGAGCAGTTCCGACGATTTCTCTGCTTTCCGCGATCAGGTGCGGACTGGTTCGGTCTTTCGGGAAGATGAACAGGAGCGGTTTTTCTCTTAAGTCTAAACTATCCTATATATAGCATCCTCTTAATCTTAATTAACTAATCAATTAATTAAGGCTAAAAATGACAAGGCAAAACCGCCAAGCATCCGCACCCTTTCAAAATAATTATTAATATAATATTTAATAAATAGTTTTATTTTTTTATAAAATACAAAACGACGCGAACACCGAACATCCTCGGAATTCGACAAAATTCGCACCGTAGCTAAATATCTATGCTACGAACACAACGACGAAGTCGAAATTAACTTTCGACGAACATAACTCGAGTTATACCCACCCGAAGCCAAAATACAAGCATCCCCCGAGAGGCCACACCGGGTCACCCAAAACGACTCGGCTTGCTAGGGAGATCTTATCAATATGCTACAAAATGGGTCACTCGGTTCTAAGGATTTAAGATCACACTCCACAGATGGCACAAGCCAAGAAAGCGCGTCGACGTAACGCCAAGCAAGAATTAAATAATCACAGGAAAATCGGGGGCATTACATCAATGCCTTAAAGAAGGGGAGCACTTTTCCCCTGCCCGGGAGAGGAACCTACTAAGCCCAGCCAACCTTCCTGTCAGCCGCTGGACTTCCTTGGCATTTCGAGGCGACCCCAGCTCCATGATTGCCTTTACCTTGTTCGGATTTGGCTCCACACCCGCGGGAGTGAGGAGGTGGCCCAAGAACTTCCCCTTGCTGGCCCTAAAGACACACTTCAAAGGTTTTAGCCTCATTTTGTATTCCCCCAGGGTGTCGAAGGTCTCCTCCAGATCCCGGATGTGGGAGTCAACCTCTCGGCTCTTGGTCATTAGGTCGTCCACGTAAACCTCCAGTTCCGCCCCTCTGCTCCCGGAAGACGCGGTCCATCATTTTTTGGTAGGTCACACCTGCATTTTTCAGCCCAAATGACATCATCTTATAGCAGTAGCATCCATCCCCTGTGATGAAGGAGACATCTTTTACATCAGGGGGGAGGGCATCCTGATTTGGTGATAACCTGAAAATTCATCTAAAAAACTCATTACAGGGAAACCGACGGCTGAGTCAACCATCGCGTCGATCCGAGGCAAGGGGTAACAATCCTTGGGACATGATTTATTAAGCAAAGAGAAATCTACACACATATGCCATCGGCCGTCCCCCTTTTTAACCATAATAACATTGGAGACCCCGCCGGGGTATTGAATTTCGAATACAAAGCCGGCCTTGAGGAGCTTGGCGACCTCCTCCCTAATCGGCTCGGCTAGCTTGTCCGCGGTGAACCTCTTCTTTTGTTGCATGGGGCGGGCCTCCGGGTCTAAGTTATGACGGTAACAGGCAACGTCCGCTTCGATCCTGGGCATCTCAGCCGCACTCCAGGCAAAGACGTCCACATTCTTCTGGATGCACTCCAACACCCTTCCCTGTTCCTCCGGGGTCAGCCCCCCGCTGATGTGGATCATCTCCACCCAGCCTCCCTGGGTGAGAACCTCCATCTCCACTACCTCCTCCGCTGCCTCCAGCGTGGACTGCTCCTCCCACTAAGCGGCGTCCCCCTCTCCATGGGCAGGAACCTCCTCCTCATCCATGGCTACCATCTCGGTTAGCTCTTCCAAAACCTCCTCCGCCTCCATTGCCCGGATGGGGCCTCCCCCTCTACTACCTCTACCTCCTCCACTCCTTCGGACTCCTGCCCGTCCAACTCCTCCATCCTCCTATCCATCTCCTCTGCTCCCTCCTGCCATGAGATGGAGTTCACGGCCATCACATAGCACTCCCTCGCCGCCCTGGGATCTCCACGGACTCGAACCTGGACCCCTTCCGCGTTGAACTTGAGACATTGGTGGAAGGAAGAGGGGACACAGCGGAAGGTGCTGATGAGGGGCCACCTAAAGATGACATTGTAACTGCTTGGGGCATTCACAATGACGAACCTGCAGTTTTTGGACTGCCCCCCCCAGGCTGACATGGAGTCCCACTCCTCCTCCCACTTCCTTCCTTTCTCCAGAGAATCCGAAGAGAGGTCCATCCGAGGCCAACACCCTCTTGCCCTACACTTTCATTGAGTTGAACGACTTTTTGAAGATGATGTTGATGGAGCTCCCGTTGTCAACGAGGATCCGGGCAACGGTGAAGTTCTCGATGGCTGTCTGAATGACCAGCGCATCGCAGAAAGGATCCTCATGGCTCGACATATCCTCCCTTGAAAAGGTGATCCTCTTGTCTGAGGGTGGGGTATGGGATGTCGAGCCGATGCTCCTTCGATACATGACATGGAGGCTCGACTTGTGGGAAGTCTCGACTCCCCCCCCCCACGTAGATCACTCTGATCCCTCCTCGGGTTCCGACATCGGCCCCGTCTTTGCATCTGTCCTCCTCCGCCCGAGGGTTGACCTCCTCGATCCTCACTCCATGTTGGTCCTGCCGCTTCTGCTACTCCCTGTTTCCTCTCATCTCGAGGAACTCCGGGCACATGGATGTGATGTGCCCCTCCTCTTGATGGAAGTCGCAGTAGGGTAGGTCCACCCTGACCTCCCTTCTTCTCCTTAGTTGTCCTCTCCTCAGGGCAATCACCATGGACTCCTCCTGATCGGGGAGAGGGGGTCTTTGACCCTGCCTCCCACCTTGGGGGTAAAACGGACCGTGGTCACCCTGGCGATTATCCCCACCATGATAACCCCTCCATGGCCCTTGTTCTTGCCACTCCGGCCTCAACCCTAGCCGATTAGTCGGCCCCTGACGCCACCACCTGGGTTGCTGCTGCTGTGGCTGCTCCCTCTGTCGGGGCTTAGCCCTCCTCTCCTCCTAAACTCGGCCACCCCTTGGACTCTCCTCCTCCGTTTCCCAACGAGCCAACCTCCGGGCGAACTCTGGGTGCGCTGCCTCCATATCGGCCTCCCTGGCTGTCCTCTCCATGAGCGCCTCAAAAGATACCGAAGGCGTTCTCTTCAGCTCCATAGCGAAGAATCCGAGCTGGAGGCCCAAGGTAAAGGCTACCATCATGGTGTGCCCTGGCATCTCTTGCACCTGGGACAGTTCCTCTTGGAACCTGTCCATGTAGCTACCCAAGGTATCACCTGCCCCCTGCTTAATGCGGAACAAAGACTCCGTCTTCTTCTTCCTCTTCCTCGACGTGGTGAACCTCAGTATGAACCCCTGACGCAGGTCCTCGAAACACTAAATGGAGCTAGCCAGAAGCCGGTGGAACCACTCTCTTGCTTTCTCCTTGAGGGTGATGGCGAAGAGTCGGCACTTAAACCCATCCGACATTTATCGGATCGAAACCACGTCCTCAAACCATTGGACGTGCTGGACCGGATCCCCCTTCCCGGTGTAGTAGGTCATCTCCGGCTCTCGGAACCCTTCTGGAGCTGGGGCAGAAGAGACAAGCTCGCTGAAAGGACTTCCACCCATAGCTGGGCGAGCTGGGTACTCCTCCCCTGCCGTCTCGCCGAAATGGTACTCGTCTGCCGAGCCGGGGAATAGAACTCGCCCCCGCAGCTCGCGCTCTCCCCCTCCAGCGACATCCTTCCCAGCTCATCGGATAGGCGCGTCGTCGCCCAAGGCCGGGACAGCGACTATGGGAATCGCTGGTGTCGTGCTCTCGTCCCGCATGCCGAGTGCGACTCTGACGAGTCTGAGGAATTCCTCTCTGAGCTCTGTCGATATCGCCGCTGCGGGAGGGGGAGGGGGTGGCGAGTTGCCCCCGCCTGAACCTTGTTGAAAATTATGAAGTGAAAGTGGCAGATTGCGCGACTTAGGAATTCTATCTGCGCGGCCTGTGCGGTCTGGATAGGCGGATAGGCAGATCAGCAATAAGGCAGTGGTTAGCTGATGGTCTGGCAGCCAGGGCGATCTGTCCGCGCGGACAAGACTGGCAGTTAATCAAGTCTGCGGATGTGCTGGAAGTGGCGGCCTTGGCTGTCTTTTCGCGCGGTCTGTGCGAACAGAAAAGGCGGCCAACCAGACCGGTTTTTGCTCAGGCAGCAGGATGTTCCCAGATGGTAATCGGGCGAATAGATTTTCTATCCGCGGTGTCCGGCAAGGTGCGGACTGGACTTGAGCTCGGCATACCGGCATGACAGATGCCTTGGTCTAGCTCTTGTAGTGTGGCTGGTGGTAGCCGCATGGTTCGCCGGTTAGGGCGGATTGATACTGGAGTTCGCTGAGCTTGGCGGACTGGTACCAGTGTCCGCCATTAAGTGCGGACTGGCCGTGATGGCCAGTGGTGTGGACTGGCCCTAATGGCCAGTGGTGTGGACTTGGTTAGTTTTTAACCAAGTCCATGGTTGGCTTAGTCCGGGGATATCGCGCAGTAGTGTGCGGACTGCTTCTCTTTTCCGCCAAGCTCGGCAGGTGTTGCCCTATGGGTTGGCTACTTGCTTGGCGAATGTTTACTGGAGAAGTGTCCTCCTCGGTGCGCGGACTGGAGTCTTGTCCGCTGAGTCCGGTAGCTGTCATCTTGTGCCTATCTGTGGACTCGGAGTTATGCAGACTGATGTTGTGTCCGCAAGACGGGCGGACTGCGTTCATTGTTCGCCGAGTTCGGCAGCTGGCTTGGTGCCTTGGCTGCGAACTTGGGGGAGCGGACTGTGCGGTCTCCGTGGGATGGCGGACAGGCAATGTTGATGCAGAGTCTTGCGGGTTGTCGACCAAGTCTGGCGGCCTTTGGCAACAAGGCGGACCGGGACGTCAATCTAGCCTTGGTGATGCTGAGGTGAGCTGGCTATCGCACAAGGTCGCGGCGGACTAAGCGGATTGCTTGGTGTTTGTCACGGGATGGTGGCGGTTATCCTATCGGCTAGGGAGGTGACCACACTCCTCATCGTTCCTATAAATAGGACCCCTCTTTCACGTCAAGTGTAGAGAGAATGAACAGTAAGTGAGCCCGCGAACCATTGCTGCGAACTGGATTTTGGTATCCGCCCGGGTTAATGGAGTTGACCAGTTTGTGCTGTGCAGGTTGTGCGGATAGCGCTGGAAAGCCAGGACATGGATCATATTGCGGTCAAGGACAGTGCGGACTCTGCGGTTAAGCAACCAACGGTAAACAGCAGGTCGTGGACAACGACTAGGCGGTCTTCTCTTTGGAACCTTGTTTCGAGGTTCAATAAGTCGTCTGCTTCAGGCGACCTGTTCAGTTCGGCAGTAGCAGATCGCGCGGTCAGGCAGATAGACGGCTTGTTGATCGACGAGTAGAGTTTTCTTTGGAATAACGGTCTGTCTGCTCGGTTAGTTCGTGGGTTGGCGGACTAGGCGGTTTGTGCGGACTCCGTAGTGAAGTAGTGGAATCGGCGATTACTCCTTGAGTCCGCGCGGTTAGGTTTGCCTTATATTTTGTTCTGCTTGGTACATTGAAAAAATCATGTCTCGTCATGTATGTCTCGCCTTGTAAGAAGATTGCTGTGATCAATAAAGATTCTTGTTACTGCATGTGTCTCTGGTTGTGTTTTAGCATTCTAAGTTGAGATAACCCCTGCTCATTCCAAGATCCGGAAAATTCAACATTGTATCAGAGGAAGGTTGGAATGGTTAAGCAGTGATCAACTAGAAGTTGTTATTGCTCGTGTGAAGAGGAAACCAGTGTTGGACCACGGAAGCAGGACTAGCAAGAGATTTTGGTATTGATCTCCTAACTCAGACGAACTTCAAGAAGTGGATGTCTTGTGTGGATATCTTTCTTCTGGGTGAGGACCTCTGGGAGGTGGTTTGCGGAGCAGAAAGGCAAAGAATTACTACTATCACTGGCAATACTGAAGCAATGAGAGCTTAGGAGGAGAGAAACACGAATGCGGAAGGTATTCTCAAGCAGTTGATCTCATCAGAGCTCTTGGACCACATCGACGGATGTCGGTCAGCTGCGGATATGTGGATTTCTCTTGTTTGGTTGTTCAACAAGGAAGGGAAGTAGGCTGCGGAGGATGGTCCTTCTACTTTATATCAGCAAGAGAGGAGTGATTCTCCTAGGCGTGATGGGAAGAGGAAGGAAGAACCAAGGTGATATAGATGCAAGCAGCATGGCCACATCAGGAAGGAGTGTAAGGTTATCCTTTACTCTGCGAACGTTGCTCATTTTGGGAGTAAGGGGAAGAACTTAGTTGAGACGTCAACAAGTTCTGATCGGATGAAGACCATTGATAGTGCAGCTATCTGGCATGAAAGACTTGGGCATGTAAGGATGGACAAGCTAAAAGCAATGGTCGTGAAAAGTCTTGTAGGAGGCTTGCCTAACTTGTTATCCTTCAGGGACGGTCGTGGTTGCACGAAATGTCAACCCGGAGAAGCTGATCGCTTCAAGGTTGATAAGGCACAGGCAAGGTGCAAAAGGCCATTGGAGATTATCCATGGGAGGTTGCTGGGGTCGACCGTCACTGCCAGTCTTGGAGGCAGCAGGTATATGCTGTTATTGGTTGATGACTACTCAAGGTATGCTTGGGTATACTTCATGAAGGAGAAGTCGAACTTGTTTCGCTTGTTTGTAGAGTTCAAGAAGCTTGTGGAGGGTCAGTTTAGCTTGCGGATAAAGAAGTTGAGAGCAGGAATCGGAGGTGGTTTCGGTTCTGCCGAATTCTTTAACTTCTGCAGAAAGCATGACATCCGGAGAGAGCTCTCTTGTGGAGATACTTTGCAACAAGGTTGTGTTGCAGATCAGATGATCTGTTTGTTGACGGAGACCTGCAAGTGTTGGCTTCGATGCAAAGGCGTTCCTAAGGCCTTTTGGGCAGAAGGGATGGCCTGCGCGGTGCATGTCATCAATCGGATGCCTCTAGATCCGATCAATGTGAAGACTCCGTATGAGCTAATGTTCGGGGTAAAGCCCAGTGTAAAGCACTTTCGAGTGTTTGGTTCTACCTGCTATGTACAATCTCCTGGTGCTCTCAAGACGAAGCTAGTCTTCGTTGGGTATGATGAGTGGAAGAGGAGATGGAGGTGCATGGATCCAGTAACGAAGAGGTTCATCGTGTCAAGATACGTTATCTTCGATGAGCTGACATTATACTGGGATAGCTCACATGTTGAGTTAGAGGTGAGCAGGTTAGATAATGGGCATGAGGAGGCTGCTGCAAAGGTACAATTGAAGCTGCATGAGTCACCAGGAGCTTCAGGCTGTTCTAGCTCCAGGGCAGAGTCGTCAGGTTCAGGAAGCAGTGGGAGCGATGCTCCAGGTTCTTCTAGTTCAAAGACGGTGCCTTCTGGTTCAGGAAGCAAGGAGAGTTATACTCCAGGTGCCTGTTGTTCAGGAAGCAGGGGGAGCGATGCTTCAGGTGCTTCTAGTTCCAAGGCGGTGGCTTCTTGTACAGATAGTAAGGGGAGCGATGCTCCAGGTTTGCCCGGGATTGGATCTGGTTCAGGAGTTGCAGCGGAGGTGGTTAGCCGTGATCAAGGTCTTTGGAGATCGAAGAGGATCACCAACCCACCAGCTCGATACAGTGAAGGAAACTCGGTGAGCTTTATCTCATGTTTCCTTGCAGGCCCTCAGATCGAGCAAGGAACTTCTAGCTGTGAAGACACCGCTGAAGTCAAGGAGGTGGTTGACACCAAGGTTGAGGATGTGACTATTCTAGAAAGAGACGAAGCTTGGGACCTTGTGCCCAAGGTCATTGGTGATACTCCTGTGACACATAAGTGGAGGTCAAAGCTAAAGAAGGTAGAGGGAAGCAATACTCCTTTTGGGAGATGCTGGAGGGATCCCTTATGGTCCAGGATAGGCAAGGCGAGGACTATGTCTTGGACATCTTCTCGGAGGCTCTATCAGAGGGACTAGGTGCATGGTTACGGGAACTGTTGGGGTTGCTTGCCACTTCTCACTTCAAGGGGGAGTGTTGAAAATTGTGGAGTGAAAGTGGCAGATTGTGCGACTTGGGAATTCTATCCGCGCTGCCTGTGCGGTCTGGATAGGCGGATATGCATGTCGGCAATAAGGCAGCGGTTAGCTGATGGTCTGGCAGCCAGGGCGATCTGTCCGCGCGGACTGCGCGGACAGGACTGGCAGTTAATCAAGTCTGCGGATGTGCTAGAAGTGGCGGCCTAGGAGGTCTGTTCGCGCGGTCTGTGCGAACAGAAGAGGCGGCCAACCAGACCGGTTTTTGCTCAGGCAGCAGGATGTTCCCAGATGGTAACCGGGCGAATAGATTTTCTATCCGCGGTGTCCGGCAAGGTGCGGATTGGACTGGAGCTCGGCATACCGGCATGACAGATGCCTTGGTATAGCTCTTGTAGTGCGGCTGGTGGTAGCCGCAGGGTTCGCCGGTTAGGGAGGATTGATACTAGAGTTCGCCGAGCTTGGAGGACTGGTACCAGTGTCCGCCATTAAGTGCGGACTGGCCCTGATGGCCAGTTGTGTGGACTTGGTTAGTTTTGAACCATGTCCATGGTTGGCTAAGTCCGGGGATATCGCGCAGTAGTGCGCGGACTACTTCTCTTTTCCGCCAAGCTCGACAGGTGTTGCCCTATGGGTTGGCTGCTTGCTTGGCGAATGTTCACTGGAGAAGTGTCCTCCTTGGCGCGCGGACTGGAGTCTTGTCTGCTGAGTCCGGTAGCTGTCAGCTTGTGCCTAGCTGCGGACTCGGAGTTATACATACTGATGTTGTGTCTGCAAGGCGGGCGGACTGCGTTCATTGTCCGCCGAGTTCGGCAGTTGGCTTGGTGTCTTGGCTGTAAACTTGGGGGAGCGGACTATGCGGTATCCGCGGGATGGCGGACAGGCAATGTTGATGCAGAGTTTTGCGGGTTGTCGACCAAGTCTGGTGGCCTTTGGCGATAAGGCGGACTGGGACGTCAGTCCGGCCTTGGTGATGCTGAGGCGAGCTGGCTATCGCACAAGGTCGCGGCGGACTAAGCGGACTACTTGGTGTTCGTCGCGGGATGGTGGCGGTGATCCTATCGGCTAGGGCGGTGACCACACTCCTCATCGTGCCTATAAATAGGACCCCTCTGTCACGTCAAGTGGAGAGAGAATGAACAGTAAGTGAGCCCGCGCACCATTGCTGCGGACTGGATTTTGGTATCCGCCCGGGTTAATGGAGTTGACCGGTTTGTGCTGTGCAGGTTGTGCGGATAGCGCTAGAAAGCCAGGATATGGCTCTTATTACAGTCAGGGACAGTGCGGACTCTGCGGTTGAGCAACCGGCGGTAAATAGCAGGTCGCGGACAGCGACTAGGCGGTCTTCTCTTTAGAAACTTGTTTCGGGGTTCAATAAGTCGTCTGCTTCAGGCGGCCTGTTCAGTTCGGCAGCAGCAGATCGCGCGGTCAGGCAGCTAGGCGGCTTGCTGATCGGCGAGTAGAGTTTGCATTTGAATAACGGTCTGTCCGCTCGGTTTGTTCGCGAGTTGGCGGGCTAGGCGGTCTGTGCGGACTCCGTAGTGAAGTAGTGGAATCGGCGGTTACTCCTTGAGTCTGCGCTGTTAGGTTTGCCTTGTATTTTGTTCTGCTTGGTACATTGACAAAATCATGTCTCGCCTTGTAAAAAGATTGTTGTGATCAATAAAGATTCTTGTTACTGCATGTGTCTCTGGTTGTGTTTTAGCATTCTAAGTTGAGATAACCCCTGCTCATTCCAAGATCCGGAAAATTCAACAAACCCCGTCCTTCATCTCTAGACATCGAACTTGCAGGAGATTTTCTTTGCGGATCACGCTCAATGCTCACCGCACCAAAATGTTGAAACCGAGAATTCGGTCATGAGGAGTTCACCCTTGGGGAAGGGGTGAACGCACACGTACTTCTCCTCTGCGAGTCTGAGGAACCAAAGAAGACGGACTAGGGACAGACCCAAGACTTCAGCACGGAGGTCCCTCCATACAACCAGAAGTTTTTAGAGCGCTTCCCCTCCTTATCCAGGTGCTGAAGCTAAGGTATCTCAGAGAGCGTTAGAAGACCAGGCACAAGAGAGCATGCTCCTCTGAGATACCCCTCGTGTCCTATTTATAGATTTCTGAAAATGGCCTGCAAATAGCCAACCTCCGCTGTTCTGAACAGCTATGTGCAGGCCACCTGGGTCTGCCAACAGCGAGACTCCGTTGTTCTAACTGACTATGGGCAGGCCCGCAGGGGCAAAACGGTAAAAAACACCCCACACAACATAGGGCGAGCAGCTCCCCATTTCCTCTACTCGGCAAGGGCGACAAGTGCTCGATGGAGCTGGCACTCATCGCCTCAGCTCGACGCTTTGGCGAGCTCGGGAATATAATGCCCTACTCGCCCGTTGTGGCCTCGACAATCGGCCCGAAGTTTGTCGAGCTGGGCTCGACGAACTCGGCCCTTTGGTCGCCCAAGCGAGCTTGACTGGGCACCGAGAAGGGCTGGGTTCGCGAAGGCAAGCTGGGCACTCGCCGCTTGGGCAGGGGCGTCGAGTGGACTCGCCGTCAAGGATCCAGTTCGCCCTGGGCTTGGGTTGGGCTCGGTCAACCTCACTCGCCGGATACGGGGTTGTACAGAGGGGATCCTTCAAGTTCTTTTGGCTTCTTCCTCCTCAGATTGTTTTGGTTGGCTGTGAGAGCCTTCCAAGGTGCTCAGCTCAGTTTTCGGCTTGGGAGGGGGAAGCGCTCTTAAGATATTCCGGATGTGTGATGTGATCTCCACGCTGCATCCTAGGGTCAGTTCTCTAATTCTAAGCCTCTGGTCAAGAGTTCTAGTTCATGATAATTAAGAGCAAGCTATGCCCTTGGGTCCGAACTCTCGTCGAGACCAAATTTTGGCTTCAATATTTTTGGTGCAGTGAGCGTGGACCGTAGTCTGCATAAGAAAATCTTGGGCTAAGCTTCATGGATGGTGGCGAGGGATAAGGAGCTGGCTCGGGAAACTCGCCACCTATTGTGAGTGGTGTCATGGTCGGGATGTTGGAAGAATTCAAGAGGGAGGTCCCACAAACCATTCACCTGGCATTCGTCGCAAGGAGCGAGTGGGCAATGCTCTCTGTCCTGGTGGTCGTGGCCCCGTCTTTGGGCGAAAATGCCCCCAGTCAGCGACCCAAGAAGGAGGTGTCTATCGAAAGTGGCGAGAGGGATCTCGTCGGGTGGGAATTATTCCCAGGACAAGTGAGTGTTGACAGGGTCAGCAAGCCCATGACACGAGATGGTTCGGCTCACCTGGTGTGAGGGGGAAGCCATTTCAGTGAGTTGATCATCTCGGCCCCGGTTCTAGAAGGGTTTAGAGAGGTGGAGATGTCTTACTACACAGGAAGATATGATCCAGTACAACATGTCCCGTAGTTCAAAGATGTCGTCTCCATCAGGCAGATGTCAGCCGCTTTCAAGTGTCGACCTTTTGCAATAACCTTAAAAGAGAAGGCTAGAGACTGGTTCCACCAGCTTTTCACATGCTCAATCTACTGCTTTGAGGACTTGCAACGTGGGTTCCTTTTGAGATTCCTGACATCAAAAATGAGAAAGAAGGTAGCAGAGCGCATGTTCGCGATCAAGCAAAAACTGGAGGAGATGATGTGGAGTTACGTCGATCGATTCCCAGAGGAGATCCTTTGGATCCAAGAGGTTCCATGGTATACCCTAATGCTTTCCTTCACACTTGGTTTAAGGCATGGATTCTTTAGCATGGAGCTGAAGAAGGTGTCACCCTTTTCCTTCGAAAAGTTGATGGAGAGGGCGACAAAAGAGATAGAGGGAGAAGCGGCAAACCTGGCATTCGCCAAGAAGTTGGCCAAGTTGGCAGAGGAAGAGGTGAAGGAATAGGGAGCAAGTAGGCAGTAAGAGGCTTTGATGAGGGAAGAACCCAGAGGTTAGGGGAACCAGGGGCAGCAATAGGGTTGGGGGTATCGGGAGCCGAACAACTAGTTGGCCTAGAGACCCCGGGAGGTGCCTGCCCAGGGACAAGGGAGGATTTCAAGGTGGAGAGAATTACCGAGGAGGTCAGGGACGGTTCAACCAACTGAGGTGGAGGTGGGGTTAGAAGCCGCCCCTCTCGCCGCAGCAACAAGCGATGACGATCGCCCGTGGAAGGGGTAGGAGAAGAGAAAATTGACGGGGAAGGAGAGAGGGGGCAGGGTGGTGTTGCCCTATTGTGACTTCCATTAGGAGGAAGGTCACACGAAGGACACCTGCCTGAAGTTTTTGGATATGGGGGGCCAGGGGACAAGTTTAGCAGCGTCCGCTGGTGCGGATCGAGGAAGTTCTACTAGGAGGAGAGGAGGACAGATGCAAGGATCAGATTGACATAAGCGCCTGCAGAGGGATCGTGGTGATCCAGGGGGAATCAAAGCCTCCCGCAAGGGGAGCTTCCAGATTATGTTTAGGAGGGGCGTCGCCCCGACCTCCCAAACCCCACCCCTGAAGGATAAGATTACCTTCTCATCAAAGTACATGCCCGACTACGAGGACCCGTTCTGCGACGCCCTGGTAATCCAGACGGCGATCGAAAAATATACGATCTACAGGATTTTGGTTGATTATGGGAGCTCCGTGAATGTGATCTTCAAGAAGGCATTCAAGGCAATGAAGGTGGAGGCAAGAAGAGTGTTGGCCTCGGATGGGTCGTTGTTTGGATTTTCTGGTGAAAGGAAGGAAGTCGAATGTGGGGTTGGGCTTCATGTGATGCTGGGAGGGGTGTCGAGGAACTGTCGGTTCATCATCATCGACACTCCGAGCAGTTATAGTGCAATCTTTGGGAGTACCCTTATCAGCATTTTTTGTTGTGTCCCATCATTGTTTCATCAGTGTCTCAAGTTCAACAGCGGGGGAGTCCAAGTCTAGATCAGAGGAGACCCTAAGGTGGCAAGGCAGTGTTACGTGATTGTCGTCAACACCATATCTTGGATGGCAGAGGCTGAGGAGATGGGAAGGGGGTTGGTAGTGCAAGAGGGGCCAGGAGGCGAGGCCGAAGTGGTCGAGGAGGAAGTGTCCAAGAAGTCGACGACGCCGGAAGTAGTGGTGGAGATGGAGGAAGAAGATGAAGGAGAAGTTTACGCCCAAGAGGATAAGAGAGTAGAGTTGCAGGAGAGTATTGCCAAGGTGTTGGAGGTGGAAGAAGCGAAGAGAGAAGAGGTGCTTGTGCAGGGGGAGAGACTGGGAGGTGAATATGAGGAGCTGTCTAGGCTGGAGGCAGCGTAGGAGGTGGTAGAAATGGAGGTCTTTATTAGGGCAGGGAAGACAGAGAAGGTGCGGATTGACAGTGGGCTGAGTCTCACGGATTAGGAGAGGATTCGAGAGTGCATCCACAAGAGCATCGATATCTTCGCATGGAGTGCGGCAGACATGCCAGGCATCGACACATATGTGTTTTGTCACTGCCTGAACCTAGACCAGAAAACATGCCCCATCCGCGAGAAGAGGACCGTCACCACTTAGCTAGAGGAGCCCATCTGGGAGGAGGTGGAGAAGCTCCTCAAGGCAGGTTTTATATCGGAGATCCAGTACCCAGGCTGGGTCTTCAAAGTGGTAATGGTTAAAAAAGGTGACGGGTGGGGGAGGATGTATATAAAATTCTCTATTTTGAATAAATCTTGTCCCAAAGATTGTTACCCTCTGCCTCGAATCGACGCATAGGTTGACTAAGCCGTCGGTTTTTCTATGATGAGTTTTTTTTTGATGTTTTTTCAAGTATCACCAAATCAGGATGCACCCACCCGATGTCAAGGATGTCTCATTAATTACGAGAGAAGGATGCTTCAGCTACAAGATGATTCCATTCGGGTTAAAAAATGCATGAACCATATACCAATAGATGATGGACCGGGTTTTCAAAGAGTAGAGGGGCAGAAACCTGAAGGTGTACGCGGATGATCTCATAGTAAAGAGCAAAGATGTGGGCTCCCATTTACTGAACTTGGAGGAAACGTTCGCCGCACTGCGGAAGTTTAAGGTATGGATGAACCCCTTGAAGTGTGTCTTCGGGGCGAGCATAGAGAAGTTCCTAGGCCATCTCCTCACCCCAGCAGGCATGGAGCCCAACCCTGATAAGGTGAAGTTCATAATGGAGTTGAAATCGCAATGAAACACCAAGGAAGTTTAATGCTTGATAGGAAAGCTCGGCGGGTTGAGCAGTTTTCTCACTCGGGCAAGGGAGAAGTGCTCAGTGCTCACCCATCTTCAAAGTGATGCGGAGAATTGAAAGTTTGAATGGTCAAATGAATGTGAGAAGACATTCCAAGCCTTGAAGAGTCAGCTCGCCCAGGCCTAACACATCTAGGGACCTAAGGAAGGGGAGGACCTGACTTTGTACCTTGGAGTGGGAGCTGAGGCCGTAAGTTCCATCCTAGTCCGGGAGGAGGGTAAGAAGCAGCTGCACATTTATTATGTCAACAGGTCCTAAAGAAGGCAGAGCTCCATTACCTGATTGTCACAACCCGCATTTTCACTGCATTTAATAACTTATCAGAGTAAGGGAAAATGCGTGTCATGATGTGACGCTCAGGCAAATCCAGTTTAAGTTAAGATCTTAAGGTTATTTAGAGGAAAACTCTTACTTAATGCAAAAAAGAAAGATCTTAAGGTTATTTAGAGGAAAATCTAGTTTAAGTTAAGCAGTTAGCAGTATCCCTCAGCTTAGTGGATCAACTAGTCCACGAATCAAAATATAATTATACGTTGCGGAAGATACTTGTTTAGATTGACTCCAACATCCTACATGAGTATAAACGTCCCCAAAAGACAACTCATGCTATGCAAGGCCTTAGATTTATAATAGTAGTAAAGATAGTTTTTACGGTCGCTAAATATAACAAGTTAGAGTTTTAAATTATGCAATGCATGGAGTAATAATAGTAGATTTTATACTTGAAAATACCTATCATGCATTCCTAGCATAAATCATCCCAGAGAGCAAGTAATCCATCCTAAAGAAAAATAACTAAGCAGCTAGTAAGTATCCAAAAATAACAATCCTGTATGCGTTAACAAACTGACACGAACCCACATATAGTAAAATATGTCTGAACTAGTAAAACAAAATAAATAACTAACTACCTCGCTAAGATGAGGTAATAACCACGGCCAACACTGCTGCTCTAGCACTCCAAAACCAGCACCGAACTCAGCTACAGCTCTGAACCTGAGGCATTCCAAAGATAGAATACCTCATCAAGAAGGTACAAATGGTGGCAGAAAAATAAGCCTAAATAAACAAAGGTCACAAGGGGTACCAACCCAAGACCAACTGTACTGAAGTAAAGTACGAAAGTAAAGCATCAAACAGGAAAAGAACACTTACGTGAATCGTCACGTACATCAACAAATACACCAGATGCACAAGGCTATAAGGTGACAAATATAAGTAAATCATAATAAAGAAATTGCACAACCTTTGTTAGGCACTTGTGGTCGACTCTACCCAAAAACACGGGCGAGGTGGTCTTTCAACTGGACACACTCCTCACGAATATAATATCCGTCTAACTGCGGGGGAATCTCATACCCTCCACCATACACCGCAGATGCCCAAAACCCGGTAGAATTCAACGAGGCACCAATAAAGGAAACAAACCTTGCCGAGGTGGTTACGTCCACTAACTCTCGCAATCAAGAAAATCCAAAGAAACCACAACACATATATCTCGAGACTTGGCACGTAAGATTCTACTCAACATTCTAGATTAAAGACGTGGTTGATCGACTTCTAGGAAGGATACACACTCCTAGATAACCTCTAATACATTCTACACAATTTATAGGGCGATTAAAGCCAATAATAAAACTCTTCATTATATACTACAATGCTACAAGGTTGAGTTATCATGACAAGAACATATAAAATCGAGTGGACTCCAAAGGAAAATCTAACATATCTACAAATTAGAATGACAAAAGTGCACAAAGATTAAAGAACGAAGGTTTAGCTGTTACCATCGAATCAGAAAAAGGGAAAAGAGGGTAAACCACCACTTGTCTTAGTTTTACCGAAAACGATCACCGAATTACTCCATGTCGCAGATCGGGGCAAAAGAAGATGAAGGAAGTCACAATCTGAACAAAAATGACCGAAATAGAGGTTAGGGCCAAAAACCCTAACGAGGAAAACTCAAGGAAAGGGGGAGATTTTACCACGAGTGCGAAGCTCTCGCCGAAAGCTTTCCGGATCTACGATTGGTTCACGATTTTGAGCACCGGAGCACCGCCGGTGGCCACCGAAAGAAGCACGGACGGACAACCTCTTTCTCGCTCACGCCGCTCTGGTTCGGGAGGTAGACAAAAGTTCGGTCGGTTTCAAGAAGAAGAAGAAGTAGTAGGTATATATACTAAGGGTGATAATAGGATAATCAGCATTTAAGAAAGAAACTAACCGGGTTCAGCTGAACCGGTTTTCCCAAGACAGAAGAAATGGATCACTCGAGTACTACAATGGAATTCTCAAGTACAAAAGGGAAGACTACTCGAGTACTGTAAGGAGATTACTCGAGTAATAAGGGAAAATTACTCGAGTACTGTAAGGGACTTCTCGAGTACTAACAGAAAGGCTTCTCGAGTACAAAAGGGAAGACTACTCGAGTTCTACAAAAGGCTACTTGTTGGGTACATTGGAAAATGTGTACCTGATTTGGACAAGTCAAACTTAGCTCAATGATATACATCAAGGTGTATTTGATGTTATTTTAAGTTTATATGTGTAGGTTAAGAATGTACTGAAATGCAAAGAAAGATTTCTAAGTCCATATGTCGACACCTGAGGAAGCTGTGTCGACACTTCAGTAAGATTGTGTCGACACTTGGAAATGGCTGTGTCGACACCTCAGTGAATTTGTGCCGACACCGGGAGGCAGTGTCGATACACAGAAATAGTCAGTCGACATCAACTGTGTCGACACCAAGAGGCTGTGTCGACACACTGAGGCAGAGTCGACAACAACTGTGTCGACACCTGAAGGCAGTGTCGACACACGCTATGTTCTGAATCTACATCAACTGTGTCGACACACGGGACTTGTGTCAACACACAGCTGAGTCTAGACCAAGTTGATTGCTGATGAATGGTGAAGTGTTTGTGTTGACACAAATAATCAGTGTCGACACATTCTCAAGAAGCAGTATCAAGAAGCTGTGTCGACATCAAGACAGCTATGTCGACACCACCAAAGTCTGTGTCGACACTTAAGTCACTTGTGTCGACACATATTGACAGATGGTCTCGACACATATTGACAGATGGTCTCGACACATATTTACAGATGGTCTCGACACTTTATGACAGACAGACTCGACGCTTTGCTGACAAAGACAAAGGCTCAAGATCTGTTTGATGTCTTGACAGCTGTGAGTTACAACAAGTTTATGGAAGCTGTCAGACTTGTCAGAAGTTAGTTATAAACCGGATCAGTCGGTTACCATGGATGAAGTCTATAAATAGATGGATTCAGAAGAAGGATGAAGATATAGATAATAATTAATTGTCACCACTAACACAATTAGAGATTGATCTCTGATCAAGAAAGTACAAGTCACAAAGAAGAAGATCTTCGTAAGAAGATCTAAGGAGACATTCTGAAGTGATCATCCACTCAGATTCAGTCTAAGTTGAATTCAATCTAGAATTCAGAAGTATCTTCAAGAGGTTTGGAAAGAGAGAGTTCCAGCTATTTGAAGTCAAGAAGGAGACAATCACAGGTCTCTCAAGAAGCAGATACTGAACTATTCTGTCAAGAAGATTCAGATCTATTTCTGAAATCTAAGGAGAAAACTGTCAGTCAGTGATATTCAAAGGAAATCAACCCAACTAAGTTCAGATTCAAGAAGCTTTGAAGAAAGCTAAGATCAAGTTGATTTCAGCCATCAGCCTATTCAAGAAGCTGATCAAGAAAGTTCTTATCCCTTCTCTCTCAATAGGGGTAAGAGGTTATAAAATTTCTTATCAAATTTTGTAGGATCTATTCATAGATCTGAGTTGTAAGCCTGTTTTTATAAAGGCTGAGTGTAGGAGATTTGTTCTCTAAGTGGTAGGGCTGTTTATGCCTGAGTTATAGGAGAAGGTATTCTCTGAGTTGTAGGCCTTGTGGCAAGGCTGAGGTAGGGCTTGTTAGCCTGAGTTGTTGGAACCTTATAGGGTTCTGAGTTGTAGGAATCCTTCTGGATTCTGAGCTGTAGGATCTGAGGATCTGAGTTAAAGGAAGAAGTTAGGCCGAATCTAGCACACTGCTAGATAGGTGAAGGGGGAAAGTGAATGTACCCAGATCTTGGGGAACCACTATAAATTCTGTGTGCAATCTGTGAATTGTGTAGCTGTAGAATCTGTGATTGTGTGTGCTGAGTGTTGGCCTGATGCATGTTGCTTCTGGGTGATTGTAGTGATGCTGAACTTCAGATCCTTTGTCTAAACGGGCTAACGGTCGTGGACATCCACACTAGGGCGTTCTCCTTCTGGTATGACAATACGCCGGTGAGGGGGAACTGGACCAACATGCCCCCCGAGTGTTGTCCCTTCTGTCATGCAGGCAGCTTCCCCCGCCATTGTTTTTAGTTATGAGTACGGTTGTGTTGAGAGTACTGTCTTTTGAGGATGCTGGGAACTCGTTTCCCACAGACGACGCCAAACTGTTGCGGACTAACTCGACGTCCCGGTCGGATCGGAATTCTTGGACCATCTTAGCTCTCGGAACGGTCGAGCGCGCACACAGACAATGAAAATGGAAAGTTGACAAGGTAATTTTTTTGACGTGGAAAACCCCGGAAAGAGGTGAAAAATCATGTGGCCGGATCTGTGCCGACCAAACCTCCACTAGATTTCAGTGTTATTACAAGTTTTTTCAAGAACTCGAGGGCGACATGCCGCCTCTCGTTACAATTACTAGGGAGAGAGAGAACCTAGAGGGTGACAGGCCACCACTCACAGAGCTAATTATTTCTTCGAGTGCTGCGGGGAGCGATGCGCTCGTTGTATTCTGGAGTCTTCTAATAATTCCTGGAGACGGAAGTAGCTTGCTGTAAACGTTCAGATGCCTGATGCTTCGAAGCTCGGAGGTGCGCTCAGTGCATGTTATCTTCCGCTTCTTGTCTCTGATTGTCTTTTGAAGAAGTGTCGTTTGGTTATCTTATCGGCAGACTGAGCGCGTGTTCTTGAGCGCGTAGGGCGCTTGTTGGCAAAGATCTTGTTGGGCGCTTGCTGTAGGAGAGCGCACGAAGCACTAAATGAAAGAGGGCGCGTGAAGCGCTTGCTGATAAAGAGAGCGCGATGGGCGCTTGTTGGAGAAGAGCGCGTGGAGCGCTGAGGGAAGAGACTTGTGCAAGGGAGCATCTTGTGTGATAACGCGCGGGACCGTGCAGGGGAGAGACGAGCGTGATAACGTGCAGGTGGCGGCGCGCGCGAGAGCGCGCAAGGAGGCGGTGTGTGCGGGAGCGCGCAAGGAAGAAATGCGCGCGGGAGCGCGCAAGGAGGTGACGTGCGCGGGAGGGCACAAGGGAGAAATGCGCGCGGGAGCGCGCAAGGGAGAAATGCGCGCGGGAGCGCGCAAGGGAGAAATGCGCGCGGGAGCGCGCAAGGAGGTGTCGTGCGCGGGAGGGCGCAAGGGAGAAATGTGCGCGGGAGGGTGCAAGGGAGAAATGCGCGCGAGAGCGCGCAAGGAGGTGGCGTGCGCGGGAGGGCGCAAGGGAGAAATGTGCGCGGGAGGGTGCAAGGGAGAAATGCGCGCGGGAGCGCGCAAGGGAGAAATGCGCGCGGGAGGGCGCAAGGGAGAAATGCGCGGGAGCGCGCAAGGGAGAAATGCGCGCGGGAGGGCGCAAGGGAGAAATGCGCGCGGGAGCGCGCAAGGGAGAAATGCGCGCGGGAGCGCGCGCGGGAGAAATGCGCGCGGGAGCGCGCAAGGGAGAAATGCGCGCGGGAGCGCGCAAGGGAGAAATGCGCGCGGGAGCGCGCAAGGGAGAAATGCGCGTGGGAGCGACGGCGGCGGCCATTGTAAATTGTTGGCGGCGGACGGCGGCGGTCGGAGGCGGTCGGCTGCGAGCGACGGCGGCGGCCGACGGTAGTTGTTGAGCGACGGCGGCGGCGAGCGATGGCGGTGGGCGGCGGTGGTCGGCGGGCGACCGGCGGCGAGCGACGGGGGCGGCCGGCGGTAGTTGTTGAGTGGGAGGTCACTATGATCTCTCCTATTATGATGGAGATCATGGGGGGAGAGGGTTGACTAGTCAAAACCATGATCTCCTCAATAGGAGGGATCATGGGGGAGATGGCTAAGTGCACACCCATTCTTATATAAATGGGACTCAATCCCATCAGTCATGATACATGCTCTTGTATTCTTCTGATTGAAATTATGGATTGTTGAATGTTAGCGGGTATGTTTGCGTGGAAAATTGGTAACCCGGACGACGTGGGTGTGTTATACCTGTGGCGGAAAAACTGGCAGACCATATGAAAATAGGCCTTGTTGCAGGTGCTGCCCAAACTTTGGCTGATAGGGCTGCTCGTCTTGTTGAAAACATGTGTTATTATAGGCCAGAGGACAAGCTAATTCTGGGCATTGTAAATTACGTCCCGGTGATGGTTGAATTTGTGGTTCTTGTGTGGGATAATTTTGTTGATATCTTGATTCTTGTGGCTGACCCTTCGAGGGATTCGTCGAAGGACGATTAAAATCTGTAGCTGGTGGTGGTTCGCCTGATGATGAAAAGTCTTCTTGGTAGCTTGGCTGTGAAGAAGTTGAGGCATCTGGAGCAGGATTCTGAGCCGAGAACCGTTGTGCACGTTTCCCTTTTTCGACAGAAACTGAGGGTGTGGCCAAGATAGCGACGGAACGTTGAATTTTTTTTGAACTTCTAATCTATGTCACGTTTCAATTCATTTCGAACTAGAGAAATGTTGGCATCAAATGCTTCTTGGCATACATCCAATTCTGACAAGAATTCCTCTCAAAGATATTGCAAAGTTGGCCCCTTTTTCTGCCTTTTCCTTGTCCTTGAAGGATCCTCCGGCCTTCTAAGTGAACGAAAATGAGCGAAAACTCAACGAGAGCACCGAACACAACGAGAGCACTGATATTACGACCTTCAACAGCGACCGTCGGCGGATCCTATTCCGGTGAAGGCCGTAACTCCCTTCTAAGAACTAACGAGTAACTCTTTAAACTAATAATACCATTTATTCATAATCATTAATTAATGTTTACAAATTACAACTATTTATAACCTTTTTATCTACCCGTTACAAACAAATAGGCAGTTAGCCGTTACAATATTCTAGAAGGGATTTTCTATCCATTAGATTGTTGGCGTTGCTTTTCATGATAAGCTCTGGGCTGTCCGATTTCCTGGAGTGCGAATAGCCTTATCTTTTGATCTGTGCCGTTGAGTGTCACTTGATTAAATCCTTGCCCTTGAATCATTGTAGAGGAATGACTTTTTGGCATTTTGCAGCTCGAATTACTCTATTTTGGCACTTTGCAGTTTTGAATTACTCTATTTTGGCACTTCGCATCTTGAATTTTTAAAATTGTCATTTTGCATCCACTAATTACATATTTTTGGCATTTTGCACCATAAGGCTGAAATTTAAGAGGTATTTAGTTCCGGGCACCATTCAAAAATGTTCATTTTGACACTTTGCACCCCGAACTACCTTATTTTTGAATATTTACAAAGGGGTTTTTGCCACTTTGCACCCCTGAAAATATCACTTTTGGCATTTTGCACCCCCAATATTTAAATATTGCACTTGCACCTTCCATTTATCATATTCTTGACACTTTGCATCATAAGCCTTTGAATTCAGCTATCAGAAATTACGTTTGCTAGGGTACAAAATGTCAAGAATATGAGAATGAGCGGTGCAAAGTGCTCAAAATGATATTTTCGGAGGTGCAAAGTGTCAAAAGGTCATTTACAAAGTGCCAAAAATATGTAATTAGAGGGTGCAAAGTGCCAATTTTAAATATTCGAGATGCAAAGTATTAAAATAAGGTAATTTGGAGGTGCAAAATAACCAAAAAAAAAAAAAAAAAAAAAAAAACCCTAGAGAAATAGTACGGCTACGCATAAGTACCAAATTATGGGACCGAATTGAAGATGAGGCCATGAAAATGCTCCAGTGCTAGATCGGAGATGAATGCGACCGCCCTCACAGTGCTCGCCTCTTCAGTTCTGAAGGAGATGGATGAGGCCATGAAAATGCTCCAGTTCTGAAGGAGAAACCTTCGGAAGTGGCCATCGTTTCTGTGCCCTGCCGAGGAAGTTCGCTCTCATTAGGGTTTTCGTGCTCGACACCACATGCAGCCCAGCTATATGCTAGCGCGAAAGTTGCTCTTCCACGGTGCAGCTGCTCTAATGGCGGAGAAGCTGACGCGTACGAGCTGTTGGCTCTTTGCTCTGCTGAGGAAGGTCAATCTCATGACGCAGATCCACGGATCTGGTAGCATCCAAAGCCGGCATTTCCCTCAGATTCGGAAACATCGACCGTACCTCCTCGAAGATCTTGCGATGCGGATCCTGTAGGAGCTTAATCGAGTGCTCCAAAGACGCAAGATCCACACCTTCAGCTGATCAGAGCTACTGAAGGATCACGCTCGTCATAGAGGAAGAAGAACCTCTGTTAGCAGACGACGAAATCAAACAGCTCGAGTTCTCCGATTTGTCCAGAACAGAGACTTGCGAACATAGCCCTGATCTCGGGAAATCTGGTTCCGCTTCAATAGATCCAGCGCATCCTGGAGGTTTGGCGAGTGCTGATTTTGGGGGAGCAAATTCAGATCGCTTGGAGAGAGCAGGCGGGGGGAAATATGGTTCTGCTTCAGGAGATCCACCGCATTATTTTTTTAAACAAACGTTTTTAATTTGCATTGAAGAATACAATATAATTTTGTGACTTTATGTCTTTCTCAGTTAAGGGCAAGGCCAGGAAGGTTGTTTCAGCACAAAGGCTATGGTTTATGATCCTTAAATCACAAGTTGAGACTGAACCCCCTATATGTTATATAAGGTTTTTTTTTTCCCTTGAGCAATTTTGTTAATCTTTTCTGCTGCCAACTCTTCACCATTGTCCTAATTGCAAAGTTCCTTTGAAGGATTCTTGCAATAGGAAAAGCAGTCAAAACAATCTTGGAACAATCAAGTCCTCAAAGGATCACATATAGGGAGTTCCAGTCTCAATCTGTGATTTAAGGATCGCAAATCATAGTCTTTGTGCTGAAATAACCTTTCTTGCCTTGCCCTTAAATAAGAAAGGAATAAAGTCTCAAAATTATATTGTATTCATCAATGCAAAGTATGAACATTTGTTTAGAAAAATAATGCGAGGTACCTCTTTTTCATATTTTGGGCACAGGTTGTTGAATTCTTCACCCCATCAATCAGCCAATCCAGGGGCTAAGCCATTTGGGCAAAAAAGTTACTATTTTTCATTGCTTTGGACCCTATAGAGTCACCAGTCCTGATGAAACTGCCGTTTGCAATTTGGCATTGTTTGCTTTACCTCGATTTGTGAGAGAAAAGGCAAGCTCTCATGATCTTCCTTGGCGAGTTCAAGAAAACGCGTATAATATAATTCCCGGGCTACTCTCGATGTTGAAATCTGTCGGGTTATTTGCAGGGTATCCCTATAGAGTCACATCCATCCAAGTTGGCTGGAAGCATTTGATCGAACAATAGATTTTTATTTTATTTTGAGAAGCTAGCTGAGGTTTGGCTACCTTTTGTTACAGCCACACTTATTTTTAGCCTCTTTATCAACAACTTCATTTTTTTCTCTTCTTGTTTTTGAAGGTGACTGGAGTAGTTTCTGAGAACCTCAACAAGATAATTAACATAAACTATTGCCCTGTTGAAACTGCTAGGAGATCTAACCTATGACATAGACCAATTGGCATTGGGGTTCAAGGTTTGTCTGATACTTTCATTTTACTTGGTTTAGCATTTGATTCCCAGAGGTGATTTTTATTTTGAAAGAGTTGTCTTATTATTTTTAAACGGGTTACTGTATATACGCGCGACGCGTTTTTTGGGTATATATGCGCAAATGGAAAAAACACTTATATGCGTGCATTTTTTTGAAAAGTGTTCAACACGTTGAGATCTACAACTTTCATATTAAACACTTTTCCTAAAACTGCACGGTTTAAGAGTATTTTGAATAGGTGCGAAACTTGGCGTAACTATCGCTAAAGTTACGCATCGTTATTTTCGGACGGAAAAACACCTATATGCGTGAGTTTTTTGGAAAAATGTTCAATATGAAAGTTGTAGATCTCGACGAGATCTACAACTTTCATGTTGAACACTTTTCGAAAAAATGCACGCATATATGTGTTTTTTTCATTTGCGCGTATATACCCGAAAAACGCGCAGCTCGTTTTTCCATATAACCGATTTTTAAATCTGTATAATTTATATGATTTATTGTTTTGTTTGTTATTTATATTTTTTCTAAAGGTCCAACAATTGAACAAGGACATTTTTGAGACCATTTATTACCATGCTTTGGATGCTTCTTCTGAACTTATCTCCAGAGATGGTACTTATGAAACATATCAGGGAAGTCCAGTAAGTAAGGTATGCCCTAACAAAGTGAAACATTTATCAGAGATGATTTGGCTCTCCTTATTTAATGTAATTATGTTATGGTAATGTCAAATATAAGTTATAAAGTATAAACACTGCTCCTTTTGCCAAAATAACATTGGTCACCTATGCTGGTTTGGTTGTTCAAATCATAATATATGTCATTTAATCAGATAAAAGTGTTTTTCATGCTGTTCCTACATATGACATGATGCATTATGAATGTTTTCTTCAGGGCATTTAAAGGCCATTTACAAGTACATACCATCCATATAGGTATGGCCATGTCAACAATAGTTCTTTGCTTCACGCCTTCACCTCCCACACAGTTCTGATCAAACATTTTTGTTAACATTAGTGAGATTATTACTAAAGATAGGGCACAATGGCGAGAAAGGATCCATATAGCCGACCCCACTATAGTGGGATAAAGGCTTGAGTGTTGTTATTGTATTGTAAAATTAACAAAAATGTTTGATTAAAACTTTGTGGGAGGTTGATACATTACAGTCGTATCAAGATCAAAGAAATGAAATTGCTTTGCGTTAAACAACAAAAGATACAATTGAGAAACAAGTTCTCGCCAAGTATCCGGAGGCTTGGTCCTCTTTGACACTTCACTCTCCAAGAGAGCCCAAACCTAATACTTCAAAAGGGTGATTATCTAAGGATACTGTCACTCCTATATATTGGCGAGTGGGGAAATATAAAGTACAGTAATGCCCATGGCCATGGGCTACATAAACTAATATCAACGAGTATCGGCCACATTGTATCAGAGGTGAAGCAGAGAACTATAGTTGACATGCCCATAGGAGGATGCTACATTGATCAGAGCCAGAGCCTGAATATACATATGGAACCCGATTTTGGAAAACTGACTTCATTGCACTTCTATGCCTGGTCTAAGGTACAGTTGCAAAATGATATTATAAGCTATATTTTTTATATTCTTCTGAGTTTAATCCTTTAGATATATATTTTTCATTTCAATTGTAGGGCCTTAAAACGGGCATGTATTATCTTCGAGCAGCTGATGCAATCAAGTTCACAGTGGATACTTCGCTTCTCTCGGTAATTGTTTGACACCTGATTCTATTTCCATACTTCGTAACTCTAATCTGTTGCTCTGACATTATGGGTGCTACAAGGATTGCAGACAATACTTTTTTAAAAAAAATAGGACACAAATATGGCATTGACATTACAAAAAAATAGTATATTTTTAAGGTGATTATATGGGCAGACCTATTTACGCTGCTGGCAAACCAAAAATTCTAAAAATAAGTCTTTTTTCTCCTCAAACCCACTAGTGGCAGCCTATGTTGCACTGACACCGACACGGGACACGCAATACGACACGACTCGCGACTCGTAAATTCTCAAAAAATATCATATTTCAAAACACGTATATTAAATATTTAATTTTTATAATTGTGAAAATCTTAAAACATTTAACAAAAAATTAAAAATGAACAAATAACAAATATTTAAATAAACTAAGATATGTTTAAATATTTACTCATCAAATATTCAAATGCAAAAATTAACCAAAGATCAAAAAATAATATAACATTAACACATTACCTCTTCTTATAGTTTTTTCACTTCAAATAGATCACTTCTTAAGTTTTTTACATACTTTTCAATTTCTTTTCGACCAATGATTAACAAATGTGCTTTTACTTTTGTATATGAATTTATAAAATATTTTTCACAAAAATTGCACTTCCAAGATAATTGCCTCCCGCCTCACCATGAGTAGCTAGCTTAGGGACACGCGTGTCCGATTGAGAGGGACACGCGTGTCCGATTGAGCGGGACATGCGAGTCCCGCGTGAGCCAGTGTGTCGGACTTCCGACACGAGTGTCGGAGAGTCGGATGAGTGTCGGAGAGTCCGACACTGACACGCTGGGCATTTTGAAGTGTCGGTGCTTCATAGGTGGCAGCCCAATAATCTCTTCCCGGTGAAACACCATAACGCTCCCTTCCTTCCCGCGATCTACCTCCATGAACCATTGTCGGCGCCTGCTGTCGGATTTTGTTGAATCGAGTTTCTCTGATCATTGAAACAACCACAGTCAATCACCGATTACGAGCCAGAACAGGACGCCGCCGCCATCAGAATCATGATGCTTTCCCGCAACATCTGTTATTGGCTATTGAAACAAAGGTCGCTGGCTACTGTGGATAGTATTCCGATTGGAACTCAGCATACTGCAAAATATACGGATCAATAATTAATATTTGAAAAATCATTAAATTGCATAGTTCACCAAATTTTGTTGTTAGAATGGTTAAATTGAATTTCAGCATAATTCTACACAGATTTCATGAAGTTCCATATAAGAAGGAAATTAGAAGGCAAACATTGCAGCCGCTCTTAATAAATAAAATTCACAACCTTTTATTCATCATGAATGTTTCTATTTATTTTTCTTTCGACCACTTGAGCTCTTATAGCTACCATTAAATTCACTTGACTTGTCTTTTCTGGCATTTGTGCGCATAATCTCTTGTTTG
Organism: Platanthera zijinensis; assembly: GCA_039513925.1. Taxonomy (NCBI): domain Eukaryota; kingdom Viridiplantae; phylum Streptophyta; class Magnoliopsida; order Asparagales; family Orchidaceae; genus Platanthera; species Platanthera zijinensis. Next base: position 145,662,876 of record CM077094.1, on the reverse strand, counting down.
TTTTACTATTGCCCCAGATTTTTTTAGTCATGTTGATGTCTCTACCTTGATGTGGAGTAATTTTATTGTTCCAAAGGAAAATTTCGAAAAAGTTAAAGATATTTGGCTCCGTTTGGCACGGTGATGATGGCGGTCATGAACATGAGGGTTAAATTGTCATTCGTTAATGGGGCACCTAAGAAATTTCATTCACTTTTATGTTCAAAGGGATGATGTTTCTTAGGTGAACCTTAACGAATGACGGTTTAACCCATGCATTTACAACTGCCACCATTGTGCCAAACGGAGCCAAAAAATATATAAAAATCCACATGAAATTGTTGATTATACTTGGATATTATTAAATTATAGAAAAATATTAAAATAAAAAGTACATATTTGTATGTTCTTTCCTGAATTCTTTGTGCATTATGCAGAACAATGATCAACCAGAGGAAAATAATGTACAAGATAGTATTGCACAAGTTACTTGCTCTTTTGACAATAGAGATTCCTGCCTAGCTTGTGGAAGCTAACCTCTTTGCTGCCAGTTTAAACCCCCTTCCAAGTGCTGAGGCCACATCTTCAAGTAAACATCTTTGCTGACATGACTTATAAGTTGAACCTTGAATCATCTTGCCTCTTCTTCATAGTTGAGTAATTGTTAAAGTTTCTAATACAGAAGCTAGTGAACTGCTGCAAATCCATGATGCTCTTATAAAGATATGCTCATTATCCATGACTTTTATTTGCATATTTTGGCTTTCCTATATTACAAATCTCGCCGTGCAGGAGCCGCAAAGCTCAAATCATGAAGTACAGCAGTCTCGGGTGTATAATCTGGAGTTGCAGGAGGCTGTCAAGAGGCTTCTTAAAGACGCGGATGAGCGGAAATAAAGTGGAGTGTGCATTTTATAGTTTTTGTGTTGTACTTTGTACATATGGTATGTATGTGTGTTTGTGAAAACACTTGTGTTGATGCGATATCGTGGGGCGAGACAAGCTGCAGCCTCTGAGCTTGCAACCCGGATCGTCTTTGTTTCTATTGCAACGGAGTGGTTGTGTCTGTAAGGAGGGGAGGGTTGTAACACCTCAAATTTCAATTTGGAGTTCAGACTGGGTGACACGGCCTGGGATACGGGCGTGTCCCAGGGCGTGTCCAGCTTTGGGTACTCGGCTGTGTCGTGAGAGCCTGAAAAAAATGAAGTCCACAGGCGTTGAGAGGCGACACGGCCTGGGACACGGACGTGTCCCAGGGCGTGTCCTGCTCGGGTTGGAAACCGAGTGGCGTTGAGTGACGTTGAGTGTGAAACACGGCCTGTGACACGGGCTTGTCACAGGGCGTGTTCGACACACGACTAAGGACACGGGCGTGTGCCTAGGCTGTGTGCTTCTCGGGAGAGTTGGTCCTGTGTCGAGCGAGGAACACGCCCCTCAACAAGGGCGTGTACCCACTGATACGGGCGTGTCAGGGGCTTGACACGGGCGTGTCTCAGCCAGTGTTCTTGTCTGGGTAAGTCGGTCCGTGTACCACTTGCAGTACATGGCCTATGACTCGGGCGTGTCACAGTCAGCCCAAAAAGTTGACTTTTCAACCGATTTGTGGCCGTTCGTTTCCCTCATCATAGATCTAATGGCCCAGGGTATTTCCAGCTGGGTTTATCTCCGGGATTGGCTTGAAGTTGTCATTCAAACTTAGGTCTTTCTCTTTTTAAAGAGAAGAGAGAGAGGAGAGCTTGGAGGAGGAAGAAGGAGAAGCTTTCCGGCCGCCGATGAAGCTTCAGTGGTCTTACTCGAGATCTGAAGCCAACGTTGTGGAGGCAAGGCCGTCGCGGTGATTTCCATCCAGCTAGTTTCTTCATGGCTCTGAATCGATCGTCAAGGGTAACGGTCTCCTTCTTGGACAAGTGAAGTCTTACTTTATGCATGTGCATGTGATCCTCCACCAAGAGGTGGAAAGCGTAAGCGATCCAGCGGTTGAGTCTGCATCTAGATCCAGAACGGTGTAGTATGAAATAGGCATGCTGTGTGAAGCTCATCTGGACTAGTAGTCTGGATTGGTGATGCTGCGAACCGGAGAGGGCTCCGTGTATAAATCGGTTAGCCTGCGGAGGAGGTGAGGACGATTGTGAATTGTGAGAAGGATGCTTTGCATAGCTCCTTTGGTTGGATGCTCGACACGAGCTGGTTGATGGATTGGAAAGCGGCACTGTGTGCCGGTGTTATGAGATGGATTGCGGACACCTCTGAGTGGGTGGGCGCGAGAGGCCTCCGACGTGTGTTTGGAGGCTGATGCCCATGTCCAACAAGTGTGATGCTAGGATCGGGTGAGCAGTCGATGGGTAGCATTGCAAATGGAGGGTTTCGGACCTTCCCGACGTTTTGCACTACGCGTGTAGGTCGATGGATAGTGCTCACAGTTACCGTGAGGTGATTGCCTCTGCGTGAGCCGGGTGCGTGAAGTCTCCGACGTGTGTTTGGAGGCTTATGCCCGACCAACAAGCTAAACATCTCTAATCGGTGGTGGAACCTAGAGCATTTCGGTACATCGTAATCGTGCCCTGAGTGTACGGAGTGTAACACCCCCGAAACTCAAAAGAGGGTCAGGTGACGTTTTAAGCCAAGTCTGGGTTTTGGAGCAGGTGTCACGGGCGTGTTTGGCCACGAGTCATGTGGTCGGCGTTTTGACGATCGGCGATCGTCGAGTTGAGGCACACGGCCTGGGACATGGGCGTGTCCCAGGGCGTGTCACGCTAGGGAGTTTTCTGAGTCATGCACACGGGCCATGACACGGTCACAGACACGGGCGTGTCGGGTGCCGTGTCGCATGCCGTGTCCTCCTCGGGAAGCAAGTGTTAGCAGTTGCACACGGGGCGTGACACGGGTCGTGACACGGCCGTGTCGCATGCGACACGGGCGTGTCACGAGGCCGTGTCGAATGCCGTGTGCTGGTTATCGCGTCGGTCGAGACGGCGAATGGGCGACACGGCCCTGGACACGGGCGTGTCGCAGGCCGTGTTTGGCCCAGATTTTGTAAAATTGGGCTGAATCGCAGCCGTTCGATTTTCTTGATTTGGGATCCGACGGTTCAGGGCTGTTGTTGGCATGTTATATCCGGGAATAGGGTTATGAAACCCTCATTTCACTTGGGCTTTATCTCTCTAAGATCTAGAGAGAAGGGAGAGCTAGGAGGAGGAAGAAGACCAAAGATCCGGTCACCGGCGGAGCTTTGGAGCTCCAAATCACGATCCGAGTCCGGATCCGCGAAGGCGAGGCCGATACGGTGCTTTCCATCCGACTAGATCGTCATGGCGCCGAGGAAAAGCGCAAGGGTAACGATTCTCTTCTTGAGCATGTGAAGCTCTTCTTCCTTTGCATGGGAAAACCCCTCTCTCGCGAGTGTGCGGCGAGATTGTGGTATTCCTTGGCGTAGATATGTAAAGTCCCCCTTGTTAGAGTCCGGAATCGTAGTACGGACATAGGCATGATGTGTGAAACCTACCCGGACGTGTTGGTCTGGATCGGTGATGATTTGTTGTGCATTTTTAGCCGGAGAAGACTCCGAGCGTTTTGATTGTTTTTTGGGTTGCTATGCGGTAGAATGCATCAGGGAATCTGGGGGATTAACCCCGAGGTGCACCCGGAAATCTAGACGGAAACGCATTTCTGTCATACCGGTAGCCTGTGAGCCAACCGGGTACATAGCGGGGCTATGTACTGTGTTTGAACGGTATTTGGGATTGGGGAAGCTTAGTCCGCGTCAAAGGGCAATTGACAACGGCGGGGTGAGCAACGGATTGGTGGACCCCTACCCGCTCCACCTGCTCGGTTAAAGCGACCTAAAGTTTTACGTGGGACTTACCGAGGTTTGGAGATCGAGTCTATGCTACGGCCGAAAGGACTAAATTCTCACGAGGTTGCCATCCTGGGGGTGGTGGCGGAGTCAAAGACCGGACGGGGTTCGGACTGGCCCGCCGAGTAAGTGCCCTGAGAGCACGGGGTGTACGGCCGTGTGAGCGTGCACCTGTGATGTGATGCTTATTTCATTATGTTGCTTGTTTTGCTAACAAGTGCAGGGAAGAAGTTTTGTCGCCCCGGTTTAGGGGCGGAATCGTTATAATTTGGTCAGCATAGCTGACTGTTGCCTTTGTTTACCACCGTGCAGTGGATTGTTGCTTGCAGGTGCTGCGGAGCCGAGAGATAAATAGCGGGCTAAAGCCCGAGTTGCTGTGCCGGCCCTCGAAGGCCAAGTTTTGAGTGTTTTCCCTTTTTTGTACTCATGTGTGACCGGTCTGCGTGCCGAAGTTTGGAAGACACCATTTATTAAGCAAACTCTTGTAAGGCTATAAGGCTAGTATTCGTGTATTAATCATTCCTTTGTTTTTGGTTTAGTGGACATTCATACTAGCAGGGTTTTTAATTGTGCAACTTAATAATTGCTTCCGCTAGGTGCTGTGTAGGACGTTGTGATTGGTTGAATGGTTTCAATGCCTAACCAACCGGTCTGTCCGTGGTATATGGCGTCGGGCCACGGCCGGACCTACTGTTATATACTATGTGACGGATAGGGGTGTTACAAATTGGTATCAGACTACTGGTTTCGATCAAGCTTAAATGAATTCGTGGACAAATTCACTTTAAGGGGTGGTGAGGACATGTGTGTGCGTCATCGTTATAACATGAAAAGAACCCATGAATGTCCACTTAGGAATGAAAGTACACATGTTTGAGGAACCTGCGTGTTCTTATAATTGTTTTTTGCAATTTTGTTCATTTACTTATGGTGTTTTGAACGGCTATAGGTGTCCGGAAGTGGAGCGTGGCAGTCTGAACACGCATTTGCTGAGCAAAGTTCTGTACCAAATAACGTTCCTGAGACCCCTACGTCTTTGGAAACCATAAGAAGGGTGGTTGAAGCGGTGTTCGATGTGACCAACGCACAACATGGGAGTAATGTGCAACCCTTTGTCCCTGAGTTGGCCCCAACATCGGGCGGTATGTTGGAGCAAAGGGCATTTGGGGGTCCATTAGAGCAGCAAATGAGCATGACTGTGGTGCAGGGAGCGCATTCAGTTGACGCATATTTGCAGACGTTCCTTATGTTAAGGCGCCACCCAGGCTTTGAATGGGAAAGCGAGCAATCTATAGTTGATAGATTTTATAACGGTCTGCGCAACGAGTTGCGTATCCTACTGCTAGGACCAAAGTTATTGGAATTCCGAGCTTTGGTGGAGTCGGCCAGAGCTTTGGAGGTGGAGTTGGGGAAAACTCACCAAGTACCAGTGAATAGGGTACCAAACCCTACAGATCCTATAAGGACTGTCTATTGTAAGACGCTGAGTAAAGATGCTAAATCATCTATTAGCTAAACCAATTACAATTGTTATTCTTGTGGCAAGAAATGGCACCTCGCCAGAGATTGTTGAGAGAGTGCTCAAAAGACAATGAAAGTTTTGGCAGGAGCAGTTGAAGCCTCTGGTGTAAAGGAAACGATGTTTAAAATGCCAACCTCAAAATCTAGGTACCGTATGTGGCATAAGAAGGCTAGGAGGTCGGGGCTAGTCCCTTCCTCTAGCACATCCGGAGCGACTACAGTTCAAACCTCGGATGCATGCTTTGCTTGTGGAAAGCCGGGGCACTATGCCCGGGATTGTCGAAGTGGACGCCTAATGTCCGAAAAGAAGCCGGGGGAGATATCTGTAAAGAAAGGCAAGGCGGTGGCGTCCACCGCATCGCTGTTTACTTTGGCCCAACCGGGAGTGAACATCCTTGTCAAGCAGGAGGCCATGTGGCTGACCGTCGGGATGTCAGGTATGGTTCTTCTTGTTAGCAAACTAGTTCCTTATGCCGGATACCTTATGCGTGGTAACGTAGATGTACAACCCTGTATCCGCCGAGTGGGCCCACGGAGGCCAGACCGGACCGGTCCAGACCGCCTCGCGGCCGGGCAGGGTTCACCGCCGAGCTCGGACTCGGCAGATCGTCGTACCGAGCTCGGGGATCGTCGGGCCGAGCTCAGGGTCTCGCCAGCCGAGCCCGCACTCGCCGAAGCGGAGCTGCTCGCCAGCCGAGCCCGCACTCGCCGAAGCAGAGCTGCTCGCCAGCCGAGCCTGCACTCGCCGAAGCGGAGCTGCTCGCCAGCGGCCATCCCGCCCCAGGTGGTTTGCCCCTGGCCCCTCATAACAACGGAGTTTGGCTGTTGGCAGACCAGCCCAAGGGGGCTTTCAGTAATTTCAGACCAGTAGAGGTAGGCTATTTGCAGGCCGTTTTCAGTTCTCTATAAATAGGATCCAAGGGGTATCTCAGAAGGCACGCTTACGAATTCTCAGGCCACCTAGCGCTTTCTGAGGTACCTTAGCCCGACAATCGGCTAAGGAGGGGAAGTGCTCTAAGATCTTCCGGGTGTGTGGTGGGACCTCCCCGCCGGGCCTTTGGTCTAGTCCTTGGTTCTTCACTTTCTTATCATTTTCTTGCAGGAGCGAAGTAGGTGTGCGGCCACTCCTTCCCCAAGGGTCGAACTCCACAAAGACAGGTTTTCCGGTTTCAACATTTTGGTGCGGTGAGCGTGGAGCGTGGTCAGCAGAGAAAATCTTCTGCAGGTTCGATGACCGGAGAAGAAGGACAAGGATCAGGCAGGGGCAGCTCGCCACCCCCTCCCCCGCCCCCGGCGACGGGTGTGCCAGCAGAGCTTAGGGAAGAGATCCTCGGGCTCGTCAGGACCGCACTCGGCATGCGAGCTGAGAGTGCGACACCAGCAGTCCCGGTGGTCGCCGCTCCCGCGCTCGGCGACGACGCGCCGCTCAGGCGACCAGGGAAGGAACCCGTCGAGAGGGGCGAGCGCGAGTTCCAGGGGCGAGTCCTATTCCCCGGCTCGGCTGCCGAGTACCACTTCGGCGAGACAGCAGGGAGGGAGTTCCCATCTCGCCCGGCTGAGGGGGGAGCCCCTTCAGCGAGTTCGTCTCTTCAGCCCCAGTTCCAGAGGGGTTCTGTGAGCCGGAGATGTCCTATTACTCCGGAAGGGGGGACCCAGTCCACCACATCCAGTGGTTTGAGGACATGGTCTCTATCCGGCAGATGTCGGATGGCTTTAAGTGCCGACTCTTCGCCATCACCCTCAGGGAGAAGGCGAGAGAGTGGTTTCATCAACTCCCGACCGGGTCCGTCTACTGCTTTGAGGACCTGCGACGGGGGTTCATGCTGAGATTCACCACTTCCAGGAAGAGGAAGAAGGAGGCGGAGTCTTTGTTCCGCGTCAAGCAGAGGGTGGGGGAAACTTTGGGAAGCTATCTGGACAGGTTCCAGGAGGAACTGTCCTAAGTCCAGGAGATGCCGGGACGCACCATGATGGTGGCCTTCACCCTGGGTCTCCAGTCCGGGTTCTTCGCGATGGAGTTGAAGAGATCACCTCCAGTGTCTTTTGAGGCAATCTTGGAGAGGGCGGCCAGAGAAGCTGATATGGAGGCAGCGCACCCAGAGTTTGCGCGGAGGTTGGCCAAGTGGGCCGTAGAGGAGGATAGGCCAAGGGGGGGGGGGCGAGCTCAGGAGGAGAGGAGGGCTGAGCTTCGGCAGAGGGAGCAGCCACCGCAGCAGCCACAACCCCGGTGGGGGCGTCCGGAGCAGACCCACCGTTTGGGATGGAGACCGGAGTGGCAGGATCAAGCACCGCGGAGGGGTTATCAGGGAGGGGATAACCGCCAGGGGGGTCGGGGACAGTTCAACCCCCAGGGAGGTAGGCATGGCCAAAGGCCCCCTCTCCCCGACCAGGAGGAGGCAATGGCGATCGCCATGAGAGGGAGGAGGAGAGGGCAGTTGAGGAGAAGGAGGGAGGTCAGGGTAGACCTGCCCTATTGTGATTTCCATCAAGAAGAAGGGCACCTCACGTCCACGTGCCTGGAGTTCCTCGAAATGAGAGGGAACAGGGAGCAACAACCGCGAAATCACCAGGAAGTTCGGATAGAGGAAATCCGGCCTCGGGTGGAGGAGGATCGGTGTGAGGACCGGGTTGATTTTGGCACCCGAGGTAGGATTGGAGCAATCCACGGTGGGGCGGGGATCGAGGCTTCCCGAAAGTCAAGCCTCCACACCATGTACCGTAGGAGCGTCGGCTCCACGTCCCAATCCCCGCCTCCGGACGAGAAAATCGCCTTCTCTAGGGAGGATATGCCAGGTCACGAGGACCCCTTTTGCGATGCGCTGGTCATCCAGACAGCCATCGAGGATTTTACTGTCTCCCGGATCCTCGTCGACAACGGGAGCTCAGTCAATGTCATCTTCAAAAGAGCGTTCGACTCAATGAAAGTAGAGGCCAGAAGGGTGTTGGCCTCGGACGGACCCCTGTTCGGCTTCTCAGGAGAAAGGAAAGAGGTCGAGGGAGTAGGACTCCACGTCACTCTGGGGGGGGGGGCAGTCCCGTAACTACAAGTTCGTCATCGTAGACTCCCCCAGCAGTTACAGCGCCATCTTCGGAAGACCCCTCATCAGCGCCTTCCGCTGCGTTCCCTCGTCCTTCCACCAGTGCCTAAAGTTCAACGTCGAGGGGGTCCAGATCCGGATCCGCGGAGACCCTAAGGAGGCAAGGGAGTGCTACGTCTCAGCAGTAAACTCCATCTCTTGGCAGGAGGGGGCCGAGGAGATGGGGCGGAGGTTGGAGGAGGGGGAGCAGGAAGCTGGCGGGGGAGAGATGAAGGTGGAGGGGTACCGCACCCAGGCAGGGGTCGCGGAAGAGGCCCGAGAGCCGGTCGAGCCAATGATCGTGGAGGAAGCTGGGGAAGAAATCCTCGCCCTCGGAGGGGAAGGTACCGAGGAATGGGGGGAGCAGTCTCGTCTGGAGGCAGCGGAGGAGGTGGTAGAGATGGAGGTTCTCACCATCGGGGGCAGGATGGAGAAGGTCCGCGTCAGCGGAGGATTGACCCCGAAGGCTCAAGGCAGGATGCTGGAGTGCATCCAGAAGAATGTGGACGTCTTCGCCTGGAATGCTTCGGAGATGCCAGGGATCGACTCCAACGTGGCCTGCCATCGCCTTAACCTGGACACGGAGGCTCGCCCCATCCAGCAGAAGAAGAGGTCCATCGCGGACAAGCTCGCCGAGCCGATCAGGGAGGAAGTCGCCAAGCTCCTTGAGGCTGGCTTTGTATCCGAAATCCAATACCCCGGCTGGGTCTCCAACGTTGTAATGGTTAAAAAAGGGGACGGCCGGTGGAGGATGTGTATCGACTTTTCTCTCCTTAATAAATCATGCCCAAAAGATTGTTATCCTTTGCCTCGGATCGACGCGCTGGTTGACTCAGCCGTCGGTTTCCCTGTAATGAGTTTTCTGGATGCTTTTTCAGGATATCACCAAATTAGAATGCACCCCCCCCCTCCCCCGGCGTCAAAGATGTCTCATTCATCACAGGGGAAGGATGCTACTGCTATAAAATGATGCCCTTCAGGCTAAAGAATGCGGGGGCTACCTACCAAAAAATGATGGACATGGTCTTCCGGGAGCAGAGGGGAAGAAATTTGGAGGTGTACGTGGACGACCTCATGATCAAAAGTCTGGACGTCGATTCCCACCTCCGGGACTTGGAGGAGACTTTCGCTACCCTCCGCAAATATAAGATGAGGCTGAACCCCTTGAAATGCACTTTCGGGGCAAGCAGGGGGAAGTTCCTGGGGCATCTCCTCACCCCAGCCGGAGTGGAGCCTAACCCGGATAAGGTAAGGGCAATTATGGAATTAAGGTCACCACGAAATACTAAAGAGGTACAACGGTTGACAGGGAAGCTGGCAGGGTTGAGCAGGTTCCTCTCCCGGGCCGGGAAGAGGTGCTCCTCTTTTTTCAAAACCTTGAGAGGGGATCGGAAGTTTGAATGGACCTCAGAGTGCGAGGAGGCGTTCCAGGCCTTAAAGAAACAGCTAACTCAGGCTCCCCTGCTCCAAGGACCCAAAGGGGGGGAGGACCTGTTTTTGTACTTGGGGGTCGGGACGGAGGCCTTGAGCTCGGTTTTAGTTCGGGAAGAAGGGAAGAAGCAACTCCTCATTTATTATGTGAGTCGTGTATTGAGGAAGGCCGAGCTTCGGTATCCCATCTTGGAAAAGCTGGCCTTCGCCCTGGTCATCTCGGCCCGGAGGCTCCGACCCTATTTTCAGGCACACTCGATCCGAGTGGTGACTGACCACCCCCTCCGCAGCATTTTCGAGGGGGTGGAGCATTCAGGCAGGTTGGCCAAGTGGTCGGTGGAACTGAGCGAGTTCGACATCTCCTTCGTTCCCCGCCTCTCAATCAAGGCCCAAGCTATGGCTGATTTCTTAGCAGATTATGTGGTTGAGGTGGCGGAGGAGCAACTCACTCGTCCGGTCCCTTGGAAAGTCGTGGTGGACGGTGCCTCGGGGAGACATTCTTTGGGGGTTGGAGTCATCTTAGAAAGCCCTCAGGGGATAAGAATCGAACAAACCGTGGTGGTGCATTTCCCTATCACCAATAATCAAGCCGAGTACGAAGCTGTAATCGCAGGTCTGCGCCTGGCAAGGGAGTTAGGAGTGCATGACGTGGAAGTCCTCACTGACTCCATGGTGGTGGCTTCCCAGATCAATGGGGAGTTCGAGGTAAGGGAGCCCACCCTGCAGCTTTACCTGGCAAAGGCAAAGAGAATTATAGGGGCCTTCCAGACCTTCTCCATCAGGCACGTGTCTCGAGAGGAAAATGAGCAGGCAGACCAGCTGGCAAAGCACGGCCCCAGGGTGGGGGGGACCATCACAGATCTCTTCCGACCCTCCATCGAGGAGGGGGAGCTAATGGAGGTGGAGCAGCATCCCTCATGGATGGACCCCTTCGTCACTTTTCTGTCCACAGGAGAGTATCCGGAGGGGATGGATCGTAGGGGGCTCAAGCACAAGGAAGCATACTACCTCCTGCGCGAGGGGGAGTTATACCGCAAGACCCTCTCAGGGATGCTAGCCCGTTGCGTGGCCGAAAGGGAGGTACATAAAATCTTGGAGGAGGTCCATTCCGGCGAGTGCGGAAACCACTCGGGGAGCCGGACCTTAGAAGGGAGGATCATCAGGCAAGGGTACTTCTGGCCTACCCTCTGTCAAGATGCAGCTGAATTCGTAAAAAAATGTCATAAGTGCCAGCTCTATGCTCTACTCCAGTTACAGCCGGCTCAGAGGCTAAGGAGCATCACGGCACCATGGCCCTTCGTCATATGGGGCTTGGATCTCGTGGAACCTTTTCCTCAGGCCAGCGGGCAGAGAAGATTTTTGCTGGTCATGATCGATTATTTCTCTAAGTGGTTGGAGGTGAAGGCTCTAGCCAAGGTAACCTCCCAAGTGATCAGGAATTTTATCTGGGGGGAGATCATCTGCAGGCACGGGCTACCATAGGCAATCGTCACGGACAACGGGCCTCAGTTCGCCAGCGCGGAGTTCATCAGCTTTTGCGAACATCTGGGAATTGACCTTCGGTTCGCCTCTGTCCACCACCCCAGGAGGAACGGGCAGGTGGAGGCGACCAACAAAATAATCGTGAACCTATTGAAAAAGAAAGTGGAAAATCTGAGGGGAAGCTGGGTGGAGCAACTCCCTTCAGTCCTTTGGGCCCTTAGGACCACCCCCAATACGGCCACGGGAGAGACGCCCTTTAAACTTTCTCATGGCTGCGAAGCCGTTCTACCCATCGAGTTCGAGGTCAGGACACCCCGGGTTGCCGAGGCAGAGGCTGCAAGGGAAGGGTGGAGATCAGAAAATGAGGAGGAGCTCCGACTCTCCCTTGATATGATCGAGGAGTTACGCGACTTGTCCACCGTCAGGCAGGAAGAGGTCAAGCGGAGGATGGCCAAGTACTTCAGCAAGCACGTCCGAGTCAAGTAGTTCGCGGAAGGGGACCTTATCCTGAAAAAGTGGATGCGGCAGGAAGATCGGCCGCTGTGGGGAAACTCCATCCCAATTGGGAGGGCCCCTACATTGTACAGGAGACCTTAAAATCAGGGGGGTATCGCCTCCAGGATGTAAAAGGGGATACCCTCAGCCATACTTGGAATGGCGATGATCTAAAACGTTTTTACCCTTGAAAATATTGTAGGTATTCTTATTCCATGAATCAAAATGAATCTCATCACCGACTCTCGTGCTTTTGCAAAACTATAATGACAGGACGATTCGTGATTCGGAGCCCGGGATAGGCAAATGTTTCTAAGTCTTCTCGCTCTGGGGTTAGGTCTCGTCGCTCCCCTGTCGGGCTTCCACCTAGCTGGCACGGCTGAGTCTCGATGGACATCGCTATGACCCTGGGGCTGAGCCCGGAGGATGTTCAACACCCGCCCTCAGGCTCTCACCTAGCTGACTGGCCTGGTGGTAGCACCCGGGATAGGCAAATGTTTCTAAGTCTTCTCGCTCTAGGGTTAGGTCTCGTCGCTCCCCTGTCAGGCTTCCACCTAGCTGGCACGGCTGAGTCTCGATGGACATCGTTATGACCCTGGGGCTGAGCCCGGAGGATGTTCAACACCCGCCCTCAGGCTCTCACCTAGCTGACTGGCCTGGTGATAGCACCCGGGATAGGCAAATGTTTCTAAGTCTTCTCGCTCTGGGGTTAGGTCTCGTCGCTCCCCTGCCAAGCTTCCACCTAGCTGGCACGGCTGAGTCTCGATGGACATCGCTATGACCCTGGGGCTGAGCCCGGAGGATGTTCAACACCCGCCCTCAGGCTCTCACCTAGCTGACTGGCCTGGTGGTAGCACTCGGGATAGGCAAATGTTTCTAAGTCTTCTCGCTCTGGGGTTAGGTCTCGTCGCTCCCCTCCCAGGCTTCCACCTAGCTGGCACGGCTGAGTCTCGATGGACATCGCTATGACCCTGGGGCTGAGCCCGGAGGATGTTCAACACCCGCCCTCAGGCTCTCACCTAGCTGACTGGCCTGGTGGTAGCACCCGGGATAGGCAAATGTTTCTAAGTCTTCTCGCTCTGGGGTTAGGTCTCGTCGCTCCCCTGCCAGGCTTCCACCTAGCTGGCACGACTGAGTCTCGATGGACATCGCTATGACCCTGGGGCTGAGCCCGGAGGATGTTCAACACCCGCCCTCAGGCTCTCACCTAGCTGACTGGCCTGGTGGTAGCACCCGGGATAGGCAAATGTTTCTAAGTCTTCTCGCTCTGGGGTTAGGTCTCGTCGCTCCTCTGCTAGGCTTCCACCTAGCTGGCTCGGCTGAGTCTCGATGGACATCGCTATGACCCTGGGGCTGAGCCCGGAGGATGTTCAACACCCGCCCTCAGGCTCTCACCTAGCTGACTGGCCTGGTGGTAGCACCCGGGATAGGCAAATGTTTCTAAGTCTACTCGCTCTGGGGTTAGGTCTCGTCGCTCCCCTGCCAGGCTTCCACCTAGCTGGCACGGCTGAGTCTCGATGGACATCGCTATGACCCTGGGGCTGAGCCCGGAGGATGTTCAACACCCGCCCTCAGGCTCTCACCTAGCTGACTGGCCTGGTGGTAGCACCCGGGATAGGCAAATGTTTCTAAGTCTTCTCGCTCTGGGGTTAGGTCTCGTCGCTCCCCTGCCAGGCTTCCACCTAGCTGGCACGACTGAGTCTCGATGGACATCACTATGACCCTGGGGCTGAGCCCGGAGGATGTTCAACACCCGCCCTCAGGCTCTCACCTAGCTGACTGGCCTGGTGGTAGCACCCGGGATAAGCAAATGTTTCTAAGTCTTCTCGCTCTGGGGTTAGGTCTCGTCGCTCCCCTGCCAGGCTTCCACCTAGCTGGCACGGCTGAGTCTCGATGGACATCGCTATGACCCTGGGGCTGAGCCCGGAGGATGTTCAACACCCGCCCTCAGGCTCTCACCTAGCTGACTGGCCTGGTGGTAGCACCCGGGATAGGCAAATGTTTCTAAGTCTTCTCGCTCTGGGGTTAGGTCTCGTCGCTCCCCTGCCAAGGCTTCCACCTAGCTGGCACGGCTGAGTCTCGATGGACATCGCTATGACCCTGGGGCTGAGCCCGGAGGATGTTCAACACCCGCCCTCAGGCTCTCACCTAGCTGACTGGCCTGGTGGTAGCACCCGGGATAGGCAAATGTTTCTAAGTCTTCTCGCTCTGGGGTTAGGTCTCGTCGCTCCCCTGCCAGGCTTCCACCTAGCTGGCACGGCTGAGTCTCGATGGACATCGCTATGACCCTGGGGCTGAGCCCGGAGGATGTTCAACACCCGCCCTCAGGCTCTCACCTAGCTGACTGGCCTGGTGGTAGCACCCGGGATAGGCAAATGTTTCTAAGTCTTCTCGCTCTGGGGTTAGGTCTCGTCGCTCCCCTGCCAGGCTTCCACCTAGCTGGCACGGCTGAGTCTCGATGGACATCGCTATGACCCTGGGGCTGAGCCCGGAGGATGTTCAACACCCGCCCTCAGGCTCTCACCTAGCTGACTTGCCTGGTGGTAGCACCCGGGATAGGCAAATGTTTCTAAGTCTTCTCGCTCTGGGGTTAGGTCTCGTCGCTCCCCTGCCAGGCTTCCACCTAGCTGGCACGGCTGAGTCTCGATGGACATCGCTATGACCCTGGGGCTGAGCCCGGAGGATGTTCAACACCCGCCCTCAGGCTCTCACCTAGCTGACTTGCTGGTGGTAGCACCCGGGATAGGCAAATGTTTCTAAGTCTTCTCGCTCTGGGGTTAGGTCTCGTCGCTCCCCTGCCAGGCTTCCACCTAGCTGGCACGGCTGAGTCTCGATGGACATCGCTATGACCCTGGGGCTGAGCCCGGAGGATGTTCAACACCCGCCCTCAGGCTCTCACCTAGCTGACTAGCCTGGTGGTAGCACCCGGGATAGGCAAATGTTTCTAAGTCTTCTCGCTCTGGGGTTAGGTCTCGTCGCTCCCCTGCCAGGCTTCCACCTAGCTGGCACGGCTGAGTCTCGATGGACATCACTATGACCCTGGGGCTGAGCCCGGAGGATGTTCAACACCCGCCCTCAGGCTCTCACCTAGCTGACTGGCCTGGTGGTAGCACCCGGGATAGGCAAATGTTTCTAAGTCTTCTCGCTCTGGGGTTAGGTCTCGTCGCTCCCCTGCCAGGCTTCCACCTAGCTGGCACGGCTGAGTCTCGATGGACATCGCTATGACCCTGGGGCTGAGCCCGGAGGATGTTCAACACCCGCCCTCAGGCTCTCACCTAGCTGACTGGCCTGGTGGTAGCACCCGGGATAGGCAAATGTTTCTAAGTCTTCTCGCTCTGGGGTTAGGTCTCGTCGCTCCCCTGCCAGGCTTCCACCTAGCTGGCACGGCTGAGTCTCGATGGACATCGCTATGACCCTGGGCTGAGCCCGGAGGATGTTCAACACCCGCCCTCAGGCTCTCACCTAGCTGACTGGCCTGGTGGTAGCACCCGGGATAGGCAAATGTTTCTAAGTCTTCTCGCTCTGGGGTTAGGTCTCGTCGCTCCCCTGCCAGGCTTCCACCTAGCTGGCACGGCTGAGTCTCGATGGACATCGCTATGACCCTGGGGCTGAGCCCGGAGGATGTTCAACACCCGCCCTCAGGCTCTCACCTAGCTGACTGGCCTGGTGGTAGCACCCGGGATAGGCAAATGTTTCTAAGTCTTCTCGCTCTGGGGTTAGGTCTCGTCGCTCCCCTGCCAGGCTTCCACCTAGCTGGCACGGCTGAGTCTCGATGGACATCGCTATGACCCTGGGGCTGAGCCCGGAGGATGTTCAACACCCGCCCTCAGGCTCTCACCTAGCTGACTGGCCTGGTGGTAGCACCCGGGATAGGCAAATGTTTCTAAGTCTTCTCGCTCTGGGGTTAGGTCTCGTCGCTCCCCTGCCAGGCTTCCACCTAGCTGGCACGGCTGAGTCTCGATGGACATCGCTATGACCCTGGGGCTGAGCCCGGAGGATGTTCAACACCCGCCCTCAGGCTCTCACCTAGCTGACTGGCCTGGTGGTAGCACCCGGGATAGGCAAATGTTTCTAAGTCTTCTCGCTCTGGGGTTAGGTCTCGTCGCTCCCCTGCCAGGCTTCCACCTAGCTGGCACGGCTGAGTCTCGATGGACATCGCTATGACCCTGGGGCTGAGCCCGGAGGATGTTCAACACCCGCCCTCAGGCTCTCACCTAGCTGACTGGCCTGGTGGTAGCACCCGGGATAGGCAAATGTTTCTAAGTCTTCTCGCTCTGGGGTTAGGTCTCGTCGCTCCCCTGCCAGGCTTCCACCTAGCTGGCACGGCTGAGTCTCGATGGACATCGCTATGACCCTGGGGCTGAGCCCGGAGGATGTTCAACACCCGCCCTCAGGCTCTCACCTAGCTGACTGGCCTGGTGGTAGCACCCGGGATAGGCAAATGTTTCTAAGTCTTCTCGCTCTGGGGTTAGGTCTCGTCGCTCCCCTGCCAGGCTTCCACCTAGCTGGCACGGCTGAGTCTCGATGGACATCGCTATGACCCTGGGGCTGAGCCCGGAGGATGTTCAACACCCGCCCTCAGGCTCTCACCTAGCTGACTGGCCTGGTGGTAGCACCCGGGATAGGCAAATGTTTCTAAGTCTTCTCGCTCTGGGGTTAGGTCTCGTCGCTCCCCTGCCAGGCTTCCACCTAGCTGGCACGGCTGAGTCTCGATGGACATCGCTATGACCCTGGGGCTGAGCCCGGAGGATGTTCAACACCCGCCCTCAGGCTCTCACCTAGCTGACTGGCCTGGTGGTAGCACCCGGGATAGGCAAATGTTTCTAAGTCTTCTCGCTCTGGGGTTAGGTCTCGTCGCTCCCCTGCCAGGCTTCCACCTAGCTGGCACGGCTGAGTCTCGATGGACATCGCTATGACCCTGGGGCTGAGCCCGGAGGATGTTCAACACCCGCCCTCAGGCTCTCACCTAGCTGACTGGCCTGGTGGTAGCACCCGGGATAGGCAAATGTTTCTAAGTCTTCTCGCTCTGGGGTTAGGTCTCGTCGCTCCCCTGCCAGGCTTCCACCTAGCTGGCACGGCTGAGTCTCGATGGACATCGCTATGACCCTGGGGCTGAGCCCGGAGGATGTTCAACACCCGCCCTCAGGCTCTCACCTAGCTGACTGGCCTGGTGGTAGCACCCGGGATAGGCAAATGTTTCTAAGTCTTCTCGCTCTGGGGTTAGGTCTCGTCGCTCCCCTGCCAGGCTTCCACCTAGCTGGCACGGCTGAGTCTCGATGGACATCGCTATGACCCTGGGGCTGAGCCCGGAGGATGTTCAACACCCGCCCTCAGGCTCTCACCTAGCTGACTGGCCTGGTGGTAGCACCCGGGATAGGCAAATGTTTCTAAGTCTTCTCGCTCTGGGGTTAGGTCTCGTCGCTCCCCTGCCAGGCTTCCACCTAGCTGGCACGGCTGAGTCTCGATGGACATCGCTATGACCCTGGGGCTGAGCCCGGAGGATGTTCAACACCCGCCCTCAGGCTCTCACCTAGCTGACTGGTCTGGTGGTAGCACCCGGGATAGGCAAATGTTTCTAAGTCTTCTCGCTCTGGGGTTAGGTCTCGTCGCTCCCCTGCCAGGCTTCCACCTAGCTGGCACGGCTGAGTCTCGATGGACATCGCTATGACCCTGGGGCTGAGCCCGGAGGATGTTCAACACCCGCCCTCAGGCTCTCACCTAGCTGACTGGCCTGGTGGTAGCACCCGGGATAGGCAAATGTTTCTAAGTCTTCTCGCTCTGGGGTTAGGTCTCGTCGCTCCCCTGCCAGGCTTCCACCTAGCTGGCACGGCTGAGTCTCGATGGACATCGCTATGACCCTGGGGCTGAGCCCGGAGGATGTTCAACACCCGCCCTCAGGCTCTCACCTAGCTGACTAGCCTGGTGGTAGCACCCGGGATAGGCAAATGTTTCTAAGTCTTCTCGCTCTGGGGTTAGGTCTCGTCGCTCCCCTGCCAGGCTTCCACCTAGCTGGCACGGCTGAGTCTCGATGGACATCGCTATGACCCTAGGGCTGAGCCCGGAGGATGTTTAACACCCGCTTTCAGGCTCTCACCTAGCTGACTGGCCTGGTGGTAGCACCCGGGATAGGAAAATGTTTCTAAGTCTTCTCGCTCTGGGGTTAGGTCTCGTCGCTCCCCTGCCAGGCTTCCACCTAGCTGGCACGGCTGAGTCTCGATGGACATCGCTATGACCCTGGGGCTGAGCCCGGAGGATGTTCAACACCCGCCCTCAGGCTCTCACCTAGCTGACTGGCCTGGTGGTAGCACCCGGGATAGGTAAATGTTTCTAGGTCTTCTCGCTCTGGGGTTAGGTCTCGTCGCTCCCCTGCCAGGCTTCCACCTAGCTGGCACGGCTGAGTCTCAATGGACATCG
This sequence comes from Platanthera zijinensis, assembly GCA_039513925.1. Lineage (NCBI taxonomy): Eukaryota > Viridiplantae > Streptophyta > Magnoliopsida > Asparagales > Orchidaceae > Platanthera > Platanthera zijinensis. The sequence goes on along the minus strand of CM077094.1, from coordinate 145,644,624 downwards.
CTATGTCCCTGGGGCTGAGCCCGGAGGATGTTCAACACCCGTCCTCAGGCTCTCACCTAGCTGACTGGCCTGGTGGTAGCACCCGGGATAGGCAAATGTTTCTAAGTCTTCTCGCTCTGGGGTTAGGTCTCGTCGCTCCCCTGCCAGGCTTCCACCTAGCTGGCATGGCTGAGTCTCGATGGACATCGCTATGACCCTGGGGCTGAGCCCGGAGGATGTTCAACACCCGCCCTCAGGCTCTCACCTAGCTGACTGGCCTGGTGGTAGCACCCGGGATAGGCAAATATTTCTAAGTCTTCTCGCTCTGGGGTTAGGTCTCGTCGCTCCCCTGTCAGGCTTCCACCTAGCTGGCACGGCTGAGTCTCGATGGACATTGCTATGACCCTGAGGCTGAGCCCAGAGGATGTTCAACACCCGCCCTCAGGCTCTCACCTAGCTGACTGGCCTGGTGGTAGCACCCGGGATAGGCAAATATTTCTAAGTCTTCTCGCTCTGGGGTTAGGTCTCGTCGCTCCCCTGCCAGGCTTCCACCTAGCTGGCACGGCTGAGTCTCGATGGACATCGCTATGACCTTGGGGCTGAGCCCGGAGGATGTTCAACACCCGCCTTCAGGCTCTCACCTAGCTGACTGGCCTGGTGGTAGCACCCGGGATAGGCAAATGTTTCTAGGTCTTCTCGCTCTGGGGTTAGGTCTCGTCGCTCCCCTGCCAAGCTCCTACCTAATTGGCACGACTGAGTGGACCTGAGAAAAGCCCCAGGGGCGAGCTCTTCAGCCAAGACGGCGAGTTCGGGATATTCCGCCTCCCCTCAGCTCGCCACCCGGGAGGTCATGGTCCCATCTTGGACGCAGGGGGAGAATAGTTCTCTCAAGCGAGTCCGACCTCGCCACGAGCACCAGTAACATCAGCCAGTCCAGCTACGGTCGGCGCCAAGGATCTCGCCGCAAGTGCTCGCCCTAGTTCAAAGACATCCTACAGGCGGGGTCGGACTCGGCAGGATTGCCCAAAGGGGTATCGAGCGCACAGATACAATCGCAAGCAAGCTTAAAAAGAAGTTAGAAAAATTGTGCGAAAATTGTCCGTTTTACTATTATGATCACAAAATCAGGCTTGCCTCGGCAAGGTACAAAAAGAAAAAGAAAGAAGAAGAAAACAAAGGTTGAGGAGCCCCGTCAGCTCTCGCCTTCCCTCCCTGCGCGGCGATCCTCCTCACCGCCGAGCCGAGTGTCCTTCTCTCCCACCTCTGCGAAGAGCGAGTCGAAGCTGTCTTCTTTCTCGCTGAGCGGGCTGGGTGGGAACAAGGTCGGCAGGAGATCCCGGACGGTGACTCCTTCGCAGCCTTCAGCCAAAATCCCCGTCCCCCGCATGGCCTTCAGAAGGCACTCGGAGGACTCAATGGAGTTGACGCGCAGTCGCTCTGCGACGTCAGCCTCGCCGAAGACCCGAGGCCTCTTGTAGGGGAAGGGTGGCTCGTTGGCTCCTGGGGGAATGAGAGCTTCAGCCTGGCGAAGGACCTCGCCATGGAGCTCCTTGTTCTTCTCCTTCTGAAGGCCATGCGGGGGACGAACAAGGACCTCGCCATGGAGCTCCTTGTTCTTCTCCTTCAGATCTGCCGCCTCCATCCTCAGCTGAGCAGCGACAACCTCCTGCTCGCGAGAGTGCGCCCTCTGCTCGGCAAGCTGGGTCTCCCGCTCGGCAAGCTGAGCTTGCAGCTGAGCCATCTCGCCTCGCAGCGCGTCGGCGGCTTCGGCATCCTGTAGGATTAAAAGTTCAGAACAAGCACAAGAATAATCGTAAGGTAAGTAGAGATATCCAGTGATTACCAAGCCGCCGGCAGATTTCGCGAGTAGAGCGTCGGCAAGGCCGAACCGCCTTTCCGCGTCGGTCGCGCTCTCCTTCGCCAGGTCACGCTCCTGCTCGGCAGTCAGCAAGGCGTTGCTGAGCTGGAAGCCGCGGCGGACCATCATGTGGTGAAGCTCGAAGGCCCGCAGGTGGGTCTGCAATCCCTCATGGCCGAGCTGGCGGGGGGTTAGGTTTTTGTACGACTCGGCACTGTCACGGCCATAGAGGCCGAAGCCGAAGGCGAAGGCGTGGCCAGTGGGAGGTCGGCGAGCTCCCCAGGTGGGGGCGCGGGTAGAAACGGAGACTCGGTGGGCCCCCTCATCCCATTTTAGGATAGGCTCGCCGGCCGCATCCTTGCTCCTTCCTCCCTTGCCAAAGTGGGGGTGATCCTTCGGCAGGCCGGGTTCGAGAAGGACGACCCCCTCGGCAGAGCCAGGGGGGAAGGACCATCCCTCTTCTTCTTCTCCCTTCGGGGGGAGGACGCTTCCTTCAGCGGACTCAGCGGGGGGTCGTCGGAGGAAGCCTCTGGCGAGCTCATGTACTTGACGGGCGAGGAGGGGAGATTCAGCCGCCCGCGCGAGACCACCTTGGCCTTTTTCCTCTTCAGCGCTGAGAGATCTGGGCGCGAGCTTGACTCCGCGAGCCCCAGACGCTTCTTGCTAAGGGGTTGGCTCCGCGCCTGTTCGTCTCGGCAGGCCTCCGCCGCTGCTCGGGCCCGCTCCAAGGGATCAGAGAATATCCCCGGGTCGGCGAACGGTGGATGCTCCGGCAGAATTCGCTCCCCTGCAGGAAAAAACTTGGTCAGAAAAACCAAGGTTCACTTTGACAGAGCCCGCGAGGAAATAGGGCGAGATGTACCTTCACCAGGGAGAATGGGTTGAAGCGAGTCGAGGCCGCGGCGGAGGTAGGCGACCTCGAAGTCTTTGTGAAGGAAGAATTTGTGGAGATCGGCGTCGCCGCCGGACAGGGAAGGAGGACGGTAGATGTCCTCGCTTTTCTGCAGGGGCCGGAAAGGGATGTTGCCGAGCTCGCCCTTGACAAAGACGAGCCGGGTCATCCAGTTGTGATTCTTGTTCGCGAGCTCGCGAACCTTGATGAGGGATCTGCCGAAGTAGGCGACCCCATCGGGGGTGGCCTTGTAGGAGAACAGCTTGCGGAAGACCATGAGATTGAATTCAATCCGCTCTCGGCGGAGGAAGCAGGCGAACGCCACCATTATGGCGATGGCGTTGGAGTTCAGCTGCGCGGGGACCGCGCCGTAATACTTCAGAATCTGTCGGATCTCTGGCCAGAGGGGGAGGCGCAGCCCCACCTCGAAGTGCGAGATGGGGAAGGCGAGCTCACCCTCAGGGAAAGAGTTGATTGCTTCATGCTCGGCGGGCCCGCGAGCCTGGAAGCCGGGAGGGACGAACTCAGCCGTGAACTCGGCGAGCTCCTCCTCTGTGATGTGCCCCGCAAAGAAGCAGTGGTCGACGAAGTGCCGGGCACACTTGGATCGGTCGTCCGCGTCAGGGTTAGTTTTCACCATTCTAGCAAACGAGGGAAAGGCGCGAGCTCGGGGTACCGGAGGGGAGGTAAGGGTTCGGAAGCAATAAAGGCGTATCCAGGGGGGTAGGTGAGAGGGTCTATTTATAGAAAGAAAAAGTAAGGCAGGGAGGGGAGAGGGCGAGCCGATCGATCCCCCCAGCCCCTCCACGCCGCCTCGCCGCCTCGCCACCCCCAGCTCGCCAAGACCCGCGAGCTAGCCCGGTCCAAGAAGGAGGAATTCGAAAGGACGCTTATCAGGATATCGAGAACACATCTTCATATATATACAAGGTCACATAAAATTTGTTTAAATTATTACAAACAGTCGAGTTATTCAGAGCAGAGAAAGATAAAGGCGCGAGGACCACGCGAGGGAGAGCGCGAGCACCGGTCGGCCGACAGAGGAGCCGTCCTATTCTCTCCGGTCTCGCCGGTCCGCCGTCGCAGATCGCCGCGCGTGGAGCTCGCGAAGTCGCCCCATATTCCTATTCACCACCCGCAGGTTCTCGTCAATCTCATCCATCAGCACCAAGGAAGACGCCTCCTCGAACGCCAAGCTGACCCCAGCACCGTCTGCAAGACGCGAGCACTCCCACTGCAGTCTGTTGTTGTCCTTCCGCAGGTCGTGGAGCTCGCGCACTAGCTTCTTGAGAACCTTCCGCTCCCATTTTGCACGTTCAGGACTACCCAGTTCGGGGTCCAGGAAGGCGTCTAGGGCGCTTGGAGAAGGGAGAGGCGAGTAAGGAGGTCGATCCACGGACTCGCCGTCCTCCGTCCGGACGAGAAGTTCTGAATGAAGAACTGAAAGACAATCAGAAAAGCGGCCACCCCCAGAACAGAAGAGTATAAAGCTGCAAACTTACCACGCGAGCCCGACTCCCCTGGGTTGGCGCGAGGAGAGAAGTGGCGCTGGTCCTTGCCACGCCCATGCAGGAGTTCCTGGGAGGCAAGTTGGTAGCCGGGGATGGGGATATGCCCGACACCTCCCCCCGCGAGTACGGTACCAGGGGACGGTTGCCGAGAAGGGGGACGACTCGACGACGCCAGTTTCGGCGGGTTCGGCTCCTTGACCTCAGACTCCCGTTTTGGCGAGCTGTCAGGAATGCTTCTGGCCCGCGGGGTGGACGCCTCGCCACTTTTCCCCCGACTGGAAGAAAGCTCCACGAGGTCTTGTGCAGGAGAATTAAGAGTCGGCTGGTTGGAGGAGCCAGCCCCGCTCCCCAAGGCCGCCGAAAAATCGGCTAGAATGGGCTCAGCCCCCGGAGGAAGGGGTTTCGCCCGTTTAGCTGAGCCAAAATCAGCGAAGCGGCGAGCAGGGACCTCTAGGTTGGTCAGGCCCGCAGCTTGAGTGGCGATCTCATCACGAGCGCGTGCGAGCCGCTCCAGGACTTCCTTGGGAAGCGGCATCTTAGCAGGAGTCCAGGAAGGGCAAGGGTCAGTCGAATGCGTAGGGGGTACATATATATAGCTGCCTGTGGGGCCTACCGGAAGATTCTTCTTTCAGCGCATGCCTCCCACTCGCCGGATCCTGCGGGGTTGGATGTATCTTTCCGAGCTTGTCCCAACCTCGCAAAGAGCGGGGATTGTGTACAACCTCGTATCCGCCGAGTGGGCCCACGGAGGCCAGACCGGACCGGTCCAGACCGCCTCGCGGCCGGGCAGGGTTCACCGCTGAGCTCGGACTCGGCAGATCGTCGTACCGAGCTCGGGGATCGTCGGGCCGAGCTCAGGGTCTCGCCAGCCGAGCCCGCACTCGCCGAAGCGGAGCTGCTCGCCAGCCGAGCCCGCACTCGCCGAAGCAGAGCTGCTCGCCAGCCGAGCCTGCACTCACCAAAGCGGAGCTGCTCGCCAGCGGCCATCCCGCCCCAGGTGGTTTGCCCCTGGCCCCTCATAACAGCGGAGTTTGGCTGTTGGCAGACCAGCCCAAGGGGGCTTTCAGTAATTTCAGACCAGTAGAGGTAGGCTATTTGCAGGCCGTTTTCAGTTCTCTATAAATAGGACCCAAGGGGTATCTCAGAAGGCACGCTTACGAATTCTCAGGCCACATAGCGCTTTCTGAGGTACCTTAGCCCGACAATCGGCTAAGGAGGGGAAGCGCTCTAAGATCTTCCGGGTGTGTGGTGGGACCTCCCCGCCGGGCCCTTGGTCTAGTCCTTGGTTCTTCACTTTCTTGTCATTTTCTTGCAGGAGCGAAGTAGGTGTGTGACCAACCCTTCCCCAAGGGTCGAACTCCACAGAGACAGGTTTTCCGGTTTCAACAGTAGAACTGAAAGTTCTAGGCTTTGTTTTGGAATATTGGTAATCCGGAGAGAGCATAGTTTCGATACGGGAACTTCGCATTCCTGTTATCCGAAGAATCTGTATCGCGCAACGGGGTTTTCCCTTCGATGGTAAAGGAACAATTCGGATGGGTTATTGCCCAGTGGTCGTCCAATGCGCGCGGAGATACAGTCTGGGCGGTAAGAGTCTTTTTGAAAGTCAAGGATTCGACTTGCTAGCGTCGCTGTTGCCGCTAGTAGAGTTCGACGTCATAGTTGGTATTGACTGGCTTTCGGGGCAGAGGGCTTTTATCGTTTGCAACCGTAAAGAGACCTAGCTGGGTGTTGGGCAGGAGACAACGTTTGCGGAACCGAAGGGATCGAGCAGGACGCTGACGTCTGCCCTCCCGGTGGTCAAGATAGTTTGTGCTGGTGCAAAGTTGTTCTTCACGCTAGTGGAGGCTGAAACGCCTAAGTCCACTCTGGGTAGTAGCCCAGTGGTTTGTGAGTATCCCGATGTGTTCCCGAACAACCTCCCTGGAGCCCCACCGTAGCGAGAGATCGATTTCACGATTGAATTGTGTCAGGTGCCAAAACTGTGTCACGCTCTCCTTATAGGCTGATGCCTAAGGTGATAGCGGAGTTAAAGGTTCAACTAGAAAAGTTGATGGAGCAAGGGTATGTGCGTCCAAGCTCGTTGCCTTGGAGGGCACCGGTCCTCTTCACTCAGAAGAAGGACGGGAGCTTGCAATTTTGTATCTGTTGCAGAGAGCTGTATAAGTTTGCAGAAATAGGACAAGTAATCGATCCAAAGGATCGATAATCTTTTGATCGGTTAGTCGGGTCTTCGGTAGACTCAGTAGTGGATCGCAAGTTCACTTACCCTTATTCAGAATAAGGGTAAGTGTTGTCCCAAAGACGGAGTTTAGCACGAGGAATGAGCAACCCGAGTCTACGATCGTGCTGTCTTAGCAGTCAAGTGTGGCATCTGTGTTCCTGGACCGGATGAACGGAACGTTCATGGAGTACCTAGTCCATTTTGTGATCGTCTTCATCGACGACACATTGGGGGTAATTGTAGTGCGAAGGGTATCGCTTCTGAATATCTACTCTTGGCTTTGTGGATGCTAAGAAGGAACCATGTATACACCAAGTTCTCCGAACACGAGTCTTGGGTTATCCTCGTAGCGCTTCTCGGTCCTATAGTTGGTAGAGTGAGAGCGTGTGGGTCCAGCGTTGTTAGTCACAATATGAGGGTGGCCTGTGTGTCTCGGTAGCGGAAGTCCAGAGTTTCTGGTGTGGTCAGCTACCACAGGCGCTTCGTAGAGGACTTCTCGCGGATAGTATTATCCCTCGCAACGTTGTCAAGGAAAAGTTTAAAAGGTTGTTTTGATGCGCGAGTGCGCCCAAACTTTGAAGGGTTAAAGAGTTGGTCAACCACGACACCAATGTTAAGTTCGTCGAGTGGAACCAAAAGCCGTGAGATCTACGGCACTGCCTTGGGCAGTGGATTGGACTGCGTGCTGCTGCTGCGTGGTAATGTTGTGGCTTATGGCTCATATTAGTTGAAAGAGCACGAGGGGAATTGCCCGGTCCGCCATTTGGAGTTAGCGGCCTTGTGTTTTGCGCTTAAGCTGTGGAGGCATTATTCGTACGGCGCTTAAGTCGATGTTTGTACCGATCATAGGAGTCTGATATATCGGTTGGATAAAAAGGGTCGGAAATTGAGGCAGCAAAAATGGATGGAGTTCCTGGGGGACTATACGTTCGAAAGTTATGCTTGTTGTACGGCAATGTGTTGCGGATGCGTTGAGACGCAAGGCTTCCACCCAAGCCAACTAGCTGTAGTTCATGTTGAGGGCTTGACCTGGGAGTTGGAGATGTTAGATATCTCTTGCGTTGACAAGCAGACTAGCGTCGAAGCGTAATGGATCTGGTCGGAAGGCCAGTATGGCCTGGCTGATCGTTTTTGGCAGGCTATGGTTTGGGAAGCGGCGTGAAGGAGATCATGAATACAGCTTCGTTGGGTCAAAGTCTCAAATCAACAATTGAGGGTGGACTGCCAAGGAAAGACAACCGTTTGTGCGGCCCAAGCGTGGGCAATTGATGGGTGGAGTTGTGGTATGTTATACCAAGTACTCAACTCGCTTAGGAGGCACAGGTTGTGCCGATATCTGAAGAAGTGTTCTGGTGGCCAGAACTCTAGAAGGTCGTGGCACTATGTGTGACAAAATGCCAGCCTTGCGCCTTAGTGAAGGCAGAGTGCCAAGTGCCGAGGGATTCTTGAATCCTTGCCTAGTTCGGAATAGAAGTTCGACTGGACTGTGTGCATGGTTTGCCAAAGTCACAGTGGGGAAGCGACGCCGTGTGGGTGATCGTAATTGTGTTGACTTTAGGGTCGCACTTCATTCCGCATAGGAAGGGTAGCTCGGCGGAGTAACTGGCAAATGTTTTTGGATAACATAGTTAGACTACATGGTGTGCCCTGCAACATCGTGAGCAATCGAGGTGGGCGTTCTACGTTCAATGATTGGAGGTGGTTACAGAAAGTGCTGAAGACTAAGATGTAGTTTAGTCCAGTCTTACAACCGCGGACGGATGAGCAGACCGAGTGGGTCAACAGTACGTTGGAGGACGTGCTTCGCATGTGCGTTCTGGACTTCAGGATGCAGTGGGAAGGCCATCTGTTTTGGTAAAGTTTGCGTACAACTTTACCTACCAAGCGAGCATACAAATGTCGCCCTTCGAGGCCCTATGAGGTTGAAGTTGCCGCATGCCATTGTCGAGGCTAGAAACGGATGACACGAAGTTGTATTTAAAGCAAGAGGTGGTAAACACTACCCCTTTGGTGCGAACCATATGAGAACTGTTGCTAATCGCTCAGGGGAGGCAGGCTAAGTACTTTAACGCCACGTATCGGAATGTGGAGTTATCGGATGGCGTATAGGAAGTTATAGTCGTTCAAGAGTGTTTTACGGGAGCGACGCTTGGGGAAGCTGAGCCCGATATACCTTGGACCAATTGAGATTTCTAGAACGGTTTAGTGAGGCGGCGCAAGAGCCTTCAAACTTGATCGTGAGTGATCAAGTTTTGGTGGACGAAAGGTTGACGTCTAGGGTCAAACCTATTCGTTTTGGAGACCGTGAAGTCGAGCGACTTTGTCTCAAGGAAATCAAGATAGTCGTGGTCCGGTGGGGCAATTGCGATAACAAGGAGCTCTCTTAGGAATGAGAGCAATCCATGCTGGATGTGTACCCGGAGCTGTTCCGCCTGGGTACTGCTGAGAGTTTCTGTTTTCTCTCCTTTAGTAATTTCGTGGACGAAATTCTTTTAAGCGGGGGGGGGGGGAGAGTTGTAACACCCCCGAAACTCAAAAGAGGGTCAGGTGACGTTTTAAGCCAAGTCTGGGTTTTGGAGCAGGTGTCACGGGCGTGTCACAGGCGTGTTTGGCCACGGGTCATGTGGTCGGCGTTTTGACGATCAGCGATCGTCGAGTTGAGGCACACGGCCTGGGACACGGGCGTGTCCCAGGGCGTGTCACGCTAGGGAGTTTTCTGAGTCATGCACATGGGCCATGACACGGTCACAGACACGGGCGTGCCACATGTGACACGGGCGTGTCGGGTGTCGTGTCGCAGGTTGTGTCCTCCTCGGGAAGCAAGTGTTAGCAGTTGCACACGGGGCGTGACACGGGTCGTGACACGGGCGTGTCGCATGCGACACGGGCGTGTAGGAGGCCGTGTCGAATGCCGTGTGCTGGTTATCGCGTCGGTCGAGACGGCGAATGGGCGACACGGCCCTGGACACGGGCGTGTCGCAGGCCGTGTTCGGCCCAGATTTTGTAAAATTGGGCTGAATCGCAGCCGTTCATTTTTCTTGATTCTGGATCCGACGGTTCAGGGCTGTTGCTGGCATGTTATATCCGGGAATAGGGTTATGAAGCCCTCATTTCACTTGGGCTTTATCTCTCTAAGATCTAGAGAGAAGGGAGAGCTAGGAGGAGGAAGAAGACCAAAGATCCGGTCACCGGCGGAGCTTCGGAGCTCCAAATCACGATCCGAGTCCGGATCCGCGAAGGCGAGGCCGATACGGTGCTTTCCATCCGACTAGATCGTCATGGCGCCGAGGAAAAGCGCAAGGGTAACGATTCTCTTGTTGAGCATGTGAAGCTCTTCTTCTTTTGCATGGGAAAACCCCTCTCCCTCGAGTGTGCGGCAAGATTGTGGTATTCCTTGGGGTAGATATGTAAAGTCCCCCTTGTTAGAGTCCGGAATCGTAGTATGGACATAGGCATGATGTGTGAAGCCTACCCGGACGTGTTGGTCTGGATCGGTGATGATTTGCTGTGCATTTTTAGCCGGAGAAGACTCCGAGCGTTTTGATTGTTTTCGGGTTGCTATGCGGTAGAATGCATCAGGGAATCTGGGGGATTAACCCCGAGGTGCACCCAGAAATCTCGACGGAAACGCATTTCTGTCATACCGATGGCCTGGGAGCCAACCGGGTACATAGCGGGGCTATGTACTGTGTTTGAACGGTATTTGGGACTGGGGAAGCTTAGTCCGCGTCAAAGGCCAATTGGCAACGGCGGGGTGAGCAACGGACTGGTAGACCCCTACCCGCTCAACCTGCTCGGTTAAAGCGACCTAAAGTTTTACGTTGGACTTACCGAGGTTTGGAGATCGAGTCTAGGCTACGGCCGAAAGGACTAAATGCTCACGAGGTTGCCATCCTGGGGGTGGTGGCGGAGTCAAGGACCGGATGGGGTTCGGACTGGCCCGCCGAGTAAGTGCCCTGAGAGCACGGGGTGTACGGCCGTGTGAGCGTGCACCTGTGATGTGATGCTTATTTCGTTATGTTGCTTGTTTTGCTAACAAGTGCATGGAAGAAGCTTTGCCGCCCCGGTTTAGGGGCGGAATCGTTATAATTTGGTCAGCATAGCTGACCGTTGCCTTGTGTACCACCGTGCGGTGGATTGTTGCTTGCAGGTGCTGCGGAGCCGAGAGATAAATAGCGGGTTAAAGCCCGAGTTGCTGTGCCGGCCCTCGAAGGCCAAGTTTTGAGTGTTTTCCCTTTTTTTTTGTACTCATGTGTGACCGGCCTGCGTGCCGAAGTTTGGAAGACACCTTTAATTAAGCAAACTCTTGTAAGGCTATAAGGTCAATATTCGTTTATTAATCATTCCTTTGTTTTTGGTTTAGTGGACATTCATACTAGCAGGGTTCTTAATTGTGCAACTTAATAATTGCTTCCGCTAGGTGCTGTGTAGGACGTTGTGATTGGTTGAATGGTTTCAATGCGTAACCAACCGGTCTATCCGTGGTATATGGCATCGGGCCCCGGCCGGACCTACTGTTATATACTGTGTGACGGATAGGGGTGTTACACGGAGCGCCTAGCGCTGAGACCGACGTTTGTGATGATATGTGTGATATATATGTTGTGATTGCTGTCCATGCAGGGAAGGAACCACTGCCCCGGGAAGGGGTAGGGTCGTTATAATTGGTCAGCTGAATGTTGACCGTTGCTTTGTTTATCACCCTTGGGGTGGACGTCCATATGTAGGTATTGCGGGCTGATTGGATTGAGCGAGCTAAAGCCCTTTGTTATTGTTGTTGGTAGGCCCTTGAAGGCCGTGCGAAGTATTGGATTTCATGTATGGCCGGCCTGCGTGCCGATGTATAAAATCATATTTTGTAAAGAGAAACTTGTAAGGCCTTAAGACCGTGAGCGTTTGAGTTGTAAACATTCCTAGTGTTTATATGAATGTGATATTTATATAGTAGTGGATATTCATGGTTTGAGTTTGTGCAACTTATAAGCTTCCGCTAGAATGCTCTGGGTTAGGGTGCGCTGGTATTTTGGTATTAACCTGTGACCTCACCGTCTGTTTGTAGCATATAGTGTGGGGCCCCGACCAGACCTTCTATTATATGTTCTTTAGCGGGTCGGGTTGTTACATTTTGGTATCAGAGGCCCTCAGTTTTCCGCTTTTGAATTTGTGGCCGAATTCTTTTGTCGGGTGGCAAGCACGTGTACGTGCGAACCGTTTTAACATAATTGAATTCAAGAATGTCCACTAGGAATGTGCGCGTGTGTATTCGGTATGTTTGTCGTTTTGGATTGGAGGTTGATTATTGATATCTTATTCACCTATAGGTGACAAGGAGTTGAGCTGGGCAGTCTGAGCCCCAGCGTTCGGATGAGAGTGCGGCACCAGCTGAGGTGCCCACACCTCCTCCTTCTGTTGAAACCGTACGCTTAGTTGCGGAGGCGATATTTGTCATGTTTCAAGCACAGCCTATTGGGCAGGCAAGGCCTGTAGTGGAGCCAGTTCGGGTTGGTGCGAGGCAAGAGCGTGTTGAAGTTCTGGTTGATGAGAAAGCTGTTGATGAGCAACTAAAGCGGTTTATGGATTTTCATCCACCTACGTTTATCGGGGCGAATTCCCCAACGCAGACAGAGGATTGACTCTCCAGAGTGAAGAGGATTTTGACAGCGCTCAGGATTAATGAGGGGCAGAGAGTCACGTTAGTCACTTTCCTACTGGAAGGAGAGGCGAGGCTTTGGTGGAATGAAGTCGAGCTGCACCAGTTGGCAGGCAGAGGTCTGCGAGAGGTTTCGATGGAGGAATTCTCCAGATTGTTTTGGGCAAAGTATTTGCCAGTGTCGCGGCGAATTGCAATGGAGAATGAATTTCAACGTCTGGTACAGGGTGAGAAGACTATAGACGATTACCTGCATGAGTTCACCAGGCTGGGGCGCTATGCGGGGTCGACGTTTGCGGAAGAGGCGCGAAAGACAAATAGGTTCTATGAGGGACTTCGTGATGAGCTGCGGTTGGCTCTCCCGAGTTCAGTGAACCAAGGCTTTCAAGCCTTAGTCGATACAGTTTGTGCACTGGAGAAGGACTTGAAACGGGTGCGGGACAAGAAGAACTTGGCGGTGGAAAAGCCAGAGTTCAAAGTTCCGCAGTCCGAACAATCGGAGTTTAGGAAACGGGACAAGAAGAGGTTCAGGCCCGCTGAACAAACTTCTTTGGATGTTGCTTCCGGAGCGACGTTTGGGCAAGGACGTGTTAAGTCACATACCTGTTTCACTTGTGGGAAGCAAAGGCATATAGCCCGATACTGTTGGAAAGGCCCGTCAAAGAGTGAGCAAAAGACCGGTGCGTCCTATGAGGAGAAAGGCAAAGCAGTGGCGGAATCGTCTGCATCCCGGGCGCAACCGCGAGTGTACAATCTCGCAGTGCAGGAGCCGCAAAGCTCAAATCATGAAGTATAGCAGCCTCGGGTGTATAACCTGGAGTTGCAGGAGGCTGTCAAGAGGCTTCTAAAAGACGCGGATGAGCGGAAATAAAGTAGAGTGTGCACTTTATTGCTTTTGCGTTGTACTTTGTACATATGGTATGTATGTGTGTTTGTGAAAACACTTGTGTTGGTGCGATGCCGTGGGGCGAGACAAGCTGCGGCCTCTGAGCTTGCAACCCGGATCGTCTTTGTTTCTATTGCAACAGAGTGGTTGTGTTGGTATCTACGTTGCGCTAAATTTCGGGACGAAATTTCTGTAAGGAGGGGAGGGTTGTAACACTCCAAATTTCAATTTGGAGTTCAGACTGGGTGACACGGTCTGGAACACGGGCGTGTCCCAGGGCGTGTCCAGCTCTGGATACTCGGCTGTGTCGTGAGAGCCTGAAAAAATGAAGTCCATGGGCGTTGAGAGGCGACACGGCCTGGGACACGGGCGTGTCCCAGGGCGTGTCCTGCTCGGGTTGGAAACCGAGTGGCGTTGAGTGGCGTTGAGTGGGGAACACGACCTGTGACACGGGCGTGTCACAGGGGCGTGTTCGTCACTAGAGCTGTCACTTAAAACCGAAAACCGTAAACCGAACCGGAACTGAACCGGAACCGCAAAGAATCGGACCGAACCGTTTGCAAATTATTTGATTCTGGTTTGAATTTTGGAACCGTGAACAACTTTGGTTCGGGTCTGGTTCTTACATTTTATTATCCGGACCGGAACCGGAACCGGAACCGTAACATACAAGTCTCAAGCGGTTTCAAGATTTTTGGACCCGATCCGAACCGGACCGAAGTAAAACCGAACCACAACCCGTTTATTATTATTAATTTTATTATAATATTGTTATAATTTTATAATCTATCTATAATATTTATGTTAGAAAAATTAAGGTGCGTCGCTACGCAATTGTATTATCAAAAATTTAGGATAATTATATGCTAATAAAACTCTTGATCAAACATTAATAGTTGCAATTTAATGAATTATAGTATTCAGAGCTTGCACACCCTTAGGAATCTATTACCAAAAACTAAATAACAGTGAACATAATATCTGGAATTTCGGATCATTGTTATCTGTAGTTTTCTGCTACTGTGTATGTATATCCATATCAATTCAAAGCCTAGATTTTGATCAAAATTGAAGATCTGTTTAGGTATAGGTGTGCATACCTTTTCGTGGTCAAAAACCTCCACCAATGAAAATGCGACATATACTAGCTCACCGATTGTGGAAGAGACCGTCGAGCAGTGTGCAACTTAATTATTTCTATTTTGAAAATGTTTTGAGTTTTTTGCAGACCACTTTTATTTCATTCTTACAAATTTGATTTTAGTTTTAGTTGGAACCGATTGGAACCAGACCGAACCACATAAAATCGGACCGAACCGTTAGTGACCGGTTTGGTTTTGGTTCTCGTTAAACCAGAACCGGAACCGTTGACATGACGGTTCCAAAAATTATGATGAAACCGGAACCAGAACCGGAACCGGTCAAACCAAATAAGATTTTGGTTCTAGCTTGAAGAACTGTTACCTTAGCGGTTTGGTTCATGGTTTTAGTAGAACCGGAACCGAACCGGAACCGTGACAGCTCTATTCGTCACACGAGCAAGGACACGGGCGTCTGCCTAGGCTGTGTGCTTCTCGGGAGAGTTGGTCCTGTGTCGAGCGAGGAACACGCCCCTCAACACGGGCGTGTACCCATTGACACAGACGTGTCAGGAGCTTGACATGGACGTGTCAGGAGCTTGACACGGGCGTGCCTTAGCCCGTGTTCTGGTCTGGGTAAGTCGGTTTGTGTACCACTTACAGTACACGGCCTGTGACACGGCCGTGTCACGGGCTGTGTCAGCCCAAAAAGTTGACTTTTCAACCGATTTGTGGCCGTTCGTTTCCCTCATCCTAGATCTAATGGCCCAGGGTATTTCTAGCTGGGTTTATCTCCGGGATTGGCTTGAAGTTGTCATTCAAACTTGGGTCTTTCTCTTTCTAAAGAGAAGAGAGAGAGGAGAGCTTGGAGGAGGAAGAAGGAGAAGCTTTCCGGCCGCCGGTGGAGCTTCAACGGTCCGACTCGAGATCCGAAGCTAGCGTTGTGGAGGCAAGGTCGTCGCGGTGATTTCCATCCGGCTAGTTTATTCATGGCTCTGAATCGATCGTCAAGGGTAACGATCTCCTTCTTGGACAAGTGAAGTCTTACTTTATGCATGTGCATGAGATCCTCCACCAAGAGGTGGAAAGCTTAAGCGATTCCAGCGGTTGAGTCTGCATCTAGATTCGGAACGGTGTAGTACGGATTTGACTTGTTGTGTGAAGCCCATCTGAACTGGTAGTATGGATTGGTGATGTTGCGAACCGGAGAAGACTCCGTGTATAAATCGGTTAGCCTGCGGAGGAGGTGAGAACGATTGTGAATTGTGAGAAGGATGCTTTGCATAGCTCCTTTGGTTGGATGCTCGGCACGAGCTGGTTGATGGATTGGAAAGCGGCACTGTGTGTCGTTGTTATGAGATGGATTGCGGACACCTTTGAGTGGGTGTGCGCGAGAGGTCTCCGACGTGTGTTTGGAGGCTGATGCCCATGTCCAACAAGTGCGATGTTAGGATCGGGTGAGCAGTCGATGGGTAGCATTGCAAATGGGGGGTTTCAGACCTTCCCGACGTGTTGCACTACGCGTGTAGGTTGATGGATAGTGCTCACAGTTGCCGTGAGGTGATTGCCTCTGCGTGGGCCGGGTGCGTGAGGTCTCCGACGTGTGTTTGGAGGCTTATGCCCGACCAACAAGCTAAGCACCTCGAATCGGTGGTGGAACCTAGAGGATTTCGGTACACCGTAATCGTGCCCTGAGTGCACGGAGCGCCTGGCGCTGAGGCCGGCGTTTGTGATGATGTGTGATATATATGTTGGGATTATTGTCCATGCAGGGAAGGAACCACTTCCCCGGGTAAGGGGTAGGGTCCTTATAATTGGTCAGCTGAATGCTGACCGTTGCTTTGTTTATCACCCTTGGGGTGGACGTCCATATGCAAGTGTTGCGGGCTGATTGGATTGAGGGAGCTGAATCCCTTTGCTGCTGCTGCTGGTAGGCCCTTGAAGGTCGTGTGAAGTATTGGATTTCATGTGTGGCCGGCCTGCGTGCCGATGTATGAAATCATATTTTGTAAAGAGAAACTTGTAAGGCCTTAAGGCCGTGAGCGTTTGAGTTGTAAACATTCCTGGTGTTTATATGAATGTGATATTTATATAGTAGTGGACATTCATGGTTTGAGTTCGTGCAACTTATAAGCTTCCGCTAGAATGCTCTGGGTTAGGGTGCGCTGGTATTTTGGTATTAACCTGTGACCTCACCGTCTGTTTGTAGCATATAGTGTGGGGCACCGGCCAGACCTTCTATTATATGTTCTTTAACGGGTCGGGTTGTTACACATCCTCCATTATTGTACTTCTTGCCGGATCCAGCAATCCGGAAAAATACTTAGCTTTTCAACCGGTGGCATGTCACCCTCGATGGTTCTTCTGCTACTACTGTAACGAGATGCGGCATGTCGCCCTCGAGTTCTCTACTTTCACTTGTAACACCCCAAGATATAGTGAAATTTGACCGGCATAGACCCGGCCCTGCGGTTTTCTCCCCTTTTCGGGGTTTTTCACGTAAAAAATTCTCGTGTCAATCGTCAACTTTTTCTCTGACTGTTTGTGCGATCGATTCGCTCTCGAGCTAGGACAGTTCGTTTTTGACCGGTTCACAAGCGATTTTGAGTGATCTACAGCATAAATATTAATTTAGTCTATTTAGTACTGATTTATTGACTACTCCATCACCACCCTGGGGCTGCCAAAAGCAATAGCTGCTATCAACATTACAAAAACTGGTGTGCTGTAAAATGCTGTTGTCTTTCTATTGCGAAAGCCTTCCCAGGATCTTCATTAGGGCTCTCTTTGGGGCGGGTGGTGATGGTGGTGGGAATGGTGGTGGCTTACCAAGCACACTCTCGCCCAGATTTCCCGATCCCATATAACACTGATCAAATGAATTTTTTGATGTGATTATGAAAATTAAAGCAATTCAAATTTTAATTCAAATTTTACAAATTTGTATAATTATTATTATGAATTATTTGGTTAGTGGCAGGGAGATGATACAACACAAACTCAAACCACAGGGGCTTTCCAAAATACAGTTTATGAAATTGCTTCAAAAAAAATCTGGAACATCTAGTATATTATTTATAAGTTGGGATTATATATTAAGATACAATTTTGATATTTTATGTGTAATGCAGGGGTATAAACCTTTTAATTTATTGGGATAGTGAAAAAACAAAACTAACACATATCATATTTTCACCTTAATGGTCCGCAATAGCTTCAAAGTTTGATTTTTCTTTTAGTGAGCCTTATCTTAACGAAGAGTTATTGGAGATTTGTGTATATTTACAAAAATCACTTGGATGCATTTAACAAAGAGTTACACATTTCATCTATCAAAGAAAGCTTGTCGGAGGTTGAAGAACAATTGAGTTCGTTAGATTTGCATGATGAAGATTGATATCATGATAGTTATTATTTTAAACTTTAAAGGAAATAAATATTTTGTGTTATTTTAAATTTGTAATATCTTAAATTATAAATTTAGTTTAAAATATCATGTAATGTTGTAAATTGTAATAGTCTTGTTAATTTCATGACTTAATATTTTGTATGTTTCTGAA
This sequence comes from Platanthera zijinensis, assembly GCA_039513925.1. Classification (NCBI taxonomy): domain Eukaryota; kingdom Viridiplantae; phylum Streptophyta; class Magnoliopsida; order Asparagales; family Orchidaceae; genus Platanthera; species Platanthera zijinensis. The sequence continues at coordinate 145,626,985 of CM077094.1, read as the reverse complement.
CCCATAGATTTATTCACCTCTTAGTTTTGATTTTTTAAAGAATATTTCATGTCGATGTTTCTTTTTAATAATTAATTATAATTGTCGATCTTTTCATCATCTTTTGGCATATCAGTATGTCACAGATGAGAATGTTAAGAAGACAGATGCCCTTTGAGTCAAGAAAGCATATGTACTTACTCTAATTGAGATTTAGAAGAAAAATTATGCAGTGTTTGTCTGTGCAGATGAGCTTCAACGACAACTTACCACAACATTTAAAGATAGCAACCCAACAGAGGAAACTAGAGGATTGTCATCGTGAGATTGAATAGAGAGCGATGGGGATCGTTCAATTGTAGGCCACTCTCGACAAAGCTCAATCACTAGTGGAACAAAGGACTTACGAGGTTAAGGAGGCTAGTGAAGAAGGCATGAAGCATATGTTAGAGTTTCTTCTCAAGCAATGCTTTTGTTGGAGAGTGATCTCTTTGGAGACAGTTTGTAGGATCTTGCAGTTGCAGAAGAATTAATGTTGTCAGCTTCTGAAGGAAGTCCTTCTAAAAGGCGTAAGTGTATATAAGTATTGACATACAAGGATAAAAGTTTTCTGCTTGTAGTAATTTGTAAAGTAGTTGAATGAAATAACATTCTTTTTATTTTTGAATGACCATCTTGCTGCTCTTGTGATGATTTTAGGAACATAGAATGTTAAATCATGGTTTTGAATTATGAAGTCATAATTCTTGCATGTGGTTGACTCAGGGACTTACAAGAGTGGTGACAAAATTATAAGGCGTGAGATGACCAAGTTACAATTCTTGTTTGAGGCTGGCTCAAGACTCATCACAGTAAAGCAACAAAGTGTCCGTGAGAAGGGTAACTAGGTCACGAAATTTGCCGAAAGCTGGCTCAGGGATTACAGGAGTTAGGTGACAATGCAGGGTGACTAAGTCACAGCTCTTGCCTGAAGCTGGCTCGGAGCTTACGAGAGTGAGGTGACAAAGTATTAGAGAGAAGGGTAATTAAGTCACAGCTCTTTCTGGAGACTAGCTCGGGTCTTACGAGTGTGAGGTGATGGAGTTATAAGGCGCAAGATAATAAAGTCACATCTCTTGCCTGAGGTTGGCTCAGGGATTACCAGAGTGAGGCTACAAAGTATCTTCAAGAAGGGTGACTAGGTCACACAACTCTTTTCGAAGGTTAGCTCAGAGCTTATAGGAGTTAGTTAACAGAGTTATACGGTGGAGACGACTAATCTATAGCTCTTGCCTGAGGTTGACATAGGGCTTACGAGAGTGAGGTGACAAAATTATGGAGGTGGGTGTGATTGTTGCTGACAGTGTTGCTCGAAACATCTCGAGTGTGGATCGAAGTGGAATCCATTGCTCGTTGCTCCAGTTAGGTTTATATAGACAAACCCTAGTTTAATACGGGTATCGGATATCCCGGTATCCGAACTGACCCGTTAAGCCTTCGAGCCTGTTATATCTTCAAATAAACATTAACAATCTCCTCTTATATTTGTGATATAACGTTTACATTTTCGAGCGCAGAAAGTAGAGAGAATCAAAGTTTTCGACTTTACACATTATCCAGATAAGTTTGCACAATTAAACCATAATAGGAGTTTTCATAATTAAAATAAAACATCCAAACATAATGTGCAACTCGGGAATAAAAGGTCTGAAAAACATAAGACAAATGGATTAAACGTGTAACAATTCTACTCGTAGAGTAGATCATCATCATTCAGGTCAAAATCTACTTTCTCTCTTTCATCTCTGTTAGTGTCTACAAGAAATTTTATGAGTTAAACTCTATGAATTCACAAACATATGCAGTAACGTTTACAGTAAATTAACTCTGCCTAAATGAACTTAGTACTTGTAGCAGTGGTGAAGTAACAATGTCAACATCTCTATCCAATCTAACTAGGATCAGTCAAGTTTTGATTTTAATAAATCAAATATTGTGTTCTTACTCATTAATAATCATTATGTACATCATCATCAAATAATTTGACACAATATCATTTACAACATTATCAAGTGTGAAATAATGTATTATGATCATTAATGTTTAGATTAATCTTTACAATGATTTTTTATTCCTAGTTGAATATTCCTCGTTGATTAATCCTAGTTTAGATTAACCTTTATAATAATTTTTTATTCCAATTATCTTGAGTTTTCATAAAAAAATTATTTGGGGTTTTCATTCTGTTATTAAATGCTTGAATGTTGCGGCTATATGTTTTACAATCAAAACATAAACATAAGAGGAAAATTTCATATTTCTATTAAATTCAATCCTCTCTCCTCCGATATTTTGATTGTGAGAGCTTTATTTAAGCCTTTTGTCAAAACGTTTGCAACAGTATCCTTTGACATCACATCAATTAGGATCATAATCTCTTAACTTGTGAGGGAGGTCAATCATGCTTATTTCATCTTTAGTTGTCTTCTTTTACCATTGAACAATGTGTTCGTAACAATCGTTTTAGTAGTTTGATTGTCGCAATAAACTGCAATAGAACTCAGTTTCAGGCTTGTCAGTGGAATGTTCATCACTAAATCTCCTATTCACTCTGTTTCTTTTCCTACTGAAGACAGAGCGTAGAGTTCAGATTTTATAGATGAGAGTGCACTACATGATTGTCTTTGGAACTTCCAGGCTACAGTTGCTCCTCCTCCTAGTATGAATATAAATCCATTAGTGGACTTATTGTCGTTTATTTTTGAGCATCATGGTGCATTAGAATATCCTTCCAGGACTGGAGGATGACCATTGTAACATAAAACATATTTTTGTGTGTGCTTTAAGTATCTCATTAGCCTATCAAAGACATTCAAATAGTCTTGGCCAAGATTACTAGTGAATCTGCTTAACATGCCGACCGTAAAGGCTATGTCGGGTCTGGTATAGACCATAACATACATGGGACTACCAATCAATTTAGAGTAATCTAACTGTCTAACAGTAACTTCTTCGTTGGGCTTTAAACAGTTATTGTAATCGTATGGTGCCTCTACTGGTTTACTTTCACTGTTTCCCGACGTATCCAACATGAATTTTATGTAGTGTTTTTGACTTAGAGAAATGTCATTTTTTTCCAAAGCTCACTTACATGCATAGTATAATTTTAGCTACACCTATATCTTTAATACTATATTTCTTTATTAGACCTTATTTTACGTCATCCACTTCAGATTGATCAAATTCTAGAATTAGCATATCATCCATATACAAGCATATTATAATGACTTTATTTAATCTATGACGTATGTAAAAACATTTATTAGAGAGACTCGACATGAATCACATGTCCTTTACACTATAGTCAAATTTCTCATGCCATAATTTTGGTGATTGTTTTAGCCCATATGGTGATTTAATTAAATTACAGATCTTATTTTTATGACCTTTTACTATGAAATCTTCAAGTTGACGCGTGTAGATCTCTTCAGTCAGATCTCCTTTTAAGAACATAGTCTTAACATTCATTTGATGAATAATAAAATTCTCAATATATGCAATAGTAAGGAGGATCCTAAAGGTTGCTATGTGGCATACGAGTGAGTATACATTAAAATAATCTACTCCGCTAACTTGTGTGAAACCTTTAGCCACCAGGCGTGCTTTATACTTAGCTATGCTACCATCAAGATTTAATTTCTTTTTCAGAACCCGCTTACACCCTATAGTTTTAGCCTATTTTGGCTTATTAACTAATGTCTAGGTATTATTCTGAAGTAGAGAGTTTATCTCTTCATCAATCGCTTCTTTTCAGAGTAGCCTATTTTGGCTTATCAACCTTGATCTCATCGCTTCCTTATAGGTGGATGAATCAGGCTCAATGCGGCAAGTGATAAAATTACTACCAAAGGTTCCGAGAGTTCTCTCTCACACAGAAGTCCTTCTAAATTCTAGGCCACTATTGTCTACTGGAACTGAATAGGTGGTGTTTAGTACTGATTTAAGATTTTTCTCAGTAATAGTTACTTGCATACCTGTGAGAGACATGTTCTTGTATTTAAAGAATTTATCTTTAAAGAACGTCGCATCTCTAGATTCTATAATGATGTTATTAGAAATATTTAAGAATCTATCTGCAACATTATCTTCAGCACAACCTAGGTAGACACATGTGTTAGTACTAGGTCCAAGCTTAGACCTTTTAGGGCAGGAAACCCTAACATATGCTATACAACCTTAGGTCTTAAGTCTAGTTATGATCAGGAGTCTCTTAAACCAAAGCTCGTAGGATGTAACCTCTAACTTAGCATGAAAGACTTTATTCAGAATGTGATTTGCAGTTAAAATTGTTTCTCCCAAATAAGCAGTAGACATGCCAGAAGTCAGGAGTATGAAGTTTAACATTTCTGTTAACCTTCTATTCTTTTGCTCAACTATACCATTTGATTGGGGTGAGTAAGGAGCTGTGGTTTCTACTATGATTCTTTGAGAGGTAAGAAAACACTTGAACTCACTTGACATGTATTCTCCTCTTCTATCACTGCTAAATCATTTTTTTGTAAAGATGGTTTTCTACCCTGATTTTGAAAACATAGAATTTTTCAAACGCTTCATTTTTACTTTTAAGAAGGTAAATGTGACAGAACCTAGAGCAGTCATCTATAAAGGTGATCATATACTTCCTTCCTTCTCTAATGATAACTTTTAAAGTCACTGATATTATAATGTATTAACTCTAGGGGTGTTGTGCTCTTAGTAACCACACTAAAATGTTTTCTAATGATCTTAGTCTGAACACACTTCACATTTTTTAAGTTATTTTTCAGTGTCTAATGTGATCTGATGAGTTCTAGTAATTTGGAACATCTTCTTATAATTTACGTATCCTAGTCTCTCATGTAGAGTCTCCGGACTAACTAAATTTGATTGAACTTATTAAACTATTTCGTTAGCTATACTTAGTGTGTATATTTTATTTTGGACATTAGCACATCCAAAGTAGCGAGAATTAACTAACAATATTACTCTACCGCTATTGAAATTGAAAGACATACCAACATAACATAATAAACTAATAGACACTAAGTTGGCAGCTAGAGAAGGATTAAACTTATCATTCTTTAAATTTAAAGTTTTACCTGAGTAGAACAGCAAGGTTGCATTCCCTACCTTCAGAACGTCAACTGTCTCGCCATTCGCAACCTTCACAGACTCTTTTGCAGCAGTGAGCCCTGTCATCAGATTAGCATTGTTGCAAACATGACACATTGCACTCGAATCCAGGTACCACTCAGTGCTGGCCTTTGCGTTTCCAACTATATGAACAAAGTTGGAAGGCTCAGCAAGACTAACCATATTGATCTGGTTGCCGTCTTGTGATACCCTAGACATTTTTTTTCTTAGGAAGCCTACAATCAGATATACTGTGCCCCCACTTGTTACAGTTGAAACACTTGTCTTTAAATTTTTTATCCTTTTATTTGAGTCTACAACCTGAGAACTACTTTGGGAAGGTTTGATCTTTTTAGGATTAGACGCGCGTTTAGAGCTAGAAATCATGTTAGCCCCAACTTTTTGCTTGTTAATAGCTTCTAACGCGCGTTTGGTCCTATTTTCATTCTCAATGCGTATAAAACACTTGAGGTCATTCAGACCAACCGACATCTTCTTGCGGAACATTTCAGTTTTAAAATTGTACAACGCGGAAGACAGCTTATAGATAATCGTGTCAGCAACAAAACTATCTGGTAATGAAATATTCTAAGTATGCAAAGAATCAACTAGATTTTCAAATTCTAATATCTAAGGGAGAATGACTTTCTCCTCGTCAAACGTGAAAGAATGAAACTTTTCCACCAGGTGAGCTTTTGACAGACTCTCCTCCTACCTAAAGTCCTCCTTTAGTGCTTCTCAGATCTTCTTGGCAGTCTTCATCTTGATGTACGTCTTTCCCAGGTTGGAGGACAGACAGTTCAGCAAATAATCTATGCAGAAGTTCTTATCAGCGATCCATTGCGCTTCATCATTAGTCCTCATAACGTCAGCACGGCCAGACTGAACTGTGTAGAACACATTCAGGTACTTCATCCCAAACTGTGTATTCAGCTTCCAGTCGTTGAACTCCATCGCCGTGAATTTTTTCAATTTGATCATCGACACTGGAGAGGAGAAGTTGCTCCCCTTCATCATTGTGCTTCACTTGGAGAGTAGGGGTGATCGGCTAGATCTGGATCCAAAAGTTGATGCCCTTTCTTCACATTGTAGTTCTTGAAACAATTGTAGCTTTCAATTAGAACTGGACTCCAAGTGTAGATCTGAACTCTGATCGGCTCGGGAGAAGAAAAGCAGGAATTTCCCCTTCAAACTACTGATCTGGGCAAGATTTGCAGGAGCGGCTGCAAATCTGAGCGGCGAAGGCGACAGATCTGAGTCACGACAACAACCGCGGATCTGCTTCACAATAACAGATCCTTCTCCTGTTCTTCACGATAGTGACAAAATCCTCCCAACAAGCAGAACATGAGAGATCCGACGGCGGGCCTCTTTCCAGGCGACAGAACAACAGATCGACAGACTTTTTCTTGCAGACGACAACGTTTTCTCCTTCCTGATCAAGTGCAGGATGCCAGAAGCGGGAGAGCAGCGATACGGAAGAACAATCAACGGGAAAAATTTCTCTATTCCCGACGGCGGGACTCTTCCCTCTGCTTGATCCAAGCAGCAGCCGTCGCGGGAAATGCCGGGAGGGGAAAACAACGGTTGATCCAGGCACAAGAGAGAGCGGCGATGTCCTTCCGTTGCGATCTTGATGGCGGCAACTTCTCGATCTCAGACGGCGCTCTGATTTCCTTCTCCACCGACGGAAGGCTTTTACTTTCTCCTGATCCAGAGGCGGCAACGAGAGAAAAATGAGAGAAAATCTCTTCTCCTTTTTCCGATCGACGCAGAGGCACCAAAAAATTAGAAATCGGGAGCGACAGTGGGGAGAAAACACAAAGAACGGGAACACCGGCAGCGAGCAACTGGGGCAGTTTTTTGGAGATTGATAGTGTTGCTCGAAACACCCGAATGTGAATCAAAGTGGTATTCACTATCCGTTGCTCCCAGCTAGATTTGTATAGACAAACCCTAAATTTAATACGAGTATCAGATATCTCTGTATCCGAACCTATCCGTTAAGCCTCCGAGCTAGTTATATGTCCAATTGCTAAGTTTGCTACATAGGGAGTGAGTTTCTGGCATCACATGTGGGATAAAAGGATGAAGAATTTAAATCATCGCCATAGCCGAGTGGAAGAGAAAGTCAACAAATTATTGCACAACGACCAAATCTCATATTGCGCCAAATTCTCAAGGAGGGGTCTGGAGGTGGTTATTGGGACCATCAATAGTACAAGAGGAATTTTGGATTTGAAATATCTGTGGTAGGAAATGACTATATTTTATGGTGGTTGAGAACAATAAAGGTGACATGAGATCACCGGAGGTCTCATCTTGCGCCTGAGAGTTCGTAAAAAAATGCTCCCCACGAAAAATGTCAAGATCTTTTGATTGCGAGCGAAATCCAAAGTAAGAAGTAATCTGTTAAACTTAAAAGATGTCTCCATTATTCTTAAACCAGGCTATATATAAGCAAATATGGGTGGACTCTTGAGTTATTGAGTTTTTGAAACTTGTTTCTTTGTTGGTGGTGTTAGGGAAAAAATGAGCATGTCAATGCCATTGTAAAACCAAAGTTTGCCCCCCAAGTATCATATGTATGTGGTAAAGGCGTACTTTGTGCGTATCAGAGAGAAGATCGAGCAAGATCTTGCTAGTCAGAGAAAAGATAAAGATTTTTAGGAAATAGAGAGATTTATTAGGAATACAAAGATTCTTTCTCATGAACAATGAACATGCGTTTATTCTCAAAATTAAGCCGGAGGAAACAGAAAGAGTAAATATAGTGGAAACAAGGCATGCCACACTTACTCCATAACTTCTTATAAGAGAAGCCAGAGGGGTGATTCGTTCTCCGCGAGTGACACGTGGCTCGAGCGAAATGATACCTTATAAAAATAAGAACGGGAAGAGAGGAGTGGGAAGAGAGAATCAACCAAGCGTCAATTGACGAGAAGGCCTAGTATCAAGATGAATGTCTGAGATGAACATCTTGCCACGAGCATGCTCGATGAATATCATGCCATTTCGGGAACAAGTTTATGAGGATTTCTTGACTAGCGACATGTGCGACGAGGGGGGAGTTGGGAATTGTTTTCGTACGTTACTCGTGCCTACGATCACCCTGCATTATGTTCTATCCTATCGTCGGTTCCTGCAAAAAGACGTGATTAATGGAAATGCAATGATATTTTGGTAAAAAAACGCTACTGTGAATAATAGGAAATTGTTAAAAGCACCACATTTTTAGCTAATTGCACCACAATTTCTTCTAATTTAATGTCAAAAATACTCCTAAAAAATACAAGTTGCACTACACTAACTCGCACCCCTTTCTCCTAATCTAAGATGTTTGGCTTCTAAAGACACCAACACCGGTGGAGCCTTCCGCTTCTCCGGTACCATCTCCAACGGAGTGTGTTCCCCACTATCGGCGAGCGGTGGCCGTTGCGGAAGAATGGACAGAGATGTCTTAGATGCTTCCCGAGTAGATTGTTTGTCCTTTTTGCCCATCATCTGTGCTTCTTTCCGACTTTTCTGTTAAGATTTTTTAAATTTCTAGTAAAAGCCACTAATCTCGATCTATTAAATTGTAAATGTGTTGACTTTATCTCAATTGGGATATTGATAATATGTGAAAATGTGGAGTGTTTTTGATAAAGCATACTCCTAGTCATGCTTTTAACCATTCCGGAATAATTTTGCCATCTTCGAGTTGATGGATAAGGCCGTGGGTTCTAAGAACTCCCGGGGTCGCGAAACGCCTCTGAAAGTCCCCCTTGTGGTCGATAATAGCCCTAGAATGCGTACACAGAAGAAGAGAAGGAGAAACACGGCCATTGTTAGACATCCAATGAAACTCCGGCACTTGAGTCATCTCTTTCGTCCCCTCACTTGACAATGGCCTATTCTCTTCTTCCTCTTTCATACTGTCCTTGGATCAATCCCTCACCCCAGTTATCGGATTGGGCAAGAGGAACGAAGGCCCGATTTCGTTCTCTCTCCGTGACAGACGGACATGGGAGGCAGCGAGGCGGAGCTAGGTTTCCGGTTTGCGTGGCGGAACCCGTCGTCTTCCAAAATCTCGAAGCCGATGATTTCCGGCATCCTTTGGACAAGCAGGTATCTTAATTGCTACTACTACTACTAGATCCCTTCGAATTCTTCTGATTGCATTATTCCACGAAGTGCTCATTTCTTGAGGTTGTCGTGCTTATATAAGTTACACGAGCTATGTCTTGTGATGCTGCTAGGTAAATTTTTTGGAACTGGGCAAGATTTACGCTACTTATCATCATGATTTTGTTGGGTTTTCTTCTCAGAACACGTTGCTTCTGAGCATGGTTCCTGGACTGAACGAATTTGGCAAAGCTCTGTTAGGTAAACGATGATTAACTACTCTTTGCACACAATTTTTGCACTCGTTTTTTTTCCTAAACGAAACACAAGTGGATAGTTTTTTTTTGACTGTATACATTCTCTTGCAATCTTAAATTGAGGTGAAAACGATTCCATTTTTTTCTGATTTAAAGTTTAAAAACCATATCTATTTTGATCACTTAGGGCACGTTCGTTTGCACCGTTTTCACGCAGCGTTTTCGTTTTGAGTTTTCGCTGACCAAATGTGGCGTTCGTTTGGCCATGTTTTATACCGTTTTCGTTTTGAGATGAAAACGCTATGTTTTCATTTCTTCTAAATTTGCCTAGCTCCAAAACACACCTAAAGAGGTCCGTTTTGGGGGGTTTTGAGAATAGACGATTCTCTTCTTCCCTTCTTCCCCGGCGATTTTCCGCAAGGAGGGGTCGGCGTCGGCGTTGGCGTTGGCGGCGGCTGCCCAGCTCGAGGAACATCTCCAGAGATTGTTGTTTCTATATCTAGATCTCGCTTTTGGCAACTATTTTTTCCTACTGTTTCTATATCTACATCTCCAGATCTCGTTGTTGGCGTTCGTTTCTTTGATGGAAATCTCGAAGGAGGAAAAACAGAAAAATAGGGTTTAACGGTGAGGAGAAGGTCACTTCTTAGATTTGTAGTTTACATCACCATTGTTCTTCTTTACATCACCATTGTTCTTCTTTATATCACCATTGTTCTTTACATTCAGTTTGTCTCAAACCTTCCAATTTCTGGGATATTTGCATTCATCTGAAAGTTCTCCTAAATGTTGAATGAACTGGGAATTGAGAGTGCTGCTTAGCAGACATGTATAACTCTGACGCTGGGCAAGAAGTGTTCTTTGACTCGGATGATAATATTAGAACTTCTGTTGACTCTGCATCGTCATATTTCTCAGTAGACGAAGGCCATGAATTCAACCTCCGAATCCTTAACGCAGAATCATGGATGGGAGACATGTTGTCTGTTCAGGAAAGTCGGCAACAGTTCTTTAGCACTATAGAGTGTTAGTTTTTGCGCCGTGAATGTTGCAAACGAACAACAGTTTTTGTTTTTGTCTAAAACGGACACAAAAAACATTCTTCAAACGAACATAAGTTTTTGTTTTGCCCAAAACGAAAACTCATGATTTTTTCGTTTTGGGTCAAAACGAAAACCTTCCCATGAAAACTTGCAAACGAACGGGCCCTTATTGTTTACACAGTAACTGTGAATGTATGATAGCAACTGAAAAATTGTGCAATGAATATATCATCGTGAGGAAAGCTCACACCAATTACTTTGGGGTTGGTTGCCCCTCAAGATCCCTCTCCAATAAGAGTTACAAGTGTACCAGACATCTTCCTAAGATTCATTACTCTCCTTATAGAGGGGATGAATTACTAGAGACTACATTGCTAAAATGTCTATTGAGGGTGTAAATTACATAAGACGCACTATCCATGAAGGTTGGCCATCGTGCGTAAGCGTATCAATACCCCACTTCTCAAAATCGACTTTGTTCTCAAGGGCAAGTCTCTATGGGGCTATCCTTGAGCTCAAGGGACTCCAAATCAACAAGGGGGATGCCTTGATCTTTAGTGCTGAGTAGTAGACAATTCTTTATTCAGAAATTTGTGGGTGGGAGAGTAGGAGTATGATATGGGCCTTCCCCTTTGACCTAGTGAGCGGCGGCGGCGCTATAGCTGCGAGGCGGAGGCATTCCCGGCGGGCGGCATTCCCGGCGGGCGGCATCGATCGGGATGGGATGTCGCGGAAGGCGACTTGCGGAAGTCGGCTAGGGCAAACTAACGGGTTTCCCGTGGGTTTAGAGAGAGAGAGAGAGGGGAGAGGAGAAATAAGAGAGAGAGAGAGAGAGAGTTGACTTCTAAATTTTCCTTTTTCCATTAAGGCTCAACCAGCCACTATTTAAGTTCGCCAAAGGCCCAAACATGCTCCCCATTTGGGCTTACGACAATGGGTCAAGATAAGCTAAAAGTAAATACACAGAAATTAAAGATAAACGGCGCGACACGCCACATAACATCACCGCCCCCATTCGAAAATAGCTTGTCCTCAAGCTGGGTCGAAGGGCATTGGGGCATCGGCTTCACCTGTCGTGTCATCCTGGGGTGGATCATCGACTTCCAGCCAAAATAGGCGTTTGCATCTGTGTCCCGGCGTGAAAGGATCATCACAATTCACAATTGTAGCATAGGCCCTTTTTCACGACGTTCAGCCATCTCGGTGCGGGACAAACGACGACGAACAGTAGGACGCGGAGGAGTGTCTTGGAACAGAGCTGTGTCAGGCAAGATCGCGAAAGAGTAAGCTCCCGGAGAGCCTCGACGTCCCAAAGACGGACGGTCTAAAAGCAAGCGTTGTTCACAAGCCCCGGCGAGGCTCATAGCCGTGTTGAGATTAGGCGGCAGGAGGAATTCCACATCCCAACGTAAGAGCTCGTGGAGGCCGGCCGTGAAGAGCGGAGCCTGTTGCTCCGGTAAGACGGACGTCACCCGAGACAGAAGAATCTGAAATTTTTCCAGGCAGGTGTCGATGGAGCCGTCCTGTTTAAGGTTCGCAAGATCGCCGAGTGGGTTGCCCTGTAGAGCCGGGCCAAACCGAAGGATGAAGGCCGTGCTGAAATCTGCCCAGGAAATGTTGGGATGTTCCTGCAGAAGTTGAGTGAACCATAATTGTGCTGGGCCGAGTAAATTGAAGGAAGCGATGCCGACGCGTTCTTCATCTGGTGTGCGGTGGTTTGCGAAAAAAATATCGCAACGCGTAAGCCACGAAAGAGGGTCTTCGCGTCCCTCGTAGATGGGAAAGTCCATCCGAATAGTACGTGCGTAGGTGGGATAGTCCGTGCTTGGAGGAGTGACGGAGTTTACCCGGCTTGCCGAAGGGTGGTCGGCCGTAGTCAGAGGCGGCGGAGACGACATGCCTTGTAGGGCATCCAAACGTGCGTTGAGGGCGTCCATCTTGACGTTCTGAGTCGCGAACTTAGAGTGAAAAAGAGCCATGAGCTCGGCGAGGGAGGGAGGAACATCTGCCATCAGAGATAGGGCAGTACGGTTGGCCGGTGGTGTTGGAAGGAGGCCGATGGAAGAAAAAAGGCGCGGAGATGTAGGGATGGGGATGGAAGACCGGGCGGCAGCCGCCAAATCAGCCGGAGAGAGGTCGCCAGAGCTGGACGGCGGGTCGGCGAGCGGGTTGGGTTGGCCGTGCGTTGCCGTGCGCTGGAGGAACGGTCGGCGGAATCGGCGGAAGGTGGGAAGAGGCGCGTGAGTGCGGGTGCGGGCGAGTGGAGGAGAGACCGGCGGTGACGGCGTTGGCCTCTGATACCAAGTTGATATGGGCCTTCCCCTTTGACCTAGTGAGCGGCGGCGGCGCTATAGCTGCGAGGCGGAGGCGTTCCCAGCGGGCGGCGTTGATCGGGATGAGATGTCGCGGAAGGCGACTTGCGGAAGTCGGCTAGGGCAAACTCACGGGCTTCCCGTGGGTTTAGAGAGAGTGAGAGGGGAGAGGAGAAATAAGAGAGAGAGAGAGACTTTACTTCTAAATTTTCCTTTTTCCATTAAGGCTCAAACGACCACTATTTAAGTTCGCCAAACATGCCCCCCATTTGGGCTTACGACAATGAGTCAAGATAAGCTAAAAGTAAATACGCAAAAAGTAAAGATAAACGGCGCGACACGTCACATAACAGAGTACTTGCAACAAAAGCAAATATCATATCTAAGAGATCAAAACACTCTTGGTGTGACAAATGGTATATTGAATTCACTTGAAACTCTTTTTTGATGATTCTTGAAATGGGAATTTGACCGACTTCACTAGAAACTCTTCCTCAAGCAAATATCTACCCTTCTTCAAAATTTGAACTTGAGCAAAGAGTAATTTATCCTTGTTGAAGAGAGATACATAAGAAGGGTATGCACTACGACGCTGAAGTCACAACCCCCTCCTTAGACGAGCACGTGGCTTAGTCAACTAGAACTGGGTTGTGCCGCTTGATGCTCCAATCGAAACCAATAAGTGAGACCATGCTGGTATGACAGAATATGTTTGTTCCATGATGAGAGTGTGCATCTGGATTGAGGACGTGAATGCACTCTATATAGTGATTTGCCAAGAGACCTGACATTTGTGTGACGATCGATGCTATAGATATCGACCGACATAAAGGTTTTGGGCAGAAAATGCCACGACATCGACATTTTAATCAAAAATGTCATTTTTGAAAATACCCCTGATATATCGGTCTTCATGCCTATCGGTCTCACCCGATATATCGGTCTCACCCGATATATCGGTCTCACCCGATATATCGGTCTCACCCGATATATCGGTCTCACCCGATATATCGGTCTCACCCGATATATCGGTCTCTCCCGATATATCGGTCTCTCCCGATATATCGGTCTCTCCCGATATATCGGTCTCTCCCGATATATCCGTCTCTCCCGATATATCAGTCTCACCCGATATATCGGGCGATATCTCACGGACGATATATGCAGAGTACTAAAAACATATACATTCCATTTCTTTTAAGCGTCCGAGCGGTAATATTTGTTTTGTGCTATATTTCGTGAATTTCTCTGAGACAAAATTTGACTTCTTTCTCATCTTACTCTCATTTGGTGCTTCTTATATCGTTTACTGTCGTCAACACTTCTTTTTGTGTAATTTATAAACATATATTATGTGTATGTATATTTTTTTGTATAATTTATAAACATACATATTTATATATATTTATTGTGTAATTTATAAAAATACATTATGTATGTAAGCGCATTTACAAAAAATGTTTATACAGGTGAATGATTTTTTTTAAATATTAAAATAAGATATTGTGACATTAGTGAGATTATGACAAAAGATAGGGCATAATGGCGACGAAGGATCCATATAGTCGACCCCACTATAGTGGGATAAAGGCTTGAATGTTGTTGTTATTAAAATCAAATATTGTAAAATATCCCCGATATATCCCCCGCAATTCGACATACGATATTTCAAACTCAAACTGACGTGAACCCGACATCTGCAACCTTAGTGACGTTCTCGATGAATTCATCGATGTAGGCATAGGTAGTGACAGTCTATATGTGGTGAACTGTCCCCAAGCATTCATGGGCGTCACTATCTTGATGGCTATCTTACCGGCGAATAAGCTCTTCTTTGAATGTTGCCCATTTTATGGTCGGATTGGTTTGACAGGTCAAACGAAGCCACTGGAGGGCGGAGCTTTCCATGTTTATACTGGAAAGAGGGATATTTTGAGTTTTAATGGTGCTTTGATGTTAAAAAAATTAGTCAACATCAACAATCCAACTAAGGGGGCCGGTCCCATCGAATACATGATTGTCGAGGCACCAAAAATGTGAGCATCGAATGTTGACGAGGGTTTGGAGGATGGTGGTCTGCACAGAGCTGCCCCTAAAGGGAGGAATGATGACGATGAGTGATTCCAAAATTGCGGGCGGCGATTGAGAGGATTTGGATGACCGACAATGTGGGCATTGATCTCTTGTACAGGTGTACAACGACCTGGAAGCCAATCATGTACTCTTCAACACGATCCATGCTCTAGAAAGGATTGCGACAATGTAATCTGCGACGTCGGCGTGAGTGGCCATGGGTTGTGAATCGAAGGGATGCAATCTTGATGGGAAAGAGGCCCTAGGGGGCTGCGGGTTGCGATAATTCGAGCTTTTTTTAGGGGAAACTACTGCTTGGGGGATCAAAAAAGTGGAGGGAGGAGTGCCACTCCTAAGAGGGGTGTTCAAAAGGCTAATTGTGCATGGATGCATGGATGGTTGCCAGGAATTGTGTTGGGGAAGCTGTTGGAGGAGGCTCGATCGATTGGGACTAGTGTCTTCCGTACGGATAAGGGCACATGAGGCTGCTACTGGGGAGGTCGTTGAAGGTTGCTAGGGCACAAAAACACATGCAGTAGAGGTGCGTATGAAGGAGGCTGTAAGGGTTGTGGCCTACCAGGTCAAGATATGCAAGAGCCAATTAGAATGGAGCGGGGTGTGGTCGAGCTGAAGCTCGGGCGCATGCGTCGATTGAGCGAAGAAAACTTTGCGTGGAATTTGGGTGGAGGCGAATAGCCAAGGAAGAAGATGGGCGACAAATTAGGTTGGGCCAGTTGATAGTATAACGGGAAATAGAAGATCGCTTGTTGATAGAAATTAGAAATACATCATCTCGAGGTATGCTTATGCCAATCGCTTTTCCTTAGGGGTGGATTCAATAAAGACTTAGGCTTCATTTGATAGAGCGGTTGCGGTTGTAAAATGAGTTGTTGTAAAGACAAATTTGTAAATGGAGCTGTTGGAAACTGGATGCTGGAAATGAAGATCTGTTTGGATAGTCTGTGTTTGCAGAGCTGTTCAAAACAGAGAACTGTTTGACAAAATTGCGGTGACGTTTCATAAATATTTTTATAATTAATTGTTTAATATAATATTTAATTTTTTTAATATTATATAATTTTATAATTATATATATATATATATATATATATATGTACTCCACTGTTTTTTTTATTTTATATGTATATATAAATATATATATATATATATATTAAATAATACTGTTTAAACTATAAACTATAGATATATTTTTTTGTAATTTTTATAAATTTTTTTTAAATTCCCATGTTGCTCTGCCGTGCCGCCGCCGTGCAGCCCTCCCATGCCCTGTGCCGTGCCGCCCTCCCATGCCCCGCTGTGCCGCCCTCCCGTGCTACTCTGTGCCTCCCTCCGGTGCCCCATCGTACCGCTCTCCCGTGCCCCACCGTCGGACGAAGGGACGTTGGCCCTCAGCGACGGCGAAGAGAAGGTCGCGGGCCTTGGGGACGGTGGGGAAGGTGAAGCAGTCGGGTGAGAGAGCGACAACGACAAGCTTGGAGGAGGCGGAGATGGAGGTGGCTGGAGCTTGAAGGAGGCAGAGCCTGGAGGAGGCGGAGGCTGCTAGAGCTTGGAGGAGGCAGAGCCTGGAGGAGGCGGAGGTGGTTGGAGCTTGGAGGAGCGGATTTTATTTTCTCGCGCGATGAAAACGGTGAGGAATGGAGCTCCGGGTAGCGGTTGCGGTTGGGGGAATTTCATTAAGGATCGAAACGCCGGCGGTTGGAACGGGAGGCGGAAAAACAAATAAGATTTGGGACCGGCGGTTGCGTTTTGGTGAAACGCGCGGATCTAAAAGCTCTTCCAAATGAAGCCTTAATGACTAAAATGCCACTCGAGAGGGAAAAATTCATAAGACACAATATTCATGAAAGTTGGCCTTCGTGCGTAGTCATATTTAACTCTGAACTACTGAAATTTTAATGGGTGTGGACCTAATTCTACAAGGGGCTCATGATTGAATATGAAACCATTTATCATTTAATGGTCATATATCCCCTAATAACTGTATACTATCGATTCAAATCAAAGCAAAATGATATTGATTGTACATTAAGTCTCAATTGTCAAACAATTCTTTTGTTGAAGTATTGCAACTCGAAAGCTAAAACACAGTTAAAAGTCTTTTTTGAGCTAAATAGTTTTGTTCAAATTTCAAACTTTGATTCAAATAGGTTTGATTTTTTGATCTGTTTCAATAATGAATTTATCCCCATATTTTGAGGAGTGTTATTAGCTGACTTATTTTAGTTATCCGCAGACCAAATTATATCCAGTTCACCTCATTTTTATGCACATTAAAAAATTCTATGCGGAGTCTACCTCCATATCCCATGAGCCATTAGAATCCCCTTCGTTTGTCCTTTGAGCAAGCACAATACTTCCTCCACTTTGTTCTTTTTCCTCCATTAGCATGCCCATGTTTTCCTCCCTTTTGTTCCTCCAAATAAAAGATGATTTGATCTTCTAAAATTAGCTATGTAGTTATGTTTCTACACCAACAGAAGACAAATTGATCCATTGAAGCTAAAGGAACTTTGCAATGTTCTCAATGCAGTAGTTTCGCTCTACGTTGTCATGTTCCTTGTCTCAGCTCCACTTCTCCGGTGTCGACTTGTGTTCCAACATCAACTGCTTCATTGCCATCTTTACCCCCTCTCTCATTCGATTTTATCTTCCGCATCGAGCCATTTCACGTATACTTCCTATTCTTATTTGCAGATTCCCTTTTCAACTTATTCATCCTTTTCCTAAGACTCTTGGTCCAAGCTCTTCAAATATGGCAGACCATCTTCTTCCTCCTTCCGGCCTTTGCCTCCGTGCAAATCAAACATCGTAATCTCTTCTAGCACTGATCCATTCTGCCCCCTTCATCCCAAACGCCAATCTCTTACATTAATTTTTTTGATTTGCAAATATCAAGTTTTTTTCATCAACAAATAATAAAATAGTTTGCAAATAAAATTTTGTGGTCTTTGAATATCAATGGTTTGCAGGGGGTTTTATTAAGCACATTGCTGGAACAAACAAAAAAATTAGAAAAGCAAATCACGAGAAAAGCTCCACCAAATCAAACGCAAAACTATAAGAATGTTAAAAATTCAGAATATTAAGAGAAATAGGGAGTGCGTAAGAGATTGACAAGATATGACATGCACAAAAACTAATTAAACTAGGTTGATGTGGCATGATCTACAATTTTCTTTCCTACATATCCTACCCATTTTTATCTTTAAATAATGTAAGGGTGCACAAATTTTGTTTATTTCTTGCTACAGCATGAAAATGATTGCTCTCCAAATGATCTTTATGTTGAGGTTTATTGCGCATATCTTAGAGGTAACAAGCATATGAAATCTTGAAAAACTCCAATAAAATTCCCAAATATTCAAATTCCGTGTTATTTTTTAGCTTGTCAAATATTTTATTATGTAACTTGTTCAAACTTAATATTTAAGTTGATAAATTATATATATAAAGCTTGAGCTTGATGAATATTTTTGTGGTTGAAGAATTTACTGTACATGCTTCTCGAGAATGAAAAAAAATTACACACATACAATTTTGTGGCGCATAATGTCTGATGATTAATCTTATTTATACAGGTCCTGTTGCAGAACAATTCATGATTCTTGAAAATATAGGAACATCTGTTCTTGTTTCTGAAAATCAGGTTCGTCCTGCCATATTTACCAATATTAGTACATTCTATTGTGAATTTTTAATGACCAAAAAGAAATACAATAGTATTCTTATTTTTGTTTTTATCCTCGTGTCTTTTTTGTGTTTTTTTCTTTAGTTTTATCATTATTTTTCTTCTTGAATCAAATGGAACCACCAACCAAGATCACACTCTAATGGATAGGTGTCTTGGATCCATTAACTTCTTGTAGTGAGAGTGAGATGATTATCTATTTTTCACTTATAATCAATGAGTTTGACTATCGTTTAAATATAGGAGTATTTAGAATTTTCTTTATTAAGAAAACAATATCATCCAATACTATAGGTTAAGTGATAATATCACATCATGAGTGCTAATCATCACCCACCGATGCCCTCGCTGATCCATACACACAGGAGATGGAGCTCAGGTCATTATTTGGACGATCGAGACCTACCGTCACATTCATAGTGACTGTGAGATATTTTAGCTATTTTTGTTTTTTGTTTTTTTTATTTATGTACATGTAATGACCATTATGATAGGACGATCAATATCGTCCGTAGTGGTCTTCTGCACTTCTCACCCCTATATATGTTCACATAGAGGACCATTTGAAGGGATAAAATTTTCTAGACATAATTTTTAGGATTGCTTTGTCTCCACATGACACCGAGGTCGTGTAATCTAAGGGCTAAAGCCCAGATCCCCTTACCTTACCGATCCCTCCCAAAATAACAACCCCACTCCTTAATCAATCCTAAATAACCTCATAACGACCAATTTCCCTCGTTGCAACCCTCTTCCCCCTACAGTCCACTCCCATTGCACCAGAATCTCCAGGACTCAAACCCTCTCCCTGAATACATTCCAACCGAACCATCCATAGTTGTCGTTCACCTCCATTGGCTCCAATATCTCCACCAAAGCCCCTCGTCCTCTTCAAAAATCCAATACCAGACATCTCCCTCCATACCCTCGCTTCCCACTACCTTCCTCCATTACCGACACTCCATAATACCTCGAGCCCTTATATCTACATAGTCCTCCCCGACCTCTATCTACACATTCTTTCTTGCTGAAGTTGATAGCCCTCGGTGCATACCACCATCAGGCCACCAATACTTTTTTCATCATTAGGGTTTTTATGCACATGTGAGTTTATGTTTAAAGTTGTTAAAATAGCCCATGTAAAGGGCCCATTTATTGTTTTATCTTCTCTCCTCTTTTAGTCCCACATCTTGTATAGGATTTTCTTCTCTCTTCTTCTTCCTATATATTTGTATTCTCTCCTTGTATTTAGACACACAAGTAATACATACAAGATTTGAGCTCTTGCAACATGGTATCAGAGGGAGTGGTCTCTCCGGTGCGGTCTCATTCTCTTTAACCGCTCAACCCGCCACCGCCCGCCCTCCCCGCTTCTCCTGCGGACTGTGAGCCTACCCGCTCCGGTCTCCTATCCGCGGGCTCCTATCCGCAGGCTCTGCGGTTTGTCTCTGCATTCCTCTTCTCCTCTCCCTCTCCGTGGTTCCACCCTCTTCAGGTCCTTTTATAGCAACCATTCTCTCTAGTTCGTGGGGTCCACTTCTTTTCTATCCGCTGCGGCTTCCCCTTTTATCCGCTGCGAGTTCCTCTCCCTCTTGCTTCGTGCACGGCCTGTCCGCGGGCTGTTCCTCTCCCTTCTATCCGCGGGCTTCTGTG
Organism: Platanthera zijinensis; assembly: GCA_039513925.1. Taxonomy (NCBI): domain Eukaryota; kingdom Viridiplantae; phylum Streptophyta; class Magnoliopsida; order Asparagales; family Orchidaceae; genus Platanthera; species Platanthera zijinensis. The sequence continues at coordinate 145,606,701 of CM077094.1, read as the reverse complement.
TCCGCTGCGGCTTCGCCTTCTGTCCGCTGCGGCTTAGTCTTCTGTCCGCTGCGGCTTCTCCTTCTGTCCGCTGCGGCTTCGCCTTTTGTCCGTTGCGGCTTCGCCTTCTCTCTGATTCCGTCTTTCTCGCGGCGGCCTCCCTGTCTTCTCGCAGGCGGTCTGTCCTCTTCTCGCCACGGTCTTGCTCCCTTCTCGCAGCGGCCTCCTGCCCTTCTCGCAGTGACCTCAGCCGGCTGCCTCTGCGGTCTGCCCTTATGGGCTCTTCCGGTAACTCCTCTGGCTCGACGGACAGCCCGCCTGCTGACCGCCCGGCCTGTCCGACTGACTGCCCTTCTTGCACTACAGAAGTCCGTGACGAGTTGCGCATCACTACCATCTCTCTTTCTGGAAAGAAGAACTTCGTCCCTTGGGTTCATTCTGTTAGACGGGTTCTTCAGGCCAAGGGCCTTCTCCCTCACCTTACTCAGGCTCCTCCCACTCCTCCTACCGATGACTGGCTCCGCAATGATGGCCGAGTTCAGACCTGGATCTTGAATTCTTTAGATGGTGAGCCATATCAAATGACTATGTATCATGAGACTGCCAAAGATATGTGGACTGAGCTACTCCTTATATTCTGGAAGGGACAGCCTCCAACACCTCTACGACATCCTAACTGACCTCTTTGCTCTTGACGCTGGAGGGGCTTCAGATATGACCTCCTTTGTTGCTCGTGCGAAGACTCTTGCTGAAGCATGAATCCAGCATCAGCCCTTCACCAATGATGCTGCTGCTCAGCGCGCTCAGAAGGAAGCCGCCTGTACTGCCATCATCATGACCCGTCTTCCCCCTCACCTTCAGAGCATTCGTGCTCAGGTCCTGGCATCCTCTACCACACCCTCCTTTTCTGATGTGTGCTCCATGATTCTCCGAGTATCACCACCTCCAGATACTACGGCTCCTCCGACCCTTCTTCAGCAGGCACCTCCGCTTCTACCATTCCCTCCTCCTTCTACTCGGGGGGTCGTTCGGGATCTCGCGGCCGTGGTCGTGGTGGCCGGGGTCGGCCGAAGTGTTCCTTCTGCGGGAAAGATGGTCATCTCGAGGCAACCTGTTACAAGAAAGTTGGCTATCCTCCTCGCCCGGCGGCTTCTGTTGCTACCGATGCTGGTCCTCCTGATCTTGAGAGTGTCCGTCTTCAGCTCCAGCATCTCCAGGGATTGCTCCACCCACCATCTGCCTCTATTGCCTCTGTCTCGCATACAGGTACCGCTTGTCTCTCCACCGGCTTGGGCTGGATTGTGGACTCTGAGGCTACTTATCACATTACTCCACATCGACCTGCCCAGTACCTGACTTCCCCTTATCCACAGTCTCTTACTGTGGCCAATGACGCTACTGTTCCCGTCTCCGGCTCGACAGATCTTCCTCTCACCTCCTCCATCTCCCTTCGCTCGGCTCTTCACGTCCCGAGTTCACCGTTCAATTTACTTTCTGTTGGACGGCTTACTAATGATCTAGATTGTTTTGTTATATTCACTTCCTCTTCTTTTGTTATACAGGATCGGCGGACGCAGACTACCATTGGTAAAGGACGGCTGCAGAATGGGCTCTACCTTCTCGACGACTCTCCCACCATCCTCTCATCCGTCTCTTCAACAGATTGGCATCGTCGACTTGGGCATGCTCCTCTACCGGTCCTCCAGCGGGCTCTCCCCGATGTTTCTTTTACCCCCTTTCAGTGTGACTCCTGTATCCTCGGCAAGCAGACTCGTTCATCTTTTTCTTCCCATTGTACTCGGAGCGCTGCTCCTTTTGATTTAATGCATTCAGATATTTGGGGACAATTTAAAATTACTAGTATTTCCGTTTTCCGGTATTTTATAACGTTTATTGATGATCACTCTCGCACTACCTGGCTATACTTCGTGATCGCTCCGAGCTTCCCCGTGTCTTTCGGGCCTTTGTCCTCGAAACCTGTACGCATTTCCACACGACCATCAAAGTACTATGAACTGACAATGCTCGTGAGTACACTAGTAACGAATTTACTGCTTTATGTTATGAGTTCGGGATTCTACATCAAACTTCCTGCGCTTACACGCCGCAACAAAACGGTGTTGCCGAACGCAAGAATCGCCACTTACTCGATGTTGCCCGTTCCATCATGCTTCAAATGCATGTCCCCAAACCATATTGGAACTTTGCGGTCTCGATTGCCTGTTTTCTCATTAACCGTCTCCCTTCCTCTATTCTCAACTATGCTACTCCGTTCAACATCCTCTTTCCCTCCACTCTGGCCTTTCCTCTCCCACCTCGTGTATTCGCTAGCCTCTGCTATGTCCACCGTTTGGGGCCTTTCTCGGATAAGTTGGATCCCCGAGCGGCCAATCATATCTTTGTTGGATATTCATGCACCCAAAAGGGGTATGTATGTTATTCTCCTACTACACGCAAGATCTCAGTGTCTGCTGATGTCACTTTCCGCGAGGATCAACCATTCTTTCCTGCTCCCTTACCTGACCATCTACCACCCACACCTACTTCTCCATCCATCCCCCGCCTGGTCATTCCCGCAACTACTCCTCCAACTGTCGTTCCCTCAAAACAGATTGTCGTTCCCTCCAAACCACCAGTTATCTGCGTCTACACTCGTCGCTCTACCACTTCCGTTGCCCCTCTGCCGTCGGTCTCTACCATGGATACTCCGCGTCCAAATGATCAGGTATCGCCTTCCACTGCTCATCCGCTGGCAAACTACATCTCTCTTCATCGCCTCTCTCCCCATTTACACACTTTGGCTATTTCTCTCTCTTCGGTTGCTATTCCTAATTCTGTGCAGGAGGCGCTTCAACATCCAGGATGGCGAGCGGCCATGAAGGAAGAAATGTCTGCTCTCTGGTCTAACCAGACATGGTCGGTTGTTCCCCTTCCACCGGGCCAGAAACCAGTTGGGTGCAAGTGGGTCTTTGTCATCAAACATGCTGTCGATGGGACAATTGACCGTCTAAAGGCCCGTCTTGTGGCTAGAGGTTTCACTCAACAGGAGGGGCTAGATTATGAGGAAACGTTCTCTCCGGTTGCGAAACTTAATAGTGTTCGCGTCCTCATCTCTGTTGCTGTCCATCGTCGGTGGCCTCTCTTTCAGCTGGATATCAAAAATGCTTTCTTGAATGAGGATCTCCAGGAAACTGTCTACATGCAACAACCACCCGGGTTTGAGACCACGGGGGAGTCTCAGGTCTGCCATCTTAAAAAGGCTCTATATGGTCTCAAACAATCTCCGCGGGCTTGGTTTGAAAAGTTCAGCAAGGTCCTCCGTGAGATTGGCTTCACACGGAGCTCGACCGACTTCTCGCTCTTTACTCGTCACCAACCAACAGGAACGGTTATTCTGTTAGTATACGTCGACGATATTATCATTACTGAAGATGACTCTCAAGGGATACAGGCAGTCAAAGTCCATCTAAACTCAGTCTTCCAGACAAAGGATTTGGGACCTCTTCGCTATTTTTTGGGTCTTGAGATTGCCAGAAGGCCGGATGGGCTCACTCTCTCTCAACAGAAATATTGTCTTGACCTTCTTCATGATGCGGGTCAGTCCGGCTGCAAGCCAAGCGATACTCCTATGGATGTAAACCACAAACTATGTGCCCAGACATCTGACTCCGATCTCCTTCTCCAAAATCCTGAATATTATCGACGTCTTGTTGGAAAATTGATATATCTCACGGTTACCAGACCGGATATTTTCTTTGCTGTTGGTCTTGTCAGCAGATACATGCACTCTCCTCGGAAATCTCATCTTCAAGCAGTGGAACGAATTCTCAGGTATCTGAAAACCGCTCCTGGTCAAGGACTTGTCTACAGGACCTCCTCTTCTGCTCCAACATTGGTGGCATATTCTGATGCTGACTACGCTGGCTCTCTCGATGACCGGCGATCTACGAGTGGTTTTTGCACTTACCTTGGCGTACATCTTGTTACTTGGCGAAGTAAGAAACAAGCGGTCGTTGCTCGATCTTCAGCCGAGGCAGAGTACCGGGCAATGGCATCGGTTGTATCAGAATTGACATGGCTTGAGAGTCTTCTTACTGATCTGGGTGTAAAATTACCATCACCAGCTCTTCTCCTTTGTGACAGTCAAGCCGCCATACACATCGCAAAAAACCCGGTCTTTCACGAAAGAACGAAACATATTGAGGTCGATTGTCACTTCATACGGGAAAAAGTTCAAATGAAGAAGCTTGACTTAAAGCATGTCCCAGGATCGGAACAAGTCGCGGATGTCTTCACGAAGGCTCTTTCCAAGACACTCTTCTATCAATGTTTGTCCAAGCTTGGCGCATACGATTTGTACGCTCCAGCTTGCGGGGGAGTGTTAAAATAGCTCATGTAAAAAGCCCATTATTGGGCCCATTTATTGTTTTATCTTCTCTCCTCTTTTAGTCCCACATCTTGTATAGGATTTTCTTCTCTCTTCTTCTTCCTATATATTTGTATTCTCTCCTTGTATTTAGACACACAAGTAATACATACAAGATTTGAGCTCTTTCAACAAAAGTCTTGTAATTTTTTTTCATTGTATAGTTTGAACTTATATTCTAGTGATACTTATTTCAAAGAATTTGTTCCCATGAAATCTTGTAACATGTAGGCCATAGATCCCCCCACATTTAATTATATCACTCTTACTGTGCATGAACTAATTACTTGCAAGTCTTTTCTTGGTTACTAATTATCTTGTATTTGCTTATTGATTTATTTTATTACGTGCAATCTTATGATAGAAATTGTCCTTACATGCATATGCATCATTATTTGGTTTTAATTGAGTCTCTCTTGTCAGTACACCATATATTGCCCTTAGTTATCATCATACACATATTGCTCTACCTTTCGTTAGTTTGGGTATTAGAGTCTAGGATTGAGTCACATGTATGCTCTATAATGTTAAAGTGTTTAGGAGAACTATGACATGTCCTAGTTACATGGATGGTCAAGTGTCCAATTTCCGAAACTCATCATTATCCTTTTCAATTAAATGAACTAGCAATTTGATGACGTATGAGATCAATTAGGAGTCTATCCACTAGCTATTTAGACCTCCTAGGAGTTCCAGTCATACTACACCTCGTCCTCGAATGGCCGCTAGGCCTCAGGTTCATTAGGAAGAAGCTAATGATGTCGACAGACTACTAGACGTTAGTTTATGTACCCTATCGTACAGGCTCTCCTCCTACCCTTACAGAGAGAACCTGGGTCTGTATATGGTTTGTTATTAGGGATCCGCTATTGGTAGGCACCTCCACCCTTAGGGTGAGCATCTTCAACCACAATATCCCTTACCCAAGTGAGCTACTGAGCGTGCTATCTTATGGGCCTGATTTGACTATGGTATAGACGATTATTATGATGATTATCAGGAGCCCAATAGAAGCCACCCTTTAGAGGAAACGATATCACTCATGTTTGAAATGATGTTTTCTTTTTTCAATCATCAATTTCACCCGAAGGCCTTTAGCAATAGGCTCCGAGATATGGACTAATCTTTCGATTGACGAGCATAGCGTTCTATTTGTCAAAATGTAATTACACTGACATGCCAAAAATTATTGGTTGAGTCTTGAGAGGTAGTTAGATAGACGCCTACCTTCTCATCACTTGATGGGTTGATATGAAACAAAAGCTCGAAAAAAAGTATCTCCAACTTATGACAAGTGACTATCTTTGTATTAGAGTGTATACTCGTTTTGACGAGCTTATCGTTAGGAGTTACATTAGAGAGGTGGTTATTGTTCCTGCTTCCCGCGTCCGGGTTGGTTTGAAGTCAGAGATTCGTAAGAAACTCATTCCCCACCACAAATAGTCAGTCGAGCAAATATTCCTGTTTGCCCTCGAGTATGAACAAAATTTGCAGACCATGGGTTCAGTGCGAGATAGCTTGCAACCTGATAGCTCGATCTTTACGAAATCCTCCCATTTTGGGACCAACACATCATTGCCTAGTCGTGACCCCATAGACATGAAAAACAAATCAATTATTGCGGGATCCCCGAAACATGTAGGAATCTAGTGTTTTAGATGCTACAATAGAGGGCACATAGAAACCCAATGTTTTATGTGGAATCTACTTATAAACGAGGAGTCAGATCTCAACCCTAATTTAGTTGAGTCCCCATAGGAGGAGATTGTTGTGATCATTGAAGAGGGTTGAGAGAGTGAGGGAGATAGAGTCTTAGAGATAGTAGTTATTAGACACCTGCTATACACTCCACGCACGGTTGAGGATTGGAGACACGCCACCAATATTTATACTTCCCTAGCGCATGTAGTGCCTGTATGCTCACTAACAACAGTTGTGTGAATATCGTAGTCTAGGCCGGGATTGAGCATGCGAAGGTGAAGGGGAGCCGCACCATCATTTCTATATAGTCATCTGGGTTGACAAGACCGTGATACAAGCCATATAACAATGTCTTGTACAGATAAATCTTGTTTTTTTTGAGGATCAGGTGTTTTGTGATGTAATTTACATGGATGCTACACACATGCCATTGGGTAGACCCTGACTTTAAGATTATGACGATTATGACGATACATCTTATGGTTGATCGAACACATGCATATTTTTCGACAAAGGTTGAAATATTATGCTTTCCCTCACCTAATCCAAGGATATGTCAAAGTGGAAGGTTGACTCAACTTTTAGCTTAGACGATTTCAAGACTTCCCACAGCTTGAGACACAACAAATTTCTTTGCGAGAGTAACGTTACATGCATTGTTTATGTAGTGGCTACCTCAAAGTCTGTTGAGGACACTACATATGTTTTGACTATTCATACTGATGTTTGACATCATGCCATACAAACTCCTTGATGAGATGCCACTCATGCAAGACATCTATTATGCTATAAATATTGTTCTTGGAGCTTGGTTGTTGAACCTACCTCATATTTGTATGAATCCAGATGATCATGCAAAGTGGGAAATTGATGATTTGTTTAGAAAAAAAATTATTCAAGAGAAAGAGCCATTGTGTGGTTCTTACCCTTAAGATGGATGGAAGCTTTAACGGTCACTAGTGCATGTATGTTGATAGTTGAGTCATCAATAAAATTACTTTTAAAGTATCGATTTCCCATCCCGGCTCGATGACCTATTCTCCCGATTTTGAGACTCCTCGACTTTAGTAAAACATTTGAGGTAACATACAATGTATTTGACATTGGGATATGTGAGGTTCTTTGCTAGGAGGGTCATCTGGTTTTTTATTTCAGTGAGATGTTGAATGAGGCCCAACAAAAGTACTCCATCTATAATAAGGAGTTTTATGTGATACTACATTATGTAGTTATTAAAGGCATTATTTATTCCCTCGAGAAGTCACACTTTACTTGGATCATCAGGCTCTACTACAGCTGGACTCGCAAAAGAAGTTTTTTCACTGCCACGCTAAGTGGGTTGGGTATCTGCAAGACTATCCATATGCTCACAAACACTGAGTTGATGTCAAGAATAAACCAACAAATGCTTTGCGTCGCCGCATGAGCTTGCTCCACACCCTGAGTATGTGGGTGGAGGGATTGGAGTGTGTTATCTTATATTATCCCACTCATCCAGATTTTCACGATATTATGCCTTGCTATTGAGAGATCCACCTGATTTCATTGAGGGATTTTTTATCGTTGAGAGTTTTTGTGTGTCTACTACATATGCATTCCTCAAATTCCCCCCTTTACGATCATTTAGCTTGGTATATTCATGTTGGTGGAGACGCTAGCCATTCAAGAGAGTTAAGAAACAATATTAGTTGAGGACCATTTTACTGCCGGAGCTTGAAGCAGGATGTGGCGTGAGTTATTCACAACTGTCATATCTGTTAGATGACCAATGAGTTGCAACATAATACTAATTTATATACCCCTATTCGGGTTCCTCGCCTATCGTCAGAGCTGTCACGGTTCCGGTTCAACTAAGCTCGTGAACCGAACTGCTAAGGTAACAGTTCTTCAAATTAAAAGTTAAAACCAAAACCTTATTTTATTTCGGTTCCAACATAATTTTGGGAACCGTCGTGTCAACAATTCTGGTTCCAGTTCAACAAGAACCAAAACCATCCGACCACTAATGGTTTGGTTCTATGCGGTTTGGTCCGGTTCCAATCGGTTCTGTGACATAATTTTAATCATTTTATTACTCTATGATTTGAATAATTAAGCACATTCACAAAGATTATTATCTCTTTAAAAATGCATATTTGGAAAGGAAATTAGAATCAAAATAGTCGGAGCAATAATTTCATGGTTTCTTAAGTTGAAATATGTTACAATTGAACTAATATAGATATGCATGCAATAATATCTAATTTGACGCATTGAATAAAAAAGAATGAGTAATATTGTATGATTCCAATAAACCTGATTAAAAAAGGTCATAGGAAATAAGCTAACCAGGCGGTCGTTGGAGGCCCCAAAATTTGAAACCCTAACTGTGAGGGAGGGAACAAACACTGTCGAGGATCGTCTAAGAGAAGCCAGTCGAGGAAGTCAACGATTCGGTATGTAGATCTGAAGCCCTAGCAGAAAGGTTAGAACGAACACTGCCGAAATGAACACTGATGAAATGGGGAGAAAAAAACCTTCAACGATCGAGCAAGCAGTGCAAGAAGGAAGCCTTCACTGTAGAGGAGCGGGGAAATGACCTAATGTTGTGCGGCCTGTGTATGAGTATTTGAATCCTGCTGCAATTGGACGGCTCTGCAATCAGACGGATGATATATTTATATAGTCGTATAAATAATAAATATATATTACTAATATTATAATAATAATATATACATATATATATTATAAAGAGTAATAATAATAATAAACGGATTACGGTTCAGTTCTGCTTCGGTCCGGTCTGAATCGGGTCTAAAAATTCTAAAACCACTTGAGACATTTATGTTGCGGTTCTGGTTCTCGTTCCGGTCTTGATAATAAAATGAAGGAACCGCACCCAGACTATTGTTGTTTGCGGTTCAAAAATTCAAATCGGAACCCGAATAAGTCGCGAACGGTTCTGTTCGGTTCTTTGTGGTTCCGGTTCAGTTTACAGTTTTTGATTTTAAATGACAACTCTACCTGTCGTGAATCGACATTAGCTTGTATTTCATGTTAGGGCTTCCATGCATTTTTTTGGAAGCACGACTCCATCTTTTCGGCAGTCGATCGATTATCTTAACTTACCCACTTCATTTCCTGCAGTAAGACTATCGACGCGCCCTGTATTGCATCCCTATTTATGAGAGATGTCTTCTTGCTTCATGACTCATCTTAGATCATAATATGTCTGGCCATGATGTCAGATTTATGAGTAATTTATGGAAGAGACTCAGTTCTCCACAACCTACCATCCTTTGATGGATGGATAGATTGAGGTCGTCAATAAGAGCTTCGAAAATCCCTTATGATGTTTGGTAAGTGATCAATCAGTTGGGACGCAATTTACCTATAACAACATTCACGTACAATAGTTCGATCAATATGACTGTTGGGTTGCTTCCATTTTATATAGTTCTAGGTTATGAGTCTGGGAAGCTTATCGACTTATTTGCCTTCACATAGATTCATGTCCTAGTGAGTCTGTAAAATAGTTTGATATCATTTCATATAGTGTTAAGTTATGAGCCTAGGAATTTTATTAACTTCACTCTCCTTAACATAGATTCATGCCCCCAATGAGTCTACCAAATCGTTTGCTCAACATATGGCCCGCTTGTTCATTTATGTCATGTCATCCTCATTTGTTGTTTAACAAGGAGCTTAATAAAATGTTCTATTTGTCGATGCCAAAAATCCTCTAGCTCCACACAACTAAGATCACGAGAGGGTAGGGGGTACTACAGATGTCTGGTTACTCGGAATCATGAATGATTGGGCGAGTACATAGTAAGATATCGCATGTGAATGCATATGACCTGATTTTTTTTGAATTTGAAGTCATCGGGGTTTGCAGCAGAAGAGCTTTAATTTTTAGGTCATGTAATTATCATAGCTTATGGAGTACCATCCAATAAAATTGTTAATTCACTTGCCATATAGTTACAGCTTGTATTCCCTCCATAAATAAACAATGCCAATATGGAACATTATGGAACTATAATGGGAGCTTCAAACCTGGAGGGCAGGTAGCTTCTCCAAACACCTTTTTTCTGCCTTCTCTTGGTTTTAGAGTTCAGTAAAATTGTGTTACGAAATTGATTGTACTCATTCATAGTTAAAATCCGATCATGCTTTTTATGTATATCCATTCAAAATAGAAATGAACTCTAAAATCCTTGCAGTTAAGTTCTCAATATACCTAATGTGACTATGAACTCTTCATTCATTCTTCCTCAGTCAAGTTTTTCTTTGAAATTAATTTTATTACCGTTTTTTCAGAAAATTGCTTTTCACAAATGATAAGTCGGACTATCAACACTTAGACCATGTGCTTGGTTTCTCACATTGCTGATCTCTTACTTTGTTTGCTTCAATCTCTGTTTTACGTAGTGGTTCAGGTGTATTAATTCTATGACGGCACAATCATCTCTCTCTATCTCTCCCTTTCCCTCTCCCATGGCCGTGTTTTAGACATGCTACATTGTAAATATTCCACAAAATTCGTAGCTTGTTAAAAAAACATGCCAATCCTATTTCATGTGGACAATCTCATATAGGTGGAGCACAAAAGGCTATTACTAGTGTAACGGCCCTTGTCCGTCACAGAGGAATAGTATATAATTAACATTTCCTAATCGAAGAGCCAAATGATACTTATGCCACAAGAGTATTGAAATAACAGTGCAGAAAGAAACTCTTATTCTATAATTTACATATCATTACATGTCTATATTACAAGTCTACGATAGTTACATAATTACTACTAATAATTAAAAGTCTTTCTTGGTAAGCAGGCAAAGTTTAGCATTTCAACAACTCTTTCGAGTGTTGACCACTCCAAAAGTGCCTACTAGTCGTTTATACCACGCTCGATAGAGTTCCAGCTTACTCTGATTTTCTGTTAGTACCTAAAGCATTTTGATAATGAAAGGGTTAGTCTTTAAATAAAAGACTAAGCGAGGAATTAATTTCTTTAACAGGTAAATAAAAGATAGCATAATATGCACGGGTATATATGAAAGCAATAAAAGGAGTTCTTAGCCATCATTTTTATATCTTTAGATTTTCTTGGTTCTTATGATAAAATAATTGTTATAGCATAGTTAAGGGTCACTGCAATTCAGTCCTCGTTGTTGGTCAACTTAGTGCGCACAACTCGCTTAAGGCCGATAAGGCCCAACTAAGTTGACTCACATATGTTATCCAGCGCGCACAACTCGCTTAAGGTCGATTAAAGACCCAACTGGACGTATATCATTCTACAGATACCCTTGACACCATGTCATACATGCATTTCTTAAAACATTCTATTTAATATTGTCGGCAAAACAATTCATACAAGAAGATGATATAAAAGTTAAACTATTGTAAAGCAAGAAACCCTCACCATAACTTTCTCTTTGTTCTTGTCATTCCTTGGATCATCATCTCGTCGATCGGGCGACACCATCCTTTTGTATAGCTGTTAGCAATTTATATTAATATGTCTATATAAATGAACATCCTTTTCTAAAGTTAATTATATAAATGTTTCCTATTCATTTACATTCCCAAGTCATCTCTCAAGTCATCTCTAAATGATATAACTTTAGACATGCTTGGTAGTAATACTTCTAAATTAAGAAAGTCAACACCATCATGTTCAACCCTTCATCAACTTTAACATACTTCATGAACTTAACATCTCTTCCTACAAATTCAGCATTTTCATTCATAACATATGAGATTCCAGCAATAGTTATACCATGCCCAACTAATCCCTAATCCTAAACATGATTCACTCTTGTTAGTAAACTAATATTAGTTTCAACATGTTTCTTGCTTCACATGTAAGTCAAAATCAGCATGCCTATTAGATAAATTTCATTATAGCACTACAATCATAATCTTTTGCATGTCCTAATCCCAAATGTTTCAAAATCTTCAAGTTAAACTAATCGAAATGAGAATAATCTACTTACATCGAAGAAGGGATGAAGAATTTGGTGTCTTTGTTCCGTTTAGGTTTAAATCTCACAGAGAACTTAGAGGAAGAGGAGGGCTAACTTCTCCCCCAAAACGGAAGTCGATAGTTTCCGTCTGTCGCCGAAATCGGCGGGCTTTTCCCCCAAAGTTGTCGCCGAGCGGTTCCCGTCCCGTGTCGGGATCGAAGGAGAAGGACTGGAGAAGTGTGGTAGACGTCAGGCTGCTCTAACCCTAGGCGCAATGCGCTGCGGAAGTTCTTCTCGAATAATTTCTATCGGGGCTTTTAGCTTCTATTGGGATTTTAAGTATCCACCGCTTGAAATCATCGGTCCACTCCGAAATGCCCACGCCTAAACGCACCGCTCAATTTTCCATCTTTGAATTAAAACCCATCTCTTAACTAAAACCTTAATGAAATCGTAAATGTTATTTGATTACTAATGACACACCCAAATCAGAATATTTTAAGTAAATATTCGTCATAATAAATTTTCATATACTTCACATAACGTTGTGGGGGTAGGTTAAAAATTCTATTGTCAATAAATTGTCTTTGGTTCATCATGTACTTATCATGCGCTGACAATGTGGGTGTCACAATTTCATGCGATGACAATGTGGGTGTCACAACTAGAGCCGTTCCTTTTCTTTGCTTATCAATTCTGCTATATATTTACATAGTGTTTTTTTTGCATTTAAAGATTACTACTAGTGATTAGGCTGTATTGAGAAATTAACATAGTTTTATCTAAGTACATCAGCAGTTTTAACTAAGATTTAAGATTATAATGCTTGTGTGGACAGACTATGATTTGAGATTACATTGATTATCCCGTGTTAGGCTGTTAGTCATAGTTTATTTGATATGATCCTCTGTTTTCAGCTTTCCCATCTTCATCAGCTGTTGCTTGAGGCTGCCAAAGTATTAAGTATAGAACCTCCTGATCTGTATCTCCGTCAAAATCCTGTTCCCAATGCATATACTTTGGCAATTAGTGGCAAGAAGCCGTTCATTGTTGTCCACACAAGCCTTGTAGAACTTCTAAGCAAAAAAGAGTTGCAGGTATGGTGGTTCTATTGTTGTGCTTTAAATCTTTGATTTGTTTGTTTCTGGTAAACTAAATGAATTGCAAGTTATTTTTATGCTGATTGCAGGGCATTTGTTGTCTATTTACTTCTTGTTTTGCTTTTTTTATAGGAAGCTATGAGATCTTATTCAGTCACAAGGGCTTTATATACGAGTACAAATATATGAAGTACATGTGATGTAGGGTAGGCTAAGTGGGTGTACGATTAAATGCAATCCTAATGTGAAGTGCGAGAAGACAATTCTAATATCTATGAGTACTACAATTTGATACACATGCACAGAACCGATGTCAAAATAAAAAAATAACAATAAATGATTAAATCACACTTTGATGCAAAGTGTTAGAAGATAGTGAAAAATTATGTAAAAGCCCATTGTAATTGTTGCCCATTTATAAGCCCATGTTTATCTTAGGTTTAGTCCCACATTGTTTATTTTGGGATTTCTCTCTTCCTCTCTTCCTATATAAGTGTATTCATACTTACTGTTTATACAAGAAATATAGCCTACAAAGTTTCTTGCTTCTTTTTCTACATGGTATCAGAGGGAAACGGTCCGTCCTGTCCGTTTCTGTCCGCCGGGTTCTTCTGATTAACCGGACGGCCTCTTCTGCTCTCTAACCGCGGCTTCCCGCGCGGTTTGTTTTCCCCTATCCGCTTCTCTTGCTCTCTCCTGTTTTTCCTTCTCTTCTTCCCCCCTCTTCTCCCCCATTCCCTTTTATAGACCTCTCGGCTTGTGGGCCCTCTTGTTCCCTGACCGGGCGGTCTCCTTCGGTCTTCTTGCGATCTGCTTTCCGGGCTCTTCCCGCGGTTTGCTTCTCTAACCCGCTGCTTCTCTACTCGCTGTGAGTTCTTCTCTACCCTCTGCTTCTCTACCCGCTGCTTCTTTACTCGCTGCGAGTTCTTCTCTACCCGTTGCTTCTCTACTCGCTGCGAGTTCTACCCTACCCGCTGTTTGTTTTCCTACCCGCTGCGAGCTCTTCCCTACTCGCTTCCTCCCTACCCGCTGCGGGCTCTTCCCTTCCCACCACATCTTGGTCGCGGCACCTTTCTGTGCCGCTGGTATTCTTACCGAGACCGTGTGGTTTCCCTGTCTTAAGTCGCTGCGGCTTCCCTTGCTTATGTCGCTGCGGCTTCCCTTGCTTATGTCGCTGCGGTTTCCCTTCTCGTCGTTGCTGCGGCTTTTTTACCCACTGGGGGATCTGCACCTTGGTCGCGGTCTCTTACCGCTGGTGTGTCGACACCGAGACCGTGCGGCTTCGCTTCCTCTCCGCCCGGTTTCTTCCGGATGCGGGTTGTCTCTTTTATCTGTTGCGGCCTCTCAACCCGCTGCAGGCTTCGCATCTTGGTCGAGGCCACTTGCCGCTGGTGTAGTATCACCGAGACCGTGCGACCTCTCCTCTGTTCCGCTCCGCCTTCCTCTGGTTGCGGGCTACCCTCTGCTGCTGTTCGAAACCGTGCGGCTAGTTCTGACTGCGGTGGTTTTTTTCCCTCTGTTGTTGTTCTCTATTCGCTGCGGCTATCTCCTTCCCGCGGCTTCATGGACTCTACCACTGCCTCCGGCGAGTCCGCTGGGACTTCCTCTCTATCACCTCGGGCTACTTCCTCTCCTACGGAACCTCGAGATGAACTCAGGATTATCATTATACCTCTCTCTGGAAAAAATAACTTTGTTGAATGGGTCCATTCAGTTCGTCGTGTGCTCCAGACCAAAGGACTGCTCCATCACTTGACCCGAGCTACTCCTACGGTTCCAACTGACGAGTGGCTTCGTGATGACGACCGTGTGCAATCCTGGCTTCTCAACTCCATGGATACTGAG
This sequence comes from Platanthera zijinensis, assembly GCA_039513925.1. Classification (NCBI taxonomy): domain Eukaryota; kingdom Viridiplantae; phylum Streptophyta; class Magnoliopsida; order Asparagales; family Orchidaceae; genus Platanthera; species Platanthera zijinensis. Next base: position 145,591,696 of record CM077094.1, on the reverse strand, counting down.
CCATATAAGATGACCATGTATCATGACACGGCTAAGTCCATGTGAGAGAAACTCCAGTCCTTATATTCTGACCAAAACAACCTCCAACATTTGTTCGACATCATCACTGATCTTCAATCCCTTGATCCCGGGATACCTGGCGATATGACTTCCTTCGTTGCCAAGGCTAAGACTCTTGTTGAGGCATGGATACAACACCAGCCTCCTCCTACTGATTTGGTTGCCCAACGGGCACAGAAAGAAGCTGTCGGGATTGCCATGATGATGGCAAGGGTTCCTCTGCATCTGCACAGTGTTCGAGCTCAGATACTCTCTTCTGCCACTACTCCTCTCTCTGATGTCTGCTCCATGCTTCTGAAGGTCACTCCACCACTCGAGGCTCCTCTGCCTCCCTCTCCAGCTCTTCTCCAGTTACCTTCACCACATCACTCCAATCGTGGTACCTCAACCCGCGGGGGTCGTCATTCGTCTCGGGGACGAGGACGTACTGGAAACCCCCCCTTAAATGCAATTTCTGCGGTCGGGAAAATCATCTGGAGGCTACATGCTGTCGTAAGCATGGTCTGCCACCCCACCTTGCTGCTTCTACGAAGGCTGAGTCTCCGTCTTTGCCCACTCCTTCGACTTCTTCAAATGCTCAGTCTGACATTGATTGTCTTCGTACCCAGCTCCAACAACTTCAATGGGTAATTGCCCGCTCCTCGGGCTCCGTGGCCTCCATCGCAAATGAAGGTATAACCTGTCTATCTCAAAGCTCCCACTGGATTGTGGACTCTGGTGCCACCCACCACATTACTTGCCAGAAGCCGCCGAAATACTTGGGTGCTCCTCATCCCAAGTTCATTACTGTTGCCAATGGTGACTCCACACCTGTCTCAGGAGCTGCTGATATCCAACTCACACCCACCATCTCCTTAACCTCAGTTCTTCATGTTCCGGGCTCCCCGTTCAACTTGCTTTCTATTAGCCGGCTTACACAGGACCTTGATTGTCATGTGACATTCTCACCATCTTCTTTTGTTGTGCAGGATCAGCGAACGCGGAATATTATTGGCAGCGGATGGCTGTCTCATGGGCTCTATCTTCTTGACGTCCTTCCTTCTACCCTGTCTGTCGTATCCTCAGTGGAGTGGCATCGTCGGCTTGGACATGCTCCCCTCCAGATTCTAAAGCAAGCTCTTCCGGATGTCTCCTTACCTGAGTTTTCTTGTGAGACATGTATCTTTGGTAAACAACATCGAGTTTCTTTTAGTCCTGCATGTAATCAGAGTAGTACTCCTTTATCCATTGTCTATTCTGATATTTGGGGCCCTTATAAAGTTCCTAATGTATTTGAGTATTGCTACTTTGTTACCTTTATTGACGATTACTCTCGCGTGACATGACTCTATTTACTACGGGATCGTACCGAACTCACTTCTATATTCCGAACGTTCGTTACTGAACTTCGAACTCAGTTTTCTTCCCCGCTTAAAATTATCCGCACTGACAATGCGCGAGAATATATGCTGAATTTGACATTATACATCAAACATCTTGTGCTTACACTCCTCAGTAAAATGATGTTGCTGAGCGTAAAAACCGACATCTCCTTGACATTGCCCGCTCCTTGATGCTCCAGATGAAGGTATCCATCGAATACTGGAACTTTGCAGTGTCGATTGTCTGTCATCTCATCAATCGTTTGCGTTCCTCCATTCTCAACTTCGTCACTCCGTTTAGCCTCTTATTCCCTTCTCAATCTCTGTTTCCTATCCCACCTTGATAGGAAGAAGAAGGGAGAAAGAGAGATCTAAGATAGAGGAACTAGAGAATTAAGGTTGAATAGGAGAGAAGAGGAAATACCTTGAGATTCTATTGCTTGCCCACCAAGAAAGCCACCCCGGGGTATTTATACCCGGGGTTGAGAGGGGCCGACCGACCCCTCCCCATATGGGGGCTGAACCCGTCCGGTTCGGCCCCCATATCGCCGGTCTTCAATTAGAGTGAGAGGGGGCTGAACCGGTTGGTTCAGCCCCGTTGTCGCCTCTGGATTCCTTCCTCCTTCGCGTGTATTGACGCCCAAATAGACGGAATGCGTCCGGGGGCGTAACATTCCCTTTCCCATCAAGAACCAGCTTGTCCCCAAGGTGGTAATCGGGGTAAAGCTCTCGGAACTCCAGCAAATCCACCCATGTGTTGTTCGCCACGGTCAGATTCTTCCACCTCTGGACGGTACTCAGCGCCGCGGTGCTTCCACTTGATCATCAGAATCTCCTCAGGTATCGGGCGCAGCTCGCCCGTGCTTGTGGCCTCAGGTAGGAGAGGGTTGGGTCGAACAAGGTCGTCGATCTTCTGCTTCAACACAGAGACATGAAAGGTTGGATGTATCCTCGAGCCTTCGGGCAACGCCAACGTATAAGCAACATGGCCCACTCGCCGGACAATCCGGAATGGACCATAGTAACGAGATGCCAACTTCTGGTTTGACCGTTGGGCCACGGACAACTGTCTGTAAGGGCGAAGCTTGAGAAAGACCTCGTCCCCCACTTGGAACTCCCGTTCCTCCCGATGCTTATCAGTCTGCACCTTCATGCAGTCCTGTGCTATCCGGAGATTCTCGCGTAAAGCGGCGAGTGTGCGATCACGATCACGAAGTGCACGGTCAACGGCGGGCAACGCTGTACTGCCGGCCTCATAACTTCTCAAGGTAGGCGGAGGATGACCGTACACGATCTCGAACGGGGTCATCTTGCTGGCAGTGTGGTAGGACGTGTTGTAGCAGTACTCGACCCAATGCAACCAACTCGTCCACGTGCGCGGCTCGTCCATAACATAACAATGCAGATATGTTTCTACGCCTCGATTGAGTACCTTTGTCTGCTCGTCTGTCTGCGGGTGGTGTGCTGTGCTGAAACGTAAAGAGGTCCCTTGTAAGCGAAAGAGATCCTTCCAAAAGTTGCTAACGAACGTCAGGTCACGGTCCTAAATGATCGCCCGTGGTATGCCATGAAGCTGGACAATATCGCGGGAAAAAAGAGCGGCGACAGATTCGCCGGTGTAAGGATGGCTCAACGCTATGAAATGCCCGTACTTGGACAATTTATCGACCACCACCATAATGAATGTATTGCCCTGAGACCTGGGCAGTCCCTCAATGAAGTCCATGGAGACCGTATCCCAAATCTGGTGAGGAATCTCCAAAGGTGTGAGTAAGTCGGCTGGGGACGTGGTTTCATACTTCTGGCGCTGGGAAGTCTCACACTGCTGAACAAACAATTGAATGTCACGACGCATCCCCTTTTAGAACACATTGGCCCGCGCCCGCTGGAGAGTGCGAAGAACACCGACATGACCACCCGTCGGAGAGGAGTGGAACTCATGCATCATAACTGCCCTCCAGGCAGACTTCGAAGGAATGACCACGCGGCCTTGATAGAACAACCTGTCATTCTGCAGATGGTAGCCCAGAGTTGTCGCACGTGCCTGTCGAAGAGACTCCACAATAGGTTGCAACTCGGGATCACGTTGTACCTCATCCTGTATCTCGTCAATGGAGTCAAGCAGTGGTGTAGTAATCTGAGCGAGGGTGCCCTTAGGTAAGCGAGATAAAGCATCAGCAACTCGATTGTCCTTCCCGTGCCGGTAGACGATCTCATAATCATACCCTAGAAGTTTGGTCACCCACTTCTGTTGGAGAGGAGAAGAGACCCGTTGTTCCAAGAAATGTTTTAAACTCTGATGGCCCGTCCGAATCTTGAAATGTCTTCCCAACAAATATGGCCGCCACAGGGCCACCTCATGAATGACTGCCAACATTCCTTTCGTAGGTGGACAACCCCAGCGTCCTTGGAGCCAATGCCTTGCTGTAGAAGGCTATGGGCCGCCCTTCCTGCATCAATATAGCACCGAGCCCCACTCCCAACGCATCAGTCTCCACTGCAAACTCCTTCGTGAAGTCGGGAAGCCCCAAGACCGGTGTAGTCGTCATGGCCTTCTTGAGTGCTTGGAAGGCCTCCTCCGCCTCATCCTGTCAGAGGAAGGCGTCCTTCTGCGGCAACTGGGTAAGAGGCCTGGCGATCTTGCCGTAGTCCCCCACAAAACGACGGTAGTACCCGGTAAGGCCTAAGAAGTCCCGTAGTGCCCGCACAGTCTGGGGTCGTTGACCAGGACAGCATACTCTCAATCTTCTGGGGGTCGGCCTTGACGCCCTGAGCCGAGACTAAATGTCCCAAGTATTCCACCTCCTAACCGAAGGAGCATTTGGACCGTTTAGCGTAGAGCTGGTTCTAGCGGAGGATGGAGAAGACTTCTTCAACATGAGCTAAGTGCTCCTCCCAACTGGGGCTGTATATGAGGATGTCATCGAAGAAGATCAGCACAAAACGACGAAGAAACGGATGAAAAATCTCGTTTATGTTGGCCTGAAAGGTGGACGGCCCACCGGTCAGCCCGTTGGCCATCACCAAGAACTCATAGTGGCTGTCGTGTGTCTGGAAAGCTGTTTTGTGGATGTCGCCCTCCCGCATAAGGATCTGATAGTAACCCGACTGCAAGTCCAGCTTGGTGAACCGCTGTGTGCCTTGCAGTTCATCCAATAGCTCTTCAATCAAGGGAATAGGAAATTTGTCATTTACGGTGACACTGTTGAGTGCGCGGTAATCTACGCAGAACCGCCACGAACCATCCTTCTTCTTGACCAAGATGATCGGGGCAGAAAATGTGCTTGTACTGGGGCGGATGATCCCCGCATCCAGCATCTCCCGAACGCTGCGCTCGATCTCGGCCTTCTGCATGTGCGGATATCGATATGGCCGGATATTGGTAGGCTCCGCCCCCGCTTTGAGGACGATCTAATGATCCCGAAAGCGCGGTGGTGGGAGAGTGCAGGGCTCCTGGAATATGTCAGCATACTGCTCTAGGAGAGACTGTATCTGGACCGGTACCTCAGATGGCCCCGTGTCGGCCGACTTCACCCCCAAAAGAATTGTCATCATGTTGCCCTCTTCCCCAATACGCTGTAAGCTCCAAACAGAGATCTCTTTCACTGGAGACGATTTTAGGCCTTTCATACAAAACTGCTTCCCATGCTGTAAGAATTCCATAGTCATGTGGTCCCAATCAAAGGTGACTCGTCGTAGCTGTTGCAACCAATGTACCCCAAGCACCATATCTGAACCTCGGATCGGAAGGAGATAAACATCTGTACGACCAGTGTAGCCTGTTAAGCTCCACTTGCTTCATCACCCCCTCACACTGCAGCTTGCTCTCATCGGCTACCATAACCTGGAAAGAAGAGCCTCGATCGATCACGTGTCCCACTCGGCGCGCCACCTCGGGCTGGATGAAGTTGTGGGTACTCCCACTATCTATCAGAATCGTCACTTGTTCCCATCGGACCTTGCCCTCCATGCACATAGTGAGGGGGGCGTTGCAACCCTCCATAACCTGTATTGAGACTCCAAACTCAGTCACTGCCAACTCCTTTGTCAAGTCCGGCTCGGGGGACATGTCCACCTCCTCCTCGGCCTCCTCATATAGCATGAACACCTGGACCTTTTGACATTTGTGCCTAGGAACGAACTTCTCATCATAGTTATAGCATAAGCCTTTTTTCCTTCCGCGCCTGAAGTTCCGACCAAGTCAGCCGAGTGACAACCGGCTTGCTTGGACCCTGGGAGTCTCGTCTCGCCACCGACGTAGTGTTCGTAGTACGTGTTGTGCTGCGGGAGCGTTGCCTATTGTACCATTCCTCCTGTATCCGAGCTAAACTGGTCGCATGGTTCAAGCTACGGGGCATGTACGACTGAATCTCATCTCGCAAATAATTCTTGAGTCCCGATACAAAACAACTGAGTAATGTTTTTTCCTCCCACTGTACTCGGTTAGCCATCTTCTCAAACTCCGTTCGGTACTCCATCACTGCACCCTTATGGCGAAGCTTCTGTAGGAGTGCCTCAAAGTCTTCATACTCTAGGCCCAAAATGAGTGGTGAAGCCATCCACAAAGTCAGTCCAGGGCACGTAATCCTTGCCCCTCAAGAACCACTGCACCCACTGGAAAGCATCATCCTCAAAGTGAAAAGATGCTAACTGCACCCACTGTCCCTCGGGAATCTCTTGATAACTGAAAAACAGTTCTGCCTTTTGCAACCACTCCAGGGCATCACCGCCGCTGAACTTGGGAAAATTCAGCCGCGTCAACTTTGGCGGCATGTACGGCCTGGGACCGGCCTGTCCACGCCACCCCGCCTCCTGTCCAAACACCGCCGGCCTTCTTGGTTCCCCGGGTTCAAAAGGCATGCCCGAGAACCCATGACGAAACGGTCCCGCCGCTGGAGCACCACCCCACTGCATGCCTCCTCTTGCCGGGTGAGGTAACAGCCCTTCCCCCCTCCTTATGTGGGAATCGGCCACCCGCCACCTCTCGCGGCAAAACCGCCTGAGCCGCCCCCACCTGTGCCGAAACCGGCTGTACCGAACCCGCCGGATCCAATCCCGGCTGCTCCGAACCCGCTGGAGCCACCCCCGCCTGCGCCAAACCCGCCGGGGCCAATCCCACCTGCGCCGACCCTGCTGGAGCCGATCCCGCCTTTGCCGACCCTGCCGGAGCCCATCCCGCCTGCGCCGACCCCTCCCGTGCCGATCCCGCCGCTCTAGCTCGATTCGACCCCCGCTGCGAACCCTGCGCCCCTTGTCGAGCCGGCCTGCCCTCCATTTGCGCCGATCCGGTGCGAATCGACCCGTGCCGCGGAAGATCCGCCCGAATCCTCCTCTGACACGGCCTTACCCTTCAGATTTTGTGCCAACAATGCCATGATCTTCTCCATTCGGGTGTCGATCCGTTCTTCTAGCCTTTGCGTGAATGTTTTCACATTTTCCTCGATGGCGGCCACCGAATCCGTCAATCCCACCAAATTTTCCTCTAGGGTTTCCAAGCAACCTATTTTCTCTTGCGTTCGAGTAGTTACCATGATGGAGAAAAGAGCCTCTGATACCAAATGATAGGAAGAAAAAGGGAAAAAAGAGATCTAGGGTAGAGGAACTAGAAAATTAGGGTTGAATAGGAGAGAAGAGGAAATACCTTGAGATTTTATTGCTTGCCCACCAAGAAAGCCACCCCGGGGTATTTATACTCGGGGTTGAGAGGGGCTGGCCGGCCCCTCCCCTTATGGGGGCTGAACCCGTCCGGTTCGGCCCCCATATCGTCGGTCTTCAATTAGAGTGAGAGGGGGCTGAACCGGCTGGTTCAGCCCCGTTGTCGCCTCTGGATTCCTTCTGCCTTCGTATGTATTGACGCCCAAATAGACGGGATGCGTCCAGGGGCGTAATACACCTCGGGTGTTCGGATGTGCTTGCTATGTCCATAACCTTGGTCCACCTACGGACAAATTTTCCCCTCGTGCAACCAAGTGTAGGTTCGTAGGGTACTCTCAGACTCAAAAAGGGTATGTGTGTTACTCTCCTATCGACCGAAAAGTGGTTGTGTCTGCTGATGTTACTTTTCTGGATGACCAACCCTTTCTGTCCTCCACTTCGATACCTTCTTGTGGGCAACCTGTGCCTCGTCCTGCTATCCCGGTCACGACTTCTCTACCACCTCTTCTTCCAACGCCCCACGAGGAACCACCTGCTCCCACACCACCAACAACCAATCCTCCAGCAACCAAACCCCCTCTCATCCGTGTCTACACTCGCCGTAATCTGACCTCCGGAGCCCAGCCACTGCTACCGTCTACCAGTACGATCTCGTGGCCAGCTGATCCATCCCCCGTCTCAACAGCTCATCCTATGACCAACTATATTTCCCTACATCGGCTCTCTCCTCCTCTGCGAAAATTTGCTCTTGCTCTTTCCTCTATTTCTCTGCCTAACACTGTGCAGGAGGCTCTCCAACACCCTGGGTGGCGTGCGACAATGGAAGCTGAGATGTCAGCCCTTTGGGCTAATCATACTTGAGATTTGGTACCTCTTCCGTTTGCCCAGTCCTGTGTTAGCTGTAAATGAATCTTTGCCATTAAATATGCTCCGGATGAGACTATCAATCGCCTCAAAGCCCGTCTTGTGGCTCGTGAGTTCACTCAACAACAAGGCTTGGACTATGAGGATACTTTCTCCCCTGTCGCCAAGCTAAATTCTGTTCGGGTTCTTATCTCTCTTGCTGTTCACCGCCACTGGCCACTACATCAGCTGGACATTAAAAATGCCTTTCTTAATGGTGATCTCCAAGAGACGGTCTGCATGCACCAACCTCCTGGGTTTGAGACCACAGGGGAGTCTAGGGTGTGTCGACTGCGAAAAGCTATCTATGGTCTCAAACAGTCCCCTCGAGCTTGGTTTGAAAATTTTAGCAAGGCTGTTCGTGATATTGGTTTTCAGCGAAGCTCTGGTGACTTCTCTCTTTTTACACGTCATCGATCAGCAGGGACGATAATTCTCCTAGTTTATGTGAATGATATTTTGATAACTGGCGATGACTCTACCAGGATACAACAGATCAAACAACACTTAAACTCTGTCTTCCAAACAAAAGATCTGGGAAACCTTCGGTACTTCCTTGGACTGGAGGTTGCTCGAAGACCTGATGGTCTGGTCCTATCTCAACGGAAATATTGTCTTGACCTTCTTCAGGATGCTGGATATTCCGGATGTAAACCCGCATAAACACCTATAGATGTCAACCATAAGCTGAGTGCCCATGGAATCGAATCAGATTCTCTACTTACAAATTCTGAATATTATCGGCGTCTTGTGGGGAAACTGATATACCTAACAGTTACCAGACCCGATATCTCTTTTGCTGTTGGAGTGGTAAGTCGCTTTATGAATTCGCCAAGAACATCTCATCTACAGGCTGTCGAACGCATCCTCGGTACTTGAAAGCTGCCACAGGACGAGGGTTGGTATACAAGTCATCCTCCTCTTTATCCCTTATTGCGTACACTGATGCTGATTATGCGGGCTCACTTGACGATCGACGATCTACCACTGGTTTCTGTACTACTTTGGAGGAAATCTCATCACATGGCGCAATAAGAAGCAATCGGTTGTTGCTCGCTCATCAGCTGAAGCCGAGTATCATGCTATGACTGCTGTCGTGTCTGAACTTACCTGGCTAGAGAGCCTCCTTTTTGATTTGGGTGTCAAACTCTCCTCACCTGCTACTATATTTTGCGACAGTCAGGCAGCTATACATATTGCAAAGAATCCTGTGTTTCATCAGCGAACAAAACACATTGAGGTTGATTGTCACTTTATCCGGGAGAAGGTTCAACTGAAGAAACTTGAATTGGAACATGTCCCAGCCTCCGGGCAAGTTGCTGACATCTTTACCAAGGCTCTACCTCGGTCATTGTATCAGCAGTTTCTATCCAAGCTTGGTGCTTACGATTTGTATGCTCCAGCTTGCGGGGGAGTGTTGGAAGATAGTGGAAAATTATGTAAAAGTCCATTGTAATTGTGACCCTTTTATGAGCCCATGTTTGTCTTAGGTTTAGTCCCACATTGTTTATTTTGGGATTTCTCTCTTCCTCTCTTCCTATATAAGTGTATTCATACTTACTGTTTATACAAGAAATATAGCTTACAAGGTTCCTTGCTTCTTTTTCTACAAAAAGCAAAATTATTTCTTTAAGCAAACATACTTTGGTTTTCCTCCATGTGGAGGGCTAAAACAAGTGCGCCCAACGACTAGCTCCTACAAATCACAAGATAGCCCAGGCAAATGACTAAATAGGAGATCCGATCACTATTGAAATCAAATAACCATATATATGAATATTGAAGAACAAAGATTCATACAACAATAAAATACTTACAAAGTATGGGACATAGCCATGAGCGTGGTGGATCCGATAGTAGGAGATGTAGGTGTACTGTCCCAGGGTGGCAATGATGACAGAACGACGACGTAGGTTGTAAATGGTAGGTGACGGGTAGCGGAAGGGAGGGATCTGGAGTAGAGGTGTTGCGCGTGGATTTCCTAAAGGGATTTGTGATTGATGGGGGGGGGGGGTGAGGGAGTATCGTGGAGAAGTTTGGGGGTATCGAAGACATGGATTTGAGTAGGGTTAGTGGAGGCAATGTGGTTTGGAAGCAGTGAGAAGCATGGGATTTTAGGCGGGTTGCAAGGAGGATTTGGTGGAGGGCTGTGGGGTTTGGAAGCAACGATGAGTGTAGGATTTTAGGCGGGCTGCGAGGATGACTCGGTGGAGGGTAGTGGTTGATGGATTGTTGCGAGGGTTCAAGGTGGGGGGGGGGTGAAGATTTTGTGGTGGATTTATGGTGGGATTTTGGATGCGGGGATGAGCGGCGGTGGGAGGGTATATAAGGGGTACAATAAAAAACCTAGGAGTCAGAGTCGTCACCGTGAGTGGATCTCTGATTTCTGGGAATTTCTCTTTCTCCTAAATCCACAATGAATTGGTGACTGCCCCTTACTCATATTTATAATAAATTACCTTAGGACATCCCTTACAACAACGGACTATGATTGGCTGTTAATGTAACGAACCCGATTATATTAATTAAAAAATGGAAAATACAATTTAATATATGAAATGCAAGTAAGAAAAAATCCAGACACATCCGTAGTGTCGAATCATCGATTCAGTCAAGTTCTCGCTGACGAATACACAAACATGGGCCCCACTTTGTGGGGAGTCACAACTGGTGGTTGATCCCCATCAACAATTTGATGGGGATTGACAACCTAGACAAGTGTACTCCTGCAGGAGGCGGTGATCTATTGCCCATCCAGACGATCTGTGTCCACGAATGTGTCTAGATGGTGTGTATTTTGAGTTGTATTTGATATCCGATCGACACCGACATTATGAGTCGTCTGATTTGGGTGCCCTAGTCGTATTGATATGATGTCTCTGCATTGAGAGTGTAGAAGGACGGTGAAGGAGACATTTCTAGTAAATTTGAACGTCATTTTGAGATATCTAGATGCATTGTAAATGAGTGCCAATGGGGGAGCACTTGTAGTTGGAGCAGGACGGATCGAGGATGCCCCCATAATTTAGGACGAGTGAATGCATGAACTTGACATGAACATGAAGAGGGCGAAGAATAAACAACCAGTACTCGACGAGAGTGCATCTGAAAGAGGAAGACAGTTGGATGAGCCCATAGGCAGAAGTCGGGGGCATAAGTCGTCAGGTAGAATTATCGCAGATGGGTGAAGTGTCGAGAAGCAGAGGTGGAATTCACGTGAATGATATGCAAATACATGAAGGTGAAGTTGTAGACATGCGAGATCATACTGGATGAAGTAGAGATTGATGAAATCATAGGAGTTTGCTGGAAGTTACAGCTACAATTGGAGATTTTTGGACTTCATAGTTGCAATTGGAAATCGCAAGAAGTCGCAAGAAATCACAAGACTTCGAGAGAGATGAAGTCATCGATAGAAGTTCGTTGTTTGCAGGAGTTTGCGCACAAGACTCGTAGAAATTGGTAGTGTGAGTACTTGCAGAGGCTGACGTAGAACTTGTTGCACGAGTAGACAACAGAAGCAGAGTAGGAGCCTTTCACGAGGGGATCCGATCACAAGCGTTCTGTCGGGTGCAAGGAGGGAGCTTTCATATGAGCCCGAGAGTGTTCGTGCGAAATTGGAGTGGTTCGTGCGAGACAATGAGCATTCATGCGAGAGAAGAGCATTGTGAAATTTCGCCAGGTTCTGATAGCATGGGATAATTTGAAATATAGAATAATTATTACTCCAAAAAAATCTAAAAAAATACATAAGAACTTAGCTCTTTATATAGAGTAGAAGAGGAGAAAGAATCTCCGCTTGAAGATTTGAGAATAAATACAAGAAGAAGAAAAATATACAACGGGCCTCCTTTTGGGTATTTTTGTTATGGCCCCGAACATGGCTCGGTTCTTTGGGCGTCAATACGCTCGCAGGTGGAAGGAGGCGACAGGGGAAAACGGGGCTAAACCAACCGGTTCAGCCCACACTCACTAACCAACGGCTTGGGGGGGGGGAGCTGAACCATCCGGTTCAGCCCCATATGGGTGGGGCTGACCGTCCCCTCTTGGGCCCGGGTATACTTATACCTGGGCGGTTCTCTCTTGGGGGTATCATGAAAGTATTCAGACATTCTTCTCCCTTTCTTCCTTTAAACCTATATCTCCTCTCTAGTTCCCTCTCTAGTTCTTCCTTCTCCCTTCTTCTCCTATCATTTGGTATCAAAGCATCGCTCCTTTGGCTATGGTGACCACACATACGCAAGAGGAAAGCAACCGGTTGAAAACCCTAGAAGAAACTACATCGGGTTGACGGATTCGGTGGCCGCCATCGAGGAGAACATGAGGCCGTCCACACAAAGGTTGGAAGAAAGGATCGATACCCGCATGGAAGAGATCAAGGTTTTACTGGCACAAAATCTGAAAGTGAAGGCGACGCCGAATGAGGATTCCGGAGGCTAGCTGGTTCCGCCCGTAGAATTGACTAGGCTTCCCCATTTTGCTCCGCAAGGGGGCGAGGCATCTGGATCGGCAGGACAGGTACGAATCTGGGCGGGATCTGGCGGCACAGGGACGACGACAGCGAACGGCGCAGGAGCGGCGTGGATTTTTCCGTGCGGCATATGGGTGACGGGATCGAGCATGACAACGGGCTGGAGCGGCGAGCTGGGATGGACGCTGGGCGCTGGGGAGGTCGTAGAATGGCACAGGGCACGGGGGCCTTTCCGAGCGGACCCGGCGAGTCCGGATTTGGGCGTCCACCGTGGAGGCGTTGCGGTGAAGACCTGGGAGGGCTGGACGGGTCCTGGTGTTCCGACACCACCAGCAGGAGGGGCGGATGGGCTTTTACCTCATCCGCGTGGCTACAGGCAGTTGGTAGGTTATGGAGTCGGCACTCCGTGGGGAGGCCAACCCCAACCGCCAGGGTGACTGCCTCATCTGGGATTTCCGGGCAACCCTCTTGAGCCTGCGGAACAAAGGAGGCAAATGTGGTATGGACATGAGCAAGGGTGGCACGGCCCGGCAGCGCCGCGAGCCTACATGCCGCCGAAATTGACGCGCATGAATTTTCCCGAGTTTAACAGTAGAGGCGCCTTGGAATGGGGTGCAGAAGGCCGAATTTTTTTTCAGTTATCAGGAGATTCCAGAGCGTTAGTGGGTACAACTCGCGTCCATTCTTGTCACGGCGACAAGGCGAACCAAGGAGAGTGCTGAGCGCCTTGACGCTTAGGCGACAATAAGGCGACCAACTGGCAAGGCACCATTTTTTTTTGTTTTAAATGGAAGGCTATAGACAGCGGTTATTGTAATAACCACTGTCTATAGTCCGCAGTATATAGACATCGGTTATTGTAATAACCGTTGTCTATAGACTGCGGACTATAGACATCGGTTAATACAATAACCGATGTCTATAACCTACAGACTATAGATAGCGGTTATTGTAATAACCGTTATTTATAGTCGACTATAGACAGCGGTTATTATAATAACCGCTGTCTAAAGCTCCATTTTTTTTAACTTCACAGAATGTTTCCTAACACAGTCATTTGTCAGTAATCTGTAAACAACTAAACATAGCTTCTGATATCATGATATCTCAAATTTTCAAATCTATATATTTAATTATTTATACCATTAGTCAGTAAGCAAGTAAAGCAACTAAGAAGTAAGGACACAGGTTCTGAATCTTCTGATATCATGAATTCATGATATTTTCATATCTCAATTCTCAACACATTCATACCAAGAAGTAACAAGCACAAAATTTCCGATATCATGAATTCATGATATCTCAAATTCTCAGCTCTCAATACATTCATACCTATCTCAATTCTCAAATATCATGAAGCAGTAAGCACTGAGCAGTAAGAAAAAAACAATGGCAATCAATATTCAATACAGACTTCAGAGAAAGAAATAACAGAAAAGTGAACACAAAAATATCATAGTATAAAATTGTGGTCAAATCCAAAATGTCTTCATCCATTGCAAAAATGCACAAACAATAACATATCAGCATGAAAATATTTTTTAACATAAATTTTTAAAAATCATAATTCATAAAAGATCAACTAGAATCATCATCTAGTAAGTCGTCATTAACATTGCATGTGCTTAGTTGGTTTGAGGTACTTGTCTTTTGCCCGTAATTATTGTCAATATTTTCATCATCATTGGCAAAGAAAAAATGATCTAAATTTTCATCCCCTTCATCAAATAGTTGAGGAATAGCTCCAGCTTCACTTCGTAAATTTCGAGCCCCAGTTCCAATAGCTCTCTCTACAGCTTCACATGTGAGATTATCATCATCAAAAACTAGAGCATCCTCTGGTTTGTTCATCATTCACTCACTACTCCAATCTAGCTTATCAAGCAATAAAGGATTGTAATTTCTTCCCTTTTCACGTCTTTCTTGGAATCGTGCTTGTAGACGACGATTATATTGGATGTATACAAGATCACTAAGCATTTAATGCTCCAATCTATTTCTTTTCTTTGTGTGAATCTGAATTAAGATAATTGCAAACTTATTAGTCAATATAAAAATATTAATTTTTATATTGAATATTTGTATACTTACAAACTCAAAAGTACTTCAATTGCGCTCACAACTAAAAGAACAACAAAAGCTAAGTATGCACAATGCTACCTTTGTAAGGTCAACATTTGGTCTCCATGTGCACCCCATCAATCCACTATTCATTTAAGACAAATATACATTATTTGACATATAAATAATTTAAGAAAAAATAAAACTTAATCAATACTTACTTGGATTTAAGGTGGTTCGTTGCGTAATAGTCATAGGCTTTCCAAAACTATTTCGAGATGTTTTGTAGTTAGTACCTTGCTTTGCAATCTTGTCTTGCAATTCTTGATCGAACACTAGTCTTGCAATAACGTCATTGAAAGCATCTTAAATTTCCAGGCAATCATCATTACGTTTTTCCTCGTATTCAAAATATTTGCTTGTATTTAGAAACAAAACCGTCTTCTACAACTTTGCTCCATTTGATTTGTCCACCTATTTTTAATAATGTCAATAATCTTTTTAAATAATCTTTCTTTGATCTTTTGTTTAGCTTCTTCCATTGCCACATATACTTCAGACATAACCTGCCTTTCATCTTCATCTACTAATCGCAAAACAATAATCGGTGGCTTTCCTCCTTTTAGGCAATCTCTTACACCATTCCAAAAAACGGTTGAAAGTATTATTTCCACAACTTGTTTTCCGGCTTCAGTTTTTGCCAAATTAGTGATATTCCACGAAGGCGACACAAAAAATAATTTCAGCTTCTCCTCATGCTTAAACACACTTTGTAGTGTAAGGAATGGTGTTGCAAATCTAGTCACCGAATGCCTCAATAGATCACCACTTATAGTAGTTCTTATTGCATCAAGTGAACAAATGTGTCTGTAGATGAAATTTGTGATCATTCTTGCCTTTCCTATAATAATTTTGTTCTGTTGTAGCTTGCCTATATCCTCTAGCATAAGATCAATGCAATGAGTTGCACAAGGAGTCCAAAATAATGTTGGTCTTCTCTCCATTAAAATTTTACCAGCTGCCTTGTAATTGGAAGCATTATCAGTCACCACCTACATACAACATAACTTTGTATATATTGAAAGTTGTAGTCTTGTAGAATATTAACTTGAAATATGAAAATTAATGAAATCAAAAAATTTACCTGAACAACACACTCAGCTCATATCTCTCTAATCTTACAATCAAGCAACTCTGATAACATTGCGACATCTTGAATATGACTGGATGCATCTACGGAACCCATAAAATATGATCCTTCTGGACAGTTGACTAGGAAATTGATCAGATGTCTCTCTCTCCTATCTATCCAACTATCTGACATAAGTGTGCAACCATATCTCCTCCAGTACGCTTGATAGTTTGTCTTCATCTCTTTAACTTTATCTTTTGTATTCGATAACAATGAGACTCTCAAATCATGATAACTAGGGTATTTATAACCAGACCCATACTATTCAACTGCTTCAAGCATGACTTCAAAACTTCGTGTTTTTGCAGCATTGAATGAAATTTCACACTCATAGAACCAATCAGCAACATAACTATCAACTCTTTTTTTTTCTTCAGGTGATCTAAAACATCTCTCGATAGTAGTTTGTGCAGCACCTTTAACACGTCTATCATCAACTACATCTTCAGAATCTCGCCTCACATGAGCATCCATAGGTCCCCTTTTTGTGGCAAGTGAATTACTTTTCTCTTTTTGACACTTGTCCCAGAACTTGAGACAAATGATGATTTAGCAGTAGATAATGCCGAAGATACATTATGTCATCCTGTTGACTCTCCTTCTTGTTCACTCTCATTGTCATCATCAGCAGTCAATTGCACATTGTCTTTTTTTTATCATTTAAAGCTGAATATATCTCAGCTGCTATTTCAAAAGTAGTCTTAAAACACTTTGAAACATCCTCATATCCGTCACATAAGTGTTACTTCAATCTTTTGATATCACCTTTTATTAACCTATCACACAAATTACATTTAACAGTATTTTTATCCTTTAGATCGGGCAAATGTCCATACTTCCAACCAGGATCCTTTGACTTTGCTTTTATTTTATGATATGTTTTTGAATCAAGATCATTGTTATCAATGGATGGAGCAAGACTGTTGTTGTTTTAGTCCTCCATCTTTCACAAACATGACCTATAGAATGCAGAGTTAGGTCGGGACTAGGGACAATGAAATAACCAGCTATTCTTAAGCTAAAGAAATCATCACAATGAATAATTTAAAGAACTATCAAATGAATTGCAATCTTGCAATTATTCAACACAAAGAACAATTTAAATATCATTTAAAGTACAAAGAATTATAGAACATGCTCATTTACAAGAGTCAATAAGACCATTTTCATTTGTTCTACTTCTATACAAGTATGAAGTTAGTTAAGTAATTAACTCAATGTGCAATTAAAAAATACATTTGTCAATCATAAATCTTTCAGCACAATTAGTGATTATATAATCACAAATCTTATTTCGCATATTATCTATTTTCTCCGGCGAAAATTGTGTCACTCTATCATATAGATCTGCAATAATTATTTTTTTATTAAAATCAATTCAACATAATTTTTATCATTTACCAATCTACATGCACTTAACTTACTAATGATGACATGACCCACTTCGAAGAGCATCAACTATGTCATTAATGTAGCACATGATATAATACCAACATTGAATACTATCCGATTGTTTTGGGCACTAAAAAAATGGCAAGTATTTTAATTACAAATTTTAAAATATTTTAAAAATTACAATAAATATACTCAAATATAGGCTACAACTTACCAGCTTCCACTTTAAAACTTTTGGTTTCTGAAAATTGGTATGTCGATTTTTTAATAAATCCTTAAATGCACTTCATAAAATATTAAAAAATTTAGTTTATAGCTAAAGCTGAATTCCAAAATCCAAATAGGAAAATAACTAATTAATAAACTTACGTTATAATAACATTTTTAATATCATAACAAATGTCAAGATTTAGGGGATCAAGCCAATGAATTGTATTATTATTGTAATCAACAATAACCAACATCCAATGTTCTCTGTGAAAAAAATGAAATAATTAATAGCTTAATTAAAATAGAAAATAGCAATAATCATTGATACAGAGAAACTTCATACTTACAATCTATGATATGACATAAATAATAAAAAATCCGATTGGAGTTGACTAAGTCTGATTTTTAGATCTTTAGCCCGTGATTTTGAATGTGTCTTGACATATTTATCATCAAAAGCAAAAATGGATGTTGGATTATGAAAATATACACCTCTATTGTATGTAAATTTCTTTAATTGTGAATTTATATATTTGCAAAAAAAATATGTGAACTCAAAATCAATTTATATATTAATAAAAAATCCTTAAATTTGTAATATTTGATACTCAGTAGTCAGTACTCATCAAATGCATGCTAATATGATGTTAACTCTAATTTTTTCCATATTTAGAAAATCGTACAACTCTGAAATTTCAAAGTTTGTACATGTTGATTCAAAAGTCCCAAATACTGTTTGATCTAATACTAGAGATATTATTTTATTTTCTTTCTCCATAATAATTATGAAACTAGGTAACATAACAATGAATTTATTTGTAGTCTCACTAGCCTGTGGAAATAAAAGAATTAGTATTTTGGACATCAATATTGAATTCATTGATTACATAAAAGTCAAAAATAATATTATAATACCACCGCGAGAGAAGGTAAACGCTCGTGTGATGTCTCAGGTTCATATGACCTGGATTCAGGTTCCGGCTGAGAAACCAAAAATATCAAAAACATTATTTATTATCTACACAATAAAGAGAGAGCATAATATTTCATAAAAGTATAAATATTTAAACATAATAAATTAATAATACCTGAGATATGTATTGAGAAGTTTCACATGCAACACTTGTTCCAGTTCCAGCACCAAACATGCACATAAGCTCTTCAATTTGATTCTCCATACTACTCATTTTGGCTTGATGCGCTTGTTGTTGTTGGCTTATATGAGCTTGATAATCTCGTTGTTGTTGGCTCCATACTTCTTGTTGCTTGCTCCATACTTCTTGTTGCTGGCTCCATACTTCTTGTTGCTGGCTTAGTCTTTCTTGGACTATAGCTTACACTTCTTCAATATGAGCTACTGATCTCCTCTCACTCCGTCTATCACTCTTGAAAAAACTTTTAATGGTGGAAAACTTGTCACCAGCTCTAACTCTGCCCGGATGTTCTTGGCCTAAAACAGATGCAAGAATGTCATCTCTTCCCTGTGACACTGTTTCAGAACTCTGGGACTCTTGGCTCGACAACTCATCCTAAGCAAAAGTAATAAATATTAATGCATAATTGCAGATAAGAAATTATACTTCACAAACTATATTAATATATTACTATTGATAATTTACAAATGATGAAATGATACATTTACACTTATAATTTTAGATGTCAACTCAGCTGCATCTTTACTGATGTATTCACCAGTCTTTCTTTTATGACCGGCTTTCCATAACTCCGCACGTGAAATTGGTGCAGCTGCACCTTGTTCAAACTTGACAATAAAATGAAAATAAATTATCATTTAACTTATTGAGAAAACCAATTTTTAAAATAAAAAATAGGAGAGAGAAGTAAAGAACTAATTCCATTCTTTTTTCTAATCCAGAATAACTCATTCTGGAAGTAGTATGAAAGGTCTTTTGTACTTTTGCTCTCTCTATATTAACCTTACTTTTCTCCTACACAAATAAATATTTGTTAATGCTTAGATTGCTTAAAAGTTATAAAGTTAAAGAATGATATAAAACATTGAATTTAATAAGAATTAAGAACACATAACCATATATTCAGAAGTGGTGCGATGGTCGACAAAAACTCTCCAGTATTCGGCAGTAATAAAGTTATATTTGACAGAAACATTGTATCGATGCTCCAAATCAACATCTTTTACATAAGTGACAAAGAGTTTGGATTTCCAAGACCTTCAACTTTCACCCATGCTTTTCATTAATGCATTGCGAAGACCATCTATATTATCGAAATAAATCTGAAAATAATAGACAATATCAATTAAAAATTAACTAAAACACTACAGTTATGTAATCACTGATAACAAAGTTACTTACATTTAATTATGCCCATATTTGATCTTTAATTTGTTTATCAACTTACTTCCATGCAACATATGTAATTGACACATAAGACCTCACAAGAGATCCGATAAAACTCATCAATTTATTTGTTTCAGGCCCGAGAATAATGCGGTCATCATCACTCACAAAAATAATAAGCTTCCCCCCCTCTAGCCCAATCTTATTCAATTCATTCATTTTAGTGAACCCTCTTGTGGACTTTGATGAAGATCCTTTATCAGCCATTTTTTTGTAATAAGAGAACCCTAAACCATCCAAAAATCCTAAACAAAATTCATAAAAAACCACAATGATATTCAGCTACTATGTGTCTATGTTAGTGTTAAATAGTAATATGAAACTATAGTCAGGTGGTTTAGACATGTACAATAAGGGTTCAAATGCAATAATTAGGCTAATATATAGAGTTAGTGTGTTTTTTACGCTATCAAATACAAAAATACACATTATGTTATTTATATACATTTAGCATAGTCAATACATGAGATAGGAACATTCAGTGGGTGTCTGATAGGCTGCTATACAAATAACACAATGTTTATACTGCTACTACAGTACTACTACTAATAATAAAGACATTATAGCATAGAACTCAAAATTGAGAGAGGTCGAAATAATATACCTAAGTGATAATATGAAATTTGTCGAAGAAGAATCATCAAATCGAAGCAAAAGAGAGCCGAAAGCCAGAAACTTTCACAAAATTGCCTTTAGGGTTTATCGCACAGAGCAACAATGACTGTAAGAACTAAAAAGTCGGGGTAAAAACTAGATTTTACGGATCACTGTTTAAAATAGATAGTATACACAACGGTTTTTACAACAACCGCTGTCTATTCTATGGTTCAGGGAAGAATAGACAGCGGTTATTGTAAAATCCGTTGTCTATTCTAAGAATAGACAACGGTTTATATATTAATCGCTGTCTATTCTAGGGTTCTTGGAATAGACAACGGTTAATATATAAACCGATGTCTATTGTATAATAGACAGTGGTTTATATATTAACCGCTGTCTATTCTTGATCAGAAAATAAACAGCGGTTAATATATAAACCGCTGTCTATTCTATAATATACAGTGGTTTATATATTAACCGATGTCTATTCCTCGAACCCTAGAATAGACAGCGGTTAATATATAAACCGTTGTTTATGTATTCACAGGGAATAGACAGCGGTTTATATAAGAACCACCGTCTAATCCCATATTTTGAAAAAAAAAATAGGGCGCCCAATGCCTTGTTTACAATTCAGCGTTTGGACGCCTAGGCGTCGCCTAGGCGACGCCATGACAAGAATGCTCGCGTCGTTCCACTTGGAGGATGATGCCTTTCAGTGGGTGCAGTGATTTATGAGGGACAAGGATTATGTGCCCTGGGCTGCTTTTGTGGACGGGTTCATGGCCAGGTTTGGGCTGTTGGAATACGAAGACTTTGAGGCCCTCTTTCAGAAGATATGGTAGAAGGGGACAGTGATGGAGTATCGCATAGAATTTGAGAAATTGGCAAATAGAGTGCACTGTGAAGAAGGGACGCTGCTTAGTTGTTTTGTATCTGAACTCAAGGAACATCTACGGGATGAGATCCAATCATATATGCCCCACTGTTTGAATCATGTCATTACTCTGGCTCGCATTCAGGAGGAACGCTACAAAAGGAAACGAAACCGCACCTTGGGGAAAACCACGATGACACTGGCAGTCGCCAGGAGAGAGCCACCTGCGATCCGCAGGCCAACTGTGACACGACTATCATGGGCCGAGCTTCAGGCAAGGAAGGAGAAGGGTCTGTGTTTTAACTGTGACGACAAGTACACGCCCGGGCACAAGTGCCAGAAGATACAAGTTTATATGCTACATGAGGATGTGGAGGACGAGTTTTCTCCCGAAGTGGAGTTGGAAGGGGACCTTGATTTGGTCGAGTTTGGTGTGTCCATACAGGAGATGGAAGGATGCAACGCCCCCCTCACTATACGGATTGCAGGGAAGGTTAGTCAGTAGCGGGTGACGATCCTGGTGGATAGCGGGAGCACCCACAACTTCATTCATTCTTGATGTGGCACAATGGGTGGGACATGGTTGATTGGGGAGCTGCCTTTCATGTCATGGTGGCAGATGAAAGAAAACTTCAATGCGAAGGGGTTATGAAGGGGGTGGAGTTGTGGATACAAGGATACTCAGGTCGCACTGGCGTCTACCTCCTACCCATCAGAGGCTTGGACATGGTGTTTGGGGTACAATGGTTGCGGCAATTGAGGCGTGTGACCTTTGACTGAGATCAGATGACGATGGAGTTTCTTCAACACAGAAGGCAGTATTGTCTGGGGAGCCTCAAATCCTCCCCGATGAAGGAGATATATCTTCACAGTTTGGAGCGATTAGGGGATCAGGGTAGCACGATGGCAGTGATTATGGAGATTCCTTTGGCCCCCGCGGCTCCTCCGGTCGTACCACTTCAGATGCAGTCGATGCTGGCTCGGCATGCAAATATATTCCAGAAACCCCGTACACTTCCTCCATCGTGGTTCAGAGATCATCAGATCCAACTCAAGGAGGGGGCAGAGCCCACCAACATCCGACCGTACCGTTATTCGTACATTCAGAAGACCGAGATTGAGCGCAGTGTTCGGGATATGCTAGCAGCCGAAATTATCAGTCCCACTACTAGTTCCTTCTCGTCCCCCATCATCCTAGTCAAGAAGGACGGGTCGTGGCGATTTTGTGTGGACTACCGCGGCTTGAACAACTCGACTATCAAAGATAAATTTCTCATTCCGTTGATCGAAGAACTATTGGATGAAATGCACGGCGCTATTCTTTTCACCAAGCTTGACCTCCGATCGGGCTACCACCAGATTCGAATGCGCGAGGACATACACAAGACAACTTTTCGCATGCATGATGAGCACTATGAGTTCCTCGTTGGTCCTTTTGGGCTCACCAATGCCCCGTCCACGTTCCAAGCAGTCATGAATGAGATCTTTCGACCTCTTCTCCGCCGCTCAGTGTTGATATTTTTTGATGATATCCTCATCTACAGTACCAGTTGGGAGGAGCACCTGACCCATTTCGAGCACGTTTTCACCATCCTCCGCCAACACCAACTATATGCTAAACAATCCAAGTGTTCGTTCGGACAAGAGGAGGTCGAGTACTTGGGCCATTTGGTCTCCACTGGCGGCGTCAAGGCTGATCCCAAAAAGATCAAGAGCATGCTATCGTGGCCTCGTCCTCGTACGGTTCGGGCATTACGGGGCTTCCCGGGCCTGTAGGCGACTTGTGAAGGACTGCAGCAAGATTGCGAGGCCGCTAACTCAGCTCTTACAGAAGGACGCTTTTCTTTGGCAGGACGAGGTGGAGGCGGCATTCCAGGCCCTCAAGGGGCCATGACGACCACCCCGGTCCTCTCTCTTTCGGATTTTACCAAAGAGTTTGTGCTAGAAACGGATGCTTCAGGTGTAGGCATTGGCGCGGTGTTGATGCAGGAGGGCCGACCACTAGCCTTCTACAACAAGGCGTTGGCCTCCCGAACTTTGGATCTTTCCACGTACGAGAAGGAGATGTTGACAATCATTCATGCAGTGACCGTGTGGCGGCCTTACTTGTTGGGACGACACTTCAAAATTCATATCGACCATCAAAGCCTGAAGCATTTCTTGGAACAGCGGGTCTACTCTCCACTCCAGCAGAAGTGGGTGAAAAAGTTGTTGAGATATGATTATGAGATTCTCTACCGGCAGGGCAAGGAGAACGTGGTGGTTGACGCCTTGTCCCGCTTACCGGAGAGCACATTCGCCCAGATTTACTATCCCCTGTTCGACTCTTTAGATGATATGCAGGAGGAGATCATGCGCGAGCCCGCACTTCGTGCCACTGTAGAATCTCTTCGACAGGGGCAGAGCACTGCCCCAGTCTATCACCTACAAAATGACAGACTGTATTATCAGGGTCGGGTGGTCATCCCACCCCAGTCAGCTTGGAAAACGGTTATGATGCACGAGTTCCACTCATCCCCAACCGGCGGTCATGCATGGATACTCCGTACTCTTTAACAGGCACAGGCGAATGTGTTTTGGAAGGGATTACGACGCGACATCCAGCAGTTTGTGCAGCAGTGCGAGCCTCTCCGGCCGGCTTGCTTACACCCCTGGAGATTCCGCATCACATTTGGGATACCGTGTTTATGGATTTCATCAACGGGTTGCCCAAGTGTCAGTGCAAGTCTATTATTTTGGTCGTGGTTGGTAAGCTTTCCAAGTATGGACACTTCCTGACATTGAGTCACCCGTACACCGACGAGTCAGTCGCCGATCTCTTCGCCCGAGAAATTGTCTGCCTTCACGATGTCCCGTGTGCCATCATTTCCGACAGGGATTCGACATTTGTGGGTTCTTTTTAGCGGGTGCTCTTTCGACTACAGGGAACTTGCTTACGGTTCAGTACAACTGATCATCCCCAAACGGATGGCCAGAGAGAAGTTCTCAATCGAGGGGTCGAGACATACCTCCGTTGCTTTGTGATGGATGAGCCCTGGACCTGGACAAGTTGGCTACACTGAGTCGAATACTGCTATAATACCTCTTACCGTTCAGCCTGCAAGTTGACCCCGTTCGAGGTGGTTTACGACCGCCCTCCCCCTTCCTTGAGCAGCTCTGAGCCGGGCAGTACAACATTATCGACCGTTGATCGGGCGCTCCGTGATCGGGACCACACCTTAGCCACTTTAAGGGAGAATCTCTGAACCGCGCAAGACCGCATGAAGGCCCAATCGAACAAGCATCGCAAGGAAAGGGAATTCGTGGTCGGAGATGACGTCTTCCTCAAGCTCTGCCCTTACCGGCAATTGTCAGTTACCTGCCGGACAAACAAAAAATTGGCCCCTCGTTACTATGGGCCCTTTCGTATTCTCCGCCGTGTGGGGCATGTCGCTTACACATTGGAATTGCCTTAAGGATCGCGTATTCACCCTACATTCCAAGTGTCCTTACTGAAGCAAAAGATCGGCAATACCGTTCAGGCCAACCCATTCCTACCCGAGGCAACAGTAGCGGGCGAACTACGCCCAATGCCCGAGGGGATCCTGATGCTCAAATGGAAACATACTGGTTCTTGATGGGGAGAGGAATGTTACACCCCCGAACATGGCTCGGTTCTTTGGGCATCAATACACTCGCAGGCGGAAGGAGACGACAGGCGAAAACGGGGCTGGACCAACTGGTTTAGCCCCCACTCACTAACCGGCGGCTTTGGGTGGGGGGGGGGGGGGCTGAACCATCTGGTTCAGCCCCATATGGGAGGGGCCGATCGGCTCCTCTTGGGCCCGAGTATACTTATACCCGGACGGTTCTCTCTTGGGAGTATCATGAAAGTATTCAAGTATTCTTCTCCTTTCTCCCTCTAAACCCTAATCTTCTCTCTAGTTCCCTCTCTAGTTCCTCCTCCCTTCTTCTCCTATCAATTTCACAAATGAGTTTTAACAATTCCAAATCTCTTATCTCACCATAGGTTGACCGAGGGGATCAATGGGAAACAACCGACGAAGATAACCTCCTCCTTCTCCTTCTGTCTCATCTCATCCGGTGATTTGATCCATGATGTGGGTTTGTGACAACTCTGCCATCTAGAATTCAGAAATAGAGCTCTAACTCCACCACAAAGCAATCTTGAACACAAGTTAACCGCAATCGTCTTAAACAATCGCTCTAAAACAACAAATAAGATGAATGAGAAAATGCGCCAATCAAAATGGGGGCATGAGGATATGAGCAATTTGGTTTATTTCATTATCATTATCATTATCATTGGTTATCAAAGAAAGCATCAAAGAAATCCAACATAAGAAACACTGCCCGTGTCAAGAAGGGCGCCTATGCAACTTTTTATCCATGAATAGCTGGAGATCCCTTGAAATAAATCCCTCAAATGAATTATACACGTAGAAGCTTGTCCACATTATTTTGAATCTTAGATTCATCTTTTCAGCAACTTTTTCTGTTCAATTCTTTCATTATTGTAGTTTATGTTATGTTCTTATCCATTTCTTCCCAAAATACAATGCCAAACTTAATTCCATTATGGTCATATTTGATAAAAATTTCAACATTCTATGGTTTATTAAACACCATCTCACATTAATTACTCATGCCTATTTAGATGTAACTTGTCTTCTTAGGCTGTTTTGGCTCATGAACTTGGGCATTTGAAATGTGACCATGGTGTGTGGCTTAGTTTTGCAAACATCTTGACACTGGGAGCTTACAATGTACCTGGTAGGCCCTTTGTATCTTTCTTTATTAAATTTGTGCAATATGGCACGTGGTTTTCCTTTACCCACAGTACCCCTACCGCTCACCATCCCCTATGTTAGAATTACTTTAATATTATCATTGTATTTCCTATTATTTTGTATTTTCTGTTTTGCCCTTGTGGACACAAAGTGGAGAGGCACGTCAGGGATCTTATCTGATCGTAAAGTACCACTAAAACTTAATGGCAAGTTTTACCGTACTGCAATTAGACCTGCGATGCTCTATGGTTTTGAGTGTTGAGCAGTGCATTGTGTACATGAACAAAAAATGGGAGTTGCGGAGATGAGAATGCTTAGATGGATGTGTGGACACGCGAGATTGGATAAAATTAGGAATGAAAGTATCAGGGATAAGACAGGAGTAGCACCAATTGCAGAGAAGATGCGAGAAGCTCGTCTAAGATTGTTTGGACACGTACAAAGGAGACATGATGTACTTAGGCATTAGTGAGATTATGACAAAAGATAGGACACAATGACGACAAAAGATCCATATAGCTGACCCCATTATAGTGGGATAAAGACTTGAATTTTGTTGTTGCCCTTGTCTGGTTCCCCTCATTTATATAGGAGGGAGTCTCATTAATAAAATAGAAATCATTTCCACGGAGTCAGCATAGTATCAAAGGCAGTGGTGTCCTAGCCGCTCCTTTTTCCCGATTCCGCAGTTCCTGTCTAGTTCTTTCGGCTTCTCATTCCGCCCTCCCGTTTCCGCTAGTGTCGGCGCCCGTCCGACCCCTTCTCCCCCGCCCCGTCCTCTCCTTCCCGTTCCTTCACGTCGTCGGAGTGCCTGTTTCGCCAGTTGTTGTTCCTCCGACGCTTCTTCCTCTCCTGCGCCAGCAAGCCTCCGACGTTTCTTCCTCTCCAGAGCCAGCAAGCCCCGGTCTTCTCCAGCTCCAGCAAGCTTCCTCCTGCGCCAGCAACCGCCAGCAAGCCCCGGTCTTCCTCTTCCCGTCAGAGCCGGCCGTCCTCAGCCTTTGCATGGTTGTTTGAGTTCTTCGACGCCGGATTGATGCAGGGATCGCTTCTCCGACATCTGTTTCCCCTCCATGTAGGGACGTCTCTTCTTTTCTAGGCGTGATTGCTCTCTTTCGGGCCTCTCCTCTTTATATGAGTGAGATTTCTCTCCGTTGGCAGCCCGGTGTTGTTCGATTCCATCGCCTATGATGTCGGGAGTGGTGAAACTATGGATATCTCCTTCGGTTTGAGTGCTTCTCTAGATTCTCTTCCTCCTATTGGATCTCTTCGTGTCTCTCATGATCACCAGACTCCTCAGATTACTACTATTAGGTTGGACGGAACCAATTATCTTTCGTGGGCTTGTTCTGTCACTTTGGCCCTCAAGAACCGTCGTCTGTTTGGCTACCTCAGCGGTAGTACCATGGCTCCTTCGCCTACCTTTCCCGATTGGACACAATGGGATTACGAGAACTCTTTGGTTATGTCTTGCCTCACCAACTCTATGCAGGAGTCTATTGCCCATAATTATCTCCTCTTGAACACTGTAACTGATATTTGGAAGCGTGCCGAGATTACTTATTCATGTCGGGGCAACGCGTTTCAGATTTTTCAGTTGCGGCGGCAAATTTTTCTTTAACGCCAAACGGATCGTCCTCCCCCCTATGTTGCACCGACACAGACACGCGACACGCGATAAAACACGACTCGCTCGTAAATTCTCAAAAAATATCATATTTCGATACGCTGTGACACATATATTAAATATTTATTTTTTATAATTATGAAAATCCTATGACATTTAACAAAAAAAAATGAACAAATAACAAATATTCAAATAAATCAAGATATGTTTAAATATGGGTGCTGTTATTAGCAAACCCACTTTCGTTACTAGCAAACCAGAAAAAAACAGATTCAGTCATTTTTTGCATTTTTATCTCTTCCCAAAAAATACTACTAACAAACCAATCTTGTTTTTTTGCATTTTTTGTATTTTGAATTTCAAGTCTCAAATGTTTCTCATTTGAAAAAGTGATCAACATGAAAGTTGTAGATCACATCGAGAACTACAATTTCATGTTGATCATTTTTTGATTTGAAGCCGTTTAGCCCTCCAATTTGGGCCCGAAATAAGACACGAACGAACGAGTCGTCCGTACAGATTTTTCGGCGTGGCTTTTTTCGGGGCCCAAATCGGGGGTCTAAACGGCTTCAAATCAAAAAGTGTTCAACATGAAAGTTGTAGATCTCGTCGAGATCTACAACTTTCATGTTGACCACTTTTTGATTTGAAGCCGTTTAAGCCCTCTATTTGTCCCCCGAAAAAAGTCACGCGTCCGTACATATGTTCGACATGACTTTTTTCAGGGGCCAAATCAGAGGTCTAAATTGCTTCAAATCAAAAAGTGTTTAACAAGAAAGTTGTAGATCTCGTCGAGATCTACAACTTTCATGTTGAACACTTCTCATGAAAATATGCGTATAAGACGCAATTCAAAAAGACGTGTATATTCTTATATTCATTTAACTCGTATATACAACACAACACATCCTTATAGGAATTAGAAATCAAATATATTTCTAAACCGGACAATATTTTGTTTAAAGATTTTGGTGCAGAAAAAAGAGTTTTGGACATACTAAATAAAATTTTGCGGCATTTTGACTCATTTCTAATGCTAACATAAGTGGTTGAATGTGAATGTTTTAAACAAAATTTTTTTTTTTTTTAAATTATGTTGGTTTGCTAGTAACAAAATGGTTTTCAAATAGCCATTTTGAAATATGAGGGTTTGCTAATAATAATGATTTGCTAGAAACCAAATTGGGTTTGCTAGTAACAACACCCTTAAACATTACTAATCAAATATTCAAATGCAAAACTTAATCGAAGGTCAAAAAATGATAGAACATTAATACATTACCTCTTCTTATAGTTTTTTCACCTCAAATAGATCACTCCTTAAGAATTTTACACACTTTTCAATTTCTTTTACACCAATGATTAACAAATGTGCTTTCACTCTTTTATATGAACTTATAAAACTTTTTTCACAGAAATTGCACTTCCAAGACAATTGCCTCCCGCCTCACCGTGAGTAGCTAGCTTAGGGACACGCGTGTCCGATTGAGAGGGACACACGTGTCCGATTGAGCGGGACACGCGAGTCCCACGTGAGCCAGCGTGTCGGACTTCCGACACGAGTGTCAGAGAGCGTCGGAGATTCGGAGGAGTGTCGGAGATTCCGACACCGACACGCTTGGCATTTTGAAGTGTCGGTATTTCATAGCCTCCCGCTACTTGCTACTTGGAGTTTACACAACTTTATTAAGAGTATGATCATTTCGATTCGCTTACTCTTGTCTCCCCCGAGGATAAGGTACTGGTTCGTGCACAGGAGGAACGCAATCAAATCTTCTAGTTTTTTCATGGTATCCATCGTGATCTTGATCCCATCAGTGTTCAGATTCTTGGTCGCTCTTCTCTACCTTCCTTATCTGAGGTGTATGGTCTGGTTCAACAAGAATATGATCGCCGACAAATTCGCCTACCTGACACTGTTACCGAGGGCTCTACTCTTGCCGCTCGGTTCAGTCCCAGGGGACGCTCTCTCCGTGACACTTGGGCCAAGCATGTGGACAAGGACCAAGTGACATGTGATTATTGTTGAAAAGCCCGCCATACTCGGGACACTTGCTTTAAGCTTCATGGCTTTGCTTCCTCTCGCGATGGTCCTGCTCATTGTGGCGGACGTGGCTCTGGTTGCAGTTCGAGGCGACTTTATGGTGGACCCGCTCCCTCTCGCTCGGCTCATCTCTCCGATGCGGTGATGATCCTGCTCCTTATGGTGGACCTGCTGCCCCTGAGGTTCCTTCTGCCCTTTTCTGCTGTGGAGAGTCTTGCCTTACGCCACTTCATGCTTGGTCACTCCTCCGAGTCTGCTAGCTCCTCCTATGCTCATCAGGGAGTTCCCGACGCTCACTCCGCCACCGCATGCTCTTCTTCTCAGTTGATCATTGATTCAGGTGCCACAAACCACATGACAGGTTCTGCTACAGGTTTTGTCTCCTATTCTCCTTTGTTTGGCCGGAACAAAGTGAGCATTGCTGATGGATCTCTGTCTCCCATTGCTGGGAAAGGGTCCATTCCTTGCTCCTCCCTTACCCTCACTTCAGTGCTCCATGTACCTAAGTTTACTCGTAACCTGCTTTACATCAGTCACCTCACTAATTCTATAAATTGCTCTGTAATGTTTTTTCCCACCTCGCATGTTTTTCAGGACCTGAAGACGGGAAAAATGATTGACTCTAGTAGAATGCGGGATGGCCTCTGCCTGTTTGACCCCTCCAGCTCCGTCGATGCTTCGCAGGATCTTTCTGCTGCCCAGATCTCTTTGGACTCCTGGCATTGTCGCCTTGACCATTCATCTCCTTCTACTATGCCTTTTTTATTTTCTCATTTGTCAAATGTATCTTTGAAAGCTTTTAAATGTGACGTGTGCATTCGTACTAAACACCATCGTGCTTCTTTTACTCATGTATCCACTCCTAGTGCTACTCCTTTTGCTATGGTTCATAATGATGTTTGGGGCCCCTGCCCTATCGCCTATATTTCTGGTTTTCACTGGTTTGTTACCTTTATCGATTGTTTCTCTCGTTGTACGCGAGTCTACTTGGTGAAACATAAACACGAGGTTTTTCCATTATTTCAACGGTTTCATAAAATGGTGGCTACTCAATTCAAAGCCACTATCAAAGTTTTGCGGAGTGATAATGACCGGGGGTATGTCGACTCTTACTTTGCGCATTATTTTTGTGATCATGGCATTATCCGTCAAACATCTTGTGTCTCTACCCCGACTCAGAATGGGGTTGCCGAGCGCAAGAATCATCATGTCTTGGAGGCGCTCGTTGTCTCCTCCTGAAGATGCATCTCCCTAAGTATTTTTGTGATGATGCGGTTCTCACTACGACATACCTCATTAATCAGTTGCCTACACATGTTCTTGGCCACAAATCGACTCTTCAAACCCTTTATGTCTCTCCCTTAACTCTTCTACCTCGGATCTTTGGATGTGTGTGTTTTGTCCATGTCCATCCCACGTCCAAACTTGATCCTCGTGCCCTAAAGTGTATCTTAATTGGGTATTCTCCAACCCAAAAAGGATACAAATGCTTCCATCCAGCTTCCAAAAAGATTTCTGTACTATCGACGTCACCTTTCAGGAGTTCGAGTCCTACTACGAGTCCTCTCTGCAAGGAGAGTCCTCACTTCAGGGGGAGTTTCACCCAATGGAAGTGAGTTCTCTTCCTCTTTCTATTCCTCCTACCGTGACTATTTCCACTTCTACCTCTCCTCCGGTGACCGCTACTTCTCCTGTGACAACTCCTCCTTTACAGGTGTATACTCGGCGGAAAAGGGGCCCAGGTACATCGACATCTCTCAGGCTACTTGCACCAACATCAGATCCTTCTTTGGGCTCTCAAGGTATCTTTACCCAACATCTGATGTCCCACTTTGTATCTTACAGCTCATTATCTCCTTCACATAAGCTCTTTATTGTCTCTCTCTCTTCTATTTCTATCCCCTCAACTTGGCAGGATGTTAATGCTCATCCAAAGTGGTAGGTGCTATACGTGAGAAGATGCGGGCCCTTGAAAAGAATTGCACTTGGGACTTGGTTCCCTTGCCACCTGACAAGACTTTGGTTGGATGTAAATGAGTGTTCTCCGTTAAACAGAACTTTGAAGGTGTTGTTTAGCGGTACAAGGCTCAGTTGGTGGCTAGGGGCTACACCCAGATCATGGGGATTGACTACCAAGAAACCTTTGCTCCTGTGGCGAAGATGAATTCTATAAGAATTCTGCTCTCATGTGCTGCCTGTAAAGGGTGGCCTCTAACTCAATTGGATGTGAAGAATGTGTTTCTTCACGGGGACCTAAAAGAAGAAGTTTACACGTCGTTACCACCTGGTCTTACCCTGGCAAGATCTGGGGGGAAGGTATGCAGGTTAAAGAAAGCCTTATATGGCCTAAAACTATCTCCTTGGGCCTGGTTTGGGAGATTTCATAGAGCTATGGTCGCATTTGGATAATCCCAAAGCAATGCTGATCACATCTTATTTGTAAGGCGCAAGCATTAGAGGCTCGCTGCTCTTATTGTTTATGTGGATGATATTATTATCATGGGTGATGATACTGAAGAAATACAGTCTCTGAAACAGAGAATGACAAAGGAGTTTGAAGTAAAAGACCTAGGAAATCTCATATATTTCCTTGGAATTGATCGCTTGATCGAAGCATGGTATATTCATATCCCAGAGGAAGTATATCCTTGACTTGCTCCAGTCATGTGGGTTGAGTGGGTGCAGACCTGCTTACACCTCAATTGAAGTCAACCACAGATTGGGTAGAGATGATGGAGAAGCTGTTGCAGATGTTGCTTGATTTCAAATACTGGTTGGCCGCATTATTTATTTATCACATACTCGTTCAGATATCTCATGTGTTGTGTCATTAGTCAGTTCATGCATTCACCCAGAGCACGTCATTTAGAAGTGGTCTATCGTATCCTTCGGTATCTCGAGTCCTCTTCTGGGAAGGGTATCCTGTTCTCTCCTGGCAAGGAACTGGCTGTTGAAGTCTATACAGATGCTGACTGGGCTGATTCTGTTGATGACAGGAGGTCCACTTCTGGCTACTGCTCTTTTGTTGGGGGTAATTTGGTAACGTGAAGGAGTAAAATACAACATGTGGTTGCTAGGTCAAGTGTAGAGGCTGGGTTTAGAGCTATGACGCATGGAATCTGCGAAGATTTGCGGATTAAATCTTTTTTGAGTGATCTTGGCTTGAAAAACGAAGACCCCGTGAGACTTTATTGCGATAGCAAAGCCGCCATTAGCATAGCTCACTATCCCGTCCAGCATGATCACACAAAGCATGTAGAGGTTGATCGACACTTCATCAAAGAGAATATAGAAAGGGGAGTTGTGAGCACACATTTTGTTCCTTCAGATCAACAACTCGCGGATGTTCTCACCAAGGGGCTAAGCCAGGTTGTGTTCGAAAAAATTATGTGCAAGTTGAGCATGCAAAACATCACACACCCAACTTGAGGGGGAGTGTTAGAATTATTTTTATATTATCATTGTATTTCCTATTATCTTTGTATTTCCTGTTTTTCCCTTGTTTGGTTCCCCTCATTTATATAGGAGGGAGTCTCCTCATTAATAAAATAGAAATCATTTCCACGGGGTCAACACCCTATTTTGTATTCGGTAAAACAGAATTTTCTGGTGGACGGGAGCGTCGGGGTACTATTCTTGCCAGGGTACGGGGAAGCCCGTTTCAAACCTTCATGTGTATATATATGTCAAATTTTTATATGTACTTTCTACACGACAGAAACCAGTGGGCAAGGGCTTGAAAAGGTTTTATAGAAAATGCAGCTAAAATATTCTTGGCGCTTGTAGGTTTTGGAGGGTTTATAGCTCAGTGGCTGGAAGAACAACTATTGAGATGGCTTCGAGCTGCAGAACTAACTTGTGATAGGGCTGCACTTCTAGTTGCTCAAGATCCCAAAGTATGTTGACTACACCAGAGTCTCCATTTCATACATATATCTTGATGTATTTTTGTAGCTTCATTCTGAGCTAACAAGTAGCTGTTGTAGAAAAAATGAACTTTTTTTCAAATGACTGGCACCTTGAAAGATGACTTGTACCCTGCATTTACAATTCCAAAGGGAAGATGACAATGTGAGATTAATTACTAGTCCTGAGGGGGAAAATGTTGGCCATATTTGATGTAGGGTGATGTAAGGCTTAACCTGCCCTAGTTAGATGTATCATGTATGAAAATGATTTTATGTTAAATTCGAAGAAACTTCTTACGAGTTAAGCATAAACTTGTGGTTAGTCACTGGAATGGTCCTCAGTGCGTTAAAATAGAATACATAAGTCTTAATTTGATTCTTCTTGAAATTTATTTAAAGATCTAGAAGAATAACTAAAGTAAAAATGTTATAAAGAAAAATCTGATATGGAAAAAATAACTTGCCCTTAATGTAACTTCATTAACACTTATCGAAGAAAAGAGATTTGGTAGAATAATAGTAAAAGTAAATGGAATACAGCAAAGATAAAAAAGCAGGATCCTCCTATGAGCGGCGTTTCATAAATTTCATACTAAAAAAGTACATTAGGCCTCCTATTTATAATGTGAGGATGAGAGACTGATGCAACCCGCATCGCTTCTTTTTTTATTATTTTTATCGCACGTGTCTTTTATTATTGTAGCGCACGTTTTTGCGCATTTTTGGATTTTTGTGTCTCGTCGAGTTGTATCGCGCATGTTTTTTTGCATTTGAGTGTATTTTGTATCGTGCACATTGTTCGCGCAAATTTTGTTTGGCTCGTTGGTGTGACCGGCCAGCGAGACCCTAAATGCATAGGTCTGTTAGTGCCTGGTGGCCACTCGCCCTACAAACCCATGAGCCCACAGACATTGTGCTTGGTGGCCACTCGCTAGTGCCATTAGAATCGCCACCTTATGTGGATTTTATCTTTGGTAAGCACGCCTTTTGTTCACGATACTTCCCTTTAGTTTTAGGCACACACGTTGAGTCACCACATCGCTACCGTTTGAGTTCTGACAATTCTAGGTTTGGTAGTCTTGAGGGTGTCAAGACAATACTTAGATTTTTTACTCCTCATCGGGACACCCGCTTCAAAAGATTTTTATGAAAAATTTTACACTGTAAAGTTGAGATCTTCTTAAAATCTTGTGACTCGAGTGGGACGTTGACGGGTGCAATTAGAACGATATTCGATCCGGGTCTAGCAGACATTCGTAGGTGTCTATCGGATGAGCGTATGTTGTGTTATGAGTTACTGATTCCACGGGCTGATTCCACGGGCTGATTCCACTTGCTTCTTGTTCTCCCTACTGCCACATGTTTTCCCCACACCCGCCCCTGTCATCCTCTGCGAGCTCTAATAATTATTGTTTATTTAAATATTTGTCATGAAATTTGACTAATGGATTGCGAGCTTTTGAGATGAGAGGTTACCTGCAGGTTTTGGGTCGCAGTCGTGGCATCAGCAGGACAGTATGCAGCATCTCTCCGATCGACGCTTGGATTTTCTACTTGCAGGTTACATCGAGTCTCGTCGGGGTCAAGCTCTTTTAACCCCGGGAGAATTGATGCAACTCGCGTCGCTTCGTTTTTTATTATTTTTATCGCACGTGTATTTTATAATTGTAGCGCACGCTTTTGCGCATTTTTTGATTTTTGTGTCGCGTCGAGTTGTATCGCGTATGTTTTTTTGCGCTTGGGTGTATTTTGTATCGCGCACATTGTTCGTGCAAATTTTGTTTGGCTCGTTGGTGTTACCGGCCAGCGAGACCTTAAATGCATAGGTCCGATAATTTAGGGATATATTAGTTTAGGGCAAGCTTGAATTAATTAATTTTTTTATTTAAATAGCCCATATCCCTAATAGATGGCCCCGCCGTAAAATTTCCCATTTATATTTATCAAAGCTGCCCCCCTTTTATTGTACTCCTAGAATGGCTGCCAATAACATTATTACCCTAATCCCTCCTCCTATAAAACCCCCCCTTCATTCCTCCTAGAACCCGGCTGGGAATAGAATCGATCGATCCTTTTATTAGGGTTTCGGTCGGTTTCTCCCCAGCGTACACCTTCGTCCCGTTCCTGCTCAACGAAGCCCGACGCCGCCATTTCCTCCATCGCCGACCACGCCGCCGATGCCAAGGTCTTCTTAGGTCACCGACGACCCTTCCCGAAGCCGTCGCACCTTCCGTCGCTTGCTCTTCTCGACGGGAACCCCCCGGAAGCTCTCCGCCGCCTCCATAGCACAACTCCGACACCGACGAGCTCACCTGAGCTTCTCTAGGCTCCAGCGACCACGCCTGCTCCCCCTTTCGCCATATTCTGTGAAGCCCGCCCTTGGCCCTGCTACCTGAAGCCCGACGACCACTGTGGTTGCTTCCTAACTCCTTCCAGGGTTTAGTCGACCTTATCCGGGCAACCACCAGTCAGCCACTGCCTCTTCTCCTGGGGTATACCTCTCGATTTCCTCGCCCGCAAACCTTCGTTATTTTTATGCTCAGATTTTGAATGGCCAATTAATTATTTAGAGCTTGTCCGACTAATCTTATCTTCTAGTTATCGTTTATTTCCATTGTCTTGATTGCCCTCCACCGCATTTCTTCGCTTGTGGAATTGTGACTCATAACGTTTGTATGCTTGTGAGGTAGCCTTGTGTTCGCGAGCGATGCCTTGACCGTTTTGTTCGTTAAAATAGCCCGTGAAGTTGCCACGCGCCACATTAATTTTAAAAGATCTTTTTTTTAAATTTCAAAACTACACCCCCACCCTAGTTTACATCAGGGATAAAGGCTTGAATGTTGTTGTTGTAAAGAAAAAATATTGTAAGAACTCAATAATTTTCGATTGATTTGGTCTTTATGAAAGATAACTGTGCATTGAGACTTAGATATGATGCAAGTGACCACATTAATTCTTATTTTTAAGAGACATAAGCGATAATAATGAATGATTAATTAGTAGAATAAATGAAGAATTTAATCGAGAAGATGAAATGATGTTTGATGCTGATTATTTAAAATGAATGTGGTTGCTCCTTGCTTTCATCAGACGCGCGCTTGCTCCTTGAGCCTTGCGCGTAGCTCCAAAACCTCTTTGCGCTTTGAACCTTTAATAACTAAGCCTACTCAAGATACAATCAGATCCAGATGAGTCCTGTTGACGAAGAGCCCACCGTCTTCAGAGCAAACGGGGAGGGGGGTATACTATTATAAGGTGATGTTGTTCGGGCTAAAGAACGTCAACGCAACGTATCATAGGCTAATGAACATAGTGTTCAAGGATTTCATCCGACAATCCATGAAGGTGTACCTCGACGACATGTTGGTAAAGAGTATCTGGCGTGGTAACCACTTGGAAAACTTAGACAAATGCTTCCAGCTTCCCCGACGCTTCCAGATGCGGCTCAATCCCTCCAA
Organism: Platanthera zijinensis; assembly: GCA_039513925.1. Classification (NCBI taxonomy): domain Eukaryota; kingdom Viridiplantae; phylum Streptophyta; class Magnoliopsida; order Asparagales; family Orchidaceae; genus Platanthera; species Platanthera zijinensis. Next base: position 145,554,706 of record CM077094.1, on the reverse strand, counting down.
GTGGGCGTTCGGTGTAACGACAGGAAAGTTCTTGTGCTTCATGGCAACACAACGGGGAATTGAGGCCTACCTTGAGAAAATTGAAGCGTTATAGCCTTATAGGAATTGTCACCCCCTCACCATCAAGGAAGCTCAGCGTCTCAATGGGAGAATAACCGCACTCTCCCGCTTCCTAGCCTGATCAGGGGACAAGTACCTTCCATTCTTCAAAGCTCTCCGCGGAGGCCGCAACGCCGGGTTTCAGTGTACGGACGAGTGTCGGGCTGCCTTCGAACTTCTCAAGCAGTATCTATCCTCTCCCCCACTACTCTCAAAGCACGTTGTCGGAGAAGTTTTGTGCCTATACCTGGCAGTTTCACCACATGCCCTCAGTTCAGTTTTGTTCAAAGGAGGGGTCCAATGTTCGGTGTACTACCTCAGCTAGGTCCTATCAGACACTGAAACTAGATACCCCACGGTCGACAAGATAGCTTTGGCCCTAGTCTTTTCTGCTAAAAAAACTCAGGTTATATTTCCAAGCCCACACTATCAAGGTGCTCGCACAGCTGCTGCTCCGCGCGATCCTTCAAAAGACATAAGTGTTCGGGAGGTTAGCTAAATGGGTAGTAGAGCTAGACGAAGTCAACATCCAGTTTCTGCCAAGGCCCGACATCAAGTCCCAATTGTTGGCTGACTTCGTAGTGGAATGCATTATTCCTCCAGAAATCGCTCCCAGCCTCGACAGCTCCGCTTCCGCGCGCTGGATTCTGTACGTCGATGGAGCATCCGAGGCCGAGGGAGTTGGTGCAGGCTTACCGTTGATAAGTCTCGAAGGAGCCACTCTCGAGTACAACCTCAGGTTAAAGTTTTTGGCCACTAACAACATATCTGAGTATGAAACCTTGATTGTCGGCCTCCACCTGACCATCAACTGCGGAGTAAGAAGCTTGACCGTGAACACGGATTCTCAGCTAGTGGTCTCGCAGGTTGAGGGAGACTACGGGGACAAGAAATGGCAGCTCGCGCAGTACTTCCAGCTCGTCAGGACACTTATCGTAGGGTTCGAATCTCATCAAATCCTCTAGGGAGCAGAACACCAGAGCAGACGCTCTGTCCAAGCTCATAACCTCCCCCACCGGATACCAGTCAAGGCATCACTGAGCATAAGATCTTTTGGTCCCCATCATCAACGGTTTGTGGGAGGTCACCACTATTAAGTAGAGGGAGTTCTGCTAGATGGATCCCATCATTGCTTACCTTAGGTCGGGCAGCTACCTGAAGATCGGCTGGAGGCGCATCAATTGGATACGCGTTGCCTCATTCTCCATCATCGATAACGAGCTCTACAAGTGCTCTTTTTCCGGACCTTATCTAAAATACCTACGCTCGGTCGAAGCAGATTACGCCCTGAGGGAAATTCACGAAGGAGTTTGCAGGGAGCATCTCGACGGTAAAGCCTGGCACTAAAAGTCTTGCGCCAAGGTCTCTATTGGCCCGCTCTAAAGAAGGACGCCCTCGACTTCGTTCGAAAGTGCAAAAGGTGCCAACCTCATGCCAATGTCCCTAATCAGCCCCCCATTGGCCTTATGCCGCTCTGAAACGCATGACTCTTTGCACAGTGGGGGATTGATTTCCTTGGTCCCTTCCTGCAAGCTTCTGGGCAGAGGAAGTTCGTCATCCTGGCAGTGGACTGCTTCACCAAATGGGTCGAAGCGGAGCTACTCGCCAAAATCACAGAGGAAAATGCGAAGTAGTTCATCTGGAAGGGCATCATCTATCTCTTCGGCATACCAGCAGTAAACATCGCCGACAATGAGACGATGTTTATAGGGAAGACATTCACCAAGATGTTTGAAGATCTAAAGATAGACCTCCGTCACACAGTTGTAGCCCACCAGCAGGCCCTTGGTCAGACAAGGGTCACCAATTACACCATCCTCAAGGGACCGAAGACACACCTTCAGGAGGCAAGGGGCAGTGGGTAGACGCCCTCCCCAATGTACTACGGGCATATCACACTACAAAATGGACCCCTGCCGGAGAAACATCATTCAATCTTCGTTATGGATCAGTGGCCGTCATGCCGGTGGATATCAGCATTTCGAGCCCCCGTGTCCAAGCTTTTGACCCCACAGAAATCGAAGCACTGCTTCAAGGGAACCTAGACTTGATCTTAGAAGTCAGAGACGGGTCCGCGCAGCGAATCACCGCATACCAGTGTCGCATGGCCCGATTTTACGACAAATGGGTAAGGCCGAGGCCAATCAACATTGGGCACCTGGTCCCTCCAGAATGTCAAGGCAGCAGGAAAGGGTCCCTTAAAGGATAAGCTCTCTCCAACATGAGAAGGATCGTTCGTTGTCACAGTGGTCGTAAATCCCAGAACATACAAGCTAAGGGACCCAGACGGGAAGACACTCCCACGTACCTAGAATGCGGGAAACCAATCCCCGTTTCTATCACTGAGTTGTGTTTTTGTTCCTTTTTATTCGGAACAATAGGCCGCATGACTAAACTTGCGCGCACATGCATCTGCTTATCCTTCAATATTATTACCATTACTTCATGACTTTGTTACAATACAGGTTTCTAGATACAAGTACACAACTGATAAGAGGGACAAAGGTCCTTCTACGCCCTAATTGGGTGACGATCTTTGACGCCCCATCACGTCGAGCAGGAAGCTCACCCGAGTGACGACCCTCTGGTGCCGACACCAAGTGGAAAACTCACAATTAGTAGGGGGACAAAGGTCGCTTTACGCCCTAATTGAGTGACGATCTTTGGTGCCCCCTCGCGCCGAGCAGAAGCTCACCCGAGCGACAATCATGATGTCGACACCAAGTGGAAAGCTCACAAATGGTAAGGGGGAGAAAGATACCTCTACACCCTAATTGAGTGACAATCTCTAACGCCCCATCGCACGGAGCTGAAAGCTCTCCCGAGCGACGACCCTCTGGGTTTGACCCCAAGTGGAATGCTCAAAACTGGTAAGTGGGATAAAGATCCCTCTACGCCCTAATTGAGAGATGATCTTCGACGCCCCCTCGCGCTGAGCAGTTTCTCACCCGAGCAACGACCCTCTGGTGCCAAAACCAAGTGGAAAGCTCACAACTAGTAAGGGGGACAAAGGTTCATCTTCGTCCTAATTAAGTGACGATCTTTAGCGCCCCCTCGCGCCAAGCAAGAAGCTCACCAGAGCAACGACCCTCTGGTGCTGACACCAAGTGGAAAGCTCACAACCGGTAAGGGTGGACAAAAGTCCCTCTACGCCACAACCGAGCATCTACCTCCATCGTCAACGTCAAGCGACGATCTCCGGAGCCAAACAACAAGTTATCCAACCGGTAAGGGCGGACTAAAGTCCCTCTACGCCACATCCAAACATCTACCCCCAAAATCAACACCGAGCGACTACCTTTGGAGCCAAACAACAAGTTATCCAACCGGTAAGGGTGGACAAAAGTCTTTTTATGCCACATCCGAGCATCTACCTCCGGCATTAACGACGAGCGACGACCTCCAGAGTCAAACAACAATTTAACCAATCGATAAGGGTGGAAAAAGTCCCTATATGCCACATCCAAGCGTCTACCTCCAACATTAACACCGAGCTATGACCTCTGGAGCAAAACTATGAGTTATCCAACCAGTAAGAGTGTACAAAAGTCTGTCTGAGCCACTGCAGAGTGCCAATCTCTGGTGTCAACGCCAAGCAGCGACCTGTGGTGCCATTTCCCAAAGGCAAGCTCAAAAATGAGTGACGATTTACAACGCTAACGCTGGGCAGCAGGCTCACCCAACCATTCCAAAAATGGGACGAAACTTCAGAGCACATACAAAAAACTACAATGCTAAAGGCTTAAATAAAAGATCATCTTCGTAAACTCAAAAAATCCACTGAGGCTACATAACAAATAAAAGCATATTGTGGTGCTACACCGCACCTTTTTCGTCGAATACAAAACCACAAACATAAGAAAACACTGAGACAATCGTCCAAAATCCCCCCCCCCCCTCTCAATATCAACGTCTGGATTGTTGTCCTTAGAGGTTAACGTCAAGTGTCGAGCCTAAAGCTCAAATACCGGCTTCCAGTACCTGCGCAAAATGGTAAGCTCATAACCGGACAAGACCCAACAATTTGCATTAGTAAACTCACATAGCGACCTGCATGGAAGAGAGATTCCAATGACAAGGCCGAACAAGAAACTCGCGCGCTCGAAAACATACGACCGTCATGAAAGAATTTCCTGGTTCACGTTTTGCAATTCGCGGCCCACAGAAATTGGGGGCATTTGATAGGGTTCCCCTAAAGTTCGTCCGAGTCAAGCTGACATTATCAAAATCATTCGGGGCCCCGTACGGATCGCCGAAATGGACTGCCTTGCTTAAGTGAGAACGCTTAGGAGTCAGACGCGCAACGAACCCCAACCAAGCATAACCATCGCGCTCGAGGTGTTGCGCTCCCGCGTATGGTAAGTGCACATGCGCACCACAAGCACAAAGCATGTGCGCCCAACATGCACGCACACACATAACACGCCCCCGCACGCGTGCGGGCTCCCCACGCTCTCCCCACCCACGTGTGCGCATGTGCTTGGGACACTGAGCAAGCATCCACACACGCACAAAACACTTCCCCCCCCCCCCCCGCATGTGCGTGGGCTCCCTACGCTCGCCCCACCCACGCGCGCGCATGTGCTTGGGGGCGCAAAGCAAGCCTCCGCGCGCCCGCGACGCATAGAGTGCGCCCCCGCTCCTACAACACTCTGCGGCCTACTGTCGACACCGCCTTTCGTCGTCGCTCCCCCCCTTCGTCGTCGCCCCCCCCCCCCCCCCCCCCCCAGCCCCACCCACCCACCTCCGACGAACCTTTTCGGGCCGCCCGGAGTACCTAAACCGCCCAGATTGCCCGGACCGTCGCTGTCATTTTCAGAAAATTGGGTATCCAGAATCGCGCATTCTCATTCGTTAGTTAAAATTCCTAGTGAGCGCAATTACTAACACGCCCTTCTGAAAAACTATAAAAAGGCTCATAAGTTCTCATTTGAAGACAAACAACCAAGAAGAGAAAAAAGAGCTCTGAAATTTTCCGGCGAAGACTTGGCACTCTGCTTGCTCTCCTCCTCAAGTGTTCACTCTGCTCAAGGGTTCACTTTGCTCATGTGTTCACTCTGCTCAAGGGTTCACTCTGCTCATGTGTTTACTTTGCTCAAGTGCTCGCTCCTTCGCTTAAGTGTTTGCTCCGCTCTCCGCGGTGCCTGCTCCAGTGACAACTCTAGAGGTCGTTCCTGCGAGCACGGAAGAAGACTTTGATTTTTCTCTTTCAAGAACTTATAAGTGGAGCGGTGACCAATCACCCACCCAAAGATTCTAAAATTTGTAATGACATACAAATTAATGGATTTGGTCGACACCGAGCTGGCCCTGTGGCTTTTTCTCTTTCCGGGTTTTTCCACGTAAAAAGTCTTGTCGTTCGCGTTGTTGGTTCACTTTTAACTGTTTGCGCGTTTGACTCACTCTCGAACTAAGGTGGTTCGATTCGAGACGGGGAGAGCATTAAGCGACTCGCAACAATTACTATTAACAAGACAAATCTGTATTATACCACCAAACTCAGGAGTGGTCAATATTTTTTTTTAATTTCATCATTATCTATGAATTTTTCAACAAAATGAAATATGGGTGCTTGAATTAAACTAAATTAAAATAAAGAAATATACAAGGAGAGAGAAAATAAAATATAAATATAAAAGAAAATGTTAAAATATAGTAAAATAAATAGACAAATACAAAAGATGGAGAAAAATAAACTATCACATAATAGTAAATTGTTCGGCGATTGAACGCATAGTCACATCAACCACCGCACAGGAAGAATACCCAAAATGACTGAATTACTGAAGTTATTGGCTAGATACGGGAGCCATTCATGTTAAGCTAGCAAAAAACAAATAATAATCTCCATTAACTTGAATTAAAATGCACACTAATAACTCTAAATTTAAAATCAACTCAAAATGAATTTCAAGCATAGTGGGATTCAAAATTATTAACCGGTATTAACTATTAACCAATTTGACTAAAGTTTTGAGGGCTGAACAATTTATGAGTTTGCGATGTTCTTGAATATTGTATCTTTCTCCATTTTTAAAATTTCAGTGCATCCTCTAAATTAGCCTTTTTATTATGCTGGTAGTGTTGTGCATCTCAACCCCTCTCTTTTAGTATGATGATAATTTCTGATAACTTTCTACTTCAATCTAAGAGGTTGTTATCTCTGTTCTGATGAAACTTGCTGGAGGCTCACCATCCCTTTCCAACCAGCTTAATGTTGATGCATTCTTAGAACAAGCTCGGTCTTATGATAAGGCTTCTTCAAGTCCATTTGGATGGTACATACGGTTGGTATCATAAAATCCCTGCAAGTATTATTTATCTCCTATGTGGTTTGATTAATTTTCAAATGTCTCCTTTATGTTACATTTTTCAACCATTATCCACTAGTCTAATAGTAAATGCATATCCTTTTGGCTCATGAAAAAAGGTATTTGATATTTTACCAAAGCAAGGTCATATGAAAACATAAAAACGAAGGAATATAGGGGGTATTAGATGTTTAAATTTTATAAATTTATTTGGTAAGATATCTAATTCCATTTCTATAATATTTTGGTTGAGACTATAATCCCACATTGGAATATTCATATAGCTTTGTGAACTTAATAAAGATCCTGACTCTCCTTAATTGGCTTTAAGTTGAATGTTGATGTTCTAACAAGATATTAGTGTAATTTGGGCCTCACGGCTCACTCCCACATCAACCAATTAAAAAAATTCCACATGTCCAAGGCTAAGACGAAACACGTGATGTTGAGTATAACACCCTCATGTAGTTCAAGAATATTTCAAAAGCCCTAAACCGGGCACCACATACATATATATAGGTACATTAGCACGTGACATAGCACGTGAAATACATAAGCTCAATACGAAATAAAAACGAATATTCAACTCTCCCCCTCAAGTTGGGAATATATATTGATCATTCCCAACTTGTCAGTATTGTTCTTGAAGTTGTCGTCGCTGCATAGCCCCTTGGTGAAAACATCGGCAAGCTGATCAAATGAGCTCACAAACGGAGTGCAGATATTCCCCTTGTCGATGTGGTCTTTGATGAAGTGTCTATCAACTTCCACATGTTTGATCCTGTCATGTTGAACTGGATTGTGTGCAATGCTGATGGCTGCCTTGTTGTCACAGTAGATAGTAATAGGTTTGTTCACCTGAAGACCCAAATCCTGGAGAATGGTTCTCAACCACAGTCCCTCACAAACGCCTTGAGCCATGACTCTGTATTCTGCTTCAACACTTGAGCGAGCAACCACATTCTGCTTCTTGCTCTTCCATGAAACCAGGTTGCCTCCCACAAATGTGCAGTATCCCATGGTTGACTTTCTATCATCTTGACTACCAATCCAATCAGCATCAGTAAATACCTCGACCTCTAACGACTGATTAGCCTTGAACAGAATCCCACGCCCTGGTGTCTTTTTGAGATATCGCAACACCCTAAAGGCAGCTTGCTGATGACATAACGTAGGGGAGTGCATATACCGGCTTAGGACACCCACCGCATACGTGATATCCGGGCGAGTATAGGAGAGATATATTAGCCTCCCAACCAGTTGTTGGTATTTTGAGGCGTCCGCTTTCTTCCCACTAATATCTGCATCAATCTTATGATTAGCCTCAATTGGAGTGTCAACAGGAGCACACCCAAGCATCTCAGTCTCCTCCAGAAGATCAAGAGTATACTTCCTTTGGGAAATGAAGATCCCCTGTCGGGACCTCGCAACTTCAATTCCCAAAAAATATTTCAGCTTTCCCAGATCCTTGATTTCAAATTCTTCGCCCAGTTGTTTTTTCAAGTATTTGATTTCATCCAAGTCATCTCCGGTAATGATGATGTCGTCCACGTACACAATAAGGATAGAAACCAGAGCACCCTTCCTCTTGATGAAGAGGGTATGATCAGCTTGACTTTGAGTATATCCAAGTCGTAGCATGGTCTTGTTAAAACGCCCAAACCACGCTCTCCGAGACTGTTTCAGGCCATACAGAGATTTTAGCAGGCGACAGACCCTCCGGTTGGACTCTTTGACATCAAGGCCAGGGGGAATATCCATATAGACCTCCTCTTCCAGATCACCATGCAGGAATGCATTCTTGACATCGAGCTGCAGTAGCTCCCATCCGCGAATCACAGCACAAGAAAGAAGTAGTTAAGTGACTAATGTAAAGCAAATTGCGAGGAAAAGACGAGACATGCAAAACAGAGGACAGTGATAGGTCGGGAGAACAGGTGACAGTCCCTTTACCAGCGATGGCGGAGAGAGAGCCATTAGCAGCAATAACCTTATCACGACCAGAAAGATGAGTATAAGAGGTAAAATCTGAGGCAGAACCATTCATGTGATCGGTCGCACCCGAGTCAATAATCCACTCAGAAGATGAGGAGGACACGACATGAGCACTGGAGAGACATGAAGTAGCAACAGCAGCATGAGAACCAGCAGTAGGAGAGTCAATGTGGGAGCGCAGCATGCGACGGAGAGCATCTAACTCAACAGCAGACAGGCCGCCAGAGGTGTCCTCCCGAACCTCAGTAGAGTGCGCAGAAAACTGAGTACGATCGCCAGACTGACGGCCACCACCACGGTGCCCACCGTGACCCCGAGCACTAGAACCCAGACCAGCAGGGGCAAGATGAGGATGTAGACGAAAACATGAGTCCCTGGTATGACCCTTCTTCCCACAGTAGCTACAAAGAGGAGGTCCGCGTGAAGCCGCAACAAGCGCAGAATGATCAGTAGCAGGAGCGACACCAAGAGTACGACGACGATTATCATCATTGAGGAGCATGCTGAAGGCCTCCCGAAGAGAGGGAAGTGGCTCACGATGGAGAACATGCAAGCAAACGGCATCAAACTCCATGTTGAGCCCCATAAGGAAGACGTGGACACGGAAACGATCTTTGTCTTTCTGAAGTGTCAGCGCATCAACAGTATAAGCAACCGTAAAAGTATTGAAGAAGTCCAGTTCCTGATAGAGGCGCTCAAACTCGGAATAGTAGGCAGAAACAGACATAGTGCCCTGCTTTATCTCCAGAACACGGCGAGTGAGCTCATACACTTGCATCGAACTGCCGGCCTGAGAGTACGTATCACGGGTCCTTGTCCAAATATCGTAAGCAGAGTCCAACAACATATAACTGCGATACACCTGAGGGGACATCGAATGTAGTAACCACGAGACAACCAATGAATTGTCCGAATCCCATTTTCTCCATGAGGGATAGGTACGGGGTGGCTCAACGGTGGTACCATCAATGAGTCCATATAGCTGGTGACTGCGAATAGCATGTTGGGCCGCCCTGGACCATTCCAGATAATTTGTGTCATCCAAGGCAACATTAGTAATCTTCAACGAGCCAGAGTGTCCATGACTCCGTGGAGGATCGCCAGAGGAACTGGGAAGAGTACCAGATTGTGGACTAGGGGAGATGTCGGGTTAATCCTCCATCGGAGAGAATGCAAATCTCACAGCAAACGAAAGCACATCCTACAGGTGTCCCTTAGATTCGATGCCGAAAGGAACACCGGAGGATGTGAGCACGGTGTCTCTGGCAGCCCCCATGGAGGACAAAACAGCCGGTTGGATCAAAAAAAGAGAGATGCGGAGGAGGCTGGATCGGCTGTTGCGGGAGGCGACTGGAGCAGCTGCTACGGGAGGCTACGGAGCCAGCGACACCAGGCGCGCGGTGCGGGATCAGGCTCAGAAGCGGTATCGGCTATGCCAGCGCGCGACAGGGCGGAATCGCGACACCAGGCGCGGTGCGGGATCGGGATCGGAAGCGGGAGCGGAGGAGCGGCGGGATTGGGAAATCGACGGAATCGGGAAAAACGGCGGAATCGCAAACCCGCGGCTCTGATACCAAGTAGAAATCGGGATTGTATTTCACTTACCCTAAACCGGGCACCACATACATATATATAGGTACATTAGCACGTGACATAACACATGGAATACATAAGCTCAATACGAAATAAAAAACGAATATTCAACTTTTCTCTCTCTGTATATATAGTGTCATGTTCAACTAAAGTGACACCCGTATATGCTCACCAGTCTAAGAACTTTTCATTTTTTTTCTTGTTTACGTTTTATGCTTGTTTCATGTATTACTATGACTAACTCACTAACATATAACGCCTATATTAACACAGTAGGTATTTATGTAATTTTATCTCAGAAATGATAACTTATATTATATTTTAAAGGTTTTTGTAATCTGTATACGAATGCATGGGAATGCGTAGATCCATTAACTAATGCTTAAGGCAAATTCCGGTATGTCTAATCGAAAGGAATGGAATTTCTTACCTTAAATAGATATTCATAGACATGACATGTTGGCATATTTCTAAAGGTTAATTGAAAACACAAAGTATTCTCTCTTCGATAACACATAGATGCCCTATCTCTCGTCTTCCTCATTCCACTCCAAAATCCTTTAAACAATTAGATGAAAGTACCATTAAAACTATAAAAGTCATCTCCTTTTTCTTAGGGTTTACTGAAATTCTAGTGATATTCCATTTTCTAGTGATATTCCATGAAAGAAGGAAGCAAAAGAAAAGTGAATACATCGGGGAGGAGGAAGACGATCTCACCCTGCCTTAGCAATTGAGGATCAGTCGATGGTGATGTGACGCAGGGCGAATGTAGAGAGTGTGTCTAATTGTGTCATAATTGAACTCTAATATACAGCCGTTGGTGTTGATAATATGTCTAAATGATGCTATGCTCGTACAATAATCTGACGAATAATTACTACAAATTCTGAACTTATTAGGCTCCGTTTGGCGGGACTTATTTTTACCGGTCAAGCGGTCACGACCGCATAAACCAGACCTAAATTAAGGTCCGGTTCATGCGGTCGTGACCTCTTGACCGGTGAAAATAAGTCCTCCCAAACGGAGCCTTAGTAGAGTTCACAAGCATTCACACTAGAGGTTAGGCATTAGAAACATAAGCAAGATCTAATTAAATTAAGAAAATGTGCTTCAATTAAAAGCTAGAAGAATAATGAGTACAATTAACATGCTAAATTAAGATAATGAGTACAATTCCCTCGATCGATGGCCTTGATCAAACCATGAAATTAAAATTATAAACTGATTAGAATTTCGGATGTTACATTAAGAATATAGTCTCACCATAGAAAACTCTCATAGGCATGTGTGCTCAATAGAGGTCCCAAGCTCTATCACTTGCAACCAATTGGTTTTAAGCTTGATGCTTAAACTCTTAACAGTTTTTTAATAGGAAAAAATATCACTTCTCTATACAAAAAAATTTATATGGTTCATGGAAAACTCAACACAAGGGAGTATTTGATATTTTGTCAAACCTCATGGAGTTATTTAATAGTTACTTAAAGTTAGAGCTGATGATGAAACATCTAGTACTTCAAAGTGATGACATTCTCTGTACTTATTGGTAGTAATTGGGAAATTAATCCATTCTCAGGAATGCTCAAACTAGGCAGTTATCTCATCCACTGCCTATTTTCCGTGCACGAGAAATCGACGAGTGGTCCCGGAGTTCAGAGTACCAATCGCTGCTAAAAAGGGCTATGCGACATAAAACCTCACGTAGCGTGTAGATATACATACAACAAATTTCATTAGATGCGCACACGGCCATGAAGGTAACTCTTGGGGTTGTTTTTTACTTCTTTTTGGAGAATTTATTGTGTCCACACAGTTGACAAAAAAGTTACATCCTCAATTCAAAAACTGTTTTTTTTTTAATTTACAATTGTAAATTTTCTAAAACAATGTTCTTTTGAAATTTATTTTATAGAACAATTGTTTTTGAGGGTTTGTATATATTTCTCATTTAGGATTGAGAGTTGAGGACATAACTTTTCTGCTCAAAGTGTGGGAAGAATAATTTCTAAGTTTCTGTGTGGCTACTTTTTATACGGTTTGGGCACCCGGCGGCCACCGCCACTGGGTCTGCCTCATTTGGGATGCTTGGAGCGTGAGTTTTACTCCCACTCCTGCTGCATACGTACTGGCGCATTCAGTGGTCGCGGCAGAAGTATGCGCCGCACCTTCAGAGAAGCCCCACCCAGACAATCTCTGGTTTTCTAGGTTCTCTTTCTGATTGTTTGTCATAGCTTATTTGAGATTTATTTTACTGGATCAATGCTTTTGCAGGCATTCAGAGTGCTGCATATATATACATACACACAGTAAAGGGCATGCTTGGATGGTGGGCCCAAGTAAAATTGCAGTTTGAGGCTAGTTATTTGTAAATATTGTCATATGCATATTCTCTAGTGTTTTAACAATATGAGAACAGTTGGTTGCTTGAAGCTATATAAAGCTCTTAAAAATATTTTTTGTTAAATTTGGGATATTTAATTGAGGTTACAAGTCTAAACAGAGAGTTATGTCCAACGATATCAAGCAAGCCATTCTTTTACCCTTTCAATCACCGTGCAGTTGTCAGTCTTTTTTGTTCCTCTAAGGCTTTGTTTGGCGCTGTGGTGGCGGTTGTGAACACGGTGGTCATGAATTGTCGTTCGTGAATGCTCGACCTCGCCTAAAAAATGCATGCATTTTATGCTCAAAATTAATTTATTTTTTTGGTAGCTGTGATAGCCTGTCTTGCCAAACATCTCAATCTATGATAATGTCGTTTTTGATCGAACTCATAGGTGCAAATAAGTCATGCCAAACGAAGCCTAAAGCCCAATGCACCCTTGAATCTCACAATTCGCTCTCCCTTGACTACTTTGTCTTAAGGCTTGTTGTCAAAGCATGCGCCTTTGGTTCTCCAATTCACCCCCATCCCCACGACCATGTCGTCCTGGAAATCAGCTCTTATATTGGCGTTCGACTGCGATTGAGATATTGAAGGCAGCGAGAGGATTGACGTAGGAGATGAAATCATAAAAGGGATATTAGGTTTGCACTTGGTATTTTTTTTGGATTGTTGCGGTCTGCTCGAGGCTCTTGGTAGACCGGTGTTACTGAATTGTCTTTAGCCCGCTGAGCGGTCGAGCGTGCATTTAGTCAGAGTTTCATAGAGTTGTGAAAGAGATTTTATGATGTGAAAACCCCGCAATCGGGGTGAAAAATCACGTGGTCTTTTCTGTGTGGACCCAACTTCCACTATTCTGAGTTTATTACAAAGTTTTTGGGGGAAGAAGAGGGTGACATGTTGCTTCTCGTTACATTTGACGGAATGAGAGAGAAAATACAAAATGTGATGGGGTTCCGTACTTTTCTAGTGATCTTACTCCTCCGTGCAGAGGGGATCATGCAAACTTGGGTGTCTTGACGGACATGACTTGGTCACGTTGAGAGAGTTTGCTGCTTCCTTCAATGCTTCATGGATGACCAAAGACAATGAGCGATTGTTGGGAGACGGTGACCCTTCGTGGTGCTTGATGGGGCTCGGGGCGACTTTGTACGTATAGACGAACCTTGACGGAGTTCCTTGGTGGTGATCATGCAGAGTGGGAAATAGGGTGAAGAACGAAAGAGAGTGACAAAAAGTAGAGAGGTCCAAATGAAGTAGAGAATGAGGCTATTTATAGACTTGAAAAAGGGAGGTCCAATATTGTCAAATAATTACCAGACGGACCAATAGGAATGACCGGATCTGAGCATGCAGATCACCATTTTTAGAGAAACGATGACCCTGCCCTTGACCAGAAAAAAAGGCCCGCCTGAAAAAAAGGTGGTCCGACAGTTCCGATGGTCGGGCAAGGCCGACGACCGCCCCACCCCTTCGCGCCGAGTAGCTGAGGAAGGGGGTGGTCGGCCTTGGCCTGGGCGTCCGTACCCTCTGAGGCCGGCTCGGGCTAGGGGCGGCTAAGGGGTGACCATCCCCTTTGAGGTCGGCTGTGGCCGACCGAGGATGCTCTTAGCCAGGGTGGCCAAGGGCGACCGTACCCTTCGAGGCCGGTCGAGGGTTGTGGGGAGGGGGGAGGGGAGGTCGGCCTTGGCGAGGCCGACCGAGGTCGCCCTTGGCCCGGGCGGCCAAGGGACGGTCGTCCCCTTTCAGGCCGGCCACAGCTTGGGGCGGGGGAGGGGGAGGGCTAGCCGGCCTTAGCATGGCCGACTGAGCCTGCCCTTGGCCCGGGCGACCAAGGGACGACCATCCCCTTCGAGGCCGACCGAGGCCGCCTGTGCGCCGGGCGACCAAGGGGCGGCCGACCCTTGCAGGGTCGGTTGCGGACGACAGCGCCCGTGGGATAGGTGGCCAAGGAGTAGTCGGCTCCTGTGTGGCCAACCGGGGCGGAGGCCGCCCGTGCCCTCGTAGGGTCAGTCGCGGCCGAGGACGCCCGCGTGACAGGTAGCCAAGGAGCAGTCGGCTCCTGTGTGGCCGGCCGGGGCAAAGGCTGCCAGTGCACCGGGCGGCCAAGGGGCGGCCACCCCTATCGGGGCCGGCTGAGACCGAGGCCACCCGTGCGTCGGGTAGCCAAGGGAGTGGCCAGCGCACGAGATCCCGAGCGAGGAGGTTATCGTGTGGATCAAGCGTGCGGATCGGGTGTGCGGATCGGGCAGGCGGATCGGGCGTGCAGATTGCGCGTGCAGTGGTTACACCCATAACTCTCAATTTCGCTAGTGAGGTGAGAGGGGAATCCGGTTATTTATAGCCCAAATTTTCCTATAAATTGGGGCCGAATTTTTTTGGGGTGTGGTTTTCCCAACCCAAACGGGTCACTTAATATCACTCTTATTTTAATATAATCGTTATATTATGCCTTAAATTAACAAGCAATATGTAAAAAAAAATATATATATATAGTTCTGGTACCTAGCAGTTTTTAGAATTGTTACTGTTGCACACTGTACACGAGGATCTGGTGCATGGCTAGTATATACACAAGTGTCTAGCAATTGCGTGTCGACAAGCACATATGTGTCACTTCGTTGTAATGAAGTAAATGAACTAAAAGTTTTTTATTGTCTATAAAGATAATTAAACATGTTACGTATAATTTTTTTTATTATAGTGGGATAAAGACATGAGTGCTGTTGTTATTGTTGTTGTACGGAAAAATTCATGAAGATTATGAATCTCAGAAGCTCATTTTTGGCATTATCATCAAAAAAATACCTAGAGTAAGTTGTTTACATATTTTCAACTGGTGGGGGTGGTGCGGCACCTTTGGCAAATTTTCATCAAGTTAGTGGACACCTACGCCCGCAGGACGTGTGCTTGTGTGTCAGCCCCCATGCTCGTGCACCCAACCCGTGCATGTATACGATGCAATGCTTGCCGCCGCTGCTGCCCCTTCCTGTGAACTTGATCAGGCTGCCCAAGTTGCCCGGTCCGCCCGAGGGGCAAGAGCATATAGCCCAAAAATCGTGATCCTAGGGACCGCAATCGTGCGTTCTTATTCACCTGCTCAATAACCGAAAGGACACAATTACCCATGCACCTGTTAGATGTGCTCGAAACATCCGGAGGAGGGTCAAAGTGGAACCCTCTCCCCGTTGCCCCCAGCTAGGTTTATATAGAGCAAAACCTAGGGTTCCCACGCGCAAAGCCCCCGAGCCCGTTATTCGTCCAAATATACACTTACAATCTCCTCATATATTCGTGACAAATAACGATGACGTTTCAGGGTGCTGGAGAGTATAATAATCCAAACTAAACAAAAACATTCAGGACAGATCATACTAATTAATCAAAATAAAAAGGTTTTGCCTAAACGGCAAACCATCACACAGATTTTATCCCAAAATATAGTCTGAATAATTATTACAAAACAAAACATGAATTAAACGTTTGATGTTTCTACTCATCTAGTAGATCATCGTCATCCATGTCCAGGTATACTGCTCCTCCATAATCTCCATCGTAGCCTGCAAGGAATTTCATGAGTCAAACTCTATGAATTCATAAACATATGCAGTAACGTTTAAAGTAAACTAGCTCTTAATAAATGAGCTTAGCACTTCTAGCAACGGTGAAGTAACTCTGTCAGCATCTCATCCAGTCTAACTAGGACTAGTCACGTTACCTTACTCATTACTTATCACTATGTGCCTCACTAACACATGTGAGCACACATCACGTGCAACATTATCAAATGTGGAATAATGTGTTGTGACCAATAATGTTTAGATTAACATTTATAATGACTTTCAATTCTCAGTTGAATAATTCTTGAATCAACTTACAATGAGAGGACGTTAGGTTATCAAATGTGGAATAATCAGCATCCAACCATCTTGGGTTTTCATCAAAAAATTATTTGGGGTTTTCAGTCTGTTACTTATTAGATGTTTGAATGTTGGCAGCTATAGGCTCGTACGTATCAAAACATAAACGTTGGAGGAAAGTTTCATATTTCTATGAACTTTAATGTCATTTCCCCCGATGTTTTGATTGTGAGAGCTCTATTTAATCCTTTAGTCAAGGCGTCTGCAACATTATCTTTCGATTTCACATCAACCAGGTTCATAATCCCTTGACTTGTGAGAGAGGTCAACCAGGCCTGTTTCATCCTAAGTTGCCTTCTTTTGCCATTGAACAAAGTGTTCATGGCAATCGTTTTAGTAGCCTAATTGTCGCAGTAAACTGCAACAGAACTCAATTTCAGGCTCGCCAGTGGAATGTCCATCACCAAATCTCTTATCCACTCTACTTCTTCACCAGCTGAAGCTAAAGCATAGAGTTCGGATTCCATAGATGAGAGTGCAATGCACGACTATCTCTTGAACTTCCAGGCTACAGCTGCTCCTCCTAGTGTGAAGAGGAATCCACTAGTGGATTTGCTGTCATTTACTTCTGAGCACCATAATGCATCAGAATATCCTTCCAGAACTGGAGGATGACCACTATAACATAAAGCATACTGTCGGGTGTGCTTTAAGTATCTCATCAGCCTATCGAGGGCATCCCAATGGTCTTGACCAGGATTGCTATTGAACCTACTTAACATGCCGACCGTAAAGTCTATGTCAGGTCTCGTACAGACCATAGCGTACATGAGGCTACCAAGCAGTTTAGAATAATCTAACTGTCGAACCGCAGCTCCATAATTGGGCTTTAAGCGGTTAGAATAGTCGTATGGTGTCTCAGCCGCTTTACGTTCACTGTATCCCCACGTGTCCAATATGGACTGGATGTAGTGGCTTTGACTTAGGGAAATGTAATATTTCCCAAAGCTCACTTGCATACCTAGTATAGTGTCAACTACACCGAGGTCTGTCACGCTAAATTCTTTAATCAGACCTGGCTTTACGTCATCCACTTCGGAATGATCAGATCTAAGAATAAGCATATCATCTACATACAAGCATATTATGGTGACTTTGTCTGATCTATGACGTATGTAAAGACATTTGTCCGAGAGACTCGACATGAATCTCATGTTCTTTACAGTATATTCAAACTTCTCATGTCATAATTTTGGTACTTGTTTTAATTCATATAGCGATTTTAATAGCTTACAGACCTTATTTTCGTGACTGTCTACAATGAAACCTTCAGGTTGACTCATGCAGATCTCTTCGGTCAGATCTCTTCAAGAACGCAATCTTAACATTCATTTGATGAACAATAAAGTTCTCAATGGCCGAAATAGTAAGAAGAACCCTAATGGTTGCTAAGTGACACACGGGTGAGTATACATCAAAATAGTATACTCCGCTTACTTGTGTGAAACCTTTAGCCACCAGGCGTGCTTTATACTTAGTTACGCTACCATCGAGATTTAGCTTCTTTTTCAAAACTCACTTGCACCCTATAGTTTTAGTACCTTTTGGCTTATCAACTAACGTCCAGGTGTCGTTCTGAAGGAAAGAGTTCATCTCATCCTTAATGACTTCTTTCCAGTGTAGGGAATCCCTTGATCTCATCGCTTCCTTAAAGGTGGATGGAACAACCTTAACGTGGTAGGTGACAAAATCACTACCGAAAGTCCTGGGGGTTCTCTCTCTCACTGAAGTCCTCCTAGACTCTAGTCCAGAGTTATATACCGGAACGGAATAGGAGGTGCTCGCTACTGATTTAGGATCTTCCTCAATAATAGTTGCTTGCATACCTGAGATCGTTAAGTTCTTATCTTTGAGGAATTTATCCTCGAAGAACACTGCATCCCTAGATTCTATTATGATATTATTAGAAATATCAAGGAACCTATCTGCAGCACTATCTTCAGCACAACCTAAGTAGACACATGTATTGGTCCTAGGTCCAACCTTAGACCGTCTAGGGTCAGGAACCCTGATATAGGCTATACAACCCCAGGTATTAAGTCTATTTAAAGACGGGAGTCACTTAAACCAAAGCTCGTAGGGTATAACTTCTAACTTAGCATGAGGAACTTTATTCAGAATGTGATTCGCAGTCAAGACTGCTTCTCCCCAATAAGCGAAAGGCATGCCTGCAGTGAGCAGCATAGAGTTCAACATCTCTGTTAACGTTATATTCTTGCGCTCGGCTATGCTATTAGATGGGGGGAGTAAGGAACAGTGGTTTCTGCTATGATCCCATGTGAAGTAAGGAAGCATCTGAACTTACTGGACATATATTTTTCTCCTCTATCACTCCTAAATCTCTTTATTTTCATGCTTAATTAGTTTTCTACCCTGGTTTTGAAAAGGTAAAACTTTTCGAACGCTTCTTCTTTAGTTTTAAGCAACGAAATATGATAAAATCTTGTGCAGTCATCTATGAACATGATCATATACTTCCTTCCATCTCTAGTGACAAAACTTTTAAAGTCACAAATATCGGAATGTATAAGCTCAAGAGGTGTTGGGCTCCTAGTAACCTTGTCAAAAGGTTTCCTAGTGATCTTAGTCTGAGCACACACTTCACATTTTCCAAGTGGAGACTTAGTATCTAATGTGATCTTGTGAGTTCTAGCTACTTGGAACATTTTCCTGTAGTTTACGTGTCCTAGTCGCTCATGTAGAGTCCTAGGACTAACTAAGTTCAATTGAATTTGTTGCACTATCTCATTTGCTAGACTCAGACGCTACATCCTATTTTGAACGTAAGAACATCCAAAGCAGTGAGAGTTAACTGACAGAGCCACTCTACCGCTACAGAAGTTAACTGGCATACTAGCATCACATAATATACTTATAGACACTAAGTTAACAGATAAAGAAGGAATAAATTTTACGTTCTTTAAAATTAAAGACTTACCTGAGGAGAGCAACAGAGTTGCGTTCCTCACCTTCAATACGTCAGTTGTTCCTCCATTGGCCACAGTCAATGATTCCTTTGCATTCTTCAGCTCCATCAAAAGACTAGCATTGTTGCAAACGTGGCGCGTTACCCCAGATTCCAGGTACCACTCCGTGCTGGCCTGCCCGTGTCTGACCATGGCAACAAAGTCGAATAGCTCAGCTTGGCTAACTAGATGGGCCTGGTTGCCTTCTTGTGGTGCTCTAGTTTTTTCCTTCCTCGGTAACTTGCAGTCAGATGCGCAGTGTCCCCACTTATTGCAGTTAAAACATTTACCCTTAAATTTCTTATAGGGTCTACTCGGTCCTACAACCTGGGGGCTACTACGAGACATTTTGGTCTTGCGAGAGGTAGGAGCGCGCTTAGAGCTTGAAATCATGTTGGTAACAGCCTTCTTCTTGCCAACAGCTTCCAAGGCGTGCTTTGTCATATTCTCGTCCTCAATGCGTATGAAACGCTTGAGGTCGTTCAGACCAACATGCATCTTCTTGCGGTACATTTCCATTTTGAAATTGTACCACGAGGAGGGAAATTTATACACAATCGTTCCCGCAACAAAGCTATCGGGCAGACTAATAGAGTCACTATGCAAGGAATCAACCAAAATTTCAAATTCCGATACCTAAGGGAGAATGACTTTCTCCTCGTTGAAGCTGAAGGAGTGGAATTTGTCCACCAGATGAGCCTTTGAGATGTCCTCCTCCTGCTTGAAATGCTCATCCAGTGCCTCCCAGATCTCCTTGGCAGACTGCATCTTAATGTAGTTCTTGGCTAGGCTGGAGGAGAGGCAGTTCAGCAGGTAATCCCTGCAGAAGTCCTCATCTTCAATCCACTGAGCCTCGTCTTCAGTCCCAGCAATGTCAGCACGAGCAGTCTTGATGGTGTAGAAGACGTTTAGGTATTTCATCCCGAACTGGGTATTCAACTTCCAATCGTTGAACTCGGAGGCCATGAACTTCTCCAATTTGTTCATGGGCACTGGAGAGGAGAGGCTAGAGTTCCTCATCCCTTCACTTGGTTAGCAAACCACTGGACGACATCAACCACTGGATCGGCAAGACCTTGCCGGAAGAGGGCAGCAGGGCCGACCAAAATCGGGAAGCAGAGCGGCAAAAGGAGGTGTTTCCGGCGAAGGCTCCGGCGACAGGAGAAGCCCTAAGTGCAGCGGCTGGAGACGAAAGAACTGGCGAGAGCTTCATCGTCGAGAAAGCCCTGTGCAGCGGCTGGATCTTCTTCCCGATCGGCGATGGGTAAGAGCGAACGACGAGCCCTAGCAGGAGGCTGATCTGGCATCGGGACCAGTCGGATCGCGAAAACAGCGGCGGCCCCCTTTGAGAGCAGCGAAATAGAGAGAGCAGGCGACTTCCTCCTTTTTCGAGGCCATGCGGCTGCGGTGGCGTCGAGGAAGACGCGAATCGCCGTCGATTGCGACGAGGAAGACGCGACGGCGAGGGCTTCGGGGAAGACGCGAACGGCGACGGCGTCCTCGTGCCCTAATTTCATGAACGAGCGAGAGAGGGCGACGGGGAAGATTTCAAGATTTTTAGATGTGCTCGAAACATCCGGAGGAGGGTCAAAGTGGAACTCTCTCCCCGTTGCCCCCAGCTAGGTTTATATAGAGAAAAACCTAGGGTTCCCACGCGTAAAGCCCCCGAGCCCGTTATTCGTCCGAATATACACTTACAACGCCCTCGTGGAAAATTGTAAAAGAAGATCAAACCTTCATTTTAAAGGGATAGAAAAAAAAAGGAGAAGAAAGAGCTCTAAAGTTTTTCGACAAAGAGTTGCTGACTTAGTCTAGCTCCAAGGCATGAAGACCTACTCGGGGCTCAACCTCTCGCTCGGCGCGTGCTTCTCGTGCGCGTGCTTCGTCTTCAACGCGCTTCGTCTTCAAATCGGCTCCAATGTACGCCTTCGCACTCCACTTCAGGGCGCTCTGCCCGAGTGCCCGTTCCGTTGTGCTCCTTTCTGCTCATCATGGGACGCTTAGAAACATTCTGTAAACGTGTGGTGACTTGTCACCTTTTGAAAATTAAATTCTTGTACTTGACTACTACTAGTGTATTTTGTGAGAACTGGGGTTTTCCCCATAGTTTTTTTCTTTCCGAGGTTTTCACGTAAAAATCTTGTTGTCTGTTGTTGGTTCCCTACTTTGATTGTTTGTGTATTTAACTCACTCTCAAGCTAAGATGGTCCGCTTCGTCCGGTCCGTAAGAGTATTGCGTGACCCATAACAGTTGGCACCATCAGTGAAAAAGTGTTTACAACCTTCTAAAGATAATACTTGCTTTGTGGAAATACTCTTGACCGACAATAATGACAAGAAGAAACACTCGCACTACTAATAGGGCAGTCCCTGAGGGATGTGTCGATCAAGCTCCTGTCAATGCACTCATCAACAATAAGCTACTTCCTTAAGAATCGTCCGCCGCGCCAGCAACTCCCATGGAAGGGCGCATGCATCTATTGGAAGACCACCACGCAAAAGTGCTCACCCTATTAGGAAATTTAATATCCTCACGTGCCCTCAACCCGACCCTCGCACCGGGACATCAATCTCCGCTGATTTGAAATCACATCTCACCCAAAGGTTTATGATCGTGTGGGCACTCGCTTATCAATAACGGGTCTTCCTCTTATCACCTGAGATCCATCCTTACACATCCCCCATGGCACATAACTCATGGCGAATATTATGCGCTCCTTGACACCGCAAGCTCAACTCATCATGAGCACCTAAGCAGTACTCCTCCCACCATCATACGAGACTCTTTGGATCAAGTCATGACGGCTGTCAGAGTCAAGCAGCGTGCCACGAGGCAAGTAAGTGAAGATTGTCAAGAAGTGAGGTGTCACTCCCTTTGCCGACAACACTCCCCCTTGTCTGCACAAATTCTATCATATCCCATACCACACTGGCTTAGGGTCCCCCACCTCAGAGAATTCGAAGGAACGAGCGACCCCTTCAGTCATGCTAGTCGCTTCCTCATAACAATGGAGACACTCAGAGCATCAGACCAACTCAGTTGTAAGACATTCCCAACAATGCTCAAAGGCGATTCCATTACCTGGATCAATTCCTTATCAAGGGGGCAATCCATAACTTCACTAAATTAGCCCAGCTGCTCACTCATCATTTTTCCACTCAAAAGGCTAGGGAAGACAAAAAATCAAAGGCGACATCATCCTTGAGAGTCCACCTGGGACGTCCTGAAGAGGGAAATTTTTTGGGTGAGCTCAGCTCATATTTTTGCCGTGAGCGTTTAAATAGCCAAATGAGTCCCACTTTACCCTTTCCGCCTCTTAGCAAAATTTCCGCCGCGAAATCTTTCCCGCTCGGCGTCTTCCCCACCCTGTCGTGTGTTGCGATAACAATAAGGACAACACTCTAACTAGCCTGACTAATGAGAAGCATCAGGGGGACACATGTAAAAGAAAAATCAAAGCTATCAATATTCCCCACGCTGATATTCTTCACCCCATCGAAAGTTATGAAGCCTTTATGAGGTCCCACGATCATGAGACAGACAGTCTCTGTCGTAATAAGAAGGGCGTCAAGCCTTGGTTCAAATAGGGAATGATCCATGCCACCAGTAAGGTTCCCTGCCGAAGAGCGTATAGTGCAAAAGGGTACTCGTAGGTCCTACGTCGCTCTGGGCAAGTCGGCCCCCTTAGGTATGTATGCTCCTCTTCAAGGATCTTTGCTTATTTGTAACAGGACAACGTTCACCGAGAGACACGCTTGGTGTTGTCTAGGTTTCAACCCAAGCACCACAACCTCACGTCTCTACGCCTGATGAGGCTTAGTTGAAAGAGGACTTATCAAGGAGGTTACGGGGTCGAAACCCCTCCTCAACACAACCTATCGCTGCTGAGAAACATGTGCAGAGACATGTGGTTGGGGTGCTTGGGTTGCATCCCGGATAATGTTAAGTGTGTTTCTCGGTGGACATTGTCCCAATTGTAGTTCGGTTGGCAATGAGGCTCGATTGAAGGGGGCATTATCAAGGAGTTTGTGGGTTTGATACCCGACCTCAACAACCTGCCATTAATTAGAAATAAGCATGTGAATATTGTTGGGGGTTGCATAGGATGTATCCAGGACGATGCAAGGTGTGTATCTCGGTGGACGTTGTCTCGATTGGAGCAGGGCCTGGGTCGTTGCACCGGAGGTGCACCACGACCTCCCATCACTCCCTTCTATTGTCGTCAACCGCCGACTTTGCCTCCATCCTCTCTAATGAGCCTTCCCAAGGCACCGGGTTTGTCAGGATTGCTCGAGGCATATAAACGTCAATTTTCAAAAGTTAGTGATCCAGATGACCAGAACGTGCATCCTCATTCGTTAGTTCAAATTTTAAGATGACACAATTACTAATGCGTCCCCTCAGAAAAGATATAAAAAAGGCCTTAAAGCCCTCATTTGAATACACATTGCCTTCAACACCAGAGAGAGCTCATGATTCATCCCTCAAAGCTTTCCCAGAGATCTCCTTTGGTGTTTGAAGACCCTTTTGAAGACCTCGATGTTCAAAGATCTCCTTTGGTCCTTGAAGGTCCCCTCGAAGATGGCTCGAAGATGGTCTTTGGCTTCGTGCTTCAAGTTCAAAGCTTCTGTTATTGCATTCTTCCTTACAGACTGTTCTTGAGCGCTCTCCACTCTACGCAACCAAAGAGAGAAGACATCACTAAAGTTTTCTTACGAATACTTAACATTCTGCTCGCTCTCTCGCTCAAGTGTTCACTCTACTCTCTACAATTCTCTCTCTAGAGACTGCTCCAAAAAACAATTTCTGCGAGCGCTAAGGAATATTTTTCCTCTTTCTCCTTCAAGGACGTGTAAATGGAGCAGTAACCTATCACCCTCCAGGAAATTCCAACACTATAACTGTAAAACCCTCCCCCAAACCAAGTTAGGCAAGAAATGTATTATTGCCAAAGACTGCCACCCAACACTTCTTAAGTGATAACGACCCACTTCCGAGAATGGAATGATTGCCTTATCAGGTTATGGAACAATCATTACATCACATCAGATCAACAAACGGAGGAAATTCAGAAACCAAAGCATATGTATATATATCAAAAGTCTGTAGCCATAAGTTTATACATGCGACCCCACTTGGCTAAATAAAACTACAATGCTCTCTCTGTTTCTACTGAGCTAAGGGATCATGTCTATCAGATTCGGAGATGAGACTGATGCATCTGCTCGTGCAGGCAATATAGCGGGTACACTCTCACTAGACCTTGCACTGCTTCATTTCCTAAAAATGGTGTACAATAACACGTTGGTTAAAAAACTAAGTGGATTCACACCTCCTCTCCAAGATCCCTAAGGCTTGAGGGAAAGAGTGAACCTTTACCAAAACATCAATAACCAAAGTATAAAGAGTAAGAAACAGCATATATAAATATGAACAAGAATTAAAGCTAGGATCATAAACTGGAATGAGCACATCAATAAATAATTGAAAAACAGAAGTATAAGTATAACAGTTATTCAACGAGCTCTACTAGCAAGCACACAATAACGCAGATGTTCACAACCTACAATCATACCATATGTCGACATAGTTTGACCGCTTCTCTTCCAGCAGGATTGCGAACCTTGCGGGCATCACTGATGTAGCCATCTGTGACAGTGGCTAGATCTGCCACTTCTGGGTGAGGACGTATCGCATTACTTAGACCCCAATGTACAACCTGGTGTACTCCTGGATGTGATCAACATCCGTTGATAACTAAATTTGGCCAACTATAGGAGGGACCCAACTGGGCATAGAAGACACGACCGAGCTCCCGGGGTGCACGTCTCCATGTTGTTTATAGTCGTCAACCTTCTCGTCCCGGTACGTACAGTCTGCGGGCATGATCGGACCATCTTTTTTCACCGCAAGCAATTCACAAACATTTCAGTAAATAACCGTTGGCATCTTCTGGGTCTGTGATGGCTTGCCCTACTTGACAGAAAACAATTCAGGTAGATGGTCGTCTTATGTAGCTTGATCGTACCTCTTAACTCTTGATGAGGAGCATTGCAAACGAGAGAGCTCATTATTTAGGGATACCCTTTGAGAAATATCTTAACTCCACGTTAACTCTAACTGATGCTCAACCAATTAAACCGCTTACTAGAGCGGACCCATAATAAAGTGCAAAAATAAAAGCATTAATAAATTGCAATAAATAAAGAGCGGTAATGAAATACTGTTGTAAATATAAGAATTGAAATATTGAAAAGAACTACTACTATAATTAAAAAGCTGAGCAGAAATAAGAACAAAACTAAATTGAAATGAAGTAATTGAAATGCAGAATAAAAGAGCATAATAAGAATAGTTAGTTCTGCAGTTCCATCTCCGGTCGAGGTAAGTTTAGCTCTTCATTCTGTTCATAAGAGGCTTTTCCGTTCATATGAGACAAGTTTTGTTCTTCACTCCGGTCATAGGAGGCTTCTTCGTTCATTTGAGGCAAATTATGACAATTACATGACGAGTTTTTTTGTATTTTACCGTGTTAGGGCCCGCCAATTATTTGAGTCTAATAGTTGTTTTAGTTGCACTACTAAGGATGACTTATCGCACATGCGTTGATAGATTAGGGTTTTATCCAAGCCTCTTGTTATAATCATCTTAATTGATCGTCGAGTCTTAAAATATCCAAAAGAGGTTTATCACATGATCTTTTTAACCTCAATTGCACGTGTCATAGCAATTCAAGTTATCTATTTATGATCGACGTAATTCTTCTGATTTTCAACTTTCTTTAATCGCTAAATACAAAAAAGCATTGAGAAATTCAAAACTTGAACCTGAGTTTGGAATTGCCCTAACATAATTCCCCAAAAATATCCAAGTTAACCTAGCTTTATTCAATCTCAAATTAATTATTTGATTTGCCTAAATTCTCACATTAATTCTAAAAATACTTTTACCTTACCAAAAATTCCTTAATTTTTGTTGAGGATTTACATAATCACTGAGAGTATTCCCTAATTTTATCAAAATTATATCAATAATTTAGGAATCCATATAATTTTCAAAAAATAGAGATTGCACACCTCTTAAAATGTTTAAAATATGTAAATTTCTCAAAAAAATCACCAAAATTTATCAGTGAGTGCAAAATCATCTTACTGCCACCCATTAATTATTTCAGAATTGTTTTTCCTTAATATAAAGCCCTCTGATATATTAAAAATAGTGTATTTTTCATAAATAAATCCATAAATATATCAATAATGCTTACTAAATTCCAAATAAAATCAAGAGGGTGTCTCTTTCTATAATACACAACTATATAAAAGTTTAAGGGGTTTTAATTGGGTAGATTTTCCTCTAGGAATTTTATAATGGAAAAAGATGACTAAATCAGTAAGAATGTCCAATAATTTCTAAAAATCCTCAATTAATTACAGGGGCTCTTAAATTTCTCTGTTAATGGCCTCAAATTTTTTCATAATTTTTAATCAGAATGAAAGCCCTTTTTAAAAGAAATAAATTTTATTCTAATTATTAAAAATAGCAAATGATATAAAAAAACATAAATTTTTATGAGAGCTTTTTGTCATCAAAATGAACATTTTTCATGTTGAAAATTTTATCACCAGAGACCTCTATCAACCTTAAAAAAAACAAAATCTCATCTACTTTACTAAAATAATACACAGCACGTAAATTAGCGTGATCCAACGACTGAGATGGAGTTGTAGCCTTGAGCTTCAGACCCACGGGGATTTAGCGCAGATCCGTTGTGGGAATTTAATCATTAGTTCGACACATTTAATAATATCAAGTCCGTATGATCCCCATCACATGATCAGACGACATCTACAGCTTCCCGTGAGCGCGAAGCTTGTAAGTGTTGTCGGTTGTCGTTCGTGTGGGTGTTGCTCGAAGCATCTGGATGGGGATCAAAGTGGAATCCCCTACCCGTTACCCCTAGGTGGGTATAATAAGCAAACCCAAGGAGTTTCTACGGGTATTGGATATCCGTGTATCCGACACGACCCGTTATGCCTCCGAACCCGTTAATTATCCAAATATACACTTACAATCTTCTCTTATATTTGTGATAAATAACGTACATGTTTCAGAGTGCAGAAAGTGGAGAGTATCAAAATAAGTTTCCGACTTTACATATTTTCATAAGAGTTAGCATAGCTTAAAATAAAACATAAACATGAGTTTTAAATAATAACATAAACCATCCAAAAAACATAAATGTGCTACTCCATAATAAATAAGTCTGGAAAAACAAAAATGACAATGGATAAACGTGTAACAATTCTACTCAGAGAGTAGATCATCATCATCCAAGTCAAAGTCCACTTTCTCTCCTCCATCTTCACCAGTGTCTGCAAGGAATTTCATGAGTCAGACTCTATGAATTCATAAACATATATAGTGACGTATCAAAGTAAACTAGTTCTACCTAAATGAGCTTAGTACTTGTAATAGTAGTGATGTAACACTGTCAGCATCTCTATCCAGTCTAGCTAGGACCAGTCAAGTTTTGATTTCTAAAAATCAAACATTGTTATCTTACTCATTAGTGACCACTATGTACCTCATCATATGACTTGGCATACCGTCATTTGCAACATTATCGAATGTGGAATAATGTGCTATGATCACTAATGTTAGATTAACTCATACAATGACTTTCTATTCCAAGTTGAATAATTCTCAAATCAACTTACAATGAAAAAGATGTAAAGTCATAAGGTGTGGAATGACTAGCATCTAACCATCTTATGCTTTCATCAAGAAATTATTTGGGGTTTTTAGTCTGTTATTAGATGCTTGAATGTTGCGACTATATGTTCTTGCTATCAAAACATAAACGTAGGAGGAAGTTTCATATTTCTATGAACTTTAACCTCATCTCCCCCGATTTTTAATTGTGAGAACTCTATTTAAGCCCTTTGTCAAGGCGTCTGCAATATTATCTTTTGATCTCACATCCATTAAGGTCATAATCCCTTGACTCGTAAGAGTGGTCAATCAGACTTGTTTCATCCGTAGTTGCCTTCTTTTGTTATTGAACAAAATGTTCGTAGCAATCATTTTAGTAGCCTGATTGTCGCAATAAACTACAACAGAACTCAACTTCAGGCTCAATAGTGGAATGTCCATCACCAAATCTCTTATCCACTCTGCTTCTTCTCCCGCTGAAGCTTGGGCATAGAGTTAGGATTCCATAGAAGATCGTGTAATACATGATTGCCTCTTAGACTTCCAGGCTACAGCTGCTCCTCCTAGTGTGAATATAAATCCACTAGTGAACTTGCTGTCATTTAATTCTGAGCACCATGATGCATCAGAATATCCTTCCAAAACTAGAAGATGAAGGTTATGGTAGGTCTTGTGCAGACCATAATATACATAAGACTTCCAATCAGTTTAACATAATCTAACTGTCTAATCGCAGCTCCATCATTGGGCTTTAAGCGATTATTGTAATCGTAAGGCGTCTTCATTGCTCGACGTTCACTATATCCCCACGTATCCAACATGGAGTTTATATAGTAGCATTGACTTAGGGAAATGTCATTTTTCCCAAAGCTCACTTGCATGCCTAGAATAGTCTCAGCTACACCTAGGTCTTTAATGTTAAACTTTTCCGTTAGTTCTGACTTAACGTCATCCACTATGGATTGATCAGAATCAAGAATCATCATATCATCCACATATAAGCATATTATAGTGACTTTGTTCTATCTATTACATATGTAAAGATATTTGTTCGAGAGATTCGACATGAATCTCATATTCCTTACACTATAGTCAAACTTCTCATGTCATAATTTTGTGCTTGTTTTAGTCTGTATAGCGACTTGATTAACTTACATACCTTACTTTCATGTCCGTCTGCTATGAAACCTTCATGTTTGCTCATGTATTTTTCTTCAGTCAGATCTCCGTTCAAAAATACAGTCTTAACATCCATTTGATGAACAATAAAGTTCTCAATAGACGTAATAGCAATGAGTATCCTAATGGTTGTTAAGTGACACACTGGTGAATATACATCAAAGTAATCCACCCCACTAACTTGTGTAAAACCTTTAGCCACCAAATGCGTTTTATACTTAGCTACGCTACCATCAGGATTGAGCTTCTTTTTCATAACTCACTTACACCCTATAGTTTTAGCCCCTCTTGGCTTATCAACCAACGTCCAGGTATTGTTCTGAAGCAAAGAGTTCATCTCTTCATCAATGACTTCTTTCCAGAGTAGTGAATCTATTGATCTCATTGCATCCTTATAGGTGGATGGATCGACCTCAACGTGGTATGTGATAAAGTCACTACCAAAGGTTCTGGGAGTTCGCTCTCTCACTGAAGTTTATCTAGACTCTAGGACACTATTGTCTATCGGGACTAAATAGGAGGTGCTCGGTACTGATTCAGG
Source organism: Platanthera zijinensis (assembly GCA_039513925.1). Taxonomy (NCBI): domain Eukaryota; kingdom Viridiplantae; phylum Streptophyta; class Magnoliopsida; order Asparagales; family Orchidaceae; genus Platanthera; species Platanthera zijinensis. Next base: position 145,525,006 of record CM077094.1, on the reverse strand, counting down.
TTCTTCCTCAGTAATAGTTGCTTGCATACCTAGGATTGTCAGGTTCTTATCCTTAATGAACTTATCCTCAAAGAACACAACATCCCTAGATTCAATAATTATATTATTAGATAGGTCTAAGAATATATCTACAGCACTATCTTCAATACAACCTAAGTAAACACACGTGTTGGTCCTAGGTCCAAGTTTAGACCGTCTAGGGTCAGAGACCCAGATATAGGCTATGCAACCCCAGGTCTTAAGACTAGTTAAAGACGGGGGTCTCTTAAACCAAAGCTCGTAGGGCGTGACGTCTAACTTAGCATGAGGAACTTTATTTAGAATGTTGTTTGCAGTCAACACTGCTTCTCCCCAATAGGTAGTAAGCATGCCAGCAGTGAGGAGCATAGAATTCAACATATATGTTAACATTCTATTCTTTCTCTTGACTATACCATTCGATTGGGGTGAGTAAGGAGCAATGGTTTCTGCTATGATGTCTTGAGAGGCAAAGAAACATCTGAACTGACTGGACACGTATTCTCCTCCTCTATCACTTCTAAATTCTCACATTAATTCTAAAAATACTTTTACCTTACCAAAAATTCCTTAATTTTTGTTGAGGATTTACATAATCACTGAGAGTATTCCCTAATTTTATCAAAATTATATCAATAATTTAGGAATCCATATAATTTTCAAAAAATATAGATTGCACACCTCTTAAAATGTTTAAAATATGTAAATTTCTAAAAAAATCACCAAAATTTATCAGTGAGTGCAAAATCATCTTACTGCCACCCATTAATTATTTCAGAATTGTTTTTCCTTAATATAAAGCCCTCTGATATATTAAAAATAGTGTATTTTTCATAAATAAATCCATAAATATATCAATAATGCTTACTAAATTCCAAATAAAATCAAGAGGGTGTCTCTTTCTATAATACACAACTATATAAAAGTTTAAGGAGTTTTAATTGGGTAGATTTTCCTCTAGGAATTTTATAATGGAAAAAGATGACTAAATCAGTAAGAATGTCCAATAATTTCTAAAAATCCTCAATTAATTACAGGGGCTCTTAAATTTCTCTGTTAATGGCCTCAAATTTTTTCATAATTTTTAATCAGGATGAAAGCCCTTTTTAAAAGAAATAAATTTTATTCTAATTATTAAAAATAGCAAATGATATTAAAAAAACCTAAATTTTTATGAGAGCTTTTTGTCATCAAAATGAACATTTTTCATGTTGAAAATTTTATCACCAGAGACCTCTATCAACCTTAAAAAAAACAAAATCTCATCTACTTTACTAAAATAATACACAGCACGTAAATTAGCGTGATCCAACGACTGAGATGGAGTTGTAGCCTTGAGCTTCAGACCCACGGGGATTTAGCGCAGATCCGTTGTGGGAATTTAATCATTAGTTCGACACATTTAATAATATCAAGTCCGTATGATCCCCATCAGACGACATCTACAGCTTCCCGTGAGCGCGAAGCTTGTAAGTGTTGTCGGTTGTCGTTCGTGTGGGTGTTGCTCGAAGCATCTGGATGGGGATCAAAGTGGAATCCCCTACCCGTTACCCCTAGGTGGGTATAATAAGCAAACCCAAGGAGTTTCTACGGGTATTGGATATCCGTGTATCCGACACGACCCGTTATGCCTCCGAACCCGTTAATTGTCCAAATATACACTTACAATCTTCTCTTATATTTGTGATAAATAACGTACATGTTTCAGAGTGCAGAAAGTGGAGAGTATCAAAATAAGTTTCCGACTTTACATATTTTCATAAGAGTTAGCATAGCTTAAAATAAAACATAAACATGAGTTTTAAATAATAACATAAACCATCCAAAAAACATAAATGTGCTACTCCATAATAAATAAGTCTGGAAAAACAAAAATGACAATGGATAAACGTGTAACAATTCTACTCAGAGAGTAGATCATCATCATCCAAGTCAAAGTCCACTTTCTCTCCTCCATCTTCACCAGTGTCTGCAAGGAATTTCATGAGTCAGACTCTATGAATTCGTAAACATATACAGTGACGTATCAAAGTAAACTAGTTCTACCTAAATGAGCTTAGTACTTATAATAGTAGTGATGTAACACTGTCAGCATCTCTATCCAGTCTAGCTAGGACCAGTCAAGTTTTGATTTCTAAAAATCAAACATTGTTATCTTACTCATTAGTGACCACTATGTACCTCATCATATGACTTGGCATACCGTCATTTGCAACATTATCGAATGTGGAATAATGTGCTATGATCACTAATGTTAGATTAACTCATACAATGACTTTCTATTCCAAGTTGAATAATTCTCAAATCAACTTACAATGAGAAAGATGTAAAGTCATAAGGTGTGGAATGACTAGCATCTAACCATCTTATGCTTTCATCAAGAAATTATTTGGGGTTTTTAGTCTGTTATTTGATGCTTGAATGTTGCGACTATATGTTCTTGCTATCAAAACATAAACGTAGGAGGAAGTTTCATATTTCTATGAACTTTAACCTCATCTCCCCCGATTTTTAATTGTGAGAACTCTATTTAAGCCCTTTGTCAAGGCGTCTGCAATATTATCTTTTGATCTCACATCCATTAAGGTCATAATCCCTTGACTTGTAAGAGTGGTCAATCAGACTTGTTTCATCCGTAGTTGCCTTCTTTTGTTATTGAACAAAATGTTCGTAGCAATCATTTTAGTAGCCTGATTGTCGCAATAAACTACAACAGAACTCAACTTCAGGCTCAATAGTGGAATGTCCATCACCAAATCTCTTATCCACTCTACTTCTTCTCCCGCTGAAGCTTGGGCATAGAGTTAGGATTCCATAGAAGATCGTGTAATACATGATTGCCTCTTGGACTTCCAGGCTACAGCTGCTCCTCCTAGTGTGAATATAAATCCACTAGTGAACTTGCTGTCATTTAATTCTGAGCACCATGATGCATCAGAATATCCTTCCAAAACTAGAAGATGACCATGGTAATATAAAGAATACGTTTGGGTGTGCTTTAGGTATCGCATCAGCCTATTGAGGGCATCTCAATAGTCCTGGCTAGGATTACATGTGAATCTACTTAACATGCCGATCATAAAGGTTATGGTAGGTCTTGTGCAGACCATAATATACATAAGACTTCCAATCAGTTTAACATAATCTAACTGTCTAATCGCAGCTCCATCATTGGGCTTTAAGCGATTATTGTAATCGTAAGGCGTCTTCATTGCTCGACGTTCACTATATCCCCACGTATCCAACATGGAGTTTATATAGTAGCATTGACTTAGGGAAATGTCATTTTTCCCAAAGCTCACTTGCATGCCTAGAATAGTCTCAGCTACACCTAGGTCTTTAATGTTAAACTTTTCCATTAGTTCTGACTTAACGTCATCCACTATGGATTGATCAGAATCAAGAATAATCATATCATCCACATATAAGCATATTATAGTGACTTTGTTCTATCTATTACATATGTAAAGATATTTGTCCGAGAGATTCGACATGAATCTCATATTCCTTACACTATAGTCAAACTTCTCATGTCATAATTTTGTGCTTGTTTTAGTCTGTATAGCGACTTGATTAACTTACATACCTTACTTTCATGTCCGTCTGCTATGAAACCTTCAGGTTTGCTCATATATTTTTCTTCAGTCAGATCTCCGTTCAAAAATACAGTCTTAACATCCATTTGATGAACAATAAAGTTCTCAATAGACGTAATAGCAAGGAGTATCCTAATGGTTGTTAAGTGACACACTGGTGAATATACATCAAAGTAATCCACCCCACTAACTTGTGTAAAACCTTTAGCCACCAAATGCGTTTTATACTTAGCTACGCTACCATCAGGATATAGCTTCTTTTTCATAACCCACTTACACCCTATAGTTTTAGCCCCTCTTGGCTTATCAACCAACGTCCAGGTATTGTTCTGAAGCAAAGAGTTCATCTCTTCATCAATGGCTTCTTTCCAGAGTAGTGAATCTCTTGATCTCATCGCATCCTTATAGGTGGATGGATCGACCTCAACGTGGTAAGTGATAAAGTCACTACCAAAGGTTCTGGGAGTTCGCTCTCTCACTGAAGTTTGTCTAGACTCTAGGACACTATTGTCTATCGGGACTAAATAAGAGGTGCTCGGTACTGATTCAGGTTCTTCCTCAGTAATAGTTGCTTGCATACCTAGGATTGTCAGGTTCTTATCCTTAATGAACTTATCCTCAAAGAACACAACATCCCTAGATTCAATAATTATATTGTTAGATAGGTCTAAGAATATATCTACAGCACTATCTTCAATACAACCTAAGTAAACACACGTGTTGGTCCTAGGTCCAAGTTTAGACCGTCTAGGGTCAGAGACCCAGATATAGGCTATGCAACCCCATGTCTTAAGACTAGTTAAAGACGGGGGTCTCTTAAACCAAAGCTCGTAGGGCGTGACGTCTAACTTAGCATGAGGAACTTTATTTAGAATGTTGTTTGCAGTCAATACTGCTTCTCCCCAATAGGTAGTAAGCATGCCAGCAGTGAGGAGCATAGAATTCAACATATATGTTAACATTCTATTCTTTCTCTTGACTATACCATTCGATTGGGGTGAGTAAGGAGCAATGGTTTCTGCTATGATGCCTTGAGAGGCAAAGAAACATCTGAACTGACTGGACACGTATTCTCCTCCCCTATCACTTCTAAATTCTCACATTAATTCTAAAAATACTTTTACCTTACCAAAAATTCCTTAATTTTTGTTGAGGATTTAAACCAAAAATTCCTTAATTTTTGTTGAGGATTTACATAATCACTGAGAGTATTCCCTAATTTTATCAAAATTATATCAATAATTTAAGAATCCATATAATTTTCAAAAAATATAGATTGCACACCTCTTAAAATGTTTAAAATATGTAAATTTCTAAAAAAATCACCAAAATTTATCAGTGAGTGCAAAATCATCTTACTGCCACCCATTAATTATTTCAGAATTGTTTTTCCTTAATATAAAGCCCTCTGATATATTAAAAATAGTGTATTTTTCATAAATAAATCCATAAATATATCAATAATGCTTACTAAATTCCAAATAAAATCAAGAGGGTGTCTCTTTCTATAATACACAACTATATAAAAGTTTAAGGAGTTTTAATTGGGTAGATTTTCCTCTAGGAATTTTATAATGGAAAAAGATGACTAAATCAGTAAGAATGTCCAATAATTTCTAAAAATCCTCAATTAATTACAGGGGCTCTTAAATTTCTCTGTTAATGGCCTCAAATTTTTTCATAATTTTTAATCAGGATGAAAGCCCTTTTTAAAAGAAATAAATTTTATTCTAATTATTAAAAATAGCAAATGATATAAAAAAAACCTAAAATTTTATGAGAGCTTTTTGTCATCAAAATGAACATTTTTCATGTTGAAAATTTTATCACCAGAGACCTCTATCAACCTTAAAAAAAAACAAAATCTCATCTACTTTACTAAAATAATACACAGCACGTAAATTAGCGTGATCCAACGACTGAGATGGAGTTGTAGCCTTGAGCTTCAGACCCACGGGGATTTAGCGCAGATCCGTTGTGGGAATTTAATCATTAGTTCGACACATTTAATAATATCAAGTCCGTATGATCCCCATCACATGATCAGACGACATCTACAGCTTCCCGTGAGCGCGAAGCTTGTAAGTGTTGTCGGTTGTCGTTCGTGTGGGTGTTGCTCGAAGCATCTGGATGGGGATCAAAGTGGAATCCCCTACCCGTTACCCCTAGGTGGGTATAATAAGCAAACCCAAGGAGTTTCTAAGGGTATTGGATATCCGTGTATCCGACACGACCCGTTATGCCTCCGAACCCGTTAATTGTCCAAATATACACTTACAATCTTCTCTTATATTTGTGATAAATAACGTACATGTTTCAGAGTGCATAAAGTGGAGAGTATCAAAATAAGTTTCCGACTTTACATATTTTCATAAGAGTTAGCATAGCTTAAAATAAAACATAAACATGAGTTTTAAATAATAACATAAACCATCCAAAAAACATAAATGTGCTACTCCATAATAAATAAGTCTGAAAAAACAAAAATGACAATGGATAAACGTGTAACAATTCTACTCAGAGAGTAGATCATCATCATCCAAGTCAAAGTCCACTTTCTCTCCTCCATCTTCACCAGTGTCTGCAAGGAATTTCATGAATCGGACTCTATGAATTCATAAACATATACAGTGACGTATCAAAGTAAACTAGTTCTACCTAAATGAGCTTAGTACTTGTAATAGTAGTGATGTAACACTATCAGCATCTCTATCCAGTCTAGCTAGGACCAGTCAAGTTTTGATTTCTAAAAATCAAACATTGTTATCTTACTCATTAGTGACCACTATGTACCTCATCATATGACTTGGCATACCGTCATTTGCAACATTATCGAATGTGGAATAATGTGCTATGATCACTAATGTTAGATTAACTCATACAATGACTTTCTATTCCAAGTTGAATAATTCTCAAATCAACTTACAATGAGAAAGATGTAAAGTCATAAGGTGTGGAATGACTAGCATCTAACCATCTTATGCTTTCATCAAGAAATTATTTGGGGTTTTTAGTCTGTTATTAGATGCTTGAATGTTGCGACTATATGTTCTTGCTATCAAAACATAAACGTAGGAGGAAGTTTCATATTTCTATGAACTTTAACCTCATCTCCCCCGATTTTTAATTGTGAGAACTCTATTTAAGCCCTTTGTCAAGGCGTCTGCAATATTATCTTTTGATCTCACATCCATTAAGGTCATAATCCCTTGACTCGTAAGAGTGGTCAATCAGACTTGTGTCATCCGTAGTTGCCTTCTTTTGTTATTGAACAAAATGTTCGTAGCAATCATTTTAGTAGCCTGATTGTCGCAATAAACTACAACAGAACTCAACTTCAGGCTCAATAGTGGAATGTCCATCACCAAATCTCTTATCCACTCTGCTTCTTCTCCCGCTGAAGCTTGGGCATAGAGTTAGGATTCTATAGAAGATCGTGTAATACATGATTGCCTCTTGGACTTCCAGGCTACAGATGCTCCTCCTAGTGTGAATATAAATCCACTAGTGAACTTGCTGTCATTTAATTCTGAGCACCATGATGCATCAGAATATCCTTCCAAAACTAGAAGATGACCATGGTAATATAAAGAATACGTTTGGGTGTGCTTTAGGTATCGCATCAGCCTATTGAGGGCATCTCAATAGTCCTGGCTAGGATTACATGTGAATCTACTTAACATGCCGATCATAAAGGTTATGGTAGGTCTTGTCCAGACCATAATATACATAAGACTTCCAATCAGTTTAACATAATCTAACTGTCTAATCGCAGCTCTATCATTGGGCTTTAAGCGATTATTGTAATCGTAAGGCGTCTTCATTGCTCGACGTTCACTATATCCCCACGTATCCAACATGGAGTTTATATAGTAGCATTGACTTAGGGAAATGTCATTTTTCCCAAAGCTCACTTGCATGCCTAGAATAGTCTCAGCTACACCTAGGTCTTTAATGTTAAACTTTTCCATTAGTTCTGACTTAACGTCATCCACTATGGATTGATCAGAATCAAGAATCATCATATCATCCACATATAAGCATATTATAGTGACTTTGTTATATCTATTACATATGTAAAGATATTTGTCCGAGAGATTCGACATGAATCTCATATTCCTTACACTATAGTCAAACTTCTCATGTCATAATTTTGTGCTTGTTTTAGTCTGTATAGCGACTTGATTAACTTACATACCTTACTTTCATGTCCGTCTACTATGAAACCTTCAGGTTTGCTCATGTATTTTTCTTCAGTCAGATCTCCGTTCAAAAATACAGTCTTAACATCCATTTGATGAACAATAAAGTTCTCAATAGACGTAATAGCAAGGAGTATCCTAATGGTTGTTAAGTGACACACTGGTGAATATACATCAAAGTAATCCACCCCACTAACTTGTGTAAAACCTTTAGCCACCAAATGCGTTTTATACTTAGCTATGCTACCATCAGGATTGAGCTTCTTTTTCATAATCCACTTACACCCTATAGTTTTAGCCCCTCTTGGCTTATCAACCAACGTCCAGGTATTGTTCTGAAGCAAAGAGTTCATCTCTTCATCAATGACTTCTTTCCAGAGTAGTGAATCTCTTGATCTCATCGCATCCTTATAGGTGGATGGATCGACCTCAACGTGGTAAGTGATAAAGTCACTACCAAAGGTTCTGGGAGTTCGCTCTCTCACTGAAGTTTGTCTAGACTCTAGGACACTATTGTCTATCGGGACTAAATAGGAGGTGCTCGGTACTGATTCAGGTTCTTCCTCAGTAATAGTTGCTTGCATACCTAGGATTGTCAGGTTCTTATCCTTAATGAACTTATCCTCAAAGAACACAACATCCCTAGATTCAATAATTATATTATTAGATAGGTCTAAGAATATATCTATAGCACTATCTTCAATACAACCTAAGTAAACACACGTGTTGGTCCTAGGTCCAAGTTTAGACCGTCTAGGGTCAGAGACCCAGATATAGGCTATGCAACCACAGGTCTTAAGACTAGTTAAAGACGGGGGTCTCTTAAACCAAAGCTCGTAGGGCGTGACGTCTAACTTAGCATGAGGAACTTTATTTAGAATGTTGTTTGCAGTTAATACTGCTTCTCCCCAATAGGTAGTAAGCATGCCAGCAGTGAGGAGCATAGAATTCAACATATATGTTAACATTCTATTCTTTCTCTTGACTGTACCATTCGATTGGGGTGAGTAAGGAGCAATGGTTTCTGCTATGATGCCTTGAGAGGCAAAGAAACATCTGAACTGACTGGACACGTATTCTCCTCCTCTATCACTTCTAAACCTCTTAACCTTCATGTCTAGTTAATTCTCTATCCTAGTTTTAAAAAGACAAAAGTTTTCAAACGCTTCATCTTTAGCGTTGAGACCGGGCAGTCTGTCGGTCTGGCTTGGCGGGTCATTGACCGGGCGGTCTGGCGGTTTGCCTTCAGCGGGTTGGTTGCTGTGTTGAGGTCTGAGGTCCAAGCGGTCTAGCGGTCTGTTACTGGCGACTAGGAGACCGGGCGGTCTAACGGTCTCACTTGGCGGCTTGTCTCTCTCTCTGGCAGTGGCCGAGCGGTTAGCCCTTCTGTCTAACCGTGCGGCTTGTTCCGGTCTGATGTTCTAGCCGCCCAGATTCTTTTGTATAGTTTTAGTCCCACATCTCTTATTTGTATTCTCTCTTCTCTCCTCCATTCTATATAAGGGAGACCATACCTTTGTAATAGATACCTTTTTCTGATAATAAAATTTCAGTTATACCATTTCCGGCTTGTTTTAGTTCGCTTCTAACATGGTATCAGAGCAATCGATCCGTTCCTCCTGATTCTGTGCTTCTCTCTGTCCGCGCGGGTTGCTTCTCCGGCTTGCGCCCTGTCCGCGCGGTCTCCTTGTCGTTGCCCTCTGTGTGCGCGACCTGTTGCCTTGTGTTGGTACCCTAGATGTGATTTGGCTTATGTGATCCCCTTGCAGCCCCTCTTGATCCATATAAAGATATATGATCATGGTTAGACTTTGTTTAGTCTCCCTAGGGCAGTTTATAAACTGACCTAGAGCTTAGGTTAGAAGTTCTAGATGTTTTTGTAGTTAAGGCTTTTCCGTTCGACCATCGTCGAACGAGGCCTCGCGATCGTCGATCAATGGTCGACGATAGCAGGGCTAGTGAATCTTTGAAGTCAAGACAATTATCGTCGACCGTTGGTCGACGATCTCAGAGCAAGCTTACTACGCTCTGAAGGATGGTCGACGATCTGTCATCTTCAGGTCGACGATCGTGTTCTTGCTTCACGATTTCTGTCTCGACAGATTTTTTGCCTTTGCTGGTCGACTATCTATTTGCTGGTCGACGATCTGTTCGCTGGTCGACTATCTGTTAGCCGGTCGACGATCTATTAGCTGGTCGACGATTTGTGGTCGACGATTTCTGGTCCGACAGATTCCTGTTATTGGTCGACGATCTGTTTGCAGGTCGACGATCTTCGAACCCCTGTTCGACGATTTCTGTCTGATTTTATCTATTTGTATTTATGCTATTCCTTGGTTTATTTCCAAGTGTGTTAGCTTGTGGTTAGAAAGATTCTCTGAAGTTATTTGTTGCTAAAATTATGGCTTAAATTCAAAATGAATTATTTACAAATTCTGTCAAACATAAATCACGGGATTCAGTATTCTTGATAAAGCATTTTTGTCTTATTATACAAAATATATTGCCAGGCTGTATTCTAGCCGTTGGCGGTGTATGCTATTTCCAAGAACGATAAATCTTTATGCTGAGATATTTCCCTATTCATTTATTTCCTTATTGGGACTGACAGAAAGTTAATAGGCCATTCCATTCCTATCGCTATATTCTATCTTGAGATAATCTGTTGCAGGGCTCGAGAATTCAAATCAATAGAGCCGTTTCAAAGGAAAACGTGAAGACATATTTAAAAGAGATTCTGCTCTCAGAAAACATATAGTAACAGACACAGAGAAAGATTATTCATCTGCTCAAGCATCATCAGAGCACCTCTTCAACAATCTTACTACAAGAAGAAGAAAAGTTTTCCTGAAGCAAAAGCCCAGAGCAATCATCTTCCATTCTCAAGTCTCCTGAGCAATTTGCTTAGAGTTTTTCAAAGACTTCAGAAAAGGCTCAAGATCTGCTTCAAGTGCTCCAGAATCTTAAGACCTGATAAAAATCAGTCTTCAGATTTCTGAGGATTTAGTTTCAGTTTATCTGAAACTCCTTCATCCTGAAGCAAAGGCTTTCCCTGGACTTCCACTGAGCCAGGGGGAGACTTTGATTCTTTAGAGAATCCACAAATCTTCTCTAATCTGTATTTAAAACAGAGAAGATAATCTAACCCTCTCAACCCCTTTGTAAAAAGAGTTTGTTCACACCTCTTCAAAAGTGAACGTTGGTGACAGGGCACCTTATCAACAACCTGTGGTTGAGCATCCTTATCAAAAGCTCAAAGGGTCTGTTTGATCTACCTGAATCAGATCATTGGTGGCAGGGCACCTTAGCAAAAACCTGTAGTGGATTCCTACCAGGGTGGTAGAAGAGTGGATGTACCTATTTAAAGGGAACCACTATATATCCTGTGTCTCTCTGGTTCTTGCTGATTTGTTTATTCTGTGGCTGTGATAGAACTACCTAGGATTGCTAGTTGCTGTGATAGGCTTTTAGTTAAACTGAAATTTCAGATTAACTCTCTCACTTGTGCACATCACTGTGTTAGGCTCTTAGGGTTCAAGTATCAGATTTTCTATTCCGCAAATATACTCTAAGTGAGCTGACTAAGTGTTCATAAAATTTTGAATACTCTATTCACCCCCCCTCTAGAGTAGTTTACAACTTATCCCCTCACTTTCAATTAGTATCAGAGGGAGGTTGGCTGTTCATACAGGCTAACACCTGAGTTAAAAGATCCTGTGATAAGTTGTTTCCTGATACCATTCACAAACACTTTCACACATGGCCCAGTCTAAAGATTATTCAAGCACCAGACCTCCTGTATGCAACTTGTCCAAGTTTGGCATATGGAAGGCCAGGATAAGACTATACATGAATTCTATTGATGAAGATATTTTTTCTTCTATTTTGACAGGACCACCTGCTAGGCCTGCTGCTGCTTCCACTTCTGCTGATCTCAGTGCTGTGCCACCACCTGACTACAATGAAACTTACAAGAAGGCAAAAGCAGCTGATGCTAAAGCAATGAATATCCTAGCTCAGACAATGTCTGATGAGATATTCCAGAAGCTGGCTGAATGTACCTCAGCCAAAGCTATGTGGGATTCCCTCAACCACATAGTTGCTGGCTCAGCTGATGAGAGGAAGGACAGGAGATCCAATCTCACCTCTCAGTATGAAAACTTCAAGAAGGATGATGCTGAAGACATTGACACCATGTACACAAGACTCAGTTCAATAATAAGTGAACTGAGGTCTTTGGACAAGGAGATAACCTTGTCAGAAGTCAATGACAAGATCCTGATGTGCCTTCCCATCTCATGGGACTCAAGGATATGGCCCATCAAGGATGGAAGAAATACTGTGGAACTCTCCACAGAAGCTCTGTTGGGAAAGCTCAGGTCATATGAGCAAACCTTAAAGAGTAGAGCTGCTGTAACTGAAGTGAAGACTCCAACACCAATAAAGAAAGAGCATTCTCTAGCTCTTAAGGCTGCTGAGACTTCTGAAGGAAGTCAATCAAATGAGGAGTTACTGGCACTCATTGCCAAGAGGTTCTTCAACATGGGAAGAAGAGACCTCAGAAAGAAATTCTCCAAGCATGAGGACAAGCCAAGGTATGACAAGACTCCATCTAAAGAAATCATTTGTTATGTTTGCAGCAAGCCTGGACACATTGCTCCAGATTGTCCAGAGAAGAAGTACAAGGAGAAGAAACATGAGAAAGAATACAGGAAGCACCACTCCAAGTCCTCATCACACAAATACAAGAAGAAGGACAAGGGATTTGTGGCTGCTACCTGGAGTGAAACAGAAGAGGATACCTGCTCCTCTAGCTCAAGTGATTCTGAAGAAGAAGAAGAAAAGAAAGCCAAAGAGGTCTGCCTCATGGCCATTGATGCCTGCAGCTCTCTGTCAGCTGCAGAGAATTCTGAAGAAGAAGGAGACAATGAAGAAGACTCCTTTATGGAGGACCAGGTAATCGACTCATTTGACTTCTCATCTCCTGAGTTCAAACTAAAATTTAAAACTCTATGTTTAGATTTACTTTTATCTGAAAAAGAAATTAAGTCACTTAGACTAAAAATAATGGAACTAGACATGGAAGGTACTGAAATAATCAGATTAGAAAAGGAATTAGAAAGCTCAAAAGAAGAAATAACATTCCTAAAATTAGAACTAGCGAAATCTAAGAGGTTAGAAGAACAATTAAATGGCAGAAGCCTTAAATTATCTGAAATAACCTGTATAGCAAACACTAGGGTAGGTAATGATAAACTAGGCTTAGGTGCTACATCTAGTGAACCCATCCTCCTCACAAAGGAGAGATTTAGCACTCCAGTAAAATTTGTTTCTGAATCAGGAATAAAGAATACTGAGGAAATTGAAAAATGCAAGAGAATTCAGAATAAGATTAAGAAAGAGAATAGGAAGAAAAAATTTCTAGCTTTACAAAAGTCGTCGACCAGTGATCGACGATCGTGGAATCCAGAACATCGTTCTACCATAAATGATCGACGATATGGCTTGCGATCGTCGACCATTGATCGACGATCTGGACTTAAGCTGGAAAATAAAGATCAAACTTCCAGAACTTCAAACCCTAATCACCACCCCAGGTTGTTTAATCCTTCAACTGAATGGATTATCCCACCTAGGAGATCACACCCTTTAGGATATAAATCTAAGCCTGCAAAATCTTTTATATCTAGTTTTTCTTTTGTAAAGAATACTGGACCCAAGGTAACCTGGGTCCACAATGTATAATTGTTCTTTCTGCAGGTGAAGACCTATCCAGTCATACATGACAAATGGTATCTGGATAGTGGATGCTCAAAGCATATGACAGGAAAGAAGAAGAACCTGTCAGGTTTCAAAGCCAAGCTGGGACCAAAAGTTGTATTTGGGGATTCCAGCTGCGGACAGACTGAAGGGTATGGCAGCTTCACCATAGGAGCTGTAACCTTCAAGAAAGTAGCCTATGTCTCAGGACTAAAGCACAACCTAATCTCTGTAAGTCAAATGTGTGATGCTGGGTACAAGGTATGGTTTACTGACACTGTTTGCAATATTTCTTTAAATAATACTGTGGTGTTAGTAGGTATTAGAATTGGAAATGTTTATGTTGTAGATTTTAATTCCTCCAAATCTGAAATATGCTTATTTAATGAAGTAACCAGTAATAATACCCTTTGGCATAAGAGACTTAGTCATGTAAACTTGAAAAACATTTCTAGGTTGGCTAAATACAATCTTGTACGAGGTTTACCTTCTTGCCCCTACAAGAAGGAAGGCCTTTGCAAAGCTTGTCAACTAGGAAAGCAAACAAGAAATAGCTTTAAATCAGTTAATAAAAGTGATTCTCCCAGGATTCTGTACCTGTTACATTTGGACTTATTTGGTCCTATTGCTGTGCAGAGTCTTGGAGGGAAGTCCTACACTCTAGTAATTGTAGATGACTTCTCCAGGTTCACTTGGGTATTCTTCTTGAGAACTAAGGCTGATAACTTCAAGGTTCTTACAGATTTTCTAAAGTGTATACAGAGTGAGTACTCTACTCAGATTGCCTTGATCAGAAGTGATCATGGTACTGAGTTTGAGTCTCTTCTTATGCAAGAATTCTGTGAGAAGGAAGGTATCAAACATAGCTTCTCTGCTCCTAGAACTCCTCAACAAAATGGGGTAGTTGAAAGGAAAAACAGAACCCTAATTGAAGCTGCAAGTACATTGTTGGCAGATGCTAACATGCCTCTGTCCTTTTGGGCTGAAGCAGTTAGCACAGCTAACTATGTATTGAACAGAAGTCTGATACATAAACTTAAGGGTAAGACTCCCTATGAATTACTTAAGCAAGTGAAACCTAAAATAGACTATTTTAGAGTGTTTGGCTGTGTTGCTTTTGTTCATAACAATAACAAAGAATACCATAGAAAATTTGAGGCAAAAGCATCAATGGGAGTTTTTCTAGGATACTCTCAAGTAAGCAAAGCCTATAGGGTCCTTAATAAATCCTCTCTTAAGATAGAAGAGTCTGCACATGTCTCTTTTGATGAGACAGTCATGTATTATAAGGAGAAGGACTCTTCCTCTAATAGTACAGTGCAAGTCCTAGGAGTAAGTAAGGATTTGGAAGGTTTGAGACTCTCACAGGAGAATCATCCCCAACAAACTCCTCAGGCTGCTTCTTCAGATTCAGAATCTGATGTAGAACTTTCTCAAGCTAAAGCACCTGCTCCAACAGTTGATCAAATTCCACATGAGGAATTAAATCTTGAAACTGTTGAAGATCAGATCATTGTTGAACCTACTGATCTTGTCACACTTAGAGATCACCCTGTATCTCAAGTGATTGGAGACATTTCAGCAGGAGTCCAGACAAGACATCAACTCAACAAAGATGTGATGTTTGCTTGTTTCCTTTCTCAGGTTGAGCCCCTAACCATTAAAGATGCTGAGCTTGATCCCCACTGGATTATAGCAATGCAAGAGGAGCTTAACCAGTTTGAAAGATGTAAAGTTTGGACCTTGGTTCCAAGACCAAGAGGCCAACGGATCATAGGCACCAAGTGGGTGTTTAGAAACAAGCTTGATGCCCAAGGCATAGTAGTTAGAAATAAGGCTAGGCTAGTAGCTCAAGGCTATAGACAGGAGGAAGGCATAGACTATGATCAGACTTTTGCCCCTGTAGCCAGACTAGAAGCCATTAGGATTTTCCTAGCCTATGCTGCCTATAAAAGATTTAAGGTCTTCCAAATGGATGTGAAGAGTGCCTTCCTCAATGGAGATTTAAAGGAAGAAGTGTTTGTTGAACAACCACCAGGGTTTGTTTCATCAACCTTACCCACTCATGTGTTCAAACTCCAAAAGGCTCTATATGGACTTAAGCAAGCTCCTAGAGCTTGGTATGAGACCTTAGCAAATTTTCTTCTAGAACACAAGTTTGTGAGAGGTGTAGTAGATAGAACCCTGTTCATTAGACATCATAAGGACTCACAACTGTTAGTTCAAATCTATGTAGATGACATTATATTTGGCTCTACTGACCCCAAACTATGCAAGAGGTTCTCTGAACTAATGCACTCTAAGTTTGAGATGAGCAGCATGGGTGAGTTATCCTATTTCCTTGGTCTCCAAGTGAAACAGAGTGTTGATGGCATTTTCATTTCACAATCAAAATATGCCAGAGAGCTGGTTAAAAGATTTGGAATGTCTGATGCTTCATCAATGAGCACACCTATGGCCTCAAATGCAGTTATTGATTCTGATGTCAATGGCAAGTCTGTTGATCAAAAGAATTATAGAGCCATTGTTGGTTCCCTGCTGTATTTGACTGCAAGTAGGCCTGACATAATGTTTGCTACATGCCTATGTGCTAGGTTTCAGGTCAACCCAAAGGAATCTCACTTAACTCTTCTCAAGAGGATTTTGAGATACCTTAAGGGATGCCCTAACTTAGGACTGTGGTACCCAGCTGAGTCAGGATTTGAATTAATTGGATATTCAGATGCTGATTATGCTGGTTGTAGAGTTGACAGGAAAAGCACCTCAGGGACTTGTCAGTTCCTGTGAGAGAGACTTGTCTCTTGGTTTTGCAAGAAACAGGCATCTGTGTCTACTTCAACTGCTGAGGCTGAATATATAGCAGCAGCTAGTTGCTGTTCACAGATCCTGTGGATTCAAAATCAGCTGGTGGATTATGGGTACACACACTCAAACACAAAAATTCTGTGTGACAGTACCAGTGCAATATCAATTGCTCAAAATCCTGTGCACCATTCCAGGACCAAGCACATTGAGATTAGACATCATTTTCTGAGAGATAATGTGGAAAAGAACAAGATAGTAATGGAATTCATATCCACAGACCTGCAAAGAGGAGATATTTTCACTAAGCCCCTTGATGAACAAAAGCATTTGTTCTTTCTGAACCAGCTTGGCATGATTAATGGTTCAGAATAGTGAAAATTTGGTTAGTTTTGTTTTCTGTCTAAAATCGTCGAACGACTGATCGACGATCTTCGACCAGGTCAGAACTATCGTCGACCAACCGTCGACGACAGCTCGTTCTGTAGTAAGGCAGAAATCGTCGACCAGCTGGTCAACGATCTCTCCTTAGGTATCTATCGTCGACCAATGGTCGACGACAGATTTTCTGTGCTGGATGGAGAATCGTCGACCATCATTTATTGATCGACGATCGTGGTATTTGCTTGTAGGCGGTCGATGTTTACTGTTTAGTCAAACATTGACTATCGTCGGTCTGTGTTCGACGACCGATTTTATTCCGGGATCGACGATCGCAGATTTGTTTCTAATAGTCGATTTAGGTCTGGAGATCGTCGTCCTTCCGCTCCGTCTTTTCATATTCCTTCTTCTGGCTTAGAATTCGCTCTCGAACTCTAATCCCGCGCGGTTCTCTTCTCCCCTGTTTTGCTTCTCGATTCGCCATCTTCTCTCAAATTCTATGGCGATTCCTTCTGCTGTTCTCTTCGGAATGAAGTTCGACACTGGCTTCTGTGTCGACTTCGATTCTTTCAGCCGATGCGATCAACCAATCCAAGATATTCTGAAGCTATGCGAAGACCAAGGCCTCAAGAAATTTATGTCATTCTCTCCTAAGATTCATATACCAGAAATTCGTGAATGGGTATACACCTCGTCCTCCAGCGACGAAGCGATGTCAGGAAAGATAAATGGCGAGGAGGTCACTCTGACTCCTGAAGTGTTGACTGAGCTGTTTGGACTGCCAACAGGATCTGAAGAATATGAGCAAAGCACAGAGGAATATGGCCGCATGCTCTCTGTGATGGGCCATGCCGAAGGGATTCCGGCTAAGCTGCTGAAGATAAACTTGTCTCCAGAATACAAGTTTCTGGCCGACCTGGTGGGCAAGGTCATCTTGGGAAAACATTCTGCTCATGACAACATCAACCGGCAACAATTTGCCCTGATGTCAGCCTTGGTGAATAAGGCACAGATTGCCTGGGGAAAAGTTCTATTTGAACTAATAAGGAGAAAGAACAATCAGAAAGAGGTAAACCTTGCAAGGGTACTGGGTGTGTTTCTATATGTGAAAGCACCCCTGCTGCTCGTTTCTGCACCGTCTGCAGTAAATGCCAGCAAGAGGTTGGACCCCTCGCTATTCAAGAAATCTCAGAGGATTATCAAGAAGTCAGCCAGGGTTGATCCTAACCCTTCTTCAGACTCAAGGGCTGATTCGCCCGCTCTCCCGCTTACTGGGGAAGGCTCAGCAATCCCTTCATCCTCCCTCCTTACCCCTGCATCTACATCTCCTGCATTACCCTCCACTCAATCTGCAGTGCCATCACAACATGCATCCTTCATTCCACCTGCATCTCCACACCAGTCACCAACACCACAACACCTGGCAGCTTCAGCCAGTGTTGACATGGTGACTGCTACCATCCTCACAAACCTTTCTCAACATGAATCCCACACTCATGTTGATGTTCACCCATCTCCACATGATTCCTTTGATCATGTGGCAGATCATCCTGCCTCCATTCCATCCACCTCTACATCATCAGCATTTCAGATATCCCCTGAAATGCTTGCACACCTTGTACAGCTCATCACTCCCTCCATCCAAAGCATGATTGAGGCTGCCAATGCCCCTCTCATTGCCTCCATCAATTCTCTCACTGACGCCATCAAATCCATCTCATCTTCTGCTGAGCCCCCTTCTGTAAAATGCATGACTCCAGTCCCCACTGAAGTCATGCAGGGGGAGATGTCTGTTGAAGTGGTCTCAGGTGATGCCCTGACCCTTCAGGATAATTCCTCTCTTCCCCTTCAAGGATCTGCAGAAGAACCTCAAGAGAGTCAAGAGAAAGAACCAGAAGGTAAACCTTAAAATTCTTCCTCCAAAGGTTATAATCAGGACTTCAATTTGACATTTGTATCTAACAAAGACATTCACTCCCTAGTGAATCTAGCTTCTGAGGAAGAAGTTCCGGAAAAAGAAAATGAGGAAGTCCCCATGGACGTTTGTGAGAATGTTGCTGCTCAACCTGATGGTATAGCTTTATTTAAGATTCTAATTAATTCTAACTCCAACTTAGAGTTAATTTCTTATTCTTTCCTTTCCATCACAGCTGCTGATGATCTCACATCAGTATTGCAAGTTGACGCTGCTAAATCTATTGATTCTGATAAAGATTTAGAATCCTATCTTAACCTAGACTGTGAGTCCTCACTCACATCTACTCCTCTTGTTCCCTCTTTTCAAGAGAAAATGGTCCCTTACAGATCTGAGTACCTTGATGACCCCTTGGTCAAGGATACTCTTTTCTTTTCCTGCATGGCACTCCTCTTGTGCCTTGCAGAGGTGTCTATCCCTGATGTCACTGAACATCTAGAAGGAATTATAACCTCCTTCCTAGATGCAAAGTGGTATCCTGTGTAGATCTTCAGGTAATCCTATCTATTACCTGTTGTTTGTTCACCTTGGGGGGAATATTTTATTCCCACTTGGTTGTTAACCTATCTCTCTTTGCATGCAGGCACAACCATAAATGCTGATGCTGCTGCTGAAGAAATTGAAGAAGTGCAAGATAGGGCAGACAGTGCTCCCAAGATGACTGAAATGGACTCAAGCTCAGGTACTCTAAACCTAGAACAATTTATAGCCTTTGTGGCTGAGAACATTGTCTCTGAGTACATTGAAGGGATGGCTAATTATCATCTGGATTCCCTAGCCATCTCTCTAGAGAAAGCATCTGCCCCTGCAGATATTGTCATCTTTTCTCCTCCTATCCTCACCTATCCTATATCCACTCCTTCTATTGCAGAACTGGTCCCCAAGACAGTTCCTGAGTTGTATCCAGAATCAGAGCTATGGAAAAGTGCTCCAAATGTTGATCTGGATGCCCTTCTTAGGCAAGATGCCATTGAAGAAGCTAAAGAGAAAGAAGAAAGAGAAAAGAAAGACAAAGCTGAACTTGCTGCCAAAGATCCATCTGAACAAAACTATGATGATTATGCTGGGAAAGACTCATCTCATTCTGATGATGATGATGATGACTCTGATGATTCTGACTCCTCTAAGAAAAGAAAAAGAGCTGCTTCCAAGAAAAGAAAAGCCCCTGCTCCTTCTACTGCAAATCCTAACAAGGATGTTCCCTATTACATTCTGAAGGGAATAGATCCTAAGAGCAAGGAATTCCAACCCTGGATGAGATTGTCAAAGAATCAGACTAAAGAGAAGAAGAGGACAAAGAGATATGACTCTCCAGTTCAGAAATTCCCCCCCAGAGGCCCTCCTCCACCTCCTGGTGCTGGAGCCTCTGGAAGTATCTCTTCTGCTCCAATTGGTAGATCAGCCAGTTCCAACCCCTCTCAATCTTATCAGAGAAGAAGTAGACAAGGCCAGGGAAGCCAAAGTGGTTCAGGACAAGGAAATAAAAGAAATGACAATGCTCTCGTAGAACAAATAAAGGAGATGACTTATCAACAACCTACATTCTCTCCTCCTCCTTCTCCTAAGAAGTTAGTCCCAGAAAGGAAACCTTCTCCTCCCAGGAGAGGTCCCTCCTCCTCTTTAAAGAAACCTGCTGCAGCTGATTCTAAAGGAAAAAGAGTAGTCTTTTCAGAAAATTCCCACAAAAAGTTCATTGAGCTTGCACCTCCTAGATCTCTCTATGCTCAAACTGATCCTAAGAAGACTGTGCAGATTCCTCTCGATTCAAGCAAACTTGCTACAGCTCTTCAAAGGAATATGGAGATTGCAGCTCATACAGATACTGATAGACCTCCCTCTCCATCAGACAAAACTGAAGCTGAAAGGATTGCCTCCATGGCAAGATTCAAAGAGTCTATTGCTCTAAGCATGATGGAGAGAGCCAAATCTCAAGGACTGGATCCTACAGCTTACTCAACAATGTCAGAATTCAGAGAAAAGGAACTAAGCAGAATTCAAGTCAATCCAGAAGCCTTTGACACTGAAGAATACATGAGACTACATCCTGCTGCAGTTCTACCTAGTTATGCTGAAAAGAAAATCATAGGTGAACATGATCTAATGCTATCCAAGAGACAAGCAGCAAACCCTAACAGAGAAATTATTTTCAAACCAGCTGCAATACCTAAAAACTCATCTGATGCTAAGCTTGCTGATAAATCTGCTTGATACATTCCATTTCTGCTGATTTATGCTTGATATATTTTCTGTGTATTGCCTGTGTTTTATCTTTCTGGTTAATCTTTAGATTTGTTGTTGTCTGCTTTAGCCTTTTAAACTGGATTGGATAACATAACCCAAATAGGGGGAGATTGTTGGTACCCTAGATGTGATTTGGCTTATGTGATCCCCTTGCAGCCCCTCTTGATCCATATAAAGATATATGATCATGGTTAGACTTTGTTTAGTCTCCCTAGGGCAGTTTATAAACTGACCTAGAGCTTAGGTTAGAAGTTCTAGATGTTTTTGTAGTTAAGGCTTTTCCGTTCGACCATCGTCGAACGAGGCCTCGCGATCGTCGATCAATGGTCGACGATAGCAGGGCTAGTGAATCTTTGAAGTCAAGACAATTATCGTCGACCGTTGGTCGACGATCTCAGAGCAAGCTTACTACGCTCTGAAGGATGGTCGACGATTTGTCATCTTCAGGTCGACGATCGTGTTCTTGCTTCACGATTTCTGTCTCGACAGATTTTTTGCCTTTGCTGGTCGACTATCTATTTGCTGGTCGACGATCTGTTCGCTGGTCGA
This sequence comes from Platanthera zijinensis, assembly GCA_039513925.1. Classification (NCBI taxonomy): domain Eukaryota; kingdom Viridiplantae; phylum Streptophyta; class Magnoliopsida; order Asparagales; family Orchidaceae; genus Platanthera; species Platanthera zijinensis. The sequence goes on along the minus strand of CM077094.1, from coordinate 145,503,482 downwards.
CTATCTGTTAGCCGGTCGACGATCTATTAGCTGGTCGACGATTTGTGGTCGACGATTTCTGGTCCGACAGATTCCTGTTATTGGTCGACGATCTGTTTGCAGGTCAACGATCTTCGAACCCCTGTTCGACGATTTCTGTCTGATTTTATCTATTTGTATTTATGCTATTCCTTGGTTTATTTCCAAGTGTGTTAGCTTGTGGTTAGAAAGATTCTCTGAAGTTATTTGTTGCTAAAATTATGGCTTAAATTCAAAATGAATTATTTACAAATTCTGTCAAACATAAATCACGGGATTCAGTATTCTTGATAAAGCATTTTTGTCTTATTATACAAAATATATTGCCAGGCTGTATTCTAGCCGTTGGCGGTGTATGCTATTTCCAAGAACGATAAATCTTTATGCTGAGATATTTCCCTATTCATTTATTTCCTTATTGGGACTGACAGAAAGTTAATAGGCCATTCCATTCCTATTGCTATATTCTATCTTGAGATAATCTGTTGCAGGGCTCGAGAATTCAAATCAATAGAGCCGTTTCAAAGGAAAACGTGAAGACATATTTAAAAGAGATTCTGCTCTCAGAAAACATATAGTAACAGACACAGAGAAAGATTATTCATCTGCTCAAGCATCATCAGAGCACCTCTTCAACAATCTTACTACAAGAAGAAGAAAAGTTTTCCTGAAGCAAAAGCCCAGAGCAATCATCTTCCATTCTCAAGTCTCCTGAGCAATTTGCTTAGAGTTTTTCAAAGACTTCAGAAAAGGCTCAAGATCTGCTTCAAGTGCTCCAGAATCTTAAGACCTGATAAAAATCAGTCTTCAGATTTCTGAGGATTTAGTTTCAGTTTATCTGAAACTCCTTCATCCTGAAGCAAAGGCTTTCCCTGGACTTCCACTGAGCCAGGGGGAGACTTTGATTCTTTAGAGAATCCACAAATCTTCTCTAATCTGTATTTAAAACAGAGAAGATAATCTAACCCTCTCAACCCCTTTGTAAAAAGAGTTTGTTCACACCTCTTCAAAAGTGAACGTTGGTGACAGGGCACCTTATCAACAACCTGTGGTTGAGCATCCTTATCAAAAGCTCAAAGGGTCTGTTTGATCTACCTGAATCAGATCATTGGTGGCAGGGCACCTTAGCAAAAACCTGTAGTGGATTCCTACCAGGGTGGTAGAAGAGTGGATGTACCTATTTAAAGGGAACCACTATATATCCTGTGTCTCTCTGGTTCTTGCTGATTTGTTTATTCTGTGGCTGTGATAGAACTACCTAGGATTGCTAGTTGCTGTGATAGGCTTTTAGTTAAACTGAAATTTCAGATTAACTCTCTCACTTGTGCACATCACTGTGTTAGGCTCTTAGGGTTCAAGTATCAGATTTTCTATTCCGCAAATATACTCTAAGTGAGCTGACTAAGTGTTCATAAAATTTTGAATACTCTATTCACCCCCCCTCTAGAGTAGTTTACAACTTATCCCCTCACTTTCACCTTGTTCACTGCGACCTGTCGCCTTGTTCGTCGCGGCCTATCGCCGTATGCCTTGCCTCCTCCTGTTTGCTCTTGCTCTGGTCGTCGCGACCTGTTGCCTAGTTCGCCGCGACCTGTTGCCTAGTTCGCCGTGACCTCTTGCCGTGTGCCTTGCCCTCTCTCGTGCTTCTGTTCGAGCGGACTGTCTGCTTGCCGCTCGACCTCTTCCCCTTTGCTTGTTACTGCGGCTTGGTCGTGGTCTCTCTGGCCGCTGGTGTCTGACATCCTGACCGCTGCAGTTCCTCTTCTGCCTATCCGTGCGGCTTGTTTTCTAACCGCGCGGCTTTCTGTTGTTTGCTCTTATGGCTCTTTCTGATGCTTCTACTGCCACCACTCCTGTAGCCAATCCGGCTCCTCCTCTACCTCCTACTCCTTCCGGGAACCTTGGCACCGTTTCCAAGCTTGTCGGCTCCAACTACCCGGATTGGAGCGTCTCTTTCACCTTTCTCCTTCGCTCGCAACGCAAACGCCACCATCTCGTTGATGACCCTCCTCCTACCACTTCCCCTCTCTTTGATGACTGGGATGCGAGTGACGCTCTTGTGCGTACTTGGCTCGCTAACAGTCTATCCGATGAATGCCTTCCCGTCATCCGTCATGATGAGACGGTGAAGGCCGCTTGGCTTCATCTTGCTGCTTTGTATTCCAAAGGGGCTCAGACGTCCCGCATCTATACGTTGTATGCGGACCTCTTTGCCCGGCCTACCTTGTCTCCTGCTGCTGCCTACCAACAAGTTCAAGCTCTTGGGGCTGAGATTCTTTAGAATCGCCCCTTTTCTGCGGATCTGGCTCAACAACACAAGCACTTCTAGGAGCTTCTGGTTGTGTGTTATCTGCTTCGTCTTCCTGACACTTATGACATGATCCGCCAACAAATTCTGGGTGAGGCGGAATCCCCTACCTTAGATGCCACCGCTGCTCGCATCGCCGCTGTCACCTCTCTCCTTCAGCGCCCGCTTCTACCCGCTCCTTCTCCTCCGGATAACTATGCTCATAGAACTCAGCGGAGTGGCTCTGGTAGCCGCAGTCATCAGTCTGGCGGACGTCCTTCTTCCCGCTATCTCTGCTCTCACTGCGGCCGCACCGGACACACTCTTGACCGCTGTTGGACAAAACATCCCCATCTTCGCCCCTCGGGTGACTCTTCCGCCTCTTCTTCCAAACCGTCTGCTTCCGTGGTCACATCATCAGGTAGTGCCCATGTAGTCACTCAAGGTAAATGGCTTATCGACTCCGGTGCTACTAATCATATGACGGGCAATCCTCAGTGCTTCTCTCTCCTCGAACAGCATGATCGGTTGCCCCCGGTCCTCATTGCAGACGGTTCTCCCTCCCCGGTTCATGGGTCGGGAGTGGTTCATGTTACTCCGTCCCTTCGGCTAGAGGACACTCTCTATGTGCCCAAGTTTCCGTGCAATCTGTTGTCGGTTACTTCTTTGTGCAAGCAGCTTCAATGTTCTGTAACGTTTACTCCATCTTCTTGCTCTTTTCAGGATCCGAGCTCCCAGCGGACGATTGCTACTGGGACTGAGAGCGGCGGCCTCTACTTCCTCGACAACGTTTCCGCTTTGTCCGCCTTCTCTTCTTCTTGTACGGATCTTCTCCAGTGGCATCTCCGTCTCGGTCATCCTCCACCACAGCTTCTGCATCAGCTTCTGCCCCACCTCCCTCCCTCCACTACTCCTCTCCACTGCGAAGCATGTCAACTTGGCAAGCATCATCGTTCCTCCTTCCCGCCGAAGCAAGGTCGGGGCTCTACCCGTCCGTTTGATCTAGTCCACTCCGATATCTGGGGACCTGCTCCTACCCTTACTATTGGTCGGGGTAGTTCTTATTTTGTAACTTTTATTGATGATTTTTCTAGATGTACTTGGGTGTATCTCTTACGAGATCGCTCTGAACTTTTTAATGTATGGACCTCCTTTTATCATTTAATCAAAAATCAGTTTGGTGTTAGTGTTAAAACTTTTCGCTCTGATAATGCAAAAGAATACTTAAGTCATGCTTTTACCTCTTTCTGTGTACAACATGGCGTTATTCATCAGACAAGTTGTGTCTATACATCCCAACAAAATGGGGTGGCGGAACGCAAAAACCGTCACCTCCTCGATGTTGCTCGCACATTAATGACTCAAATGCATGTCTCTCGCTCATATTGGGGCTATGCTGTTCTTCTTACTTGCTATCTCATCAATCGCATTCCCTCCTCCGTTCTCCAGGGAAAAACCCCTTTTTCCATCCTTTATCCTGGCAAGGAGCCTTTTCCTCTCCCTCTCCGAATCTTTGGGTGCACTGCTTTTGTGCATGTCCCATCTGCCACCCGTGATAAGCTCTCCCCTCGCTCCACCAAATGTGTTTTTCTGGGGTACTCGGTCACTCAGAAAGGCTACTGCTGCTTTGATCCTGTTCTTCGTAAACAGTTTGTCTCCGCTGACGTTACCTTCTTCGAGAATGCCTCCTACTTCTCGGATGACTCCTCTTCTCTTCCTCCCACCTCGGATTCTCCTGTTATTCCGTTCGTTCCCTCGTCTCCTACTGCGATATCCGCTCCTCCTCCGTCTCCGCCCACTCCTCTCCCTTCGCCTCTCTCTCCGCCTCCATCTCCCTCATCTCCGCTGCCGTCGCTCTCTCCTCCCGGGCCAGCTCTCTCTGCCACGGATGCTCTGGATGCCGAGGAGCACGCCGACCTGGATCTTCCTGTAGCTCTTCGCAAAGGGGTGCGGACGTGTACCCTACACCCCCTTGCTGCTGTTGTTTCATATGATCGTCTTACCCCTTCTCGCAGGGCCTTTGCACTGGCTATCTCTGCTACTACCACACCTCGTTCCTACCAGGAGGCCCTGGCCATTCCTCACTGGAAGCTGGCCATGGATGAGGAAATGGCGACCCTTCCTCCCCTTGATACAGATGTTGTTGGCTGTCGATGGGTCTTTGTAGTCAAGTTTGGCCCAGATGGCACTGTAAACCGTTACAAAGCTCGTCTGGTGGCTAAGGGCTTTACTCAAACCTATGGGGTTGATTACTTTGACACCTTCTCTCCCGTGGCTCGTCTCAGCACTATACGGGTCCTTCTCTCTGTGGCAGTCAACAAAGACTGGCCCCTTTCCCAGCTGGATATCAAGAATGCCTTCCTTTATGGTGATCTTCAGGAGGCCGTCTACATGGAGCAACCTCCAGGGTATGTTGCTCAGGGGGAGACACGAGTCTGCTGGCTACAGAAGGCAATCTATGGCCTCAAGCAGAGCCCTCGAGCTTGGTTTGACAAATTCAGCGGCATCGTGGCGGCCGTTGGTTTTGCTCGCAGCGCTGCTGATCACTCTCTATTTATTCACAAAACCTCTTCGGGACTGGTGGTTCTTACAGTATATGTGGATGATATTCTTCTCACTGGTGATGACCAGGAAGGGGTAGCCTTGACAAAGCGGCATCTTCGCCAACATCTTGTCACGAAAGATATGGGTTCTCCGAAGTACTTTTTGGGGATCGAAATCTCTCGGAAGCCCAACTCTTTAGTCCTCTCTCAGCGTAAGTATGCTCTTGATATTTTAAAAGAAGCAGGATTGACTGGGGCCAAACCTGCCCGATGTCCCATGGCTGTTGGAGAAGACAAAACCTGGACAGATGGTTCGCCTCTTCTTTCAGATGCTTCGCGGTACAGGCGTCTGGTTGGTAAGCTCATATACCTCACCGTGACTAGGCCCGACATCTCCTATGCTGTGGGCAAGGTGAGTCAATTCATGCAAGCTCCCAGGGAGTGCCATCTACAGTCCGCCTTGCGGATCTTGGAGTACGTCAAAGCAGCCCCTGGGAAAGGATTGCTCTTTCAGAAGAATGATCATCTGAGGGTTGAAGCTTACTCAGATGCGAGTTACGCTGATGACAAAGGGGACCGCAAGTCTACCTCCGGTTTCTGTACCTTTGTTGGGGGCAATCTGGTAAGTTGGAAGAGCAAGAAGCAATCTGTTGTCTCCAGGTCCAGTGCTGAAGCTGAGTATCGGAGTATGGCATCGACCACTTGCGAGCTAAAGTGGCTACGGGCTCTCATGTTGGATTTAGGAGAGGTCTACAACCATCCTCTACCTATGTTCTGTGACAACAAGGCTGCTATATATATCTCCAAAAATCCAGTCTTCCATGAGAGAACCAAACACATTGAGGTCGACTGTCATTTCATTCGTGAAGAGATTCTGAAGGAACAAATTTGCACTCCCTTCGTCACGTCTGAAAAAGAGCTGGCTGACATCTTCACCAAGCCAGTATCCGCCTCATTTCTTCATATATGTGACAAGCTGGGCATGATCGACATATATGCTCCAGCTTGAGGGGGAGTGTTGAAGTTGAGACCGGGCGGTCTGTCGGTCTGGCTTGGCGGGTCATTGACCGGGCGGTCTGGCAGTTTGCCTTCAGCGGGTTGGTTGCTGTGTTGAGGTCTGAGGTCCAAGCGGTCTAGCGGTCTGTTACTGGCGACTAGGAGACCGGGCGGTCTAATGGTCTCACTTGGCGGCTTGTCTCTCTCTCTGGCAGTGGCCGAGCGGTTAGCCCTTCTGTCTAACCGCGCGGCTTGTTCCGGTCTGATGTTCTAGCCACCCAGATTCTTTTGTATAGTTTTAGTCCCACATCTCTTATTTGTATTCTCTCTTCTCTCCTCCATTCTATATAAGGGAGGCCATACCTTTGTAATAGATACCTTTTTCTGATAATAAAATTTCAGTTATACCATTTCCGACTTATTTTAGTTCGCTTCTAACAGTTTTCAAACGCTTCATCTTTAGTTTTCAGAAGATAGATGTGACAGAACCTAGAACAGTCATCTATAAATGTGATCATATACTTCCTTCCTCCTCTAGTGACAAAACTTTTAAAGTCACATATATCGGAATATATAAGCTCTATGGGTGTTGTGCTCCTAGTAACTACACTAAAAGATTTCCTAGTGATCTTAGTATAAGCACACACATCACATTTCTCAGGTGGTGATTTAGTATCTAATGTGATCTGGTGAGTTCTAGCTATTTGGAACATTTTCCTATAGTTCACGTGTCCTAGTCTCTCATGTGGATCAGCAATAACGGCAGCGGAGATCTAACCGAAATCGGGAGCGGCAGGGCGGAAAAACAGAAAACCTTTTCCTTTATACTGATCGAAAACTGTGGCGGCAGATTCAAAAAAAATGAGAGCACACACGCAGGATTCCTTCCTCCTTCCGAAAACCAGGCGTCGAATCTTATTTTTCTTCTGCGATCTGACAGGAATCACATAACATAAACGAGAGCAGAGCTTCTTGCAGTCGGCGAGCGGTTACTTGAGAGACGGATGTTGAGTAACCGGGTAGTTGCTTCGAGAATGTGGGTGTTGCTCGAAGCATCCAGATGGGGATCAAAGTGGAATCCCCTACCCGTTACCCCTAGGTGGGTATAAATAAGCAATCCCAAGGAGTTTCTACGGGTATTGGATATCCGTGTATCCGACACGACCCGTTATGCCTCCGAACCCGTTAATTGTCCAAATATACACTTACAGTTTGGCCACCGACCGGTCACGACTCCTCCCCTGACCGACTCTTCGGAGGCCGACGCAACTGCCGGTGGTGGTCCCTCGCTCTGGCGCCGCCTCCCGCCGCCGGAAAGCTCTTTTACAGAGCTTTGCTTCTCGCGCGCCACTAGAATCCCCTTCTCTGACAACACCACCGCCTGGGCCTCTCGGAGAGGCCCTCGGCTCTGAGCCCTTCTCCGGCAAGTAGTCGCTCCCCAACAATCCCAAAAGTGTTGGAGAGCCTCACACGTGCTCGGACCCCCCCCCCCTTGCTTACCCGAGTTTGGTGGTGGTCGCGACGACACTCCGGGGGTAAGAATCCCTATGTCAGCCAGCTCTTTTTCAGACGTGACGAAGGGGGTGCAAATTTGTTTCTTCAGAATCTCTTCACGAATGAAATGACAGTCGACCTTAATGTGCTTGGTTCTCTCATGGAAGACTGGATTTTTGGAGATATATATAGCAGCCTTGTTGTCACAGAACATAGGTAGAGGATAGTTGTAGACCTCTCCTAAATCCAACATAAGAGCCCGTAGCCACTTTAGCTCGCAAGTGGTCGATGTCATACTCCGATACTCAGCTTCAGCACTGGACCTGGAGACAACAGATTGCTTTTTGCTCTTCCAGCTTACTAGATTGCCCCCAACAAAGGTACAGAAACCGGAGGTAGACTTGCGGTCCCCTTTGTCATCAGCGTAACTCGCATCTGAGTAAGCTTCAACCCGCAGATGATCATTCTTCTGAAAGAGCAATCCTTTCCCAGGGGCTGCTTTGACGTATTCCAAGATCCGCAAGGCGGACTGCAGATGGCACTCCCTGGGAGCTTGCATGAATTGACTCACCTTGCCCACAGCATAGGAAATGTCGGGCCTAGTCACGGTGAGGTATATGAGCTTACCAACTAGACGCCTGTACCGCAAAGCATCTGAAAGAAGAGGCGAACCATCTGTCCAGGTTTTGTCTTCTCCAACAGCCATGGGACATCGGGCAGGTTTGGCCCCAGTCAATCCTGCTTCTTTTAAAATATCAAGAGCATACTTACGCTGAGAGAGGACTAAAGAGTTGGGCTTCTGAGAGAGTACCCCGGATTTGGGGTCTTTTGGAGCTCTCAAAAAAATTCACCATTGGAGGTGGCGAGTTGGTGGAGGGGCTTTGCTAGGGGATTTTCTGGAAAGATACGGGTTGGGTAGAGGTGGCCTTCGATTGGGCTTAGGGAGAGGGGTGGGATTCCACTGGTTGGCAGGAGGTCCCCCTCCTCTTTTCATGCTCGGTGTGGGACTGTTTCTTATCCTTAAGGGAGAGGTTCGGCCCAAACCAACAGGTTTAGGGCAAGTGTCAACCAACCAGAAGCGGAGGTACAACTAGGTGGCACCATCACATGGACTGGGCTTGGTTTGGGAGAGTGGGGAAGAGAGAGGGCCAATTTGGGCTTTTCTTGGCCTTGGCTTCCAATCCCCTTGAATCCAACAGCTTATACTTAATTCTTAGGCCAATTTGGGCTGAGAGTGTAGGCCCAAAAGGCTTGCTGATGGGGGTAGGGGGCTCAAGTAGGGTGTGGTGATGCCTTCAAATAATTCAAAATTGTATTTTGAGAAGGTTTTGACTAAATTCAACCATGGGGTGGGTCCCCAATACGAGTCAAAGTCAAATTAGGTTCAAGTCGTCGAGTGAAAAGTCAATGTTGGTGTATTTGGGTAATATTGGTGTGTGCACGTCTTTCGATGCACACAATGCTTAATTTGACTAATATTGGCCAAACGACGTATGAATCGAGTGCAACAAATTCTGCCACTCTTGTGTTGACCACACGAGTCACATGCAACAGATTAGGGTCAATTTCGAGTTTATATGCATAATATTCTAAAATGACGTTGTCGTGACGTGCTACAATACTCAAAATGATCATATTCACCATATAGCATTGGATCGAGACGAAATAAGTTCCATTGCACTCGTATCAACGATACGAGTCTAATGCAACTAACAGAACTAGATTCAGAGCATATATGCTAATATTCAAAAATGGCTTCGTCGTGATGTTGTAAAGTCAGATATACAACGCACAACTATAATGATTGCAAATAATCAAGAACACAAAAACAACCACACAATTTATATAATGAGAATATAATTGCAAATACATGAGAAAATTTGTCTGTCTGATGAAACGCGCGCGGATGCGCCGGACACGCACGATCCGCGAGAGAGTAGTAGATATGGACTGCAATCCTCTTTGCAGACACACAAGGTTCACCATAACCTTCAATGTCAAAATCTGGCGTTCAACCGCAACCACCACCGGAGAACAACTTAACGCCGCCACCAAATGACAACGTCAGCACCGGAGAATAACGCCACCACTAGAGAACAATGCCACCACTTGAGAGAAAGCACTGTCAAGGCTAATTGCACTCATGCACGTCGTCGACACCACACCTCCACTCCAAAGAACGTCCACTACAACGTCGGCGACGAACTCTACCAAGCTCGGCGACAACACCCTCGCTCTTCCAATACCGGCAGCTACCTCCTCCAAGACCAGCGACAACACCTAAGGCCGGCGGCCCCTCCGAGTGCTCGAGCGAGAGAGAGACAAGTGAGAGAGAGGTGGCGATCTTTCTCTTGATCAGCAGAACTCACCAGGCGGCTCCTCCTTTAAGGCTCAAGGCGGCAGTTTTTCTCACGGGTGAAGATGGCACAATTAATTGCATATCCTTCTCAATAAAAAGGCGACAGTTCTTCTCACGGGTGAGGATGGCAAAATTAATTGCATATCCTCCTCAATAAAAATAAAGAGAGATAAATTTCTTGCCTGAGACCAAAACAGGGAAAGAGCAAAAAAATCTATTTTTTTCTCTTTCCCGATTAATGGCAGCTACCATTTGGAAAAATTCCAAATAATTGGATTTGAAATCCGAACCAACAAAATCCAATAATCATCATCTTGGATCGGGATCTAAAGTCACCATCTTCACGAAGCACTCCCTGCACAAAGCACTATCTGCACTAGGCACCACTACACATAGCACAATCTGCACGAAACACCACCTAAAGACTGAGATGTTAGCCGACCTGCTCTAGTTGACTCATCCCTACTCTGGTTCAAGCTTTGAATGTCGATGCAACTGGATCACTGAATTTGACTCTCATAGTCAAAATATCAGACGGGTGATCTCATGCACCACCTCAACCATCAACTCTGTCAGTCGCAGATATCATGGGCAAACCACCTCGCATTGTGGTCTCCATCAACCAGTACAGACCATCGTACTGCATAGCTCACACGAGCATAGTGCACCCTCGCGTCACCATCAGAACTCCACATCTCACCGCAAAACTGCATCCTCTGGTGTCCAATCTGCCAAGCAATATCAAATTCCTACGCAGCTTGGGTACCTGGTGTACCCGCTCAAGCCTACACACTGCTCCGTCATACGTCCTGATGTCTACTGTCCTTGTCCCCCATGATCTTACATGCTGAGTCATCACCCAAAAAGACTAACTCATTCGTCACCTCCAGTGAATTGAACATCGCCGAATCCGAGCAAATATGTTGTGAAGAACCATAATTCAATATCCAGTTATCATAGTCACATGGATTCTCAGTGAGGAGGAGAAACACATCAATGTCATATGTTGTGGCTACCGCCACCTTGCCCGCACCCTGAATGTCCCCAAAACTCTGTGCAAGATGCGGACAATGTCGCCTGATATGACCACTGTGCCTGTAATGGTAGCATGTCATTGCCTTCCTCGATGTGGATCTGGACCGTGCACTCCCAGATCCCTTCTCGAACTGCCTCCATCGTCGTTCTCCTACTGTCAAGGCATGCTTACCCTCAGGAGTGGGATCTGACAACATCTGACTGGACAGTAAGGCAGATGTGATCTGCTTCATATTTACTGTATCCTTCTTATACAGCAGAGTAGTCTGCATGTGCTTATACGATGCGGGGAGCGAGGTAAGAATCAATAAAACCTTGTCTTCTTCCTCCACCTTCACATTAACCACATGCAGTTAGCTGAGAAGTCCATTGAACTTGTTGAAGTGTTTTTGCAGGTTATCGTATTCCTACATTTTCAGGCTGTATAGTCATTGGTTCAATAACAATATCGTGGTCAACGACTTGCTCATGTGTAGTCCCTCAAGCTTCTCTCATAGGTTGACTGCAAAATCTTCAACACTGATGTTGAACAATACCTTGTCGTCGACGCACATCCAGATAGCGTTGGTGGCGCGCTCATCCATCTTCATCCACTCAGAATTCTTCACCGAAGCGGACAAATAATCACGCCCCCACAATACTTGGATCAACCATATGCTCAAGCAGCATATCCTTGACTCGAATCTACTATAGACGGAAGTTTCTACTACCATCAAATTTCTCCACCAAATATCCGACCAACACAATGTTCTTTGCTGTCATAGCTGCTCGCGGTACCTCTAGGCAATCTGATTAATTCATGGATCAGATCTGGGAAGATATGGAGCAAACCGATGTCGTCGTCTATCGTTGACCCAAACCTAAAACCAGAATGTCCAATCAGTCACCTACTCGGAACCTAACTCTGATATCACTTGTTATAAAATCAGGTACACAACACATAACTATAAAGATTGCAGATAATCAAGAACACAAAAACGACTACACAATTTAAATAATGAAAATAAAATTGCAAATAGAGGAGAAAATTTGACTGTCCGATGAAATGCACACGGATGCGTCAGACACGTACGATCTGCAAGAGAGTAGTAGATCTGGACTGCAATCTTCCTCACAGACTTACAATGTTTATCGGAACCTTCAACGTCGAAATTTGACGTTCAACCGCAACCGCCACCGAAGAATAACACCACCATCGGAGAACAACGCCACCACCATAGAAAAAGCACCGTCAAAGCTAACTGCATTCACGCACGCCGTTGACACCGCGCCTTTCCACTCCAAAGAACGTCCACTGCAGCACCGGCGGCAAACTCCATGAAGCCCTGCGTCAACACCCTCTTCCAACGTCGACGGCTACCTCCTCCAAGACCGGTGACAATACCCAAGGCCGACGGCCTTCCGAGTGTTCGAGCGAGATAGAGAGACAAGTTAGAGAGAGAGGCGGCGGTCTTTCTCTTGATCGGCAGAACTCACCCATGCGGCTCCTCCTTCTAGTCTCCAAGCGACAGTTTTTCTCATGCGTGAAGCTACAATTAATTTCATATCCTTGTAACGCCCCCGAATTTCCGATGATTTATTTAAATCCTTTTTCGGCGTTACGTTGGCATTTTTCTGACTCGAGCCGTTGTTTTAGTACCTCGATAGGTGTTCTTAGGGGTTTGGCCTGTTTGCGGGGTTCCCCAGCCTGTCGGTGTTTGTTTTAGAGGCCCGACTGAGCGGTTCAGGGAATCCTCGCGTTTTGGCTTTGGGCGAGATTAGCCCGAGTGTTGGATCGTCGGAGGTCGTTTCCGACTTCGCCGTTGTTTTCGTAACCCGAGTATTTGTCTACAGAGCGAGTTTGGTCGAAATCCGAAATCGGTTAATTTTTCGCGTCATTCGACGGTTACTCGTTAGCGGATAGTCATTTTATTTGAGCCCATATGTATATATTTACGCATTTAGTTTGGTGGGTATTGTAGGCGTGTCGGCGTATATATGCTTACAGGTGCGAGTAAGGTTTAGTATATATGCATACTTATATATTAGTGTATAAATATATATGTATATATATATATATATATGTATTAGTTTTATATTAAGTATATATATATATAAATAAATATAAGTTAAGTTATTAAGTATTTAGGTTTTCTCCCCCCCTTTTTGACCGAGCAGCCGCCCCCCCCCCCCCCCCCCCCGTTTTATTTTTTTTGTTTTGTTTGTTCTGCCTGTGCAAGCCGATCGGGAGAGAGACGGGAGAAACCGCCCTAGCCGCTCCTTCCGCCGCCCGCCGCCGGCAGCCCCGGCCCCCTCCTCCCGATCCGAGCCCGGATCCGCGTTCCCCTCGCCGAGGCCTACGAGCCTAGGTATTCATTTCGACCTTTCCTCTATGATTTCTTTGGATCTTCATTTCGGTTTTGGATTTCTTTTGGGTGTTCTTGTTCTTTTTTTTTGTTGAATAGATGCTATGTAGGTTTTGGATTTGAGTTTGTTGGAGCTTTCGAGCTTTTGGGCGTCCGCCATAGCGCCGTTGTGCTGGCGAAATTTTTTCGGTGTTACGTGCGAGGCAAGTGTTTCTCCTCTTTTCGCCGTTCGGCCTCCCTTTTGTTCAATTCCTTGTTAATTTCATGTATTCGTGCAAGTTGAAATTTGTTAATTGAATTTCTCCCTAACCTAATCCCTATTGGAAACGCGCTAGAAAAAAATTAGGATTTCTACCCTCCCGCTAGTAGCTTCCGATTTAGGACGGCGTCGCGGTAGGTGTGTAGCGTAGATGTGGGTTAGCGTCGGGTTGAGTTTATGTTAGGCCTAGGTGTAGGTCTAGGGTTTGGGATTTTTCCTAGTTTGCCTAATTGAGGCGTTTAGGTGTAATTGTGCACGCACGGCCTATGGTCGTGCGTCTTTTAATCGTGCGACCCGATGTCGGTGCTCGTACGCTAGGCTTAGAATCGAGTGAGTGTACTCACTCGCAGCGGCGTTGCGTAACCGCAACGATGGATTCCTTAGCGTTGATTTCTCCCCGAGTGTTTTGCTCGCGAATCGAAAGTCCCTTGTCGGCTGTTACCTTTCGAAGGCCGAATCGTGGGTTGTGGTCAGTAGTGGTGGTGGATGGCTCTTTTATGGGTTGTGTGGTGTGATGTAGCCATGACCGCACTCTTTACCTTGACCCGAGTAGTTTTCTGGGCAAGTGAGTGATGGGTCTTTTGTGCCTTCACGTGTCAACCCTTGAGCAATTTGTTGACTTGGAATTAGTGGTTGGGCGATTAGGAACGTTTTCAACCTGATTCCAAGTTTCTTGTTTTTGCTACTGCCGCCTCTCACAGTTTAGGATGTTAGGCGTTTCTTCCGTAGGTGTTGCAGCATTTTTTTTTTGGCATCATGGCCATGTTGACTCTGCAGGTTTTTAGGCAGAGTAGTTGCTGTTTACCCGCACTTGGTGCAGGTTTGCTTTTCGCCCTCCCTTGGGCATTGTTGTTTTTACTCTAGTTTGTACTCTCTTTACTTTACCTTACCTGCTTTTACCTTACTTTCTTTCCTTTTTAGCACTTGCTTTTCTTTTTCCTTGCTCTGAGGTGTTCTATTTCTTCTGAACGCCTCAGGTTCTGGGCGGTAGCCAGTAGGTGGCTGTTGCTGTGGTGCTGTTGGAGGTCCTTCTGTTGACTGTTGAGACTCTCTTGAGTCATTGTGAGGTAGTTTTACTGCACTTTCTACAGACATACGTGCTTGCCAGTGGGTTAGTGTCAGTTGTTGACGCCCCTGGTAGTTTTACCTTTTGCACTAGATATGCTTACTTTTACTGCTACCCTGTCTTTGGGGACCTAGTTTACTTGCTCTGGGAAGTTTTATGCTAGGATGCTAGCTATTTTAAAACTATAAAACCTCAACTATATTATGTATAAAGCATGATCAGCATGATTTCTAAAGAGAACTCACTTAGCGTACTTTCTTAAATTACGTATAACAGATGATTTTTCCTATATATGTATAAATTAAAACTAGAATTTTGGGTCGGCGTAAGGGTCTCTCGGGATCACTTATGCGCTCATCTAGGATGTTGACAAAAAATGAAGTATTTTCCGCTACGTATAAAAAATTAGTTTTCGAACCGTGGACTATCTGATCCACTGAGCCGAGGGATACGGCTAATTAATTGAACCAGTTTTATAATCATTCTAACTTATGATTTGAAGGTTTAGAGTGTTGCCTGAGCGTCGGCAGTTATCCCCTGCTCGACGTGGCATCACAGCTCGTAGTTTTCTCTTGCTCTGATTTATTTAAATGGTGAGAAAAATGCGGGCTGTGACAGTTGGTATCAGAGGGAGGTTGCTCGACAAGTTGGTCGGGCAACCTTTCCTTGTTTGTATTAGGTGTTTAGAGTCATATCATACACACACCGACATGTCATCAGCACGTCTTGGCTGAAGCACGAACACTGCACTACACTCATAGCATAACATGAAGTATACGGGGCATATTATGTAATGTGAAATGCATAATATGTGTTTGTATATGGATCCACCATAGGGGCAACATGCGAGGGTTATGTATTATGGGGTGCATAACCTCACCGCATGGATGCGACTAGCACGTTTTCTTTTTCGTTGCATGAGAATGTTATGTATTATGGGATGCATAACATTTTCATGTGTACGCCGCCATGGCATGCATTAGGGCCTTTTTAGAATGCATAACATATTCATACATAGCATAACATTGCATAAGCACAACGCGCCAAGCTAAAGACGTGCAGGATGACATGTGTACACACATAATTTTTGAGTCAAAAATAATATAATTCATGCATTCCCGATCTAGGCACAAGAGTTAGTGTGATGGTGGTGAACCATCTTAGGCTAAGCATATCATTCCTTTTGTACTAAATAAAATAAAATCTCAGAGCAAGTATAGCAGTAGAAGATCATATTTATGTATGTATTGTCTGTACTCTTTTTGTCTAATCCTAGGAGTTTAGCTAAGTTCTAATTGTTTGATCTGTTTTAATTTTTTTTTTATATAGCATGCCGCCGAAGCGTAGAGTGACGAGGTCGACTCCCCAGTCTGAGGGTGAGTCCTCCGGGGCTCAAAGTGATGCGTTAGTGGAAAGTCTGAGGCAGAGCAACGAGGCCTTATCAAGGCAGGTGGTGGAGTTGCGGGCCCAGATGCAGTCCTTTTTATCCGGAGCGGTGGGTCAGACTCCGGAGTTCAGGACCCCGCCGTGGGTACAGCTGTTCCAGCCCCTCCTGCCCCTCCTGCTCCTCTCGTGCCTCCAGTGGTGGTGCCCCCCGGGATGGCTTTCATCTCCCAGTTTCAGCGGCTGCGACCTCCTACCTACGATGGTAAGGCGGACTTTATGGTACTGGATGACTGGGTGATCTCCATAGAGGAGATGTTTCACTACTCTGGGGTGACTGAGGACCAGAAGGTGATGTTAGCCGCCTATCAGCTGAAGGGGCTAGCGAAGGGCTGGTGGATGCGAGAGAAGGAAGGCATGGTGGGAGGATGTACTTGGGCATTCTTCAAAGAGATCCTGATGAGGAAGTTTCTACCGTCAGTAGAGCGAGACAGGCTGATGAATGACTTTCTTCATCTGAAACAGCGTCAGCTCACCATCAACGAGTACGAGATTGAGTTTAGCAAACTCAGTCGATTTGCTCCGAGTTTGGTGGCTACTGAGGAGGACAGAGCAAAGCGTTTTCTGGGTGGCCTCAGGAGCGATGTCCAGCAGCTTGCGGTTGCTCACGGCGCAGTTACTTATGCGGGAGCAGTTGAGGCCGCTTTGAAGGTAGAGGCTATCGAGAACGCGAAGCAGCGCGGACAGCAGGCGAGAAGCGAGAAGAGGAGGTCAGTTGAGGAAAAGGGTCCCCAGGTTCTTGGTGCTGCTTCTGAGAAGAAGAGCAAGGTAGTGTGCAGTTTCTGTGGCCATCCGGGCCACCCAGCTGAGAGGTGCTTCAAGAGGGCAAGGGTCCAGAAGAAGGAGCATGTGCATGCCATCCAGGGTGCTCCTAGGAGGGATGTTCCTTGTCCTGTCTGCAAGCGACCCGGTCACGATGCTGCTCAGTGCTGGTCCAAGGATCGTGTTTGCTACCTGTGTGGCCAGAAGGGCCATATTAAGTCGAGGTGCCCTCAGGTTCAGTCCGCTCTTCATGCTGTTCCGCTTCAGGCTTTACCTCCGCCTCAGCCGGTGGACAAGGGTAAAGGGAAGCTGAATGTGGTATCTTCAGCGGAGGCTGAGACTTCGGCGCAGGTCATTTCAGGTAACCCCCCCCCCCCCCTCGCTTGACTTTCTCTTTTGTAGCAGTTTTAGTGTTGCTATTGTTTTGTTAATTGCTTGTGCGTTTAATATTTTGTTTGTGTATAGGGAAATTTAAGGTAAGGAACCGCTGGGCCCGCGTTCTGTTTGACTCAGGTGCTACCCACTCCTTTGTGGCTAGGGCTTTTGTCGAGCGGTGCCAGTGGGTTCTTGATCGTGTTGGTGGTGCCTTTAGCGTCAAGTTCCCCTCGGGTGAATCCGTGATATCAGATCAGGGCATTCTGGACTGCCCTATTTGGTTGGGGGATTTTCTGGCCAAGGCTGATCTGAAGGTTATAGACCTGGAGGATTTCGATGTCATCCTGGGTATGGACTGGCTGTCCCGATATGATGCAGTGATTCAGTGCAGGGAAAGCGCTTGGATTTCAGGAAGGACAGCGGTCAGCCTGGGAGTGTTTTCGGTGATTCGCGTCGGGACTCTCCGGCAATTTCTGCGGTATGTGCTCAGAGGGTTTTTTCCTGCTAGCTGTTTTGCTTGTTTAGTCTCAGTGTTGGGGACTGTTAGCAGTGTGCCGCTTTTGGATGAGATTCCGGTTGCGCGAGAGTTTCCTGACGTGTTTCCTATCGATCTTCCCGGTCTTCCTCCAGACAGGGATGTGGAGTTCGTGATTGATTTGGAGCCTGGTACGCGCCCGATTGCCAAGGCGCCGTATCGGATGGCCCCGCGAGAGCTGGAGGAGCTTCGTACTCAGCTTGATGAGTTATTGGAGAAGGGCTTCATAAGGCAAAGCTCGTCGCCCTGGGGTGCTCCGGTTCTCTTTGTGAAGAAGAAGGATGGTTCGATGCGCCTTTGTATCGACTATAGAGAGTTGAACAAAGTCACCATCAAGAACAGGTATCCACTGCCCAGAATCGACGATTTATTCGATCAGTTGTGTGGCAGTTCAGTATTTTCGAAGATAGACCTCCGTTCGGGTTACCATCAGCTTAGGATCCGAGAGTCGGATGTTCCACGGACGGCTTTCCGATCGAGGCATGGTCATTTCGAGTTCCTGGTCATGTCTTTTGGGCTGACCAATGCGCCTTCAGCATTTATGGACATGATGAACCGGGTGTTCAAGGACTTTCTGGACAAGTTTGTCGTCGTGTTCATTGACGACGTTCTGATTTATTCTCGAAATGCGGCGGAGCATGATCAGCATTTGCGGTTGGTGTTATCCGCCTTGAGGGATCATCAGTTGTATGCCAAGCTGAGCAAATGCGAGTTCTGGTTGCCTCAGGTTTCCTTCCTGGGTCATGTGGTGAACAAAGATGGTATTTCAGTGGACCCAGAGAAGATCTCGGCAGTGATGGATTGGCATAGGCCGAGCACACCCAAGGAGATCAGGAGTTTCTTGGGGTTAGCCGGCTATTATAGAAGATTCGTCGAGGGCTTTTCTACCTTGGCAGCGCCCTTGACAAAGCTGACGCAGAAGCATGCGGCGTTCGTTTGGAGTGATAAGTGCGAGGAGGCCTTTCTGGAGCTGAAGAGCCGGTTATGTTCTGCCCCTGTGTTGACATTGCCTGCGGAGGGCAAGGATTACGATGTTTATGTGGATGCCTCGCATGTCGGGCTCGGGGGCGTGTTGATGCAGGAGGGGAAGGTGATCGCGTATGGGTCACGGCAGTTGAAGACTCACGAGCGAAATTACCCTACGCACGACCTCGAGTTCGCAGCGGTGATTTTTGCCTTGAAGTTGTGGAGACACCTACTCTATGGAGCTCAGTGCAAGATTTTCACAGATCACAAGAGCCTGAAGTACGTGTTTACACAAAAGGAGCTGAATCTGCGTCAGCGGCGGTGGCTTGAGTATGTTGCTGATTATGATGTTGAGATTCAGTACCATCCGGGCAAGGCCAATGTGGTGGCCGACGCCTTGAGCCGGAAGACGGGGAAAGTCTTCAATCTCACCGCGGATCGTTTAGTGGAGGAGTTTCTATTGATGGACATCACCGCAGGACGCTGTGAGTTGCAGAGCAGTTTGGTAGTGGCAGAGCCATCATGGATTTCTCTCACCAGATTGCACCAGAAAGAGGATCCGGATTTGTTGCACTTGTACCTCAGGGCTGAGAGGGGAGAGTTGCCAGATTTCTCCATCGACGAGGCGGGTACTCTGAAGTACCGCGGCAGGTTTTGCATCCCCGCAGTTGGAGACATCAGAGTTATGGTATGCAAAGAGGCTCACGGATCCAGTGTTTCCTACCACCCGGGATCCACGAAGATGTACCATGATCTGAAGCAGATCGCCTGGTGGTATGGGATGAAGGGTGATATAGCTCGTTTTGTCTCGGAGTGTTTCACTTGCAGGCGGGTGAAGGCCGACCATGGGAGGCCTGGTGGCAAGCTGGCACCTTTGGAGATCCCGACTTGGAAGTGGGAAAGCATCTCGATGGATTTCATTACAGGCTTACCGAGATCTCCGAGGGGGTTTGATTCTGTTTGGGTGATCGTGGACCGATTGACGAAGTGTGCGCACTTCGTACCTTATAAGATCGATTACTCGATGAAGAAGATTGCTGAGTTGTATTTGGATGAGGTCGTTAGATTGCACGGTGTTCCAGTTAGCATCGTTTCAGATCGAGACTCTCGGTTTACATCACGTTTCTGGAGGAGTTTGCAGGAGGGTTTGGGCACTGATTTGAGGTATTCCACAGCTTACCATCCGCAGACCAACGGGCAGACCGAGCGTGTGAATCAGATTGTGGAGGATATGATCCGGTGCTATATTCTTGATCATGGAGGTGCGTGGGACGAGCGTTTACGGCTCATGGAATTTGCCTACAACAACAGCTACCAAGAGAGTCTACAGATGGCTCCCTTCGAGGCGTTGTATGGGAGGCGCTGTAGAACCCCTTTGTTTTGGGCCGAGGCCGGTGAGAGGCCTTTGTTGGGTCCTGATGCACTCGAAGAAATGGAGGTCTCCGTGACGCTCATTCGGGAGAAGCTTCGGGTGGCTCAGGAGAGATATGAGAAGAACGCCAATCGGCGTAGGTCCGATTTGGAGTTTTCAGTGGATGATTTGGTCTTCTTGAAGGTGTCTCCGATGGTAGGAGTGAAGAGGTTTGGCAAGAATCGGAAGTTGGATCCGAGATTTGTGGGCCCGTTCAGGATTTTGGAGCGTATTGGTGTGGCTGCTTATAGGCTGGATCTGCCAGCTAGCTTCCCGGGGGTTCATAATGTCTTTCATGTGAGCCAGTTGCGGAAATGCGTGCGGAGCAGTGGGCAAGTCTTGGACGCTGTGCCCCAGTTGGAGCCCAACCTCTCGTATGTTGAGGTGCCGGTCCGCATTTTGGATGCTCAAGCTCGAGTGTTGCGGACGAAGTCTATTCCGATGGTGAAGGTTCTTTGGAAGAATCAAGAATTGGAGAGCGCGACTTGGGAGTTAGAGTCGGCTATGAGGGAGGCTCACCCTCATTTGTTCCCCTGAGTTGTCGGGTACGTTCCCTTTCTAGTAGTTGGGTTCTTTCCTTCTGTTGTAGAGGTTGTGTTCGCAAAGTTTCGGGTCGAAACTTTTTGTTAGGGGGAGTGACTGTAACGCCCCCGAATTTCCGATGATTTATTTAAATCCTTTTTCGGCGTTACGTTGGCATTTTTCTGACTCGAGCCGTTGTTTTAGTACCTCGATAGGTGTTCTTAGGGGTTTGGCCTGTTTGCGGGGTTCCCCAGCCTGTCGGTGTTTGT
The DNA here is from genome assembly GCA_039513925.1 of Platanthera zijinensis. Taxonomy (NCBI): domain Eukaryota; kingdom Viridiplantae; phylum Streptophyta; class Magnoliopsida; order Asparagales; family Orchidaceae; genus Platanthera; species Platanthera zijinensis. The sequence goes on along the minus strand of CM077094.1, from coordinate 145,482,797 downwards.
TTTAGAGGCCCGACTGAGCGGTTCAGGGAATCCTCGCGTTTTGGCTTTGGGCGAGATTAGCCCGAGTGTTGGATCGTCGGAGGTCGTTTCCGACTTCGCCGTTGTTTTCGTAACCCGAGTATTTGTCTACAGAGCGAGTTTGGTCGAAATCCGAAATCGGTTAATTTTTCGCGTCATTCGACGGTTACTCGTTAGCGGATAGTCATTTTATTTGAGCCCATATGTATATATTTACGCATTTAGTTTGGTGGGTATTGTAGGCGTGTCGGCGTATATATGCTTACAGGTGCGAGTAAGGTTTAGTATATATGCATACTTATATATTAGTGTATAAATATATATGTATATATATATATATGTATTAGTTTTATATTAAGTATATATATATATATAAATAAATATAAGTTAAGTTATTAAGTATTTAGGTTTTCTCCCCCCCCCCCCTTTTTGACCGAGCAGCCGCCCCCCCCCCCCCCCCCCGTTTTATTTTTTTTGTTTTGTTTGTTCTGCCTGTGCAAGCCGATCGGGAGAGAGACGGGAGAAACCGCCCTAGCCGCTCCTTCCGCCGCCCGCCGCCGGCAGCCCCGGCCCCCTCCTCCCGATCCGAGCCCGGATCCGCGTTCCCCTCGCCGAGGCCTACGAGCCTAGGTATTCATTTCGACCTTTCCTCTATGATTTCTTTGGATCTTCATTTCGGTTTTGGATTTCTTTTGGGTGTTCTTGTTCTTTTTTTTTGTTGAATAGATGCTATGTAGGTTTTGGATTTGGAGTTTGTTGGAGCTTTCGAGCTTTTGGGCGTCCGCCATAGCGCCGTTGTGCTGGCGAAATTTTTTCGGTGTTACGTGCGAGGCAAGTGTTTCTCCTCTTTTCGCCGTTCGGCCTCCCTTTTGTTCAATTCCTTGTTAATTTCATGTATTCGTGCAAGTTGAAATTTGTTAATTGAATTTCTCCCTAACCTAATCCCTATTGGAAACGCGCTAGAAAAAAATTAGGATTTCTACCCTCCCGCTAGTAGCTTCCGATTTAGGACGGCGTCGCGGTAGGTGTGTAGCGTAGATGTGGGTTAGCGTCGGGTTGAGTTTATGTTAGGCCTAGGTGTAGGTCTAGGGTTTGGGATTTTTCCTAGTTTGCCTAATTGAGGCGTTTAGGTGTAATTGTGCACGCACGGCCTATGGTCGTGCGTCTTTTAATCGTGCGACCCGATGTCGGTGCTCGTACGCTAGGCTTAGAATCGAGTGAGTGTACTCACTCGCAGCGGCGTTGCATAACCGCAACGATGGATTCCTTAGCGTTGATTTCTCCCCGAGTGTTTTGCTCGCGAATCGAAAGTCCCTTGTCGGCTGTTACCTTTCGAAGGCCGAATCGTGGGTTGTGGTCAGTAGTGGTGGTGGATGGCTCTTTTATGGGTTGTGTGGTGTGATGTAGCCATGACCGCACTCTTTACCTTGACCCGAGTAGTTTTCTGGGCAAGTGAGTGATGGGTCTTTTGTGCCTTCACGTGTCAACCCTTGAGCAATTTGTTGACTTGGAATTAGTGGTTGGGCGATTAGGAACGTTTTCAACCTGATTCCAAGTTTCTTGTTTTTGCTACTGCCGCCTCTCACAGTTTAGGATGTTAGGCGTTTCTTCCGTAGGTGTTGCAGCATTTTTTTTTTTGGCATCATGGCCATGTTGACTCTGCAGGTTTTTAGGCAGAGTAGTTGCTGTTTACCCGCACTTGGTGCAGGTTTGCTTTTCGCCCTCCCTTGGGCATTGTTGTTTTTACTCTAGTTTGTACTCTCTTTACTTTACCTTACCTGCTTTTACCTTACTTTCTTTCCTTTTTAGCACTTGCTTTTCTTTTTCCTTGCTCTGAGGTGTTCTATTTCTTCTGAACGCCTCAGGTTCTGGGCGGTAGCCAGTAGGTGGCTGTTGCTGTGGTGCTGTTGGAGGTCCTTCTGTTGACTGTTGAGACTCTCTTGAGTCATTGTGAGGTAGTTTTACTGCACTTTCTACAGACATACGTGCTTGCCAGTGGGTTAGTGTCAGTTGTTGACGCCCCTGGTAGTTTTACCTTTTGCACTAGATATGTTTACTTTTACTGCTACCCTGTCTTTGGGGACCTAGTTTACTTGCTCTGGGAAGTTTTATGCTAGGATGCTAGCTATTTTAAAACTATAAAACCTCAACTATATTATGTATAAAGCATGATCAGCATGATTTCTAAAGAGAACTCACTTAGCGTACTTTCTTAAATTACGTATAACAGATGATTTTTCCTATATATGTATAAATTAAAACTAGAATTTTGGGTCGGCGTAAGGGTCCCTCGGGATCACTTATGCGCTCATCTAGGATGTTGACAAAAAATGAAGTATTTTCCGCTACGTATAAAAAATTAGTTTTCGAACCGTGGACTATCTGATCCACTGAGCCGAGGGATACGGCTAATTAATTGAACCAGTTTTATAATCATTCTAACTTATGATTTGAAGGTTTAGAGTGTTGCCTGAGCGTCGGCAGTTATCCCCTGCTCGACGTAGCATCACAGCTCGTAGTTTTCTCTTGCTCTGATTTATTTAAATGGTGAGAAAAATGCGGGCTGTGACAATCCTGCTCAATAAAAATAAAGAGATAAATCTCTGGTCGGAGACCCAAACAAGGAAAGAGAAAAAAATTCCTTTTTTTCCACTTTCCTGATTTATGGCAGCTACCATTTGGAGAAATTCCAAAAAATTGGATTTGAATTTCGAACCAACGAATACCAACACGTATTGCGCTGCAATACTCAAAATGGTCGTATTCATCATATGACCTCAGATCGGGATGAAACAAGTTTTGTTGCACTAGTATGAACTATTCGAGTCTAATGCAACCGATAGAATTTGATTCGGAACATGTATGCTCAGTATTCAAAAATGACATCGTCGTGACACGCTACAGTACTCAAAATGATCGTATTCACCATATGATTTCGGATCGGGACGAAATGAGTTCTTTGCAGTCGTATGTACTATACAAGTCTAGTGCAACTGACATAACTTGATTCGGAGCACGTATGCTCAATATCCAAATCTAGGCCACCTTCTAGCATATAAGACATCTTGTAGGCGATTGAGTTACTTTTATTGGGTCAATTAGGACTCTAGTGACTCAATAAAAGCCGCGATTTTACAGTAATTGCCTTCAAACTAGTGGATTTGGTCTGCACCGTACTAACATCGTGATTTTTTTTTCCGGATTTTCCACGTAAAACGTCTTAATGTTCTGCTATTGGTTCATTTTTTTTATTGTTTATGCATTTCACTCACTCTTGAACTAAGACAGTTAGATTCTTCCAAACTGATAGCGCGTTAGGCGACCCACAACAGCTCTATATAAAAATTCTTATATATGTCTGCTAAGCAAAGTGCTCAGTTGCCAATGTAACTTAAATAACCAATGTAAACCTTCTTCCTGGTAATCTCTATTTCGCCGCTTCTTCAGTTCGAGACAGAGAGGGATGGGGCTGCTAGAATCAATATTTAAATTTCGCTACTATTTCGAATTGGGATAGTGAGCGATGAGAATCTTCTTCGACGGAGCTGCTAAGTCTGAAAGAACTCAAGAGACTGTAAGAAAAATAAAGAGCCTCGTAAGGAGATGCTGCTGCAATAAGGACGACGAGAGGAGAACGGTGCTACCAAGTCTGGAAGTGCCCACCATTCAAATTGCTTTCAAATTTGCAGATTGCTACGGAGGAACTTCGAGTTCCGACGTACCAGGAGAGAAAAAAGTCGGCCTTCGTGCTTAAATTTTTCAATCTAGGTGTCGGAGAAGTGAATGATGTGAAAAATTTTTAGGTCCGCACTTCGGTTAAAACAAATTCGGGTATGGGATTCACGGATTTGATTGAGGCTTCATTTGGCGCTGCGAGTGGAGACGGGTGCGGGAGGAACCGGGCCGCTGCTCGAACCGGAGGGGGGAGGCCGCCGTTCAAATGCCGCTATCCGCTCCATTCCTCAAGGCGCGGCGGGTGGAGACGCAGCAAACGTCTGTACCATTGTCTACTACGGCCTCAGCATCAAAACGAATCTGTATCTCACCGTCATTCTTAATACAGGCCCCGTTTGGTGGGACTTATTTCCAGCGGTCAAGCGGTTACGATCGCATGTACCGAGCCTTAATTAATGCCCGGTACATGCGGTTGTAACCGCTGAAAATAAGTCCCACCAAACGGGCTCACAGTGTCTGAGATGCCCGCCTTGGTCATCACCGACATGCTTTAGTGGGGACGATGGCCCTCAGTGGGCTGTCGTGGCGGAGAAGACGTCGTGGAGTACTCACCGTGTATAACTTGCAGTTTATTTATACGTCGTAGCTTTTTCCGACTATGGTCAGAAACACAACACTCAGGTGCGTAACCCTGAAGCTTGAATTTTAGGTGGACATGCCGGCCAGAAAGTATGTGCAACTTGCGAGTGAGAAAGTGTGTGCAGTGCTGCGTTCCGTTAAAATGGATGAAAAAAGTTAACTAGGCCTAAGAACTTAAAGTAAAAAAAAAAGTTAGAAACTGGTTTCCTGAAAAATAAAAGCTAGAGACTGATTTCCTGAAAAATAAAAATTTGGGACTGATTTGATAGACCTAACAAAAGTTAGGGACTGAAATGAGATTTTAGCCTTCAGAGCGATAACTTAAAAGCCATTAAATGCATATTTTATGGGCGCTGCTATCCGCACCGCAGTTTTGACTATTCGCACCGCAGTTTTGGCTATTTGCACCGCATTTTCTCCTAATTTTTCGTGTTTTCTGGAAATACTCCTTGTACGTGCATTTTTAGAAAAAGTGTTCAACACGAAAGTTGTAGATCTTGTACAAGACGTATTTCTAAAATGCGTGAAACCTGAACGTATTTCCAAAGTATGGCTTGTACATGCATTTTTAGGAAAAGTGTTCAACACGAACATTGTAGATCTCGTCGAGATCCACAACTTTCGTGTCGAACACTTTTCCTAAAAATGCACGTACAAGGAGAATTTCCAAAAGGCACAAAAAATTAGGAGAAAGTGTGGTGCAAATAGTCAAAACTGCGGTGCGGATAGCAGCGCCCTATTATATTTACAAAGCAACCCTTATAAAAAATCAGTGATTCCTGAGTTGTACCTAAAAGAACGGGTAGGGGTGAGCAGGGGCGGATCTAGAGGGGGAACGGGGGACACTGACTCCCTCATTATTTTTCAAAATAGTTAGTGAATTTGAATTCCTTTAGTCGAGACAATGAATTTTGACTACTTATACGTTAAAAAAGGTGGCAAGATATGGAAGAAACAACTCCTATAAGATGGAAATGTTCAAATTTTTTTTGAAAGAAGTTGATGGTTGACCCCTCATGTTAAAATATTTAGAACCCAATGACGCATTTAAAAAAAATTGTGCATTATTAATTTTCTGGATCCGCCACTGGGATCTGGGGGTGAGCACAAAAAACCGCAATCCACAAAAATCGCCCATATTGCAAAAACTGCACTGATTTTTAAACTGCTCCGCGGTTTTGAAATTTTATAAATCGTGTGCGGTTTTCAAATCATAAAAACCACAAACACCGCACCAATTATTTGGGTGCTTTAAAATTTTTATAATTATTTATATCAACTCAGAGTTGGTATATTATATGATATAATAACATCATAGTTGATATATTTATACGATATTCTCGTATAACACTGCATATCATAGATTCACATTTTATCATACATTTTTTATAAGCCAACTGTTGGGCTGGAGAGCATGCAAGCCCGATCAAAGTACCTGCAAATTAGTTCGAGCAAGTATCTACACGTCCGTTTAGCGGTTTGCTGATACACAATGAAAACACAACACAAAATAACAACAATAAAAGTAACACAGAGATTTAACATGGAAACTCAATAGAGTGAAAATCACAGGACGATCAGGTTCTAACCCGAAAAGCCGTCACTAAAAATGTATGAAAAAATAGACAATTACAAGGTTTTCCCTCATTGATCCACACAAGATCTTCATTAACTATGCTTCACACAATATTACACAATAAGCCGTAATAAAAAAATTACAAGTTACCGATAATGGGTGACAAGACAGATTACACAAATCCTCTTCAAGATGCCTTTTCGAATCTTGTCCAAATTTGCTCCAGATACAATCCATGTAGGCGAAGTATTCCTAGTCAACATCGTGGAACGTCGTCCGAAAACTCTCTCAAACTAATACGATTGCCAATTTGTCACAGAGGCCTCTCTAGAAATTTTCATATGTTTGAGGTTGAAGAGAAGTGAATGTCTTACCCCTCCTCCTTCATGCCTATTTATAAGGTCAAATCCAAGGAGGTAGAAGTGATAAATGACATGAGGATGAAACTTTCCTTGGTCAAAAACACATTTTGGTGTAAAAGTCAAATGCGGTTTCTTCTTTTTACACTTGTCATGAAACATATGCTTGAAAAACATGACCAAAGTTGGCTAGCCTCTTTTGCACTTAGAAAAAAATTATCTTAACAAATCTTCCTCTTTTCGACTAAGTGAAGAAAACATGTCATTCTAACAATCTTCCCCAAAGTCTCCAATTTGTCTCCCTCCGGATCCTCCATTAACATGTCTCCACATTTGATCAGCAACATCAAATTCGAGTTAATGATACTTAAACAAACAATTTTCTCTACAATGAATGAGAACTGTACCCAACAATTTATTCTCCTCCTTTTTCTTTATTTAGATGAAACCGTCATGTCGATGATCCTTACACAATGCTCGAATTTCCCTCTCGACAAGATCTTTGTAAGCATGTCTGCCTCATTGTCATCCATATGTATCTTTTGCAAATCCAGCTCTCTCTGTTCTAAAGTATCGTGTATTCAATGATACTGCGCGTCAATATGCTTGGACCTCAAGTGAAATGTGGGGTTCTTCCCCAAATGAATTATACTATGGTTGTCGCATAAAAGTGTGTAGCGCTCCAGTGTAACCCAGCTCCTTGATGAAACATTTCATCCAAAGAAGCTCTTTCCCTGCTTTATTGACTGCAATAAACTCTGCCTCTATAGTAGACAGTGCGATGCACTTCTGTAGTCTAGACTGTCATGACATAACTCCCCATGCAAATAAGATCAGGTACACAGAAGTCGATCTTTTAGAGTCCAAATCTCCAGCCATATCAACATTTGTATAGCCTAGTAGCTTTGGATCATTATATTTGAACCTTAACAACAAGTCTGACGTTCCATGTAGATACCTTAGAATCCATTGCATAGCATTTCAATGCTCTATCTCAAGGTTGGAGAGAAATCTAATAACAGTGTCAACCGTCTATGCTATATTAGGGCGGGGGTGCACACCATCACGTACATAAGATTGCCAACTGCAGAATCATAATGAACCTCCTTCTACATCTCCTCTTTCTCCTCAAGTGTGCATGGGCACTGGTTAGGGGTAAGTTTAAAGTGAGCTGCAAGCGGTGTGCTCACATTCTTTGCTTGATCCATACTAAATCTTTGTAACACATTCCCTATGATGGTCTTCGCAGCTCTCAAGTCTTTCATCACAAAAGTGAAGCTCAACTGCCACTTCAGCTCGGCAATACGCGTGGTGATCCTCCCGACTATCAACATGTCATCTACATACAGGAGTAAGATGATGAAATCATCTAGAGCATATTGATTCACGAACAGCTCAGATAGATGACATCTTCACAATAAGAGAGAAGATCTCATCAAAATTAACTCTCTATTTATGACTAAAACTCTTTACCACTAATCTGACTTTATATCTGAGTGGTGTTGAGGGGGTCTCCCTACTTTACTCTGAAATTGATTCTTCAAAACTTTCTTACCCTTAGGTAATTTCACCAAATCATATGTGTGATTCTCATGTAGTGAATGCATCTCATCCTACATAACAACCATTCATTCTTTCTTCTCTGAGCTCCACACCACCTCTTCAAAGTACTCGGGCTAGCTCCTCTGCATCAGTCAACAAAATATACTCATTAGTGGAGTATCTCAAAGATGGATGTCTAACTCTATCAGACCTTCGTGGAACGATCTTAGTTGCTAGTATATTTATATCATCAGTGGTGTCCTTTGTAGGCTCGTCATAAATAGCATCCTCATGATCTAAAGTGGCTCAGTGCCCTGTATCAGCTCAAGCTCTATAGCCTCCTCAATATCATCAATTCCAATCATAAGAGACTCTGCATCAGTATGAGAGTCGGCCTTCTTAGTCTATTAGGATCAACCATAGTCTGATCCTCACAAAATATAGCATCGTAACTGCGTACAAGTTTCTTCTCAACTGGATCAAAGAACCTATAGGTAACCTCGCCGCTACGTCCATATCCCAGAAATATGCATTGTCGAGTCTTGGAATCCAACTTTGATCTTTTATCCCGATGTACGTGCACAAAAGCTCTGCAGCCAAAGACCCTCAAGTGACAATATTGAGGGTTCTTCCCATACCAGACTTTATCAGGAACATACTCCTATAATACATAACTGGGAGATAGGTTGATGACGTGTGCATCTGTGTATAAAGCCTCGCCCCAAAATATATCAGATAGCTTTGACTCAGATAGCATGCACCTCACCCTCTCCATCAAGGTCTTATTCATTCTTTCAGCTACAACATTTATCTACGACGTCTTGGGCGGAGTATTTTCATGTATAATCTATTGCTCTCTATAGTACTCATCAAATTGACCAATATAATCTCCCTCATTGTCAGACCTGATGCACTTTAGCTTTCTCCTAGACTATCTTTCTACTTTAGCGTGAAATCTCCGAAAGGTGTTGAAGACCTCATATTTTGTCTTAATAGCATAAACCCAAAGTTTCCTCGAATGATTATCAATGAACATCATAAAGTAAGACACTCCTCCTCTTGTTTTTACCTTTAAAGGCCCGCATACATCAGTGTGTACGTACTCCAGCGACTCGAATATTTTAGTGGAAGTGTGGCTTTGGAATGATACTCAATTCTACTTCTCAGCCATGCAATGATCGCATCTCTCTAACTGATCTACAGAAATATCATATATTATCTTCTTCTTGGCGAGACATCTCAAGCCTTCTGGCTAATGTGACTCAGTCTTCTATGTCATAGGAATGCAGATACACCATCTCTGATAGTGTTGGCATGAGCAACTTCAGGCCTTCTATCCATACAGTATAGACCAGTATCTCTATAATATCTAGCTACTACTAGCAACCCCTTGATTGACTTCCAAAAATCTCAACCAAAGACACTCAGGTGTCCCTCATCACCTAGCTTTCCAACTGAAACTAAGTTGAAGTGAATGTCGGGTACATGTCAGATATCCTTCAAAATCAGTAAACCTCTCGTGCTAATCTTCAGGTGTATGTCTTCGCTCTAGATGAATTTAGACATGTCACCGTTGCCCATTCTAAGCACTCCATAATCGTGAGCGGTATAAATGGCAAATAACTCTCTATTATGGGGGATATGTGCAGAAGAACCTGAGTCCACAATCCACCTTTTATCATCGCACGAGAGTGCAGCTGTAACGTCATCTCCAATAATGACAACATCCTCCTCCTCTGTAGAGACAGTGGCAGCCATATGCATATCCATCTTCTCATTTAAGGGTTCTCCCTTCTTCTGATCATTCTTCAGAGTATGACAAAACTTCTAAATATGATCCTTCTTATGACAGTAATGACACTCCACATTCTGATAGTGGGACCTAGACGTCCCTCTGCTTTGGCTCCTCACTATTCCTTCCCTTGCTCTTGCTCCTGCCTCTCCCCTTGGGCTTAATAAAAAGGACATCAGCTCGTGAAGAAAATCCTGATATTCCTTGAGACTTCCTTCTCACCTCTTCGTTCAAGATGCCACTCTTGGCAATCTCCATTGTAATGATGTCTCCGAGAGAGGAGTTGATTAAAGAAACTCTAACCATCTCCCAAGAGTTTGGAAGAGACTTTAGCAGCTACTATGCATTGCCCTCATCCTCGAAGGTCACTTTCATAGCAGCCAATAATACCTTGGAACTTGTTTGCATGATACAGGATATGTGAACCATCTCTATACTTGAACTTTCCAAACTTCTTCAGTAGATATAGCTTGTTAATGTCTGTACTCTTGGCATACAAGGTCTTGAGAGTCTTCCAAAAGATCTTCGCATCAACGATGCTCGCAACATGATTATAGACGTTCAGCTCTACGAACCGTCTAATGAATCCACATAACTTATGGTGCTCCACCTTCCACTTATTTAGATCCGTGTCTTTAAGCATCTCCTCAAAGATAAGATCATGTCAGCCTTTCACATAAATGAGATCCTCATCAGTAAGTGCCACTGGTGGTAGTTTACATTGTTCAATTTTACTATTTGCTCGGAACCTGAACTTGATGTAGACTCCATCATGCTCTGTCACTGATCGAACTAACCTTAATTTTTTGAGACGACTATTTCAAAGAGAGGAATCAAAGAGGATAGAGAGCAGACCAATGGTCGTCACCTACCACACCCGATTACTAACCAAAAATATTTGATCGACTCGACTCGAATCTCAAACAGGTCAGCACGATAATTGCACTGATAAGAACCTCGCTCTGATACCACTTGTTGGGCTTGAGAGCACACAAGCCCAACCAGAGCACCTGCTGTTGAAGCCAAAAATGACCGAAGCCAAAATTGGCTTTTGTGGAGTTCGGGGTCCCAAAAGAGGGGTGACCGCACACCTACTACACTCAAATGAACGATCTAGGCTCTAGACTAGGAACGTAAGGGACAGACCCAAGGTCTCAGCGTGGAGGACCCACCGCATACCCGGAAGACTAACGAACTCTTCCCCTCCCAAGCTAAAAGCTGAGCTAAGACACCTTCGGAGGGCGCTCTTGGCCGATCGGAACATCTAAAGAGGGTCTCAAGACCAACTCTCTCCTATCCAGATGTGTCTCCTTGGGTCAATACAAAATGCTCCTCACCCGCGCTACTAAAGGCGCAACATCATCAAGCCATTCTCCAACACGCTGGCCAACTGGGCTGCAAACAGCGCGACTCCGCTGCCTTAAAAGGCTATCAACAGGCCAACAGGGACTTCTCGGCATAAACCTCGGGGCTCCCACGGGACGAGCGGTTCACGAGCACACCGCTCACCCAAAGCAAAAAGAGTAAATCATACATTCACAGAGCATCACAGATTATAAATTATTATAGGAATATAAATTCCATACTTTGGCACGCAGGCCGGCAATATAAATAAAAGTAGGCCTTCGAGGGCCGGCACGAGCCTGGGCTTAAGCCCGTTATTCCCCGCTTGGTACTGCAACACCTGTACGCCAACGTCTCGACGAACGACTGCCAGCTGAACTACAGTCGGATAACATAAGCTGGCCAAATATATTCCGTACACCCCTTTTTCGGGGTCACAACGCACATTCCCTGCAAATAGATAATATCCAACTTCCTCGGAGTCTTTTCCGGGAACCCCAGAACATCACCTATCCGGCTCATATGTCCGGACGGGCTTCACACAGAACATCACCAATTCGGCTCATGCGTCCGAATGGGCTTTACACAGCACATCACCAATTCAGCTCGTGCGTCCGAATGGGCTTCACACATCACATCACCAATTCGGCTCGTGCGTCCGAATGGGCTTTACACAGCACATCACCAATTCGGCTCGTGCGTCCGAATGGGCTTCACACATCACATCACCAATTCGGCTCGTGCGTCCGAATGGGCTTCACACAACACATCACCAATTCGGATCATGCGTACGAATGGGCTTCACACAGTATGCCTAAATCTGTACTCACACTTCCGGATACTAGATGCAATTAATAGCGGGGACGTACACGTCGACCCGTCGGAGAGCTCCCTTCCCCCACCCGTTGGTGGAGAGGGGCTTCCATGCAAATATGTAAAATTGAGGGCTTCACCTGCCCGAGTAGAGACTTCGTTACCCTTGACGCGTGCTTGGTGGCGGTGCTGGTGGCCGATCTCCCTTTTAGACCGAGCTTTGCTCGAGGCAGCGAGTGAGAGGAAAACCGAGAGGGAGAGAGGCGGCTGTGCGTGTTGCTCCATTAGGGCTAGAGAAAAGGGAGGGGGGCTCGGTACAGGCATGGGGCAGAGAAAAGCAAAAAGAAGAAGGGGGGAATTTTGGGGCAGCAGCCATCGGGCGGGTGAAGAGGAGGAAAAAAGAGGAAAAGCCCTAATGGCTTCTCCCCCCCCCCCCCTCGATCGGCCGCCTGGAGCAGCCAGCTCGACCACAGCGGGCCTCTCCTCCTCCTCTCCCATCGTCGACCGGCTGGAGCCCGACGCCATCCGCGCCTCCTCTCCGCCCTTCTCTCTCGTCGACCGGCTGGAGCCCGACGCCAGCCTGGCCTCCTCCTCTCTCCCGCCTCCGGATCCAAAGCTCGGCCCTCCTTCCCTCCTTCCAGGCCACCTCCAGCGGGGCCGAGCTCCTCTCGGCCCCCTCTTCCAGGCCACCTCCAGCGGGGCCGAGCTCCTCTCGGCCCCCTCTTCCCGTTCGGGCTGCCTCCAGTGGGGCCGAGTTTCTCTCGCCCCCTCTTCCCGCCACCACTTAGGGCAAAGCAAGGCCCGAAGTTGCTCTCCATCCTCGTCGTCGCCGCCGGTATGGAGCAACACGCACAGCCGCCTCTCTCCCTCTCGGTTTTCCTCTCACTCGCCGCCTCGAGCAAAGCTCAGCCTAAAAGGGAGATCGGCCACCAGCACCGCCACCAAGCACGCGTCAAGGGTAACGAAGTCTCTACTCAGGCAGGTGAAGCCCTCGATTTTACATATTTGCATGGAAGCCCCTCTCCACCAACGGGTGGGGGAAGGGAGCTCTCCGACGGGTCGACGTGTACGTCCCCGCTATTAATTGCATCTAGTATCCGGAAGTGTGAGTACGGATTTAGGCATACTGTGTGAAACCCATTCGGACGCATGAGCCGAATTGGTGATGTGCTGTGTGAAGCCCATTCGGACGCACGAGCCGAATTGGTGATGTGCTGTGTGAAGCCCATTCGAACGCACGAGCCGAATTGGTGATGTGCTGTGTGAAGCCCATTCGGACGCACGAGCCGAATTGGTGATATGCTGTGTGAAGCCCATTCGGACGCACGGGCCGAATTGGTGATGTGCTGTGTAAAGCCCATTCGGACGCATGAGCCGAATTGGTGATGTTCTGTGTGAAGCCCGCCCGGACGTATGAGCCGGATAGGTGATGTTCTGGGGTTCCCGGAAAAGACTCTGAGGAAATTGGATATTATCTATTTGCAGGGAATGCGCGCCGTGACCCCGAAAAAGGGGTGTACAGAATATATTTGGCCAGCTTATGTTATCCGACTGTAGTTCAGCTGGCAGTCGTTCGTCGAGACGTTGGCGTACAGGTGTTGCAGTACCAAGCGGGGAATAGCGGGCTTAAGCCCAAGCTCGTGCCGGCCCTCGAAGGCCTACTTTTATTTATATTGCCGGCCTGCGTGCCGAAGTATGGAATTTATATTCCTGTAATAATTTATAATCTGTGATGCTCTGTGAATGTATGATTTACTCTTTTTGCTTTGGGTGAGCGGTGTGCTCGTGAACCGCTCGTCCCGTGGGAGCCCCGAGGTTTATGCCGGGAAGTCCCTGTTGGCCTGTTGATAGCCTTTTAAGGCAGCGGAGTCACGCTGTTTGTAGCCCAGTTGGGCAGCGTGTTGGAGAATGGCTTGACGATGTTGCGCCTTTAGTAGCGCGGGTGAGGAGCATTTTGTATTGACCCAAGGAGACACATCTGGATAGGAGAGAGTTGGTCTTGAGACCCTCCTTAGATGTTTCGGTCGGCCAAGAGCGCCCTCCGAAGGTGTCTTAGCTCAGCTTTTGGCTTGGGAGGGGAAGAGTTCGTTAGTCTTCCGGGTATGCGGTGGGTCCTCCACGCTGAGACCTTGGGTCTGTCCCTTACGTTCCTAGTCTAGAGCCTAGATCGTTCATTTGAGTGTAGTCGGTGTGCGGTCACCCCTCTTTTGGGACCCCGAACTCCACAGAAGCCAATTTTGGCTTCGGTCATTTTTGGCTTCAACACCTGCAAATTAGTCTGAGCAAATATCTACATGACCGCTTAGCGGTATGCTGATACACAATCATAACACAACACAAAATAACAACAATAAAAGTGACACATAGATTTAATGTGAAAATCCAAAAAGATTAAAACTACGGGACAATCGGAATCCATCCCGAAAAGTCGTCACTAAAAATGTATAAAAATAATAGCCAGTTACAAGTCTTTCCCTCCCTGATCCACACAGATCTTCACTAACTTCGCTTCGCACAATATTACAAAATAAACAGTTGGAGAAAAATTACAAGTTACCGAAAGTGACGGACGAGACGGATTACACAAATCCTCTCCAAGATGCCTCTTTGAATCTTGCCCAAATCTGATCCAGATCCAATCTGTGTAGGCGAAGTATTCATCGTCAACGTCGTAAAACGCCGTCTGAAAGCTCTTTCAAACTAAGACGATTGTCACAGATCGAGGCCTCTCTAAAAATTTTCTGATGCTTGAGTTTGAAGAGAAGTGAATGTCTTACCCCTCTTCCTTCATGGCTATTTATAGAGTCAAATCTAAGGAGGTAGAGGTGATAGATATCATGAGGATTAAACTTTCATGAAACTTCCCTTGATAAAAATTAATGTTGGTTTAAAAGACAAAGACGGTTTCTTCTTTTCACACATCTCATGAAACACATGCTTGAAAAACACGGTCAAAGTTGGCTAGCCTCTTTCATACTTGAGAGAAAATTATATTAACACTAACAAAATTTTTATGCATTGTGGAAGTAGTTCTTCTAGGAAAAAATATTTGGAAACATCATGTTATCATAGTATTAAGATATTTCACCACATCTATTATACATTTAAATAATGTTATTTGGTTAAGATTCTTATTTCATGTTTTTGATAATCAATTGAAATGGGTAATGACACACTCATAATCTTATTTTTTTAGGGAATTGTTAACAACACCACAATTTTGGCTATTCACTCCACTTTGTTAAAGACATTACACATTTTCACTTATTGATAAAGGTACCGCACATTATAATTCGCACCGCAATTGAGATAAAAACACCACATTTTAAATTTGAATAAAATAAGGTTTTCATTGAATCATGGCGAGTTTGGTGGTCCTTTCGCTGGCACCAGTTACGCTAGTAAAGTTGGGCTGATCAAACGGCTGTTCCCGCGCTATGTCTGGAGAGGTAAAACCTAATAGGAGGGTGAAGAGAAGAAAATATTCGTCTTTTTTTATCAAATGGAGATGTGCAATGAGTTACTGTGAGACTGCACATGGAGGGAGAATCTACATGGCAGCTCTTAAGGCCCTTGGGGCGATTCTTCCACCTTCTGTCTTTGCGGCAAAGGGAGCCATCATTGAAGGGAATTGTTGCAACATGATCACGTACTACCGACGGAGTTTAGCGGGTCGAGAAGGCATCGTGGGGGACGCGTGATAGGGAGGGGGCTGGAGTTCCTGTGTGAATTCGCCCATGTCTCTTTCTAACATGTTCGACGGTCAGCCAACCGGGCCGCGGATTTTTGCTCCAAGTTAGCTTTTTCTTCTGCTTTTGTTTGGACCGATCCTTTGAGGTATCACCCGGAATTTCTTGAGATTATTCAGAAAGATCTGGTGGATATCCTCCCTCCTGTATAGTTTTCTTCTTTGCTTTCTTTTAATGCAATATGCAAGTTTCAATGAGGGAGAATCTGCACATGTAATCATGGAATTTGGAGTTTTTAGTGGTAGTAATGAAACATTTTAAAATGAGCCAATCTCCACACGCAGAGGCGATACTTTACCGAGTCTCCCGCCAACATTCTTGCTGGCCTCGAGCCCTACATGCTTTCTCTTTCTCTGGTGAACAGTTGATCCGGCGAGCCTGAAGTAGTCTTAATAACCTCAATTTTCAAGCTAGTGCGGTGCGAGTTAGTGCGGTGCCAATAGTATTTTGAGAGAGTAATTTTAAGGTTAAATTAATAGAAATTACGATGCGTATAACCAAAATTACAGTACCTTTAACAACTTCCTTCTTTTATTTTTTCCTTTTTAAAGTTTAGATTTTTCAAATGTAAATTGTCGTTTTAAAAATATGTATGATGAAATACTAACTTGTGTTAATATTGTAGTCCCCCATAAAATTCTAGTCATAGTAAGTCCCTATCATCAACTTGCATTAAACTTAATTTCTAGTCAAAAAATCACACCGAAATCGTAACCACACCACAAAAAATTACATCAAATCGAAATCGTACTGCATAGTTTCGATGCGGTGCTGGTTTTGCTTGGGCCAAAACCGAGCTCTTGCGGTGCGGTTACGATTCAGGCCAAAACCGCACCAAGCCGCACTTTACACAAGCGTAGATTGGAGATTAAGGCTCCGTTTGGGGGGACTTATTTTCACCGGTCAAGCGGTCACGACCGCATGTACCGGATCTTAATTAAGTCCCGATACATGCGGTCGTGATCGCTTGACCGGTGAAAATAAGTCCCCCCAAACGGAGCCTAAAAAACTATTTTTTTGTCCATTTAATATTGTTAATTGGATGTAGATGAGAGCATGTCCCCACTGTAAAATGGATAGTGTCCATTTTACTTCTAATGGTGAGGATGATCCCCGTCTTCTAACTGCAGCGTTACCCACTTTCTTATAGCAGTGCCGTCAGGGGGAAAAACACCGAAATATTTCGCCACCGCATCTCTCCGTCTTCTTCCGGCATCTCCCAAGTCACCCGTCTCCGATCTCTCAGCAAAATCTGTATCCTTCACCCGCCCAAAACTTCGAGTCCTATCATGAACTGCGAGGCGTGCCAGCTGAAAGAACTAGTGAGTTTCAATCTCATGCCTCTGTATTCTTACAGATCTACAGTATCTATTAGCGATTGGTATTCCGATTGCTGTCATTGTCTTCGTTTTTTTCCATCCTAAGATTGTTACAGGAAGTTTTTTCTTTTTTTTTGGCTTATTTTCTGTTCAGTTAATGATAATCTGGTTGCGTATTCAGGTGCTGGAGCCGCATGAGGTTCGGGAGGTGTTGCGCTGTAAGCTTATTCATTTTTCTTTCATGAATGTCATTTTGTAGGGTCTTAAAGCGTTTTGAGTGCATTTTGTGTCTATGATTCTTTGCTAAATTGGATCCATTGGAGTTGCCCTCTACTGATGTTGGTCTTGTTTGAAATTCAATGTTGGAAAATAAGGAGACCATTAAGCTGCTTATCCTTTTCAGGTTGTACTGTTTGGAAGCATTACAGGGGTCTCTATGATGAGAAAATTGATATGCTCAAATTCACTATTTGAATGGGTTTTAGAGAACATAATCTATAGTGATCTGGTCTGACCCATACTGGGGGGGGGGGGGGTTATTTTGTTAAGTGCTATTTAGATTGTGTTATTGATGTCGGTTTTATTCATCAAGTGCTATAATTTGGTTTAGTGTTGCTATTCTTAATGATGTTTGAGGTGCTCATTTTATAACTGTTAAGTTGGGTGATTCAAATCTATGAAGCACTGACACTTCAAAATGTCCAGCGTGTCGGTGTCGGAGAGTCCGACACTCGTCCGACTCTCGTCCGACTCTCCGACACTCTCCGACACTCGAGTCGGAAATCTGACACTCGAGTCGGAAATCCGACACGCTGGCTCACGCGAGACTCGCGTGTCTCGCTCAATCGGACACGCGTGTCCCGCTCAATCGGACACGCGTGTCTCTAAGTTAGCTACTCATGGTGAGGCGGGTGGCAATTTGTCTTGGAAGTGTCTTTACCCCTTTATAGCATTTCAAGTAGTGAAAGTGGATCTACTAGTGGCGTAGACATTTTCTCTAGAAAAAGGAAGATTGAAAGTGGGGAAAAAAGTTTGCATGTGAATCCATTATTTTTGTTGATGATATATAATGATAATGTGTTAATGTTCTATCATTTTTTGATTATTTGTTAAGTTTTGCATTTGAATATTTGATGAGTAATATTTAAGAATGACATAATTTATTTAAATATCTGTTAATTGTTAATTTTTTTATTTTTTGTTAAATGTTTTAAGATTTTCATAATTATAAAAAATGAATATTTAATTTGCGTGTCCCAGCGTGTCGGAATATGGTATTTTTTGAGAATTGATGAGTCGCGCGTCGCGTCGTGTCGTATCGCGTCCCGTGTCGGTGTCGGTGCAATATAGATTCAAATTCTACTAACCCTATGTCAACTTTACTCCCTTGCATGCCAATTGTTTATGTTAATTATATGCCTCGAACCCTAACCCAAAGATGACGATTGTTGTTGATCTCGACCCGCGGGGTCTGAGCCAAACTTTTTCTGGGGTAGTTATAAGGGGTATTTTGGGTATTTCATAAATGTAAGGAGTGTTATATAAACCCCTTCATTTTGGAGTTTGGATAATATTGAAATTCAGAAATCTGCGCACTTTCCGTAACCACCTATGTTCTTGATCTAGTGAAAAACAGACTGTTGTTTTCCGTAAACGTAGCTCATTTTGGGGTAAGCCACGTAAATATGTGTCTTTTGTGCTGTGATTTTCTGTTTGTTTGATATTTCTATTATTATCGTTTCTTCAACAATTTCTAACTTCTAATTGTGCTTATTGTATCATTATTATTTGATTATATAAACATGATTTTGTACCATTTTGAAAAACTGTGATGATAGTTTACGTTAATTACTTTATTGAGGTCATGATTTGATGAGCATTAGAAGAGTTAGTGGGTGGGGAAAGATCAGGAATGATGATTTGATGAGCATGAGAAGGGTTATAGTCTGTGGGGGAAGATTAGGAATATATGCATAAGTTGGAAAGGGGAGAAAACATGAAAAACTGGAGAAATAAAAAGTTTGTAATAAAGCTTATGGCGGCATCGTTCACCACTCGATGGGAATCATAGGAGAAAATTGTTGATTGATTTTCTCTACCATGAAAATAGGTTGACGGTTTTTTGTGCACCCGTAATTCCATTATTAAAATGTGGCGAAGCAAGAACAATCATATGATATCATGCAAATACTTAAATTAGGCATTGTATTCCTAATATTTCATAGTAGATGTTGGTAATGTCTTTAAATAGTCATTTGTAAAATGTTATTTGAAAATGACAGCTTAAAAAACTAATATCTTTAAATACCATGAGAGAGCATTCCAATTGTTGCTGAACAAAATGGCGCCAAATTTTTGATGTAATTTAGAAGTGTGTCATCCCAAATATAATGAGGCAGTCCAATTGGTTGAAAAGTGTTGACAGGGCCATGAAGCCAGGGTAAGCAGTTTCTGATATGCTTCTAGTCTTCCAGGATAAAAAAACTTATTGGAGAAAATGGTTGCATTTATGAATTTAATCCCACATTACAAATATATGAAAGGTATTTGGGGTATATAAGTAATAGTTTACCCCCACAAACATGTGAGCCACCTTTTGAGAGTACGTTCGAGTTCAGTTAAGAACTTAATTAACTGTGCTCGGGTAGGAAATTCTCGTGGACCACCTCATGGAAGGGAAAACATTGAGGTTGAAATTAGTGTGCTTTGGGTTGAGCTAATGAAGACACTTCACATATTATTGATTGAGTGTAAACTTTTATTGATCCATTTTTTAGCCTCATAAGACTATAAGAGATGACATCTTCACATTTTCTAGCACAATTTATTGGAGCCAGTTCTTTTATTGTGGTTATTTATTTAGTCCTATAAGATTCTTTAGCAAATTTTCTCTTATTTTCGTGTGAGTGGTGCCACATGTAGGCAGATTTGCAGGAGTTATAATTTACTTGTTTAAGAATTGTTAATGTTTTGGGATTTAGATTTATTGGATCATTAGCTATTCATGTGGAGTTTGATTATTGAAGATCATAAAAGTGTCTGTTCTATGAATTATTTGAGTGATCAAAAGAGACTCATACAATTTATTTCTCACCAAATAAAGATGAATAATATATGGCAGTAACATGAAATTATTAGGCCTCTTGAATATGGGTATTTATGAACAACAGATTGTTCCAGCTCGATATCATCAAGAAATATTGACTAGTGCATGCAAAAAGATTCAACTTTGAAGTTTTTTTCTCTTCCATTGATTTTTTACCTTTTTTTCTTCTTCCTCTTCTTTTGACTCAAGAGAAGTTTTTTGGTACGTCTAACATACGATTCTCCTGTGCAGATGACTTGTCAGCTCTTCAATCGGCGATTGGACGATCAGCTTTTTAGCTATTTATATAAAAATAATAATAATAATAAACGATCTCCGGTCGGAATGCCAAGATCCGGCCGGAACTAATTCGTAAAAGCATTTTTTATGCAAAAATAAGATCTTAAAATATGTGTAAAAATAATATAATTAAAATTTCATAATTTTTTTTTTTAAAATTATTAACTTTTTGTAGAAATGCATTTTTTTAAAATTTAACGCACCATCCTCTTGTACGCTAGACGTACCTGGAAATTAATCTTGACTCAGTGGCTAATTTTTATGACCGTTGAGAGACATTTTTAGTGACTTCTTCTATTTGAATTATAGTAATTAAAATTATTATTATTTAGAATGGCAATCTAGTGAAGAAGCGGCTAGGCAAACTAAAAAGAGCGTAAGCTAGAGGAAAACTACAAGGTAATTGTTGGGGAACCTATAGTTGGATTGAAGTGTAAATTCCCTTGACTAAACTCATTTGAAAATAAGAAAAGAGAATCTATTCGAGTTGGAAATGACTAATGAGAGATATTTTATTACACCCCGAGAATTTTGTTGTTCTTGCTACCCAAACAATTTTTATGAAACATCAAATCAATCAACATATTTATTCTTATGCTTATTGTAGAAGAATACGAATGTAGAGAGGAAAGAAATAATTTATCAATTTCTCATTAATTTTCTTAAATATAACACAAGTATTTGTACATATATATAGGAGGAGAGAGGAGAGCATATTCACCATCCTAAGGTGTGTGACCAATCTCTAAGAGGCCTTTACATATGTCATTTATACGGGCCTTCATTTACAAGTTATTTAACACTCCCCCACAAGATGGAGCATACAAGTCGCAGGATCCAAGCTTGGACAAGAACTGAAGATATAGTGGCCGTGACAAGGCTTTGGTTGAAATATCTGCAATTTGTTCTGCAGCAGGAATATATCTTAAGTCCAATTTCCTTAGCTGAATCTTTTCCTGAATAAAGTAACAAACGACCGCGATATGCTTGGTGCATTCATGGAACCCATGATTTTTGGCAATATGAATAGCAGCTTGACTATCACAGAACACGGTGGAAGGAGAGGAGAGTTTGACACCCAGGTCTCCCAGAAGGCTTTTCATCTATGTGAGTTTAGAGACGACAGAGGTCATTGATCGATACTCAGCTTCTGCAGACGATTGTGCGACAATTGACTGTTTCTTGCTTTGCCAGGTAACAAGATGTCCACCAAAGCATGTGAAAAAATCACTTGTGGAACAATGATCATCCAAGGATCCAACATAATCTGCTTCTGAGATGGCAATGAGAGATAGAGACAAGGAGGGCTTATATATGAGCCTTTCTTCAGGAGCAAACTTCAGATATCAGAGGATGCGCTCAACTGCCTGAAGATGAGAGTTCCGTGAATAAAGCATAAATCAACTGACAACCTTAACAGTAAAGGATATATCAAGTCCTATAATTGTAAGATAGATCAACTTTCCCATAAGATCGTGATAGTACTCTGGGTTTGGTAAAAACATATCAGAGTCGGAGGTATAAGCACAAAGCTTCTGGTTGACATTCATGGGTCCAAGATCACAAAGAGGATTAAGGCAATACTTTCTTTGGGATGGGACAAGACCAACAAGATGACGAGCTACTTCGATGCAGAGAAAGTATCGGAGATTCCTCAAATCTTTGGTCTGTAATACGGAGTCCAAGTGTTTCTTGATCATGTGGATGTCATTTAAAACATCGTCCATAATTAGAATATCATCAACATAAACCAAGAGTATCACGGTGTCTGTTGGGCGATGACAGGGTATAAAAAGAAGTCAGATGAGTTTCGAGTAAACCTAACATCACTAACAACACGACTGAGCTTGACAAACCATGACCTAGGAGAATGTTTGAGACCATAGAGAGATTTCTTGAGGTGACATACAAGTGACTCCCCCGTGGTCTCAAAGTCGGGAGGTTGATACATATAGACAAGATCACCATTTATAAAGGCATTTTTGGCATCCAACTGATGTAGAGGCTAATGACGATGAACAACCAACGAGATCAAAAAGCGAACAATATTTAACTTTGCAACTGGTGAAAAGGTCTCTTCGTAGTCGAGGTCGTGTTGCTGTGTAAAACCATAGGAGATGAGTTTTTAGACGTTCAATTGTCCTATTTGGAGCATGTTTGATAGTAAAAACCCATTTGCAACTCACACATGTATGGCAAGGAGGGAGAGGGACAAAGTCCCAAGTGTGATTGGCCTAGAAAGCAGCCATATCCTCATCCATAGCCATCTGCCACCTCGGATGTTGAAGAGCCTCCTGCCAAGAAGTAGGGGTGGAGATAGATGACAAAGAGGTCGCAAATGTGTGAAGCACCAGAGATAGTTGATGCAAAAAAACAAAATTAGTGATGGGAAGAGTTGTAGAAGTCGTTGTCGGATCAGCAGAGCGTAGAGCTTCATCAATATGGGGTAATGGTCTTGGAACATCAGGGCGAGAAGGATGACGAGTGTATACACGAAGAAGTGGTGGGTTGGTGGTATGGGAAGGAGAGTTGATGCATAAGAGGTGACAGGAATGGCAGGACATGGTAGGAGAGGAGGTGCAGGAGAAGCGATAGGTGAGGAGTGAAAAGATTGATCTTCGATGAAAGTTACATCTGCAGTCGTTATTAATTTGCAATTGGAAGGAGAGTAACATATATAGCCTTTCTGAGTGCGAGAGTAACCAACAAACATATACTTAGTAGCTCGAGGATCAAACTTGTCAGTTGCAGGGCCAAAAGAGTGAACATAGCTGGTGCAGCCAAAAATACGAGGCATCACAGGAAAGGGAAGAGTGGAGGGGAAGAGAAGTCTGAAGGGAGTGACAAAATTAAGAATGGAGGATGATATACGTTTGATGAGATTGTAGGTGATAGACCCCACAAAATGCCAATAGAGCTTGGGTGCCTGCATTTGAAACTTAAGGGAATGAGCAAAGTTCAGGAGATGACGATTCTTGCGCTCAACAATGTCATTCTATTGTGGTTTGTAGGCACACAGGATTAGATGGATGATACAGAACTCAGTACATAGATTTTAAAAAACATGACTCGTATACTTGGACACATTATTGGTCCGAAGAGTTTTAATAGTGATAGAGAACTGAGTATGTATCTCGGCAATAAAGTCATGAAATACACGAAGTAGTTCAGAGCTGTCACGAAGTAAGTACAACCAAGCCATGCGAGAGTAATCATCTATAAAAGTAAGAAAATAACGATAACAAGAAATACTACTAACTGTACTAAGGGTCTCAAATGTCTGAATGAACTAAAACAAAAGGAGCATTGCTCAGAGTACAATGAGAAGAAAAGAAAAGAAGTGCTGCTTGTCGAAGATGCAAGATTCACAATTGAAGTTAGCCAAGGAACAATATAGAAGAGCTTTTCTCACAATTGGGAGAGGAGTATGCTCAAGAAGCCGATGTCAATCAACGAAAGTAATAGAAGAGAGAGGTGGGGTAAATATCCAAGGTGTAAAGCTCGTTAGATAATCTCCCTCTACCAAGGATATTCTGCGTCAGTCGATCATGCACAATAAAATAGGAGGAAAAAAAGTTACAGAACAATCAAGGTCCTGAGTACGACGACTAATAGAAAGTTGATTAAAATGAGAGTCTGGAACATGAAGAACCGAGTGAAGAGAGAGATGAAGTCTGATGCATGTCACCAGAGCTATGAACGGGAGTAGTATCACCATTTTCCACGGTGATGAACTTAGGACAAGCAGTGTCCAAGTACCGAGGAGGCTTCTGTAGAGTAATATGATTGGTGACCCCAAAGTACGTAATCCAAGTTGAACTATGGGATAAACATGATATACCTTCTTTGAAAATGGTCGCAACAGAGCTCGAAGGCCGACTAAGCAGGCCCTGAAGATTCTGGAGCTAGGTGCGTAATGCAGTATCGTTCGGACGAGTAGTGATGGGAACATTCGTCACCAGAGATGTAAGATGTGTAGGAGGGATACCATGTTTACGATAGTATGTGGCCTCAAGATGACCTTCCCGACCACAAGGAACACTTGGGACGCAGCCTGCCATATCAACCTCTGCCCCGAGAGTCGGTACGACTGTGTGAGCCCCACAAGCCGGCGGAGGGGTGAGTTGAGTAGCATGAGTTGTTGTAGAGAACTGGAGAGACAGTGACAAGAGCATCAGGAGGCGGTGTCACTTTTAAGAGCGCGAAGCGCACATCAGAGAGAGAGGGTAGGGTTGAGGATGGGAGGATGTTTGCGCGGACGCTGTGTAGATGTGGGGGAACACATGCCATCATCATGGCTATGCCAACAACTTCTTTCTGTGCTCGTTGGACATCTAGATCGAACGATGGAGTCTGATGTTGAATCCAGGCTTCAATGAGAGTATTGGACCGCACAACAAAGGAAGTCAGGTCACCATCCACCCCTGGATCAATAGACTGGAGGTCGGTGAAGATGTTGAACAACTGTTGTAAACTGTCCTTGCCAGAGTAAAAGGAGTGAGGTTATTCCCA
Organism: Platanthera zijinensis; assembly: GCA_039513925.1. NCBI lineage: Eukaryota > Viridiplantae > Streptophyta > Magnoliopsida > Asparagales > Orchidaceae > Platanthera > Platanthera zijinensis. The sequence goes on along the minus strand of CM077094.1, from coordinate 145,458,074 downwards.
CGTAGCTTTGGCCGTTTCATGATACATGACCATACGGTATGGTTCACTTATTCACTGCCCATAGAGTTCAAAATCCAAGTTTGGACACGCCCATCATTACAGAGCCATTCCTCAGTGGGGATAGTAGGTTGTGCCTTGGTGAGATGATGAAGAAGTCCTTTGGTTTGGATAACACGTCGCACGGAGTGAACCCATTGCACAAAATTTTTCCGCCCACTAAGATATATACTGGTTATCCGGAGCTCATCCCAAACTTTAGGAAGAGTAGTCGTGGCACGGGTCGGAAGAGGCGAGGCATCATTCAAGGCCATGAGGTTGCAGAAGGCTAGCACAGAGAGGAGACCGCTAAAGTCGAGAAGCGCGGTTTCGGCGATCACGGAGGCGATCGCTGAGAGGGCAGGCGCGGCGATCAGAAAAGGAGGCCACGGAAGGAGCTGAGGCGACTGTAGCGAGTGAAAGGGCAGTGACCTGGAGGGCATCCGACCAAAAGCAATCAGCGAGATGTGCAGAAAATGCAGAAAATGCAGAAAGATCTATGGCGGGCAACGAGAGTGCGGGGGAGTAGAGCGAACAAGAGCTAGGTGAGCAGGAGCTTGGCGAGTATGCGAGCAGGCGATCTGCGTGATCAGGACGAAGAGGGTCGCAAAAAAGAGGCGGGCAAGAGCTTGCGAGCAGGAGCTCAACGATCACGCAAGCAGGCGATCTAAGTGATCAGGACGAAGAGGGACCGCAAAAAAGAGGCGGACAAGACCACGCGAGCAGGAGCTCGACACCACGCGAGCAGGAGCTCGACACCATGCGAGCAGGCGATTTGAGTGATCAAGCCGAAAGGGGCTCACAAAAAAGAGGTGGCCAAGAGCTTGTGAGCAAAAGCTCGACGATAATGCATGCAAATGAGGAGAGCTCGCGAGAGGGGAACATCCAGGTGGGACCCAATATAAATTAGAGGGAATCTATAAATTCAGCAGAGGACAGTAGAATTCCAAGGAATCATAAGAAGTAGACCATGAATCTTATTTATCAAATAAATTTATACTAAATCTTCTATATCTGCATAAGGATTTGTAGTTGCATGAGAATTTTTTTCCCTCATTCCTAGATATTTTATGTTTTAATGTATCCCACCTTCCTGTTAGAGATATAAGGATAAATGATGTAAAGTGTCAGAAGAGAGAAAACAGGAGAGAGAAAAACGCCCTTAATTGTATATCTTCACAAAGTATTTGAATACATACACTTATATAGAGGTAGATAGAGAGAGATATATCTACATTTACAATGTGGGACTAAAGTAGCTATACATGGGCCAATACACATGGACCTCCTAAATGGGCTAATTCTATTTTATCTTTAACACTCCCCCGCAAGCTGGAGCGTACAAGTCATAAGCGCCAAGCTTGGATAGAAACTGATAGTACAAAGTCCGTGAGAGAGCCTTGGTGAAAATATCAGCAATTTGACTGGAGATCGAGACATGTTCCAATACTATCTTCTTTGACTGAACCTTTTCCCGAACGAAGTGACAGTCAACTTCAATATGCTTTGTGCGCTCATGGAACACTGGATTCTTGGCAATATGTATGACAGCTTGACTATCACGGAGCAGGGTAGCAGGAGAGGAGAGTGTGAGACCCATATCACAGAGGAGGCCCTCTAGCCAGGTGACCTCAGATACGACCGCTGCCATAACGCGATATTCAGCCTCAGCAGACGAGCGAGCGATAACAGTCTATTTCTTGCTGCGCCAGGTAATAAGATGTCCACCGAGGTAGGTGCAAAAACCAGTGGTGGAATGTCTATCATCAAGAGACTCTGCGTAGTCCGCATCAGAGTAAACAACAAGAGATAAAGAAGACGATGGCTTATAAACAAGTCCTTGTCCAGGATCCTTCTTTAAATATCTGAGGATCCGCTCGACGGCTCCGAGATGAGAAGTCCGAGGAGTATGCATGAATCGGCTTACCACTCCAACAGCGAATGAGATGTCAGGCCGCGTAACTGTGAGGTAGATTAATTTTCCCACCAAGCGTCGATAGTACTATGGATTGGTCAGAACAGGGTCATTCCCAGAGTTTTGATTCGACAGCTGATGATTCATGTCCATCGGAGTATCTGTAGGTTTGCATCCCGAGTAGCCCGCACTTTGTAGAAGATCTATGCAGTACTTCCACTGAGATAAGACTAGTCCATCAGGTCTCCTTGCAACCTCAAGTCCAAGGAAGTATCGCAGATTGCCTAGATCTTTTGTCTAAAAGACGGAGTTCAGATGTTGTTTGATTTTCTGTATCTCGATGGTGTCGTTGCCTTTAATCAGAATGTCATCAACATAGACAAGAAGAAGAATTGTCCCTGTTGCTTGATGATGAGTAAAGAGAGAGAAATCTGCAGAACTCCGAGTGAATCCCATCTCGCGAACCACCTTACTGAACTTATCAAACCAAGCGCGAGGGGATTGTTTGAGACCATATATAGACTTCCGGAGAAGACAGACACGAGACTCCCTCGTGGTCTCAAACCCAGGTGGCTGGTGCATATACACAGTCTCCTGAAGATCGTCATTGAGAAAGGCATTTTTGATATCCAATTGATGAAGGGGTCATTGGCGGTGCACAGCAAGAGAGATCAGAACCCGTACAGTACTCAGTTTTGCCACCGGAGAGAATGTTTCGTCGTAATCGAGGCCATGTTGCTGAGTGAAGCCCCGAGCTACCAGACGGGCTTTGAGACGATCAACTGTTCCATCAGGAGCATGTTTGATTGTAAAGACCCATTTGCAGCTAAGAGCTAACACACGATTGACCAGGAGGGAGTGGAACAAGATCCCAAGTCTAGTTAGCCTAGAAAGCTGCCATCTCGTCGTCCATGGCCGCACGCCAGCCCGGATGTTGTAGAGCATCCTGCAAGGAGTTAGGAAGGGAAATAGTGGAAAGAGAGAGGGCAAAAGTGCGAAGAGTTGGAGAGAGGCGATGTAGGGATACATAGTTTCCCATGGGATGAGCCGTGGAGGGTGGTGCTTGATCGTCAAGGCGCAGAAGAGCATCCGTAGTAGGGGGATGCTGGCGGGCTGCAATCCTGGACGAGCGGCGAGTGTAGACACGGGTAGGTGGAGGAGGAGGGAGAGGTGGTGAAGGTGGTACTTGAGGAGCGGAAGAAGTGGGAGGCAGAGAAGTGACGGGAACAGCCGGACGAGGAATTGTGGGCTGAGGTGGTAGAGTGGAGGTGTGAGAGAAGAAACTTTCATCTTCAGCAAAGGTAACATCTGCGGAGAAGAACACCTTGTTGATTGTGAGAGAGTAGCAAACATACCCATTTTGGGTACGGGTGTAGCCGACAAATACACATTTGGTGGCGCGGGCGACAAGTTTGTCACTTGGTGGTCCGAGAGAGTGAACATAACAGGCACATCCAAATGTGCGAGGCGTGAGAGAAAATGGGGACTGGGAAGGAAACAGGAGACTTGAGGGAGAAGCAAAGTTAAGAACGGAGGATTCCATACGGTTAATGAGGTAGCAAACAGTAGGACAACAAAGTTCCAATATTCAACGGGAACCTGCATTTGAAGCATGAGTGACCGAGTGACATCAAGGAGATGACGATTCTTCCGCTCGGCCACACCATTCTACTGGGGTGTGTGCGCACACGAAGTTTGATGAATTATCCCAAAGTCGGTGCATAAGTTGGAGAAGCTGCGACTAGTGTATTCACGAGCGTTGTCAGTGCGAAGCGTTCGTTCGGTAGTAGAAAATTGCGTACGTATTTCAATAATGAATGCACGGAAAACAGAATTTAGCTCTGTACGATCACGAAGTAAATAAAGCCATGTGAGACGTGAATAGTCATCAATGAAGGTTACAAAGTAGCGATGACCAAAAAGACTGGGTAGTTTATAAGGATCTTAAATATCGGAATGAACTAAAGAAAACGGAGTACTACTCCGGTCACATACAGGAGGGAAAGAAGTACGATGCTGCTTGCCAAAGATACAAGACTCACAAGAAAATTCCTGTAAAGAGACATCAGGAAGAGCCTTCTTGAGAATCTGAAGAGGAGCATGACCATGACGACAATGCCAGTTGACGGAGGTGACAACAGATAGTGAAGTGGGAAGAGCGTCCAGGAGATAAAGCCCGTTTGACAGCCGTCCTCTACCAATGATAGTCTGTGTTCGACGATCCTGCATGACAAAAGAAGAGGGAGAAAAGATCAGACAACAATCAAGATCTTAAGCAAGCCTACTAACAGACAGCAGGTTAAAGGGAGATCCTGGAACATGAAGGACCGAGGTTAAGGAGAGAGTAGGAGTAAGTTGCAGATCCGCAGCTCCAGTCACAGGAGTAGTATCGCCATTAGCCACAGTGATAAACTTGGGATACTCTGTGTGCATGTACTGAGGAGGTTTCTGAGAGGTAATATGATGGGTGGCCCCAGAGTCCAGGATCCACTGAGAGCTGTAGGAGAGACAGGCGATACCTTCAGTAGGGAATGAAGCAACCGAGCCAGAGGAACGGTTGACCATGCCTTGAAGCTGCAGTATCTGTAGGCGGAGGTCATTGATCTCCTTCTAAGCAGTAGAAGAGGGGTCGGTGGGAGAGGGACCCGCAGGAGCAGGAGCAGCAGCAACAGCAGGAGTGGAAAGATGAGGAGGCAAATCATGTTTGCGATAGCAGGTAGCTTCAAGGTGGCCATCCCGACCGCAGTAAGTACACTTGAGAATAGAACGACCGACACGTCCCCGGCCACGAGACGTGAAGCGGCCTCCCCGAGTAGAAGATCCCCGACCAGACTGAGCAGGAGCAGGGAGTAGGGGCTGGCGGAGCAAAGTCGGAGAAAAATTTGCTGGAGCCTCGAGAGGAGGTGTAACCTTAAGCACCATGGAGCAAACATCAGACAGAGAGGGTGTTGTAGGAGAAGAGAGAATCTGGGCCCGGATGCTGTGAAGATGACTAGGAACACGAGCCATCATCATAGCGATCCCAATAGCCTCCTTCTGTGCCCGTTGAGTAGCAAGGTCTGTAGAGGGAGATTGGTGCTGTATCCAGGCCTCCACCAAGGTCCGGGTCTTGACAACAAAGGAAGTTAAATCGCCAGTGGTGCCAGGGTCCAGTGACTGAAGAGCAGAGATGATATCGAAGAGGTACTGTAAGCTATCCCGTCCAGAGTAGAGGGAGTGCAACTCATCCCACATTTCCTTAGCGGTTTCGTAATACATTGTCATCCGTTAAGACTCCGTGTTCATAGAGTTGAACAACCAAGATTGGACTCGGCCGTCATCGCGGAGCCAGTCATCAGAGGGATCAGCATGTTTGACCCGAGTAAGGTGATGGAGTAAACCCTTAGTTTGCAGAACACGTCGAACGGAATGAGCCCATTCGACATAGTTAGCCTTTCCGCTGAGAGAGATAGTGGTGATGCGAAGTTCATCACGGACTTCGGAAGACAAGGTAGCAGCACGAGCGGGCAGAGAAGGGGTAGCTGTAGTGGAGTCACTGGATGCCATGGCGGATAGCGGCAACGGACTGAAGCAACGGACTGAAGCAGCTGACAGCGGACTGAAGCGGAGCCCGCAAGAAAGAGAGGCAACCGCGATCTGAAGCAGACCGTAAGGAGAGGGCGAGCAAGAACCCAAATTCTTGGAGCAGGTTGCGGCGACTAGGGTAGGTCGCGACAAGTAGATCGCGGTGACAAGGCAGATTGCTAGCGACGATGAAGGTCGCAGTGACTAAGAGGAAGGTCGTGGCGACAAGGGGAGGAGCTCGGCAAGGTGCGAGTTAAGATAGGCCGTGGCGGACTGGAGCAGTCCGTAAGAAGAGAAGGTTCGCAGTGGACTGGAGGAGGAGGCAGCGGACTGCAGCAAGAGGTGGCAGCGGACTGCAACAAGAGCTGGCAGCGGACTGGGGAGAGGAAGTAGCGGGCAGCGGACTGGGGAGATGGAGCGAGAATGAGCTCGCAGCAACGGACTAAGAGAAGAGTCCGCGAGAAGGGAGCTCGCAACGGACTGAAGAAGAATAGTTGGCAGGCAGGGAATAAGTGGACCCCACGAGACAGAGAAAGGAGGCTATAAGAAGCCCGAGGAGGAGGGTGGAACCACAGAGAGAAGAGGAAGCGGACCCAGAAAGGTCAGGCCGCAGGAGCCAGACGGCTAAGGGAGAGAAGAGAAACGCGGGCCGCAGACAGAAACGCAGGCCGCAGACGAGTAGGGGTAAGCTGATAGAAGTCGGAGTCCGTAGACCGCTGGCGATTAAGGTAGGCGGATAAAAGGTTGGAGTCTGCGGGAGGAGACGAATTCCTCTGATACCTGTAAGAAGAGAGAAACAGGAGAGAGAAAAACGCCCTTAATTGTATATCTTCACAAAGTACATGAATACATACACTTATATAGAGGTAGATAGAGAGAAAGATATCTACATTTACAATGTGGGACTAAAGTAGCTATACATGAGCCAATACACATGAGCCTCCTACATGGGCTAATTCTATTTTATCTTTAACATAAAGGCTCATTTATAGGTCATTTTCTTCCTTCTCCTTTAGTCCCACATCTACTGTATAGGATTCTTCCTCCCTCTCTTCTCCTATATATTTGTAGTCTCTCTTGTATTTGATATATGAAAGAAGGATATACAAGGTTTGCCCATTGTTTCCTATATGGTATCAGAGGGATACGGTCCAGTCTGTCTGTTTTTGTACGCCTGACTCTCTTTTTAACCGGGCGGTTTGTTCTCCGGCCTATCCGCTCCATCTTGCGGCCTTCCCGGGTTCTCCTGCTTCTAACCGCGGCTTCCCGAGCGATCTATTGTTTTTCTTACCGCTCCTCTTCCTCTTTCTCTCTCGTGGCCTCCACCTCGTCTTACCCCTCCTTTTTATAAACCTCTCGGTCTGGTGGGCCCTTCCCCCTAACCGACTGGTTTCTTCTTTCTTCCCGCCCGACTTCTCGCCCTCTCGCTGCAGTTTCTTCTTCTACCCGCAATCTCTCCTTCTCTTATCTTATCGTACGACTTCATTCCTTGTCACTGCGACTTCTTTTTCTCGCTTCGGTTTTTTTCGAACCGCTGCGAGCACCACGTCTGGTCGCGACACCGTTCTGTGACGCTGGTGTTATCACCGAGACCGTATAGTTTTCCTTGCTTCAGTCATTGCGGTTTCTCTTACCGCTGCTGCTCTCCTACCCGCTGCGGTCTCCCTTCTTCAATCTCTGTGGGCGTCCCGCTTGGCCCTCTCTTATCCACTGCGGCTTCTCTACCCGCTGCGAGCTCCGCTCTTGGTCGGGGCATCTTTCCTTGCCACTGGTGTGCTCACCGTGACCGTGCGGCTTCTCCTCGTGTCTAGGCGTGGCGGCTTCTTCCAGCTAACCGCTCCACATCTTGGTCGCGGCCTCTTGCCGCTGGTGTGTTGACATCGAGACCGTGCGACTTCTCTTGCTCTTTAGTCTTGGCGGCTTCTCTTCTCTTACCGCTCCGGATCTTGGTGCGGTCTGTCTCTACCCGCCCGGTCTTGTGCCTGTTCGTTGGCCTCTGTTCTTTCTAACCACTTTCGCTCAGGGTTCTTCCCGCCGCAGCCTGTTTCTTTTCGCTACGGGCTCCCTTCTGCTCGCTGCTTCTCACGCGATCTCCTCTAGTCGCGTGCGACCTCCTCTTACCGCTGGTGCCCGCTCGGCTTCGTCTTTCGCTGCCCTCATTGTTCTTCCGTAGTAGCCGCTGGTTCTATCCGCCAAGCCGCGTGCCTTCTTGCCGCCAGACTTCTGTGCCTATTCGCCGCTCAGAATTATGTCATCTGGTTCCACCACTACTGATGATATTGCCGCGTTGCGTGCTCAACTCCATCAGCTTCAAGAGGTGGTTAGTCGCTCCTCTGGCTACGTGGCCTCGATCTTCATGGAAGGTATATCCAACTTCTCCCACAGCTCTCACTTGATTGTGGACTCGGGTGCTACGCATCATATCTCTCCGCAGCAACCGCCCAAATACTTTGATACTGCTTATCCCGAGCACATCACTGTGGCCAATGGTGACAGGATCCCGGTCTCTGGCACTGCACATCTGCATCTTACTCCTCTCTCCTTATCCTCGGTTCTTCATGTTCCGGGCTCTCCTTTTAATCTCCTTTCTGTTAGCCGTCTTACGCAAAACCTTGATTGCTGTGTTACTTTCTCACTCTCTTCCTTTGTGGTGCAGGATCGACTAACGCAGAATATACTTGGTAGAGGATGACTGTCTAACGGGCTATATCTTCTTGATGTTCCTCTCATTGCTCTCACCACTGTCTCCACCACTGATTGACATCGTCGTCTTGAGCATGACCCTCTTCCAATTCTCAAGAAAGCTCATCCTACTGTCTCTCTTCAAGAGTTCTTTTGTGAATCTTGTATTTTCGGCAAACAACACCGTGTCTCTTTTTTTTCCTTCATGTATTCAGAGCGATGCTCCTTTATCCTTAGTTCATTCTGATATTTGGGGGCCCTATAAGGTCCCTAGTGTTTTTGGGTATCGATACTTTGTTACCTTTATCGATGATTACTCACGAGTTAGCTGATTGTATTTACTTCGTGATCGTTCCGAACTCACAACCACGTTCCGTACGTTTCTTACGGAAACTCGCACTCAGTTCTCTACCTGTGTCAAAACTCTTAGTACAGACAATGCTCGAGAATATACTGGTCGCACCTTCTCCAATCTATGCGCTGAGTTCAGTATTATACATCAGACTTCATGTGTCTACACCGCTCAACAAAATGGCATAGCGGAACGGAAAAATCGCCACCTCCTTGATGTGGCTAGATCTCTCATGATCCAAATGCAGGTGTCTCCCCTCTATTGGAACTTTGCAGTCTCTACTGCTTATCACCTCATCAATCGCATGCCTTCGTCTGTCCTCAATTTTGTGACACCTATTACTCTCCTTTACCTATCCACGAATCTCTTCTCTCTCACACCTCGTATTTTTGGGTGTACCTGTTATGTCCACCCTCTTGGTCCTTCCAATGACAAGCTTACCCCTCGTGCTACCAAATCTATGTTTGATGGGTACTCCCGCACTCAGAAGGGGTATATCTGCTTTTATCCTATCACCGGTAAGGTGGTTGTGTCTGCTGATGTCTCCTTTCATGAAGACCAACCATATCACGTCAGTCCTTCTGATCCCCTTCTTCCTCCTCCGCTACCTCGACCCATCATTCCCGTAACGTCTCCGCTTCCACCACTTCTCCCTACTCCTCCTCTGCTTCCGATTCCTACACCACCACCAGTCCCCTCCAAACCAGTACCCTCCAAACCTCATATCATTGAAGTTTACACTCGTCGTCCTCCACGTCTAGATGCCCAACAACAGTTTGCCTCTACCGTTGTACTCTCGTGGCATGTTGATCCGGCATCCTCCTCGACGGTTCATCCCTTGGCAAATTATGTCTCTCTACATCGGCTCTCTCCACCTCTTCTTACCTTTGCTCTCTCTCCTCTATCTCTATACCTAACTCTGTGCAGGAAGCTCTCCAGCATCCGGCGTGGCGTGCCGCCATGGATGAAGAAATGACTGCTTTGTGGGGTAATCATACTTGGGATCTTGTGTCTCCTCTTTCTGGCCACAGTTGTGTTAGCTGCAAGTGGATCTTTACAATCAAACATGCCGCGGATGAGACTGTTGATCGCTTAAAGACTCGGCTTGTGGCACGGGGTTTTACTCAAACGGTCTTGATTATGAGAAAACGTTCTCCCCAGTCGCAAAATTAAATACGGTTCGGGTCTTGCTCTCTTTAGCTGTTCATCACCACTGGCCCCTCCATCAGCTGGATGTCAAGAATGCTTTTTTGAATGACGATCTTTTTGAAACTGTCTATATGCAACAACCGCCTGGGTTTGAGACCACGGGGGAGTCTCGTGTATGTTTACTTCGCAAATCTATTTATGGTCTCAAACAGTCTCCACGGGAGTGGTTTGGCAAATTCAGCAAGGCTGTTTGTGAGGTTGACTTCAAACAAAGCTCGGCAGATTCCTCTCTCTTCACTCGTCACCAATCAACTGAGACTATAATACTTCTGGTTTATGTGGACGATATTCTGATCACTGGTGATGACTCAACTGGGATACAACATGTTAAGCAACATTTAAATTCTATCTTTCAAATCAAAGATTTGAGAAATCTTTGACATTTTCTTGTACTAGAGGTAGCACGGCGACCTGATGGCCTTGTCTTATCCCAGCGTATGTATTGCATTGACATTCTGAAAGACGCTGGTCTCTCGGGTTTCAAACCTGCGGAAACCCCGACGGAAGTCAACCATATGTTGTGTGCTCAGGGATCTAAGGCTGATTCTCTACTTCCAAATCCGGAATACTATCGTCGTCTTGTGAGAAAACTGATATACCTAACCGTTACGAGACCAGATATATCATTTGTGGTTGGAGTGGTTAGTCAGTTTATGCATACCCCACGGGTTTCTCACCTTCAGGCAGTGGAACGGATTCTCAGATATCTGAAGACTGTCCCTGAGCAAGGACTTGTGTATAAGCCATCTTCCTCCCTTTCTCTTATTGCATACTCTGATGCGGATTATGCGGGCTCGTTGGATGATCGACGTTCTACTACTGGTTTTTATACTTACTTTGGAGGAAATCTTATCACATTGCGGAGTAAGAAGCAGACGGTGGTTTCTTGCTCGTCTGCTGAGGCTGAGTACCGTGCGATAGCAGCTGTTACATTAGAACTAACCTGGCTTGAAAGTCTTCTAATGGATTTGGGAGTTAGGTTGTCCTCACCATCAACGTTGTTTTGTGACAGTCAAACTGCAATACATATTGCGAAGAATCCTGTGTTCCATGAGCGGACTAAACATATTGAGGTTGATTGTCAATTTGTTTGGGAAAAGGTTCAATCAAAGGTGTTAAAGCTTGAACATGTTCCTGCGTCTGGGCAAGTTGCTGACATCCTTACCAAGGCATTACCTCGCAAATTGTATTACCAATTCTTGTCCAAGCTTGGTGCCTACGACTTGTACGCTCCAGCTTGCAGGGGAGTGTTAGAAGACATAAGGATAAATGATGTAAATGCCCATTTATAGGCCCTTTTCTTTCTTCTCCTTTAGTCCCACATCTATTGTATAGGATTCTTCCTCCCTCTCTTCTCCTATATATTTGTACTCTCTCTTGTATTTGATATATGAAAGAAGGATATAAAAGGTTTGCCCATTGTTTCCTACACTTCCGAAGGTTATGTGCATCTAATGTTATTTGTGGAACCTTTATTTTTTCTGCATCTTCCACTTAGTACTGTGTTCTTTCTTTTTGAATTATTTGGCATTCATTACCTATCTTTCTTAAAGAACTTGATAATTTGTTTTCAGGTGTGCTCCATACAATTGTCTTTCACAGAGCTCTTGGTCTTGTTCGGCCAAGAGATGTTGATTGTGAACTTTTTGAAATAACCTATGTAAGTAACAATATGATTTAAGGCAAATTTTGTACATATTTATATTCATATGATATAACTATCGTGTGAGAAATTTTAAATTTGAAGGATAAGATTACAATTTGAGCATATGCATGCATTTAAATTTTGATGGAGAACCTGTGGTTGGTTTTCTATAAACTGGACATTATTAGACATTAGTCATTGAATATAGACTTATTCAACTGTAACCATGTCTTATGTGTTAAGAATGTTTCAGAAATAGATGCATTTGGAATTTGATAGCTTGTTGTTCTCTATCACATAATTTTTCTCTAGTTTCCACATTCCACAACCATTTCCAAATTGCCTCCTTTATTCGCCCCGACAGTTTACTGCATCCTTTTTTATTCTTCTATGCAAACCATTTTAGTATGATGTTATATTACCCTGCTGTAAATGAAATATTTTGATTCTTTCTGGATCTTAGAATCAAATTCAAAATTTATTTGTTCTTGACATCTTATCGACTCTGCTAGGATTTGAGTTCGCTATGTAACTCTGACTCTAAATATTTTTCTTTTTAAGTTTATATATGATATTGCATATTATGTTCTACATGTGTATGATCATTATGAATCATATTCTGGTTCGATTTGCTCTATATTACACTGAGCTTGACAAAACTTAAATTTTCTAAAACTAATCTCAAGTTTGGAGCTCAAGATCAACTTAAAATTAATTTGTGTCTATTTCCTCTAATTAATTTTGAGCGTTTAGAATCTGAGTTTCTATTAGCTTTAGCAGCTCTAGATTTCTTTTTGAAATATGAGCAAACATCTGGAAGGATACTGTGGGTGGTGCGCTGTTACTTGACTTCATTAGCAGCTTTGTTGTAGAAATCCTAATGTGTCTGGCCTGTTTTGTCTTATAGGTCCAATGTGGAGATTCAGATTTGGAGAAGAAAATAGAAGAGAAGATTGACCAGTTTATGATTTGGGTGGAGAAACATCCTAACAGGAAATGTCAGGTTAGGTTAATGATTTTAGATGTAGGCCCCATCTGGCGGGGTGGATCCACGCCGGTCGCACAGACGCACCGCCCGACCTCGGTTTCCGTGCATTTGGCGGGGCTGCGATCGGGTGGTGGGGATCCGCCCCGCCGCTAATAACCGTGGAAAAGGCACGGATTTCATCCGCGGCTGCGCCGCCCGGCCACCGCGCCAAACGAGCCCGTAAGTTTCCTTAAAGAATGTTTGAATAATCTTAAATTGTAGTTTTTTGAAATACTACCTATGAGTTTTGCTCAAATGTCATAGATCTCTTGATGTTTGGATCAATTTTTGGCTTAGTCTGAGCTAGAGAATCGGGCCAAGTCACAAACCAAAGTTTTGATCTTGGTGATTATGGTTCCGGTTAGGAAAACTGACTTATTGATGGAAAATGGGGACCCTCTACTCATAGTAGAGGGTATTACATGAACATGAAGATAAAATAAAAAAAAATATTAATACTTGATACCTTCCTCAAGTTAGGCATGTAATGTTGTTCATACCGAACTTGCTAATAAGATTTACAAATATTAGTTTTGCTCATTCCCTTAGTAAGAGCGTCTGCAAGTTGTTCCTCCGAGTGTACGAAAAGAGTACATACAATTCCTTTCATAATGTTTTCTTTGATGAAGTGTCGGTTAACTTTGACATGCTTGATGCGATCATACTGGACAGAGTTATGAGCAATGTTGATTGCAACCTTGTTATCACTGTACAAATTGAAGGGGCCAATTTCTAGGAAGTCGAGATCATTCATGAGAGTACAAAGTCACATCCCCTCACATATACCATGTGTTATGACTCTAAACTCAACTTCAGTACTAGAACGAGCCACTGCATGTTGTTTCTTGCTTCTCCAAGTGACCAAATTTTCCCCATCAAAGGAACAATATATTTTTGCAGATCTCTTATCACCAATTGATCCAACCCAGTCAACATAAGTATATACCTCAATATTTAAGTTATCACATTGTGAAAATAAAATGCCCCTACCAGCTGAGGTCGTCAAATACCTTAAAATTATGTGGACAACATTGAGAAATTTGATCTTATGAGAATGCATATATTGATTTACAACTCCCATTGTATGTGCAATGTCAGGGCAAGTATGAGACAAATAGATTGTTTTTCCTACTAGATTTTGATAACTCCAATATCTTCCACTAACTTCCCATCATCTCGTCCTAATTTGCGGTTGACTTCACTTGGGGTATTAGCAAACTTACAACTACCCATTCTCGTTTAGTCAAGTAAATCATGAGCATACTTATGTCGTGAAATATGAATCTCATATTTTGAGCTTCCTCCCTCAATTCCCATAAAGTATCTCAACTTTCTCAAATTTTTCACTTCAAATTTATTAGCAAGTTTTATTTTTAGAGCATGGATCTCTTCCATGTTATCACATGTAATAATCATATCATCAACGTACACAATAAGGAGAGTCGCCTTCATCTCTTTCTGTCTGATGAATATAGTGTGATTGACTTGACTTTGGGTATAGTCCGGAGAGGTCATGACTTTGTGAAATCTCCCAAACCAAGCTTTGGGACCAGACCAAGAGGCATTGACATATAGACTTTCTCTTTCAGCTCACTGTGAAAGAAGACATTCTTTACATCCAGCTGTTGAAGTTCTCACCCTTTGCAGGCGACACTGGATAATAAGAAACAAATTGAATTCATTTTTGCCACCGGAGAAAATGTCTCTTTTTAGTCAATATAACGAATTTATGTGTAGCCTCTCACCACCAACCATGCCTTGAACCTTTCACAATATCTTCAGAGTTCTGCTTTGCATATATTCATCGACATTCAACTATCTTCTTGTCTTTAGGGAGATTCATCAGGTCTTAAGTATGGTTCTTTTCAAGAGCCTTCATTTCCTCCATCATTGTCTTTGTCCATTTTGGGTGTTCAAATGCTTCTTGCCATGTAATGGGAATAGACACGAAGGATAGAGAAACGACAAAGTCTTTTTGGGATGAGGTTAGAGAAACATATGAAATGTAATTAGATAAAGGATGTTGAGTGGATGTGCAAATACTTTTTCTAAGAACAATAAGTAACTCAATGAGTGTTGAGGATGAATCTAGCATTGGCTCTTGTATTATGGAATAAAACTGAATGTTTGATTCCTTGCTTCTCCCAGTGTACACTTGCAACTCCTTTTCCTTAAGATGTCCACACTTTTCCTTGATTAGTAGTATTCAGGGTGTTGTATAAAGGTGGAGTAAGAAAAGGAAAAGTGGTACTCACTTCCAAGTGTGATATAGATTCCTCCTGAAGTGAGGAATTATAATAACATATAGTTTCTTGAAAAGTTACATTCATAGTGATAAAGATTTTCTTGCTAGGAGGATGATAACATTTGTATCATTTTTGTGTATGAGAGTAACTAATGAAGACACATCACATAAACATCCAAAAACTATAGGGGAAAGAGTTATAAGAAGAATACTTAAGGTATGTAGAGGAGTGTGATTACTCAGATGACAGGAAGGCATACACTTAATGAGATATGCAGCCGTAAGTTCGTCTCCCCAATAGTATTTAGGAAGATACATGATAAATAATAAACATTTTGTCCCTTCAAGAAGATGACAATTTTTGTGCTCAAGAATACCATTTTGTGCGGGAGAATGGACATCAGTGGTTTGATGAACATTTCCAAGATCACTCTGATAACTTCCGAATTGGAATAAGTATATTCATGAACATTATCATAGAAAAGAATGGCACTAAATTTAGTATAATTATTTTTTGAATTTTTTGGAAGTGTGGGAAAACTTTCACTCTTACTACGCACCAAGTAAACCCATGTAGTGTGAGGATAACAATTAATGAATGTTACAAACCAATGATAACTGGAGATGAAAGCAATCAGGCACGAGCCCCACGCATTAGTATGAATAGTATGAAAAGGAACAATGTAAGGCATAAAAGTATGATTAATGAAAACACACTTATGTTTAGCAAGTTCACAGATATCACAGATAAAAGTTTAAAACACAATATGAAAACTAGAAAATAAGGACTGCATAGTAGTAGTTGCGGAATGACTTAAGCGTCTTTGTCAGGTGGTCAACTAGGGAAGCTGGAAAACATGAAGATCTTAAGGAGCAACAATTTCAAACACGTACACCACCCATCTCACATCCTACCAAAGTCAATCACCTTCTTCGTCCGTAGGTCCTGAAAGATAGTAAGAGCTTGCGAGTAAATGATAAGAGCAGTTCATAGAATTTGTTATATGACTAACAAATAAGAGCTTGCGAGTAAAAGAAGGGATGTATAATATTGAAGCCAGGAAAATTCCAACTCCAAATGTTTGGACCTGAGTATGGACTGAGGTTATTGATCCCATCAATCTGACTGCCCGGATCCGAAGGCTAGAGCAAAGAAGAGAGAAATGAACTACTAATGGACCCCAGGTGCTGCAACAGGGAGCTCCCACCACGTACCTGGAAGCTTTAAAGAAACTTCCCCTCCGCAACCAAAGATGGCTGAGCGAGGCACGAGGAAGACACCAAACGACTTGTGTCTGAGGTACAAGAGGAGAGCAGACGAAGATTTCAAGGTTGCTCTAAAAAATTAGGGTGATCTAAGGTGTATTTCCTGGTATCCCTGGGGTCCTATTTATAGACAAATTATGAGAGTGGGGGTGGGGTAGGGGTTATGTAGCTGAGAATACCTAGCCCCACCCCACCCCCACCCCCTGCAAGATTATCTCTGGAGACCTGACGACTATAGACTGTCGACTATGACGATTATGGAAGGATCTTGCCTGGCTGGCGAGATGTCGCCGATTGTCGGATACCTGACGAGTAGCTTTGATACTCACCTCTTCTCTTCAGATGTCCTTGTTTGTTGACTCTGACTTGTTCTTTGACTTTGAACTTGCCTGTGCAACATGACTGGGACCACCCTTGACAAATACGGGTTGTACATATAAAGTAGAAGTCAAGGTAAGAGGAGCTATTGATGGATCCCTTTCGTGTAACAGAGGAAAGAGTGTCATCAATAATGCTTACCTTGTCTTTACTAGAAATTGAGAATATGAAACAAAATCAGATGATGACCCAACCATATGGTTAGTGGCCCCAAGGTTAATGATCCAATGAGTGGTAGGCGACACAATGGAAGAATGAGCACTTAGAGTACCTAAATGGGTAAATGACAAGGATGAGTCAGGACCAAGCCAAGAAGATATTCCTTGCATCATGTGTTGGAAAGTCATCATCTCATCGGTGGAGAAAGAACATGGTAGAGGAGGATTAGATATCTAGCCACCCGAAGCACTGTCATCAATGAGCTCTGTCAGATGAGCAAGGCGAGGAGAGATAAAGCTTAATCTTTCATGGTCACGTCCTTCCCATCCTCCACGAGGTTACCATTCCACCTCTAGGTGGGGAAATCCATGCAATTTGAAGCAAATATCATGCGTATGCCGATTTTTGCCATTGTGGTCACACAACATGTGGTCTTTGTCAGTAGGCCTATGTTTAAAGTCCCGACTCCCTAGTATTAGCACCTCTAGAATAATGAGAAGCAGCGAGTGCATAACCACCAAAGGTGACCTCTGAACTCCAAGACTATCGACCGCCGTACTCCTGTTGGACAATGTTATAGGTCTTTGTCAAAGAAGGGACAAGAATGCGACCAAAGATCTGAACTATGATCTGATCAAAATCCTTGTGTAAATGTTGCCGACATAGAGGAAGAACCACCGTGGCAGGTGTATACGCGACGACCGCGGGAGACGAGTAGGGCTCACGGCGGTACCGGCTCGGAGACGCGAGGAACGGATCCGGGCGGAGTGGACATCGGACCGGACGAGGAGCTAGGAACCGGGCGGACATGAACCGGGCGGAATTGGCCCTTGGCGGTTTTGGTTTATTTTATGTATCTTTGGTTTTATGTAATTGTGGGCCCTCCTATATATAGGGGATAAACTATGTGTGGTTTTATCTTTTTGATCAATCAGCTTTTGGAAAAGGGGGCTGCTCCTTGCTTCTTCTCTCAACCCAAATTTCTCTCTCTCTATCTCCCTTGGCCGGCCCTCCTCTTGCCGGAGCTCTTCTCGATTTCGTGCACGGTAATATTTGGTCCGACCTGCCCTCTCCGCCTGCCTCCTGCCGCCGGAAGATTGATGGCCCTTTTGACCCGCGCCCAAGCCGCCGACGCCCCCGATGCGGCCGACGCCACCAACAGCCGACTCGCCCACCACGATGCCCGCCTCGATGCGCTGCAATCCTCCGTGGACGCCATCGTCGCCGGCCAATCCATCATCCTGAGCCGCCTCGAAGCTCTCTCAGCCCCGGCCCCCCGTACGCTGACCCCGGGCTCGACATCCTCAACCGACGCGGCCTCTCTGTTTGGAGTGCCGCCGGTCCTCCGGCCCTCGACGTTAACCGCCGTACCCGCACCGACGGTCGGGCATCTCTCCCCGGCTTTGGACATTGCCTCCTTCTCTGACGTGGATCCCTTAGGCTGGATTGCGCGCGCGGAGCAGTTTTTGACCTCCACCTCACCCCTCCGACGGATCGCGTGAGCACGGCCGTTATCGGCCTCGACCGATTCACCCTACATTGGGCACGTTGGCTTCGTCAAATCCAGCCCTCCATCTCGTGGCCTGACTTCAAACAAGAGATGGTCACCCGCTATGATTCCCGCTACACCGGCTCCGCCATTGAATGTCTTTGCAGTGCCCGCCAAACAACCGAGCTGGATAGTTACATTGATGAGTTCGTGTCCCTCGTGACGCAAGTGCCGAGACTGCCGCCCGACCACTATTTGGGATTTTTTCTGCAAGGGTTGCTGCCCTCGATTCGCTCCTGCCTATGGACTCATCACCCGATGACCGTATCCGAGGCCTTGGAGCTTGCCAGTGCGGTGGAAGCGGATCTCGGCCATCGGCCGCCTCTTCCCAGTGGCCACCACACCCCCCGACCGACGGTTCCCCGGGACGTGCCCCATCGACCTGCTGTCGCCGGTGGAGCTCAGCCGGGGCGCACAGACCCTCCTCAGCGCATCTCCAATCAAGACTACAACGAACTTCACCGCAAGGGTTTGTGTTTTCGTTGTCGTCAACCGTATTCCCCGCATCACATCTGTGCGGTCAAGGAGTTTCACGCCCTTTTCGGCGATTACGATCCTGAAGTCACGATGGCTGACTTTGATGCCCTCGCAATACAAGACGACGAACCTTTTCCGGCGACGGACGGCGCGGCCCTTAATGTGCTCGACCTCCTGTTTTACTCCGTGGGGGGAATTACCGGTCCGCGCACGATGAAGTTAGTTGGGGTGCTTCGGGACCGCCCCGCGATTGTTATGATCGACAACAGGGCCAGTCACAACTTTATCTCGGCAAAGTTGGCACGCGACCTCGCCCTCCCTGTCGTTTCATCCCCGAATTTCTCCGTCTGTTTGGGCGATGGTCGCCGCCGACCAACCTTGGGGCGGTGCGCCGGCGTGACTATCTCCGTGGGCACCTACACCTTCACGACGGATTTCTATGTCTTTGAGTTGGGAGGTCTCAACGCGATCTTGGGGGTCGCATGGCTCCAAACGTTGGGCGAGGTCTGTGTAAATTGGGCCAAGATGACTATGTTATTTCAACACCAGGGCCGCCCCTGCCGCCTGGTGGGCGATGCGACGCTCCTCCGTTCCCCACTCTCGGCTCGCGCCCTTACTCGCGTCACGGACGTCGCGTTCTCCGCCTGGCTGCTACCCCTACAGTCGGCATCCCCTCCTTCCATACCGGTCGCCGAAGAGTTTCAATGCCTCGAATATTTCGCGGACATCTTCGCCACCCCACAGGGCCTTCCGCCGGCCCACGCGACCAACCATCTGATTGTTCTCCAGCTGTCCTCGGCGGCGGTTTTCGTCCGTACCGCTACAGGCATGCCCAGAAGGACGAGATCGAACGCTTAGTGCGGGAGATGTTGTTGGGCGGGCTCATTCGACCTAGCGCCAGCCCGTTTTCCAGTCCGGTCCTGCTCGTCCGCAAGAAGGATGGAAGCTGGCGTTTTTGCGTGAATTACAGAGAACTCAACAAAGTCACGGTTGCAGACAAATATCCCATTCCAGTCATTCAAGAACTCTTGGACGAGCTCCACGACGCCGTCTACTTCGCAAAGCTCGACCTTCGCGCCTGCTACCACCAAATCCGGGTTCGCCCGGAGGACATCCCCAAAACCGCCTTCCGCACTCATGACAGCCATTTTGAGTTCGTGGTCATGCCGTTCGGGCTCACCAACGCCCCGACATCGTTTCAAGCAACGATGAATGATATCTTCTGACCGGTACTCCGTAAGCACGTGCTTGTGTTCTTTGATGACATATTGGTTTTTAGTCCGTCTTGGCAGGAACACCTACTCCAAGTCCGCCGCACGGCCCGCACCTTCTCCACACTTCGGCAACACCACTTGGCCGTCAATCAAAAGAAATGCTCTTTCGGCGCAACATGCGTCAGTTACTTGGGCCACACCATCTCGGTCGACGGCGTGGCCATGGATGACAAAAAAATTCAGGTGGTTCTCCACTGGCCGACCCCTTCGTCCCTTCCGAATATCCGCGGGTTCCTCGGCCTCACCGACTATTACCGCTGATTCATCAAGGACTGCGGCATGCTAGCCCGGCCCTCACCCAGTTATTGAAGCATTCCGACGACACTCCGTTTTCGTGGCCGCCCGCCGCTGTGGCCGCTTTCGCCGCCCTCCAGTCGGCCCTCGTGCGAGGTCCGGTGCTCGCTATGCCCGATTTCCAGAAATCATTCATCGTCGAATGTGACGCCTCCGGTACGGGCGTCGGGGCCGTGCTCATGCAGGGCGGCCGACCAATTGCATACTATAGCCGAGCATTTTCGGCGGCTATCCGGAGCCGCTCTGCCTACGAGAATGAACTCATGGCCCTCGTCCTCGCTGTCCAACATTGGCGACCCTATCTGTTAGGTCGTCCATTCGTGGTCCGTATCGACCACCACAACCTACGTTATTTGCTGCAACAAAAAATCGCGACCCCGGCACAACAACTATGTGTGGCCAAATTGCTGGGGTATGATTTCACCATTGAGTTCCGACCGGGGAAGGCCAATCGGGCGGCGGACGCCCTATCCCGCATTCCGGACGCACCAGAGTTGGCCGCAATTTCGCGCCCGGTTTGGGACGACGCGACCACCATTCAACTGAATGTAGAACTGGACCCCAGTCTGGCCGAAATCCGCCGGGCCTTATTGGCCGATCCGTCTACGCACCCACCGTACTCGCTAATTGGCGGCCGCCTGTTCCATCGGGGACGCTTCGTCTTGTCCGCAGCATCGTCCAGCATTCCACGCCTGCTAGCCGAATTCCACTCCACTCCGTCAGGAGGCCACACAGGGGCGTTCCGCACTTACAGGCGGTTAGCGGCGTCCTTGTATTGGCCACATATGTTTCAACAGGTCAAGAGTTATGTCGCGGCTTGTCTCCCGTGCCAGAAAGCCAAGTACGAGGCCATGTTTCCCAGCAGCCTCCTTCATCCCCTGACGATCCCGGAGCACATCTGGGAGGATATCGCTTTTGATTTCATCACTCGGCTTCCCCGTTCGAGAGGGTTTGATTGCATTTTTGTAGTCGTGGACCGGCTCACAAAGTATGGCCATTTCATTCCCCTACGCCATCCCTACACGTCCGCCACTGTCGCCGACAGTTTCATCGCCGAGGTCATGCGCCTCCATGGTTTTCCGCGCTCAATCGTGAGCGACCGTGACCCTCTCTTCCTTAGCAACTTCTGGACCTCTCTTTTTCGTCTCCAGGGAACTCACCTCCGTATGAGTACGGCGTATCACCCACAGTCCGACGGGCAATCAGAAGTGCTAAACTGATGTTTGGAAACTTATCTCAGCTGTTTTATCGGCGAGCGGCCGGGTACTTGGGCCAAATGGTTATGTTTGGCGGAATATTCTTACAACACGGCGTATCACCATACGGCGAACACAGCGCCTTTAAAACCGTTTATGGGCGGCCTCCACCATCCGTGATCCGGCACCTCCCCGGGGAGTGTCCCGTTCCCACCTTGGCCGACCACCTCCACGACCGCGACATCATCCTCGATAGCTTGAAGTACCATCTCCGGCGTGCCCAAGCGAAAATGTTGTCATTTGCCAACCGGAAGCGCCGCGATCTCTCCTTCCAGGTGGGGGAGAAAGTCTTCGTCAAACTCCACCCGTACCGTCAGCTCACAGTCGCGCAGCGACCATGCCCGAAGTTGGCTCCCAGATTTTTCGGCCCCTTCGAAGTTCTCAGCCGCATTGGGGCCGTGGCATACCGGCTCCGTCTGCCCAACAACAGCCGCATTCATCCCGTCTTCCACGTCTCGCAGCTCCGCCGGGTGATAGGGGACCATCCCGCGGTGGACCACATTCCGGCCGACCTCGATTATTCCGGATCGGAGCCACTAATCCCGCCGCCATTCTTGACCGACGTCATCACTTACTCGGGGACGCCGCGCCGGATGAGATCCGTGTCGCGTGGCGCCATAGGCCGGCCGGCGACGCTACATGGCTCCTCCGCGATGACTTTCGCCGCCAGTTTCCGGACTTCTGCCTTGAGGACAAGGCCAATTTTCTAGACGGCGGTATTGTTACCGACATAGCGGAAGAACCACCGTGGCAGGTGTATACGCGACGACTGCGGGAGACGAGTAGGGCTCACGACGGTACCGGCTCGGAGACGCGAGGAACGGATCCGGGCGGAGTGGACATCGGGCCGGACGGGGAGCCAGGAACCGGGCGGAATTGGCCCATGCGGTTTTGATGTATTTTATGTATCTTTGGTTTTATGTAATTGTGGGCCCTCCTATATAAGGGGTTAAACTATGTGTGGTTTTATCTTTTTGATCAATCAGCTTTTGGAAAAGGGGGCTGCTCCCTCTTGCTTCTTCTCTCAACCCTAATTTCTCTTTCTGGTAATAGTAAACCATGTAGAAACTCAAACACGTTTTGATCTTCACGAGTACGAGCAATGACCGCATCAACGGAGCAAATATTTATTATATAATATAATATAATATGGCTATTTTAATTTCATTATTTATATTTCCTTTCTATTATATCATATTATAATTTTTATTAAAATGGTTAATTGAAATAATTAAATTAATTGAAAGATCCGGATTAATTTTTTGGTGTTTACACTAGATAGCCATATTACCTTGTATATATTTTTTATACACAAATACATACTTATGGGTTTCATTACTATGTATATAATTTCAGAAAGTTAGATGATAAGGAAATAATGATAATTTCAAGTTGGCTTAATTAATTATAGTGGTTCAAAATCGAAACCGTTCATACCGTAAGCCAATTTCAAATTGGCATGTATACCCTCAAGCAAATGGGGACAGGATTGGCTCGTAATCAAATCATTATCACTACTAGTTTCTTTACTATGGATGCATTTGTTTTATAAAATGAATTCTAATGAAGACCTAATGGTGCAGGTATCCTTATCTTTTTATGAAGTAAAAAACAAGCAGCCAAGTTGGTTTATTAGCACCAAAATTGAGCGCCTATATTGGGAACAATGGCACATTAATTTGCATGTGATAACTCCCAAAGCACATGGCAAATCTCTTCACAGCAAAATACCTGTAAATTCTCAAGGTATTCTTCTCTTATTTTCTTCCCTGACCTATAACTCTGTAAGTACACATTACAAATTCCATGGCCTTAATCATCTTCAAATTAGGATTGCAATCTCGCACAAGCCATTAATTCCTTTTCAATGTTCTAAGATTGATGAGGGCAATTCTATACAAAACAACTTGATTAGTGTATCGATCCCATACATTTAGGTCCAATTTGTTTCACTTTCACTATATATTCCTATGAATTGGATCTCGGTTTAAAAAAAAAGTCGTGCTGCGGTGATATTTATTTGTTTTTATAGAAAAGTATGTTTCTTTGGTCTTCAATAAGTTCCATTTTTTCAGTCACATTATTACATTATTTATTTAATGAGGATGATTAATATTTTAATTTGTCATCCTATTAATACAAATTATTATCTAACTTCAAATAAAACATAAATTTGAAGTTGATTTCCCCGCCCTCGTGATTTAAACTCATTTCTCCTATTTTTAAAGTGAGTATAAGAATGACTATCTTTTCTATTTAGTTAACCAAACCAATATTCGAGCTCATTTTTTGAAGAGAGATCAAGATGTGGGACAATGCCATAGGGATCATCGACTATGTAATTCAATAAAGAAAGCAGACAAATATGAGGTTGATGTATAACTAACAACTGACTAAATTCTAATGCAATTCACATGTGTGAGTCAACTTGCATTGATTCAGGCGCACAATTAATTAAAAGAATTTAAAAATTATGCACCAATTACAACTGGTTGTAGTTAATTCAAATACGATTCGGGCATCTAATTGCACACTCGGCAAGAGTGTTTGAAATTAAATACATAACAAATAAGCAACGCAAATTCTCAGACAAGTATAAGTAGAATGTAAAAATGATAATCACTAATCATATAAGTATTCTCATACAATGTAGACATAAAAACTAAATACAAAATTCACCATGTAATCGCTTTGATGCGGAGAGGATTCAACATACTGTCTTGGTTAGTTGGTTGGTTGTTTGACTGAAGTGTAGGTGTTATTGTGCGTTTAGCGAAAGTAAACAAGGAATTTACGGGGTTAGTCGGTTTCTGGGAATTGAGGATGTGGTTGTAGGTGTAGCAAGATGGATGCGGTTGAAACTAGTGACGCATTGACGAACTGTGGTTGTAGGGAGGAGTCGACTGCATGGGGTTAGCTAGGTAGTTGTCATAGATTAACCTAGGTGTTGAAACCGAAAAATCGGTCCCTGTGGAGTCCGACCCTTGTGGAAGGGGTGATCGCAGACTTACTTCTCTACTCACAAGCCCAAGTGACAAGGGAGAAGGACCGGGAACAGACCCAAGGCTTCAGCACGGAGGTCCCACCACACACCCAGAAGATCTTAGAGCGCTTCCCCTCCTTAGCCAAGTGCTGAAGCTAAGGTACCTCAAAAAGCGCTAGAAGACCGGACACAAGGAAGCGTGCCTTCTGAGGTACCCCTTGGGTCCTATTTATAGGAAAAGATGGTCTGCAAATATCCAGCCGTCACTGTTTTCGAGGACTATAGGCAATCCAAATGGGGTAACATGGTAAAAACACCCCACAACTGAAGGGCGAGCCGGCCCTTAGAAGAGCCCATTGAGCGGGGGCGGCGAGTACGGGCGCGAGAAGGCTCCCCCCTGTGCCGAGGTGAAAAGCGGCGAGTGAGCTCGCCTCTCTCAGCGCCGCGGGAGAGGGCGTTGGATGAGCTCGCCTCTCTCAATGCCACGGTCCGGCTCGCCTCGCCTCAGGCCTGGGAAAGTTGGGCCTGAAGCCCCTGCTCGCAGATGACGGTCGCGTTGGCACTCGCCAACCCCTTGGCTCTAGATGAGCACGTACTTGGCCGGCCCCACGATGAATGGCTTCCTCTCGTCGAGCTCAGCTCCACGATCTTCGAGCTCGACCCGACGATTGCCGAGCCCGTACTCGGCATGCTGGGCTCGGCATACCCTGCTGAACTCGCCCGGGGCTCGGGGGCGGTCTGGGCCGGCCGGATCGGCTCCTGTTAGCTCACTCGCTGGATACAGGGTTGTACACAATCCCCGCTCTTTGCGAGGTTGGCACAAACTCGGAAAGAAACATCCAACCCACTAGGATCCTGCGAGCGCGACAGGAGCCGAAAGGAATCTCTTGGTAGGACCCACCGGTGGCTATATATACATGCCCTGCCTGCTCGACTGACCTCCGCCCCTCTCTTTACTTAAGCCCTGCCGAGATGCCACTCCCGAAAGAAGTCATGGAACGACTCGCGAAATCACGCGGGGAGACCGCCCTTCGCGCTGCGGCCCTGACGGATCTGAGCGCCCCGGCTCTCCGTTTTGCTGAATTTGGCTCGGCCAAGAGGGCGAGGCCCTTTCCTCCCGAGGCCGAGCACATCTTTGCTGACCTAAAGAGCACTTTGGCCAATGGCTCCGACTCTTCCAACCGTTCTGCCCTGGCCCCTCATGACAAAGACTTTGTGGATCTTACCGCCGAACAGGACCAAGGCGGCGAGGTCTCCACTCCAAGGGTCGAGAATCTACCTGCCAAGGCGCCTGAGCCATCCTCTGACCCGCGCCCGCGAGACTCGCCCCTTGTCACCGAAATCATGGAGCCGGATTCGCGGGGGCTGGTATCGCCGGCTCGCCTTCACCCTCAACAACCCTCTTCCGCTCCCGCGGCTACTGGGGTGGATGCCGAGCACACACCCGCTCCTGCTTCCCCCCGAGACTCTGAAGGTATGTCCCCGACCCCCTCATTTTGCGTCCGATTCTAACTGGCGCTCGCCCCTCCCACTCGCTATCTCGACTTCCCTGTGCAGGCTTCCCTAACCGATCTGGGGCTGATGACTCAGCCGAACAGGCCGTCTACTCGCCCCTTCCATCGCCGCGCGCTTTGGAAATCTTCTTGGACTCGGAGGTGGACAGCCCCGAACGGTCGAGGCGGAGCCAACTGGTCCTCAAAAAGTTAGTGCGCGAGCTCCAGGAGCTGAAGAAAGACAATTCCAGACTGCAGGAGGAGTGCGCGCGGCTTGCTGGCGAGCCGAGGGTCAGCTCGGTGTATGCGGCGACGTCTTCCTCCATACTCTTCGATGAGATTGATGAGAACCTGCGAACGGCGAACAGGAATCTGGGGCAGCTTCGGCAACTCTTCGCGCAGCGGCTGGCGGCATCGGGTCGGCGAGACCGGGGTAATTAAGGACGGCTCCCTTGCGAGCCGACCGGTACTCGCCCCCACTGTCGCCTAGTCTACGCGCGCGCTTTTCTGTTTTTCTTTGTTCTGGACAATTTTGCTTTTTTAATGCTAATAAAGTGTATAAATTTTTATCATGCGAGCGAATCTTTTCTCCTTCGAGCGGTGCGTGCCTTTTCGAATTCCTCAGCTAGGCTCGCCTAGGTCGGCGAGTAGAGAGCGGCGAGACGGGATACGCGAAACAGGGTATGCGAGCCGGGCTGGTCAGTCGGTTTCGCTTCCCCTCCCTTTTTCTATAAATAGGGATCCCCACCTACCCCCGGCTACGCCTTTATTGCCTTCTCATTTCTTCCTTCCCTTGCTCTCCCTACCTACTGCTCGCGTGCTTTCGTTCCCTCAGCGAGTATGGGTAAAGGAAACCCCGACTCCGAGGGCCGCACCAAGTGCGCCCAGAACTTCGCGGACCACTGTTTTTTCGAGGGGAACACCACGGCGAGCGTGCTCGCCGAGTTTGTGGCGGATTATGTCCCTGCCGGCTTTGTGGCCCGCCTCCCGGCGGAGCATGAGGCCATCAACTCCTTCTTTGAGGACGAGCTCGCCTTCCCCATCTCGCACTTTGAGGTGGGGTTGCGCCTGCCGCTCTGGCCGGAGGTCCGCCAGGTACTCAAGTACTACGGCGCTGTGCCCGCGCAGCTCAACCCCAACGCCATCGCTATGATAGTGGGGTTTGCCTGCTACCTCCGCCGAGAGCGGATCGAGTTCAACCTCACCGTCTTCCGCAAGCTCTTCTCCTACAAAGCCAACGCCGACGGGGTCGCCTTCTTCGGCGGTACATCCATAAAGATCCGCGAGGTCGCCAACAAAAATCACAATTGGATGTCGAAGATCGCCTTCATCTGGGGCGACCTCGGCAACATTCCCTTCTCGCCCCTGCAGAAGAGCGAGGAGGTGTACCGGCCGCCGTCCGTGTCTGGCAATGACGCCGAGCTCCACAAGTTCTTTCTGTATAAGGACTTTGAAGTCGCCTTCCTCCGTCGCGGCCTCGAATCCCTGCCGCCTATCCTTCCTGGTGAAGGTTTGCCTCGCCCACCTCCCGCTCGCCATTTGGCCTAACCGATCAGAACCTTATTTTTCGGCTAAGTCTTTTTTGCAGGGGAGCGACTGATCCCGGTGAACCCTCCCTTCGCCGACCCGGGAGTGTTTTCGGACCCGCTTGAGCGGGCCCGGGCCGCGGCTGAGGCGTGCCAGGAAGAGAAGGTCAGAGGCAAGCCCTCCAGTAAGAGGCGGCTGGAGCTTGGGGGGCCGAGCTCGGTTCACCGCCCCCCGGCCCCTAAAAAGGCGAGGGTGGTCTCGCGAGGCCTGCCACAGCAGCCCGTGTCGCCCGTCAGGTTCATGAGCTCGCCGGAGGTTTTCTCCGACGAAGCCTCGACGAGCCCACTGAAGGAGACATCATCCCCCCGTGGGAAGAAGCGCGGGTCCTCCTCTCCTCCTTCCGTCGAGGAGGTTGCCCTCAGTGGCTCGGGAGCTCCAAAGGACCACCCCCACTTCGGGAAGGGGGGAAGGAGCAAGGATGTGGCTGGCGAGCCGATGCTGCTCTGGGATGAGGGGGCCCACCGCATCTCCGTCTCCACTCGCGCTCCCTCCTGGGGAGCTCGCCGGCCTCCCACGGGCCACGCGTTTGCCCTTGGCTTCGGCCTCTATGGCCGGGAGGGCGCCGATGCCTACAAGAACTTGACTCCTCGGCAGATAGGCCACGAGGGTCTGCAGGCTCATCTGAGGGCCTTCGAACTTCACCATATGATGGTCCGCCGCGGCTTCCAGCTCAGCCAACTCCTGGTAAAAGCCGAGCAGGAGCGCGACCTGGCGGCGGAGAAAGCTGCTGACGCGGAGCGGCGGTTCGGCATTGCCGAGCGCTTACTCGACGAGGCCTCGGGCGGGCTGGTAAGAGCCGACCAACTTTCTTTTTAACTTGGAAAATATTTTACCGAGAATATGACCTTTTTGCTTTTCAGGATGCCGAGTCCGCCAAGGTGTTGCAAGCCCGTGCCAGCGAGTTGGAGGGCGAGACTGCCCTGCTGCGGCTCCGCCTCGCGGATCAGGAGGCCAGCTCACGCGAGCAGGAGGCCCTTGCTGCTCGGTCGGCGACCGAGGTGGAGGCGCTAAAGGAGCAGAACCGCTGTCTCCAAGGCGAGGTCCGTCGGCTGACGGAAGCCCTCTTCCCCCCAGACAGTGCCGAGCCCCCTTTCCCCTACAAGCGGCCCCGGGTTTTCGGCGAGGGGGAGGTCATGGAGCGGCTGCGAGTCAACTCGATCGAGTCTGCCGAATGCCTCCTGAACGTCATGAAAGGATCAGGGATTCTGGCCGAGGGCTGCGGGGAGGTGGCGGTCCGAGATCTTCTGCCGAGCCTGTTCCCGCCGTCTCCGCCCAGCGAGAAGGAGGAGAGCTTTGGCTCCCTCTTTGATGGGGCGAAGGGCAAGGAAAGGTCGCTCGGAGGCGAGGAGGGGGATCGCCATTCGGGAGAGGAGGGCGAGAGCTGACCGAACTCCCCCCCTTTTTCTCTACTGTCTTCTTGTAATCATCCCCCCCTTTCTGCAAATATAATGAAAAGGATTTTCTATCTCTTTTTTACCTTCAGCGCTAGAATGCACGTGAGTTAGGATTCGCGCTCGGCGAGAGGCCTTGAGCATTGGCAGCGACCAGACTCGCGATTTCTCGGCCTACTCGCTGTGTGACCTTTGTGAGAACGGCCGCCGCAGGTGTCCGCCTATCATTCCGGGAAAAGATCTTCTGCCGAGCAGACCCCTGCGAGTCCAGGCTCGCGCGGGAGGCACATTTTTCCTTCGACTAGGTGGGGCAAAAAATCTTTTCTAGTCAGACAACCAAGGGAGACAGGACCCCTTGGGCTCCATGATTGTTGAACATCCTCAAGGCTCACCCCCAGGGTCATAACGACGTCCATCGAGACCCCGACCCTGCCAGCTTGGAAGGAGCCTGGCAGCGGGAGAATCGAGACCTAACCCTAGATCAAGAATACTTAGAACATTTTCCTCCCCCGGGTGCTACCACCAGGCCTGTCAGCTAGATGGGAGCCTGAGGGCGGGTGTTGAGCATCCTCCGGGCTCAGCTCCAGGATCATAACGACGTCCATCGAGACCCCGACCCTGCCAGCTTGGAGGGAGCCTGGCAGCGGGAGAATCGAGACCTAACCCCAGAGCGAGAATACTTAGAACATTTTCCTCTCCCGGGTGCTACCACCAGGCCTGTCAGCTAGTTGGGAGCCTGAGGGCGGGTGTTGAGCATCCTCCGGGCTCAGCTCCAGGGTCATAACGACGTCCATCGAGGCCCCGGCCCTGCCAGCTTGGAGGGAGCCTGGCAGCGGGAGAATCGAGACCTAACCCCAGAGCGAGAATACTTAGAACATTTTCCTCCCCCGGGTGCTACCACCAGGCCTGTCAGCTAGATGGGAGCCTGAGGGCGGGTGTTGAGCATCCTCCGGGCTCAGCTCCAGGGTCATAACGACGTCCATCGAGACCCCGGCCCTGCCAGCTTGGAGGGAGCCTGGCAGCGGGAGAATCGAGACCTAACCCCAGAGCGAGAATACTTAGAACATTTTCCTCCCCCGGGTGCTACCACCAGGCTTGTCAGCTAGATGAGAGCCTGAGGGTGGGTGTTGAGCATCCTCCGGGCTCAGCTCCAGGGTCATAACGACGTCCATCGAGACCCCGACCCTGCCAGCTTGGGGGGAGCCTGGCAGCGGGAGAATCGAGACCTAAGCCCAGAGCGAGAATACTTTGAACATTTTCCTCCCCCGGGTGCTACCACCAGGCCTGTCAGCTAGATGGGAGCCTGAGGGCGGGTGTTGAGCATCCTCCGGGCTCAGCTCCAGGGTCATAACGACGTCCATCGAGACCCCGGCCCTGCCAGCTTGGAGGGAGCCTGGCAGCGGGAGAATCAAGACCTAACCCCAGAGCGAGAATACTTAGAACATTTTCCTCCCCCGGGTGCTACCACCAGGCCTGTCAGCTAGATGGGAGCCTGAGGGTGGGTGTTGAGCATCCTCCGGGCTCAGCTCCAGGGTCATAACGACGTCCATCGAGACCTCGACCCTGCCAGCTTGGGGGGAGCCTGGCAGCGGGAGAATCGAGACCTAACCCCAGAGCGAGAATACTTAGAACATTTTCCTCCCCCGGGTGCTACCACCAGGCCTGTCAGCTAGATGGGAGCCTGAGGGTGGGTGTTGAGCATCCCCCGGGCTCAGCTCCAGGGTCATAACGACGTCCATCGAGACCCCGGCCCTGCCAGCTTGGAGGGAGCCTGGCAGCGGGAGAATCGAGACCTAACCCCAGAGCGAGAATACTTAGAACATTTTCCTCCCCCGGGTGCTACCACCAGTCCTGTCAGCTAGATGGGAGCCTGAGGGTGAGTGTTGAGCATCCTCCGGGCTCAGCTCCAGGGTCATAACGACGTCCATCGAGACCCCGACCCTGCCAGCTTGGGGGGAGCCTGGCAGCGGGAGAATCGAGACCTAACCCCAGAGCGAGAATACTTAGAACATTTTCCTCCCCCGGGTGCTACCACCAGGCCTGTCAGCTAAATGGGAGCCTGAGGGTGGGTGTTGAGCATCCTCCGGGCTCAGCTCCAGGGTCATAACGACGTCCATCGAGACCCCGACCCTGCCAGCTTGGGGGAGCTTGACAGCGGGAGAATCGAGATCTAACCCCAGAGCGAGAATACTTAGAACATTTGCTGAGTGTTTTTGATGCTCTTCCACGGAAGTTCCGCCACATCACATGTTATTGTTACGATTATTGTGAAAAAGGGAGGCTCAAAAGAGTGAAACACATTGCATTGAAAAAAAACTGAGGCACGTACAAACATTCAGGGATAGAAGCGTTTCAGGTCGTCGCCGCTCCAGGTGTGGCTCAAAGTCTCGCCTTCCACATTTTGGAGGCGGTACCCTCCCGATTTTAATGTCTCCCTTACGATGTAGGGCCCCTCCCAGTTTGGATGGAGCTTGCCCACGGCCGCCGATCTTCCCGCCGCATCTACCTTCTTTAGAACCAGGTCGCCTTCCACAAACTGCTTGACCCGGACATGCTTGTCAAAATACTTAGCCATTCTCCGCTTGACTTCCTCCTGCCGAACCGCGGAGAGGTCGCGCACTTCCTCTATCAAGTCCAAGGAGAGCCGTTGTTCTCCCTCATTCTCAACTCTTCACTCCTCCCTTCCAGCTTCCGCCTCAGCGACCCTGGGAGTACGGACCTCAAGTTCAATGGGGAGCACCGCCTCGCTTCCGTGAGATAGTTTAAAAGGCGTCTCCCCCGTGGCGGTGTGGGGAGTAGTCCTCAGGGCCCAGAGGACCGAGGGGAGTTGCTCTACCCAATTCCCCTTCAAATTTTCCACCTTCTTTTTCAGGAGGTTCACGATAATCTTGTTGGCCGCCTCTACCTGCCCGTTGCTCCTTGGGTGGTGGACAGAGGCGAACCTGAGGTCGATCCCGAGCTCTCCACAGAACTTGATGAACTCGTTGCTGGCGAATTGTGGTTCGTTGTCGGTGACGATGGCTTGGGGCATCCCATGCCTGCAGATGATCTCCCCCCATACGAAATTTCGAATGATCTGCGAGGTCACCTTGGCCAAAGCCTTCACCTCCACTCACTTGGAGAAATAATCGATCATTACCAGCAAGAATCTCCTCTGCCCGCTTGCCTGGGGGAAGGGACCTATCAAGTCCATTCCCCAAATTGTAAAAGGCCAAGGGGCCGTGATACTCCTGAGTCGCTGAGCCGATTGCAGTTGGAGGGGGGCAAACAGTTGGCACTTATGGCATTTTTTGTCAAATTCTAAGGCATCGTGCCCCAGGGTAGGCCAGAAGTATCCCAGCCTGACGATCCTTCCCTCCAGGGTCCGACCTCCCGAATGACTCCCACATTCCCCGGAGTGGACTTCTTCCAAAATCCTCGACACCTCCCCCTCCGTCACGCAACGAGCCAGTAATCCTGAAAGGGTCTTGCGGTAAAGTTGCCCGTCGCGCAAGAGGTAATATGCTGACTTGTACTTGAGCTTCTTTCTATCCATCCCTTCTGGGTACTCTCCCGTGGACAGGTAGGTAGTGAATGGGTCCATCCATGTGGACCGCCGATCTATCTCCATCAACTCTCCTTCCTCCAGGGATGGGTGGAAAAGGTCCGTGATAGTGCCCCCCACCCGAGGGCCGCGCTTGGCGAGGTGGTCGACTTGCTCATTTTCCTCCCGCGGCACATGCTGGATGGAGAAGGTTTGGAACCCCCCAATAATTCCCTTAACCTTGGCCAGATATCGTTGCAGGGTGGGCTCCCTCGCTTCGAACTCCCCGTTGATCTGGGAGGCTACTACCATAGAGTCAGTGAGGACCTTCACATCATGCACTCCCAATTCCTTGGCCAGGCGCAGCCTTGCGATTACCGTCTCGTACTCGGCCTGGTTGTTGGTTACGGAGAAATGTATCACCACCGTTTGCTCAATTCGGGTCCCTTGGGGACTCTCCAAGACGACCCCAACCCCCAAGGAGTGTTTCCCTGAAGCCCCATCCACCATCACCTTCCAAGTGACGGGGCAAGTGAGTTTGTCTTCTGTTACCTCGACCACATAGTCAGCCAAGAAGTCAGTCATTGCTTGCGCCTTAATCGCGAGTCGAGGGACAAAGGAGATGTCAAACTCGCTCAACTCTACCGACCACTTGGCGAGTCTTCCTGAGTGCTCAACTCCCTCGAAGATGTTGCGGAGGGGGTGGTCGGTTACCACCTGGATGGAGTGTGTCTGGAAGTAGGGCCTGAGCCTCCGGGCCGAGATGATTAGAGCGAAGGCCAACTTCTCCAAGATGGGGTAGCGGAGTTCCGCCTTCCTCAGAACCCTACTCACATAGTAGATGGGCAGCTGCTTTCTTCCCTCTTCCCGAACTAAGACAGAACTTACGGCCTCCGCCCCGACCCCTAAGTACAAAAACAAGTCCTCCCCCTCCTTTGGCCCTTGGAGCAAGGGGGCCTGAGTCAACTGCCTCTTCAAGGCCTGGAATGCTTCCTCGCACTCCGGGGTCCATTCGAACTTCCGACCTCCCCTCAAGGTCTTGAAGAAGGGAAAACACCTCTCCCCGGCCCGGGAGAGGAACCTGCTCAGTCCTGCCAGCTTCCCTGTCAGCCGTTGTACCTCCTTCGCATCCCGAGGTGGCCCCAACTCCATAATCGCCCGGACCTTGTCAGGGTTGGGTTCGACTCCGGCGGGGGTGAGGAGATGACCCAGAAATTTGTCTTTGCTCGCCCCGAAGATGCACTTCAGAGGATTCAACCTCATCTTGTATTTACGCAAGGTGCCGAAGGTCTCCTCCAGATCCTGGAGGTGAGAATCGACCTCCCGGCTTTTTACCATCAGGTCATCCACGTACACTTCCAAGTTCCTTCCCTTCTGCTCCTGGAATACACGGTTCATCATCTTCTGGTATGTTGCCCCTGCGTTCTTTAACCCAAAAGGCATCATCTTGTAGCAGTAACATCCATCTCCCGTGATGAACGAGACATTCTTTATGTCAGGAGGGTGCATCCTGATTTGATGATAACCTGAAAAAGCATCTAAAAAACTCATTACAGAGAAACCAACGGCTGAATCTACCAGCGCGTCGATTCTAGGCAAGGGGTAACAATCCTTCGGACATGATTTATTAAGTAGTGAAAAATCTACACACATCCTCCATCGGCCGTCCCCTTTTTTCACCATTACAACATTCGAGACCCAGCCGGGGTATTGAATTTCGGAAACGAAAACGGCCTTAAGGAGCTTGGCGACTTCCTCCCTGATGGGTTCGGCCAGTTTGTCCGTGACGGACCTCCTCTTCTGCTGGATGGGGCGAGCCTCCGGGTGTAGATTGAGGCGGTGGCAGACGACGTCGGCATCGATCCCAGGCATCTCTGCTGCGTTCCAGGCGAAGACATCCACATTCTTTTGGATGCACTCCAGCATCCTGCCTTGATCTTCCGGGGTCAGCCCCCCGCTGATGCGGACCTTCTCCACACTGCCATCCTGGGTGAGGACTTCCATCTCCACTACCTCCTCGGCGGCCTCCAACCGGGACTGCTCCTCTCACTCTGCGGTGTCCTCCCCCCTTGGAGTAAGGACCTCCCCTCCTTCTACGATCATCGCCTTAACTGACTCCTCTGGGAATACCTCCTCGCGTGCTTCCCCTTCCATCCTTCCTTCCTCCCCGCCTTCTTCTCCGGCCTCCTGCCCTTCCACCTCCTCCATCCTTCTCCCCATCTCCTCGGCCTCCTCCTGCCAAAAAATAGAATTCACCGCCGTCACGTAGCATTCCCGAGCTGTCTTGGGGTCGCCGCGAACCCGGACTTGGATCCCGTCCACATTGAACTTAAGACATTGATGGAAAGAGGAGGGGACGCATCGGAAGGCGCTGATGAGGGGCCTCCCAAAAATGGCATTGTAGCTGCTGGGGGCCTCCACTATGACGAACCGACAGTTCCTGGACTGTCCCCCCAAGCTGACATGGAGTCCCACTCCCCCCTCTACTTCTTTCCTCTCCCCCGAAAAACTGAAGAGAGGCCCATCGGAGGCCAGCACCCTCTTGGCTTCTACTTGCATGACATCGAAGGGCTTCTTGAAGATGATGTTGACGGAGCTCCCATTGTCAATGAGGATCCGGGAGACTGTGAAATTCTCGATGGCTGTCTGGATGACCAGCGCATCACAGAAGGGGTCATCATTACCCGACATATCCTCCGTTGAGAAGGTGATCCTCTCCTCTGGGGGTGGAGTCTGTGTAATACCCGAAGATTTATCAATATTTATATTTTGTAAAATAAAAAGTATGAGAATACTCCCCTATGATGAAAATATTATTTCTGTGCCGAGTCGACGTCGCATGTTAAATCTGATGCGTGATTTGGTTTGGACTTTGTTTTGGGGTGGACTTGGGCTAAGCTGGTTTTATATGGCTTGGCTGATTATTTTGTGCTGGTGTATGTTTAGACCGGCTGAACCGGTGGAGTTACCGGATGGCTCGGTTCAGCGGGGGATAAGTATTCGGGCGGTGATCATCTTCTCCTCATTATCTTTTCGACGGGACGAACTCTGCGGAAGCCGCTGCTCCCGATTTCCGCCGCTTGCTCCACCGGGCCTGTTTCTCCGCCGATTTCGGTGATTTTTCTTGCGATTGAAAGGTAATCTTCTTTCCTCCACTCCTCTTGTGTTGATTTTGGAGTTTGTGTATGGATTGGAGGTGATTGGAAATCTAGGGTTTTGGAGTTTTTGAGTTTCTTTACTCTCTTTTGTTTCCAAAAGCTTCTGAATGGTTTCCAAAACCCCACCTCTTGATTTTGAGCCATTTTTGGGTAAGGTGATGTTAGGGTTTTGTTTTACCCCTTTTTCTGTGATGTTGCCGGCTGTGTGTTGTGATGCCAGTTGTGTGTGCGTGCCGGCTATGATGTGTATGTGGCCTGATTTGTGTGTGTGTGCCGGCTGTACTGTTTGTGTGGGCTGATTATGTGAGGAATGGTGGGATTATCCCTTATGATGAGCTGCAATTCACAACCCTGGGAGTTGCCATGACGGCAACCCTTGCGGTTGTATGTTGGAGCAAAGTGGAAGTTCTCTTGGGTATTTATGTCCGCTCATGTGTTTTGCGACGCAACCCTGAGTAAATGATTTATTGATACTGCAGAGGATGACGTCCGGCGATAGACGCGGCGAGAATCCTACGAGGGACAAGGGAAAAGGAAAACTTGGGGTGAGTCCTTACTGCTTTTCCCTCTATTCCTGTGAAGCTATTTATTTTCAGCTGTTATTGAAATGATGAATCGCCGAAAACGCTAACACGGGTTAGCTAGCGATAGATTTCTGAGGGGAAACAAATAAAAACATATCCTATTTTGATATAAAATGAATGAAATGAACTGATAGAAATAGAAATGAAATTGAACACGCGTCGACGCAACGGAATGCTAAGGGTCGGCCTAGTAGGGGGGGGGGGGAATTTCAGACTCCTACACCTCGTGAGGGGGGTAGAACTCTCACACCTCGTAGGGGGGGTCGAACTCCTACAGATGATATGAATTCCTTTAGGAGGCGTCGAAGCCTGTTGCGCGTGGAAGAGCCCTAAAATGAATACTGATTTGAAGGGTCGACGGACCCGGATGAATATTTATTCGAATGACCCTTAGTATTTCGAGAATGAAATATGAAAATATGAATTGATATCAGATATAGATGATTTTACCTGTTTAGATTAGAAAGATGATCATACAGATTTATTGCTGCTGACTCTTTTGTCTGTTTGCAGTGCGGCGCTACAGGTAAAAAGTAAGGATTTCACTTAGTTTTCTAAACTAATGAGATTTTTAATTTATTTTAGGAACCGAGCACCAGCGTACCAGACCCCGCTAGACGGGCTCAGGCAGATGCCGATCAGATACCAGTTGAAGACGTGGCTCGTCCACGGGTTAGCATGATATATTTTTGTACTCTGGTTGGCTTGATTTGTAGTAGAATACTTATGTATAGTTTGGAAATAAATGACATGTGATGTTATGTTTGCCCTGGTACATTACTAATATTCATTTTGCTGCGCATAATTATATGAAAAACCCACTCGAGCTAATGATTCAAATTGTGGCGGTTGTTTGGGCCGTTACAGTCTGAGATGTGGAGTCGATGCTCCTTCGGTACATGGTGTGGAGGCTTGCCTTCCGGGAAGCCTCGACTCCCACCCCCCCATGGATCACTCCGATCCCTCCTCGGGTCCCCACATCGGCCCGGTCTTCGCAACGATCCCCCTCCGCCTGAGGCCGGACTTCCTCAATCCGCACCTCCTGATGATTCCGCTGCTGCCGCCGCTGCTCCCTGTTCTCCCGCATCTCGAGGAACTCCGGACACGTGACCGTCGTGTGCCCCTCCTCTTGATGGTAGTCGCAATAGGGCAGGTCTACCCTGACCTCCCTCCTCCTCCTTAGTTGCCCTCTCCTTCGCCCCCCCAGGGCGATAGCCATGGCCTCCTCCTGGTCGGGAAGAGGCGGTCTCTGGCCCTGCCTCCCTCCCTGGGGGTAAAACTGGCCACGCCCACCTTGGCGGTTGTCTCCCCCCTGATAACCCCTCCGTGGCCCTTGATCCTGCCACTCCGGCCTCCAACCCAATCGGTTGTTCGGCTCCTGACGCCCCCACCTGTGCTGCTACGGCTGCTGTTCTCTCTGCCGGGGCTCGACCCTTCTCTCCTCCTGGGCCCGACCTCCCCTTGGCTTCTCCTCCTCCACGGCCCACCTGGCCAACCTCCGAGCGAACTCTGGATGTGCTGCCTCCATGTCGGCCTCCCTTGCCGCCCTTTCCAGGAGCGCTTCGAAAGACACCGGAAGCATCCTCTTCAACTCCATGGCGAAGAACCCGGGTTGGAGACCCAGGGTGAAGGCCACCATCATGGTGTGCCCTGGCATCTCTTGTACCTGGGACAGTTCTTCCTGGAACCTGTCCAGGTAACTTCCCAGGGTCTCCCCTACTTTCTGCCTGACACGGAACAAGGACTCGACCTCCCTCTTCCTCTTTTTTGAGGTGGTGAATCTCAACATGAATCCCCTGCGTAAATCCTCGAAGCAGTAGATGGAACTGGCCGGGAGCTGATGAAACCACTCTCTCGCTTTCTCCCTGAGGGTGATGGCGAAGAGCCTACACTTGAAGCCATCCGACATCTGTCGGATTGACACCACATCTTCGAACCACTGGACGTGCTGGATCAGATCTCCCTTCCCTGAGTAGTAGGACATCTCCGGCTCTCGGAACCCTTCTGGAACTGGGGATGACGAAACGAACTCGCTGAAGGGACTTCCTCCTTCGGCCGGGCGAGTTGGGAACTCCCTCCCCACCGTCTCGCCGAACAGGTACTCGCCTGCCGAGCCTGGGAAGAGGACTCGCCCCCTCGGCTCGCGCTCCCCCTCGCTCGCGACCTCCTTCCCCGCGCGTCTGAGGGGCGCATCGTTGCCTAGCGCTGGATCGGCGACCACGGGAACCGCTGGCGTCGTGCTCTCGGCTCGCATGCCGAGTGCGACCCTGACGAGTCCGAGCACTTCCTCTCTGAGCTCCGCGGACATCCCCGCCATCGCGGGAGGGGGAGGGGGTGGCGAGCTCGCCCTGCCTGAACCTTGCCCCTCATCTCTTGCCATCGGTCCTGCGGAAGATTTTCTGTGCTGACCACGCTCCACGTTCACCGCACCAAAGTGTTGAAACCGAAAAATCGGTCCCTGTGGAGTCCGACCCTTGCGGAAGGGGTGATCGCACACTTACTTCTCTACTCACAAACCCAAGTGACAAGGGAGAAGGACCGGGAACAGACCCAAGGCTTCAGCACGGAGGTCCCACCACACACCCGGAAGATCTTAGAGCGCTTCCCCTCCTTAGCCAAGTGCTGAAGCTAAGGTACCTCAAAAAGCGCTAGAAGACCGGGCACAAGGAAGCGTGCCTTCTGAGGTACCCCTTGGGTCCTATTTATAGGAAAAGATGGTCTGCAAATATCCAGCCGTCACTGTTTTCGAGGACTATAGGCAATCCAAATGGGGTAACATGGTAAAAACACCCCACAACTGAAGGGCGAGCCGGCCCTGAGAAGAGCCCATTGAGCGGGGGCGGTGAGTACGGGCGCGAGAAGGCTCCCCCCTGTGCCGAGGTGAAAAGCGACGAGTGAGCTCGCCTCTCTCAGCGCCGCGGGAGAGGGCGTTGGATGAGCTCGCCTCTCTCAATGCCACGGTCCGGCTCGCCTCGCCTCAGGCCTGGGAAAGTTGGGCCTGAAGCCCCTGCTCGCAGATGACGGTCGCGTTGGCACTCGCCAACTCCTTGGCTCTAGACGAGCACGTACTCGGCCGGCCCCACGATGAATGGCTTCCTCTCGTCGGGCTCAGCTCCACGATCTTCGAGCTCGACCCGACGATTGCCGAGCCCGTACTCGGCATGCTGGGCTCGGCATACCCTGCTGAACTCGCCCGGGGCTCGGGGGCGGTCTGGGCCGGCCGGATCGGCTCCTGTTAGCTCACTCGCTGGATACGGGGTTGTACACTAGGCTTCGACACACAAGTAATTCTTGTCTACAACACCGGAATGTGTGGCTGGTGGATTTTGAAATCCTTTCAAAATATTTGACTCCATTCCTAAGGTCTAATGCAGGTATTTAAAAAAAGGGAGAATTAAAATATGAAAACAATGTGTTGATCGCGAGGCACCGGTCTTCCAGATAGCAATCCTATAATTGCCGATAACGTTAATCGACCCAGAGCAGGCCCTATGTGTGCGTTCTAAATGTTTCTCCTATTCTCTATCAATTCTCCTCAACTTAGAAGCATTTACGTCCAATGAATGGTGTTTGCCTTAATCTTTGTGCAAGCTGGATGCAAATTGATCTAGCACCGCAGAGAGTACCTAAGTATCAACACTGAATGGGCATCTTATCCAATATGTCAAGTACCATGTTGCAGATCCATCTAATATGGATGCGATCTTGTGACTTAGAATAGTTGTAGTGTGAAAAGTTTTGCGTCATCGAGGATGTTTAAAGCCACACAAGAGGTGAAAATGCAACAAAAGGGTTGGTTGAAGCTAGGTGAAGGTATGGTTGTGATTTGTGCGGAGTCTCGGGATGTGGGTCGTAACAACAACAATAACACTCAAGCCTTTATCTCACTATGGTGGGGTCGGCTATATGGATCCTTTGTTGGGATGCGGGTCGTAATCTAGAATAAAGTCCTCTGCATTCTGAGACACACGGTTACTAGGCTGGGGCTAGAGTGGGCCCAAATAAGTGAATAACCCTTAATTTCACAACAATTCCCAATGGGGACATCTTAGTCCGAGTACGAACAATCACTCGATCACTTTCTTTGATTTTATTTCTTCCCTATGACTAATTGTATAGATTTTAACTGATTTATTATTTAATGTGATTTTACGGCGGAATATGCTATGCAAATGATGTGAATGGCGAGTAGTTGATCCTATGGACTCACTAGGATGCGACTTCATTGTTTGTTGAATATCTCTTTAAAGGGGTAATTCATCGGGAGGCACATAAGCCTGGGTGTCAGGGAATTCTTTGAGAGTGCGATGAACATCCTAATTGGGATTCCATTATGCTAGAGACGAACACCATGGTGAAAGATCCTAACGCTATCATCAGTACACCTCTCCACAACCTTATGATGGTAGGACTGAGTACCGTTCGGGTCATCTTCCTTTCACTTCTCCATTATTAGAGGAATCAGAGTTCATATATGCTCGACCCCATAGAGTTCCTCCAGAGAGGTCCTCATATTATTATATTGATCATCCTCGCCTGTCGTCGCCCATTCATAGGGATTACGTCCACCCACGAGCACGATCTAATTATGTTAGGAACGACCATCTAGATGACCCGCAGGAGCCCTATAGAGATCATCATCGTCAAGATCGCATCACTTGTTAAGACCCTCATAGTGTTCCACAATGTGAGATACCTGAGGCCAAATTTTAATGGTTACTTTTTGATCAACTTGATCACTTGAATGCTCATTTTGATCACATGAGATTTTCCTTAAGAAGAATCAATAGGAGAAAGCCTAGGGATTTAGGTCAAGCCACCGACGTGTCTAGTAGTGCTCCCATTGACATGAGAGACATGACACCTGATTTTGATTCATCTTGTCCGGATGAGACTCAATTCCCATTTGACCTTTGGGTCCATTCTGATCATGAACATTTAATACAGGTGAGAGTGATACTAGTATGACTAGTGAGCATGGTCACGAGAGTGGGGACAATCGATCCAGTGACACTGTAGTGGTATATCCACCTTCTACACCTCATTTACACTTAGTTTCCCCTTCAGCTAGAAAGTCAGGCCTCGACATTATACCTAATGGCCTACTATTGAGCATGGATTTTTCTTACTCTTCCCTTAGCATTGTCCCGAGCCACATTGCGACCGAGAGCTGAGAGCCTAGTGTTGACCTCGTAGTGACTGTCTCATTCGCTTATGAGGCACTACCTCTTTGAATGACATTCATCTGAAGAATCATCCCACTATTAGTGACTTCATTGTTTAACCACCCGATGAGCCTCCTGATGAGCCACTACTCCCTTGGGAGGGTTATGGGTCTAGTATTGAATTTTTTTGTGGATGTCTCATTAATTTTTGTAGACATTATTGTTGGTGTCAGTTTTCTTTTAGAGGATCATCTTGTCATTATTGACCCCCTTGGGAAACCCTTCGTTGAGTCCCCGAGATACCCATTTGACGAGCTTCCCTTCTCAAGGAGCGCTCAACTTAGCATGCTTGGCTTGTGACTTCGCACTAGAGAGCTGAATGTTCGAGATGACTTTTCTTATATACCTTCTGGAAAGCCACCTGACAGACCTTATCATTTGAGTGCTACTCGACACACCCCTGCGTTACACTCTTTTGTCACCGTCTGCGACGATCTTTTGGGTGATAACATTATTCACGTTGAATTTTTCTATATACCACAAGTTAGCCTTTTGATGGCTCGTAACCCTTGGAATGTATTTGCCATCCCATAGTTTTACAGCTCAGTGCCGATGTCTCAAGATGTCATTTAGGCATTCCTCGCCCACAGGACGAATATTTCTAAATTCCACCGAAAGAACCTTCTGATAGGCCACAACATTTTAAATACATCCCAATCATTTCCAGATTTTTCCCTGGCAAGTGTGTTGTGTCTGTCTTGTTTTATTTGCATAATTTATATTATCTACATGAGTCTGTTGAGTTGTTTGCACATCATTTCCATGAGTCGGTCCGTCGACGAATCATCACGAGCAATGAAAATTATAAAACTCATGCAGATATGCGCAAGCAAGAACAAGTATTTCAGGAAGACGAACAAGTAATTGTGCAAATCCGCCATGAGAGGATCCCTCGGGGCCTGCCAAAAAGCTAAGCGTCAAGCGAATGAGCCCGTGCTCAGTCATAAGTCGCATTGGGGCGAATGCCTACAAGCTTGATATCCTTGCAAGTATGGATATTCACCCGGTATTTAATGTTGAAGATTTGACACCATATTACGAGCCTCGCGAGTATGTGGACCCAAACAGTGAGATCTCTCATCCACCCACACCTCCACTCTCATTGACTTACCACCGACATAGTCCACCCACGTCTGATGGCCACCACAACTCACCCATTTCTGATACCCACCCACTTGGGGACTCATCTTCTTTGGTTTCACCCACGACACCGCCAATTGCACCGGGATCCACCACTCGTAAGTTGAGCTTTGTGAGCATTGCGGAGATCAGATCCCACCAGTACGTTCCTACTACAGACAGGCCTCTGTGTTGTTACTTGGTATACTGGCAAGGCCTCCTAGACGCTGATGACACCTAGATACTACCAACAGAGCTTGATTGATTCGCCTCTGGACTTCGACTTCAGTGCGACCGTCTTCATTCATCCGAGATGAATGATTTTCAGTCGGGAGGAGTTGATGGGGATCCATCAGAGCATGCCCAAAGAGGGGTTTGCCGCAAGGCGGGACCCACGTTCTTGTACTC
Organism: Platanthera zijinensis; assembly: GCA_039513925.1. Classification (NCBI taxonomy): domain Eukaryota; kingdom Viridiplantae; phylum Streptophyta; class Magnoliopsida; order Asparagales; family Orchidaceae; genus Platanthera; species Platanthera zijinensis. The sequence goes on along the minus strand of CM077094.1, from coordinate 145,415,275 downwards.
GCACCGGAGGACTTGATCAGATCGCCGACCCGACTCCGCGGATGTGTCCGGATCCACGTTCCGATTTGATTTCATATATTATTTTGTTATTTTTTTCATTTATTTTTTTGTATTCAAGTAACGCCACCTCAGACCAATCATAGTTGTCGATGATGAGATTCCCTAATTTTTTCTTTATTATAAATAGAGTGTTAAGGGGGTTGTTTTGGTCCATTGCAGATTTTGGAGAGTTATTTTGTTGTTCGCGCAACTTTTGATTGACTCGTTGGTGTGACCGGCCAACGAGACCTCAAATGCATAGGTCCGGTAATTTAGGAGATAAGTTAATTTAGTGCAAGCAAAGTTAATTAACTATTTTAATTTGTAATGTTTCCTATGCCTATAATCATACCTTCTTATATATTTATCAAATCCCTTTTAAGTTAAGCCCAAATCTGATGTGTTATGTCAGCCCATTTCGAAGCCCACCTTGAAACCAATTACTCCTAAAAGTAGCTGCCAATATCAATTTAAACTTAATCTTCCCTTATAAAAGCTCCCCTTGTAATCGTTGGCTGGAATTCAACTGTACAAATCAATTTTGATTTGTTCAGTTCCCGTCCAGCGCCGCCAGAGCCCTGCCCGCGATTTTCCCTCCCGACCAGTTCCGACGGGCACTTCCCCCTGAATCCGCTCTCTCCAGCGAACTCCATCCCCGGCGGAAAGCGTCCAGAGCCACCACACCTCACCTCCAGTCGCAGTTCCTTCTCACGTCGACTCCTGAAGCCCGACGCCGCCCTTCCTTCGTTTTCCCCTCCCATCCAGCTTCTGCATTGCTCCTCATGAGGATGCCAGTGGCCTTCCCAGAACCCGACAACCCCACCTGCACCCTCCTCCGACGGATTCGGGGATCCTCTGCCGTTTTCCACCACTTCCCGTCGGTCGGACTCTCTACTCTAGCGCCCACTGCTACCGCCAGAGCTCTAGCCTACTCCCAACGATTATTCTGCGGCCAGTCACTACATTTTTGGCGACCTCCTGATTGACCTGAGCCCTGGCTAACTGCCTACAACCGTCTCCTACACCTTGTCAGGTGATTTGTTAGTCTCTGACTCTCTTCCCGTGGTATACCTCTCAACTCACTCGCTTGCGAAGTTTAGTGAATTTTATGCCCACATTATAAATGAATAGTTGATTAATAGAGCTTGCCCGGCTAATCTTATCTCCTAGTTATCGTAAATTTCATATCCGTGTTGTCATTCTCTTGAATGCTTTGCATGTGGAATTGTGATTCGCGACGTCACTACGTGTGTGGGGTAGCATTTCGTTTGTTTGCAACGCTTAGGTCGTTTAACCGTTAAAATAGCCCGCGAAATCCCTTCGCGCCAAAATTATTTTAAATAGATCGCATTTAATTGTCGTTAAAATCTACAACCCCCACCTCGGTTCACCTCAGTTTGGTGTGGCTGCTGGGAGATCTCACTCCTATCATGGGATAGTCGAGCGGCGTTCGTTTTAAAAATTCTCTGTTTAGGATTTTTCGTTAAAAATTCTCTGTTTAGGATTTTTCGTTAAAAATGAGGATTTTAGCGAGCGCATGAAAACCTTACTGAGAAATGTTGAGTTCGTCACTGCAGACTGTAAACAGAATCTGAGCGGGTTGTGCGCCTCGGTTCGCAAACTCAAAGTGCCAGTGCGCACGCATTATGCTGCTCCTGCATACCTCCCCGCTTCATATCACATAGTGGAAGCCGAGGTTAGGTCTCTCGATAGTTCTCTTCCTCGCCTCGTTAGTTCCATGACAATCACTTGGGTCCCACCCACACCCACCGTGACACTCACTTCAGTCAAGAAGATTCTTCCCGAGCCCCTGCTCAAGGAAGAAGAGCTTACTCTTATTTTTATCACCCCGACTGAAGTTGTGACCCCACTTGTCTCTTCTATATCACTCCCTTCCATCGAGGAATTTCTTCTTGACCCCCAGCTCTAGGAAGATGTGTTTTTTCCTCATCCCTTCATCCCGACTGACATGGTCTGTCCCCTTGCTCACACTAAACCACACCCTTCGATCGAGGAGTTTTTTCCCGAGCCCCTGCTCCAGGAAGAAGAGCATTCTCCCACTTTTATCACGCTAGCTGAAGTTGTGGATCCACTTGCCTCTAGGGCAATACCTATTTTAGCAACTGAGTTTATTCCTTAGCCCCCGCTTTCAAAAGAACTTATTAGTGATGTGCCACTCGCCCCAGATGACACATCGTCGCTCTCTCCTCTTCCAAAGGAGGAATTGGTTAGTGATGAAGCTCTCGTCTTAGGTGACATAGACTCGACCATCATTTGTCCTGTTTCTCCTAGCTCACTGCAGCCGCAAACCCTTGAGGCCACAGACATTGTGTTTGGTGACCACTCGCTCGTGCCCTTATAGTCACCACCTTATATGGATTTTATTTTTGGTGAGAACGCGTTTAGTCCATGTCACTTTTCCTTGATTGCAGCCGAGCATATTGGGCTACCTCGCCACTATCGTTTGATGTTTGAAATTCTTAGGTTTGTCGTATTAGGAGAGTCGAGACGATCCATAGGATTTTTACGCCTCATAGGGACACCCGTTTTCATGATTTTTTATGGAAAATTCCACAAGATAAATTTGGGATCTGTTTAAAATTGTGACTCGAGCGGAATTTCATTAGGTGAAATTAGGACGATATTCAATCTGGGTCTAACAGACTTTCGTAGGTGTCTATCGGGCGAGCGTATGATGCGTTATGAATTAATAATTCCACAGTTTGATCACGCTTGCCTCCTGCTTTACTTTCTACCTTGCTCTTGTTTCCTGCTCTTCCCGCTGCCTCGTGTTTGCCCAACACGCCACCTTCGTCATCTCCTGAAAGCTCTAATTATTACTACTCATTTAAATATTTGACATGAAATTTTGACTAATGGATTGCGAGCCTTTTTGGGACCTTATAATCTAATGGTTAATTTCATCAACCGGGGTTATAATTTTTCAAAGGAGGTTAGTTTCCTGTCTCTTTCAGGGATGCGAGGTTACCTCCAGGTTTTGGGTGCAACACAGTTTTCGCAGGACAGTCATGCAACATTTAATCAGATCAACATTTGGACTTTCTACTTGCAGGTCACATCGAGTCTTGTCGGGGTCGAGCTCTCTCAACCCTGGGAGAATTGATTTAACCCGTGCCGCGATTTTTTATTATTATGCCACATGTTTGTTATTTTTTGTAGCGTGTTTTTCGCGCCGTTTGGTTTCATAATGTAGCTTTGAGTTGTGACGCACATGTTATTAACGCTTGGGTGATATTTTGTATCGTGCATGTTATTCGAACAATTTTTGATTGGCTCGTTGATGTGACCGGCCAACGAGACTCTAAATGCATATGTCCGGTAATTTAGGAGATAAGTTAATTTAGGGCAAGCAAAGTTAATTAACTATTTTAATTTGTAATGTTCCCAATGCCTATAATCATACCCTCTTATATATTTATTAAATCCCTTTCAAGTTAAGCTCAAATCTGAAGTGTTCTGCCAACCCATTTTGAAGCCCGCCTTGAAGTCCGCCTTGAAGCCCATTACTCCTAAAAGTAGTTGTCAATATCAATTTAAACCTAATTTTCCCTTATAAAACCTCTCCCTTTCATTGTAATCGACGGCTGGAATTGAACTAAACGAATTCATTTTGATTTGTTCAGTTCCCGTCCAGCGCGGCCAGAGCCCTCCCCGCGATTTTCCCTCCCGACCAGTTCCGATGAGCAATTCCCCCTGAAGCCGCTCCCTCCAGCGAAATTCATCCCTGACGGAAAGCGTCCAGAGCCATCGCACCTCTCCTCTAGTCGCAGTTCCTCCTCACGTCTACTCCTGAAGCACGACGCCGCCCTTCCTTTGTTTTCCCCTCCCGTCCAGCTCCGGCGTTGCTCCTCACGAGAATGCCAAAGGCCTTCCTAGGACCCGACGACCACACCTGCACCCTCCTCCGGTGGATTCAGGGATCCTCCGGCATTTTCCCCCACTTCCCGTCAGCTTGACTCTGCTTCAGCGCCCACTGCTACCGCCAGAGCTCCAGCCTGCTCCCAACGATTATTCTGTGTCCATTCACCACATTTCCGACGACCTCCTGGCTGACCTGAGTCATGGCTGAAGCTTCCTAGGAATTCCGAGCCCAGCAGCCGTCTGCAGCCGTCCCCTACACCTTGTCAGGGGATTTGTTAGTCTCGGACTCTCTTCCTGTGGTATACCTGATGGGGATCCATCAGATCGTGCACCATGAGGGGTTCGCTGCAAGGCGGGACCCACGTTCGTGTATTCACGCAGGGGGACTTCACCGGATCGCCAATTCGACTCCGCAGATGTGTCCGGATCCGCGTCGCGAGTCGATATCATATATTACTTTATATATTTTGGTTTATTATTGTTATATTTAAGCAATTTTCTCCCCGACCAATCATATCCGTTGATTGGGGATGCTCTAGTCTTCATGTTATTATAAATAGAGGTGTTAGGGGCTGATCCAAGGCATTGCAGATTTTGGCAAAAGAAAATCCCGGAACTCCGCGATCACCCTACGATGTTGACGCCGTGGAACCCTAGATGATGCCTTTTAGGCACCCAAACTCCTCCCCAAGATACTACCCATCCATTGCCTACTTCCTCCCACCCAAAATCCTCCATCCACAACCTGAGCAGCCCCAAAATCCAGCTTTGTTGGCTGTCCAGAAAGTTTGTTCCTATTCATTTCTACTGTGGATTAATTAAATTCACTGTTACTATCCTATAGTTTCTACAGCCTCGTCTCCACCACCTCCAGGCCTCCTCCCCTCCCCACCAGCAGCGCCGCCAACCCTCTTCCCACCCTCTACAACCGGTTTTCCCTCCTCCAGCCGCTGGGTTGATTTCCGGCCCTCCTTTCCGTGGATCCACCTCCCCATCACCGTCCCTTGTCAAAACAGTCTCGATCCAGATTGTCCAGCCCCGATCCGTTATTTCCACCACCCGTACATCATTCCCTAGCCCGAATCCAATCCCAAAATATCGAATCTACCCTACCCCACCCGGATCTACCCATACGTGGCCGGATCCATCCATTTTCGGCCTGATCCCACCATCCACCGCCGAGGACAGCCACCGCCATCATCTCCACGCCGCCGGCTCCGCCTTCGATCGCCGATTCACACATCCGGATCCGGAACCTTCAGTGTCTCGGTCAGCCCGCTATTTTAGTGAGTCCCTTGTTATATTGGCTTATGTGATTTGACATTATTATTGGATTGAATATTGTGTTTTGCTTGGATTTATACTTGTAGAACTTTGTTGTGATGCGATTATAATTTGCAGGTGAGAACTATTCGCCGCGCGCTTAGCCTTGGCCCTCTGAGCGGAGGAAAGCCATTTAAAATTCGCTAAATTGAATGCTTGCCTTTTGCTCTTTAATTATTTGTGTGGTGTTGAAATTGTCATTGCTCGATTTATTTGTTGTCGCTCCTGACGGCTTTACTGCATGTAGCCTTAGAATTAGTGCGTCACATTTGCATTTCCACCTAGAGTTCTAGGTTTTGTGCACCCTGTAGCCTAACCCTACATCAATACCTTTCAACTCCCTCGCTTGCGAACTTTTGTGAATTTTATGCCCACATTATAAATGAATAGTTGATTAATAGAGCTTGTCCGACTAATCTTATCTTCTAATTATCATAAATTTCATATCCGTGTTGCCACTCTCTTGAATGTTTTGCCTGTGAAATTGTGATTCACGACGTCACTACGTGCGCGGGGTAGCATTTCGTTCGTTTGCAACACTTAGGTCGTTGAACCGTTAAAATAGCCCGCAAAATTCCTTCGAGCCAAAATTATTTTAAATAGATCGTATTTACTTATCGTTAAAATCTACAGCCCCCGCCTCTGTTCACATCAGCCTCCTTTCCCCCACCTCTAATCCCTCTACCGCCCCTCCCATAGCCCCTCATAGCAGTCGCCGACCTCCCTATAGCCTCTCTTTCCCCCTCTCTACAGCAGTCGCCATCCCCTCCACCACTACCCACAGTAGTCGCTCGCCCCTCCCATCACCCCAACAGTCACCACCGCCTATTTCCCTTGCCTCCCCAGCCACTGCCGCCACTCCCTTGCGGCCTACAACCGCGTAGCTTCGCTACCACCGCCCCCATCCCGTGGAACCACCTCCAAGTCTCCATCCTCCACCGGATCTGTCCAAATCTTGGCATTCCTGCCCAGATCCAGCCACCCCTACCTCTTCGATCCACCTCCCACAACCCAAATCCGCTTCCAAACCGCCAGATCCACCCTCCTGCCACTCGGATCCGCCTCCACATAGTCAGATTTACCTGTTCCGGCCTGATCCCGCTTCCCACCGTCAAATCCTGTCGTCTTCGTTGTCGTTCCGCCACCAGTTCCACCTTGAATCGCCGTCAAAGTGCTTCCGTATCCGAAATTTTCATTGCCTTGGACAACCGTCTATTTGGTGAGTCACTTCTATTGGACGATCATTTTTAGCATTATTATTTGTTTGGATCTTATATTTGCTTGGATATATTGTCTGTGGATAGATCGTCTCGAATCGCTTGTGATTTGCAGGTGTGAATCATTTACCGCGCGCTTTGTTTTGGCCCTCCGAGCGGAGGAAAGCCATTAAATGCTTTGTTAACTAAATTTTTTTCTCGTTTCTTAATATTATTGCGTGAGTTGATTATTATTATTGCTCGTACTAATTTGTCGCCGTCATCAACGGTATCATTGCATATAGACTAGGGTTAGTGTGTCGGGTTCTCATTCTCATCCCTATTAGTCTTGGATTTGTACACCCCTTAGCCTAGGGTTGAAATTCCTTTACAGTGGGATTGTATCTCCTTTTGAAAGGTGAATGGAGCTCCAAGTTCTAGTACCAAAAGGAGCTAAAATTCAGTGAAAATGGAGTATGATCTGAGCCGGAGGAAAAAAGTTTTCCCAAACAACACCTTCATTTACCACCGAGCTCCCTTTGCCACTGGAATGTTGCCGTACTGGTGCTCCAAGCAGATTCGTAGTGTCCTCAATGCAAGTAAGATGTCCACTAGATAATCAACACTTGATCTACTGAGGAACTGATTCGTAGAGGTTACATGAAGAGACTTCGGGATCCTGCACTCAAAGATGATTCTTTGATCTGAATCCTATCATTATTGCGGTCGTTGGGTGAGTATTTTGATATGGTATTCTTACGACCCTTATCATAAATACGTGCCTGTTCAGTCATCCATGGCACATGTCATCGTGATCATAAGTCCTAGTTTTACATAAAAATACGTGTGTAACATCTATGAAGAGAACATTATATCAAATAATATCCTCAAATGTGGCAAGACAAATCAATAAAAAGACACGGATCTGCATCCTCTTGTCAACCCAAACAACATGCTAAGGATGGGGATGGGCTTGACTTTAACCTCATACACAATAGAACATTCGCCTACCAGATTTTCACAACTCATGTTGTGACAATCTTGCAGACACCACCCACCTTGGAAAATAGGTATATAAAATAGTATTGCATATGCAATCCTCGTCTAGATGGAGGTATACAATAGGAACGTCTCTATCCACATCACTCTAGCCATCCTCAATAGTCATTATGATATTTCCCTTATCCCTTGCTACCGAATCAAAGCCAGATTCATTGTCATCATTGAGTAGATTCCTCATAGGACACTGAGATCCTACATGTCATCCACTGTGACATCTAAAGCACTGCAACCTACTGGGACGAGATGATCCTATGTCTGGGGGGGGGGGATTGTCAGTCTGTTATTCTACTCGCCTCAATTCTGCGAATCTCAAATAATACTAAATGATGAGTTGAAATTTCTGCTCTGCATAAGCAGTGAGGAATCTACTCTCTATGTATATCCACACAGACCCAAATCAAAATTTGAATGTAGTTGCCATAGAATCTTCCTAAATTTCACTCCTCAGTACTAAGTTGTCTAATTGGTATTGGACATAGTCAGTCACATGCCATAGGGAATAGAACCTGCCATGGAATTTCTATACACCTTACATGATGGAGTCTTAAATTTGGGGAACTTTTTTTAAATTTAATGTAGGACAAGGCTGTAAGGATCAAAACTAACTTATTTCCGTATGGGATGTATGTAGGCACACAACCATGATTCGAGTTAGTAACTAACTAAACTCTAATGCAAAGCACATGTGTGTGTCTGGATGTAATATATCCAAATGCACATTTAATTATGGAATTCAAAATTTACTAAAGAGTTACAATTATTTGTGGTTAATTAATATTAGGTTCACAAATCTAATTGTACACTCGGCGAGGGTTTGAAATTGTAGGAAACAATGGACAAATCTTGTATATCCTTCTTTCATATATCAAATACAAGAGAGAGTACAAATATATAGGAAAGAGAGGGAGGAAGAATCCTATACAATAGATGTGAGACTAAAGGAGAAGAAAGAAAAGGGCCTATAAATGAGCCTTTACATCATTTATCCTTATGTCTTCTAACACTCCCTCGTTAGCTGGAGCGTACAAGTCGTAGGCACCAAGCTTGGACAAGAACTGGTAATACAATTAGCGAGGTAATGCCTTGGTAAAGATGTCAGCAACTTGCCCAGACGCAGGAACATGTTCAAGCTTTAGCACCTTTGATTGAACATTTTCCCGAACAAAGTGACAATCAACCTCAACATGTTTAGTCCGCTCATGAAACACAGGATTCTTCGCAATATGCATTCCAGCTTGACTGTCACAAAACAACGTTATTGGTGAGGACAACCTAACTCCCAAATTCATTAGAAGACTTTCCAGCCAGGTTCGTTCTGATGTAACTACTGCCATCACACGATCTCAGCCTCAACAGACGAGCGAGCAACCACCGTCTGCTTCTTACTCCGCCATGTGATAAGATTTCCTCCAAAGTAAGTACAAAAACCAGTAGTAGAACGTCGATCATCCAATGAACCTGCATAATCCGCATCAGAGTATGCAATAAGAGAAAGGGAGGAAGATAGCTTATACACAAGTCCTTGCCCAGGGGGCCAGGGGAAGTCTTCTGATATTTGAGAATCCGTTCCACTGCCTGAAGGTGAGAAACCCGTGGGGTATGCATAAACCGACTAACCACTCCAACCGCTAATGATATATTTGGTCTCCTAACGGTTAGGTATATCAGTTTTCTCACAAGACGGCGATAGTATTCCAGATTTGGAAGTAGAGAATCAGCCTCAGATCCCTGAGCACACAACATATGGTTGACTTCCATTGGGTTTTCTGCAGATTTGCAACCCGAGAGACCAACATCTTTCAGAAGATCAATGCAATACTTACGTTGGGATAAGACAAGGCCATTAGGTCGTCGTGCTACCTCTAGTCCAAGAAATTGTTGAAGATTTCCCAGATCTTTGATTTGAAAGATAGAATTTAAATGCTGCTTAACAAGTTGTATCTCAGCTGAGTCATCACCAGTGATCAGAATATCGTCCACATAAACCAGAAGTATTATAGTTCCAGTTGATTGGTGGCGAGTGAAGAGAAAGGAATCTGCCGAGCTTTGTTTGAAGCCAACCTCACAAACAGCCTTGCTGAATTTGTCAAACTACGCCCGTGGAGACTGTTTGAGACCATAAATAGATTTGCGAAGTAAACATACACGAGACTCCCCCGTGGTCTCAAACCCGGGCGGTTGTTGCATATAAACAGTTTCAAGAAGATCGCTATTCAAAAAGGCATTCTTGACATTCAGTTGATGGAGGGGCCAATTGCGATGAACAGCTAAGGAGAGCAAGACCCGAACCATATTTAATTTTGCGACTGGGGAGAACGTTTCCTCATAATCAAGACCGTACTGTTGAGTAAAACCCCGTGCCACAAGCCGAGCCTTTAAGCGATCAACTGTCCCATCTGCGGTATGTTTGATTGTAAAGATCCACTTTCAGCTAACACAACTGTGGCCAGAAAGAGGAGACACAAGATCCCAAGTATGATTACCCCACAGAGCAGTCATTTCTTCATCCATGGCGGCACGCCACGTCGGATGCTGGAGAGCTTCCCGCATAGAGTTAGATATAGAGATAGAGGAGAGAGAGAGCAAAGGTCAGTAGAGGTGGAGAGAGCCGATGTAGAGAGACATAATTTGCCAAGGGATGAGCCGTCGAGGAGGATGCCGGATCAACAAGCCGCGAGATCACACCGGTAGAGGGAAGCTGTTGCTGGGCATCTGGACTTGGAGGACGACGAGTGTAAACTTCAATGATAGGAGGTTTGGAGGGTACTGGTTTGGAGGGTACTGGTGGTGGTATAGGAATCGGAAGCAGAGGAGGAGTAGGGAGAAGTGGTGGAAGCGGAGACGTTACGGGAATGATGGGTCGAGGTAGCGGAGGAGGAAGAAGGGGATCAGAAGGACTGACGTGATATGGTTGGTGTTCATGAAAGGAGATATCAGCAGACACAACCACTTTACCAGTGATAGGATAAAAGCAGACATACCCCTTCTGAGTGCTGGAGTACCCAACAGACATAGATTTGGTAGCACGAGGGGCTAGCCTGTCATTGGAAGGACCAAGATGGTGGACATAATAGGTACGCCCAAAAACACGAGGTGTGGGAGAGAAGAGATTCGTGGATGGGTAAAGGAGAGTAATGGGTGCCACAAAGTTGAGGACAGACGAAGGCATGCGATTGATGAGGTTACATGCAGTAGAGACTGTAAAGTTCCAATAGAGGGGAGGAACTTGCATTTGGATCATGAGAGATCTAGCCACATCAAGGAGGTGACGATTTTTCCGTTCCGCTATGCCATTTTGTTGAGGGGTGTAGGCACATGAAGTCTGATGTATAATACCGAACTCAGCACATAGATTGGAGAAGGTGCGACCAGCATATTCTCGAGCATTGTCTGTACGAAGAGTTTTGATACATGTAGAGAACTGAGTGCGAATTTCCGTAAGAAACGTACTGAACGTGGTTGGGAGTTCGGTTCACAAAGTAAATGCAACCAGGTAACCCGTGAGTAATCATCAATAAAGGTAACAAAGTATTGATACCCAAAAACACTAGGGATCTTATAGGGCCCCCAGATATCAGAATGTACTGACGATAAAAGAGCATCGCTTTAGGTACATGAAGGAGAAAAAGTGACACGGTGTTGTTTGCCGAAAATACAAGATATAGTCTGTTAGACAGTCGCCCTCTACCAAGTATATTCTACGTTAGTCGATCCTGCACCACAAAGGAAAAGCGTGAGAAAGTAACACAACAATCAAGGTCTTGCGTAAGACAACTAACAAAAAGGAGATTAAAAGGAGATCCTGGAACATGAAGAACAGAGGATAAGGAGAGAGGAGTAAGAGGCAGATGTGCAGTGCCAGAAACCGGGATCTTGTCACCATTGGCCACAGTGACGTGCTTGGGGTAAGCAGTATCTAAGTATTTGGGCGGCTGCTGCGGAGAGAGATGATGTGTAGCACCCGAGTCCACAATCCAGTGAGAAGCATGATATACCTTACTTGAAGATCGAGGCCACGGAGCCAGAGGAGCGACTAACCACCTCTTGAAGCTGATGGAGTTGAGCACGCAACGCGGAATATCATCAGTAGTGGTGGAACCAGATGCCATAATTCTGAGCGGCGAATAAGCACAGAAGCCGGGCGGCAAGAAGGCACGCGGCTTGCCGGATAGAACCAACGGCTACTACGAAAGAACGATGAGCCCAGTGAGAGACGAAGCCGTGCGGGCACCAGCAGTATGACGAGGTCGCACACGACTAGAGGAGATCGCGTGAGAAGCAACGAGTAGATGGGAGACCATAGCGATAAGAAACAGGCCGCGGCGGGAAGAACCCTAAGCGGCAGTGGTTAGACAGAACAGAGGCCAGCGAACAGGCACAAGACCGGGCGGGTAGAGACACACCGCACCAAGATCCGGAGCGTTAAGAGAAGAGAAGCCGCCAAGACTAGAGAGCAAGAGAAGCCGCACGTTCTCGATGTCAACACGCCAGCGGCAAGAGGCCGCGACCAAGATGCGGAGCCCGCAACAGAGAGGAGTGGTTAGCTGAAGAAGCCTCCATGCCTAGACACGAGGAGAAGCCACACGGTCACAGTGATAACACACCAGCGGCAAGGAGGATGCCGCGACCAATATGCGGAGCCCGCAACAGAGAGGAGAGGCCGCTAGCGACAAGACAAGTAGCAACGACTAAACAGAGAAGGAGTCGCGCGAGAAGTCCACGCGGTCACGGTGAGCACACCAGCGGCAAGGAAAGATGCCGCGACCAAGAGCGGAGCTCGCAGCGGGTAGAGAAGCCGCATCGGCGAAGAGAGGGCCAAGCGGGACGCCCGCAGAGATTGAAGAAGGGAGACCGCAGCGGGTAGGAGAGCAGCAACGGTAATATAAACTGCAACGACTGAAGCAAGGAAAACCGCATTGTCTCAGTGATAACACCAGCGGCACAGAACGGTGCCGCGACTAGACGCGGTGCTCGCAGCGGTTCAAAAGAAACCGTAGCGAGAGAAAAAGAAGTCGCAGCGACAAGGAACGAAGTCGCGCGATAAGATAAGAGAAGGAGAGATTTCGGGTAGAAGAAGAAACTGCAGCGAGAGGGCGAGAAGCCGGGTGGGAAGAAAGAAGAAACCGGTCGGTTAGGGGGAAGGGCCCACCAGACCGAGAGGTTTATAAAGGGGGGAGGGGTAAGACGAGGTGGAGGCCACGAGAAAGAGAGAGGAAGAGGAGCGGTAAGAAAAACAATAGACCGCGCGGGAAGCCGCTGTTAGAAGCAGGAGAACCAGGGAAGGCCGCAAGATAGAGCGGATAAGCCGGAGAACAAACCGCCCGGTTAAAAAAGGAGCCAGGCGGACAGAAACAGGCAGATCGGACCGTCTCCCTCAGATACCATGTAGGAAACAATGGACAAACCTTGTATATCCTTCTTTCATATATCAAATACAAGAGAGAGTACAAATATATAGGAGAAGAGAGGGAGGAAGAATCCTATACAATAGATGTGAGACTAAAGGAGAAGGAAGAAAAGGGCCTATAAATGAGTCTTTACATCATTTATCCTTATGTCTTCTAACAGAAATTAATACAAGGTTTGCAAATTATGAGATCAATATAAGTAAATATGAAACTCACCAAGTAATCGACTCTGATGTGTAGAGGAGGATGCAGCAGACAATGCTTGGATGGTTGGGGAGCGAAGCCTAGGTGTCATCGTGCGGTTACAATAAGGTAAAAAAAGGCTTTAGTATTTGTGGGTCTTGGTCAGCCGATGGGAAAGGCAGTGGGTAGAGATGCAGCAGAGCGGCTGCGGTTAAGGTTGTAGGGGAAGAGCCATGCTGCAATTGTAGGGAGGAGTTGATTGCAAGAGGGGTGTGAGGCTGCGGTTCAGGTTGTAGGGGAAGAGACATGGTGCAGTTCAGGTTGTAGGGGAAGAGACATGGTGCAGTTCAGGTTGTAGGGGAAGAGACATGGTGCAGTTCAGGTTGTAGGGGAAGAGACATACTGTGGTTAATGTTGTAGGGGAAGCGACATGCTGCGGTTAAGGTTGTAGGGGAAGAAACATGCTGCATTTGTAGGGAGGAGTTGATTGCAAGAGGGTTGTGAGGCGGTAGGTGGAGATCGGATTAACCTATGCTTCGGCACCCATGGAGTTTTTGGCTTTAGCGCCAAAATTTGTGACAGACTGGTTTTGATTATGCTGAGTGATGCGGAGGGTACAAATTCCTTGATCATGTCCTTACCTAAACCTTCAATTACAACTCCAAAAAAATAAGTAAATATGTAAATTTGTTCTGATAGCATCCACAGGTTCTGATGGTCCGAATAATATCAAAGCATGTTCTGAAGTGCACGCCCTGAATGGTGCTCCTGATCCATATTTTAGATCATTTCACCTTCTGACACTTTGGGTCAATTTGTTTAACGTAAATGTTTAGATTCTACTCCCAAAGTGATTCACAGTTGAGTTGTTGTATTGATGTTTGTTTTGAAGGATCTCACTTATTGAAAGTAATATATGTTTCACTATAAAAAAACTATTAATTACCCAAATCTCCCGTGAGATTTGCTTAATTACAGGTTGAACCCTCTCTCTCTTTTGAAATTACAAAAACCTCTCCTATAAGTTTCCTTTCATAAAATGCACGCACAAAATTACTCCCCTGACTATCCTCTAGGGGAGTATTTTTGTGCATGCATGTTATGAACTTTAACTTGTAGGGGGGTTCCCGGTAAACGACCCTAGAAAATAAATAAAGATGGATTTCTCGTTTTTGGATCCATTTCCATTCCGCTTCACCACCAAATAACACTTGAGCTCATTTATGCTATTATTGCCTATTAGCAAGTATCTTGTGTTTTGTTTTCTCCCAGTAACTTGCTTTTATAACTTGTGATCTCAGAGGAAGCGTCAGAAGAGAGCAGCTCACGCCGTGCTTCCCTGGAGGCGTCACTGCGCGAAGTTTTGTTCCACATCATAAGATTCGTTAATGATAAGAAGGATCACATACCTCCAATACCCAACAACGAAGTTATATCCTTCCCGTATGAAATCACAATACCAAGGTTTGTTTTCCTCCTTTTTTCCCTTTCAATTTTTTTTTTTTTGCATAAAAGTTGATGAAAAAAGAGAGGAGAATTTGAAGTAAACAACTTACAGCAGTTTGAGCTGGCTGAAGAAGCTAAATTGAGGAGCTGAAAATGACAGATTAGGAGAGTGAAAGAGATGATTTATGATTTTGAATTTCTTATTCCTTTAATCGGTGGAATTAAGTCCATTTGCTCGAGTTTTTTTGAGTGCTGAGAATATAGTCTTGCATTGGAAAAGTCATGTTATTTTGTGCATTTAATATAGATCACGAGTTCATCCATTGTTATGGGATCAAACTAATTAGCCTTAAATATTTATTGTATGTTAAATTTAAGTCGTTAGAAGTCCTTCAATGGCTTTTAATATTATAAGTGTTTTATATAAGTCCATGTCTTTTAATATTATAAGTGTTTTATGTAATTCTAAATATTTAGACTTATTATCAGCATGCCACTTTGTAATTCTATATAAGGACCCCTCAGGGCATGAATGAGATTATGAAAAGTTGTTTATTCCCCATCCCCCCCCCCCCCCCGCCCCGCCGCCCTCTCTCTAATTCCTTCCTCATCACCCCTCTAGGGTTAGTGGTTGAGCACCGCCCCTCCTTGTATCTCCGCCTCCACCACCACCTCTGACGAGATAACAACGCCTTACGAAATAGGCTTGTAACATCCACCTACAACCAATTGATTTTAGTGTGTATGCTAGGAAGCACCGGATTCTGGTACCGGGTACGATACGTACCCGGTACGGCGGTACAACACAATTTTAGAAACAAGGCTACTGGTAGTCTGGTACGACATGATGCGTTATAACAAAAAATATATATATATACATACAAGTGACAGTGCACTGGGGACCCCCATGCCCCGCACGACAGTACTCGGCTCGCGGTGGCGGGCTTCGCCTGCCCCCCCCCCCCCCCAGCGGTTTTTTAAATTTTAAAATTTTTAAAATTTTTTTTTTCCTAAGATAATTTCATAGATGATTAAATCGGAAAATTGAAAACTAAAAAATAAAATAAAAAAAATACGTGGTGGGTGGGGAACAGTGAGGCGGATGTAAATATAACTATATAAGTTAATTATTTATTATAAGTTATTTATTTAATTAAATATGCAAATGCACTGGAGGGGGTACAAACAATTCTTGACAGAGCCTTCAGAATTATTAATCCCACATCGCCTAAAAGTTGTAGTTTTTGGTGTTTAAATAATAAGAGGAGGATGGCTTGTTTGAAAATTTTCAATTCTTGCGGGCCTCGTATAACTTGTGGGCTAGGCTGGGTCGTGTTGTGTAACAGGTTAAACCTGATTTTGCGGGATTTATTATGCAGAGCCGGGTAGCTTTAAATTCATTTTTTTCAAAATGTGAAGGGTAAAACGGTAATTTTCTATTATAGGGTAGTAGCCCTATTAAAATTATAGATTTTGGACTCTCTATTATCCTAAGTGTAGGAGCTCTATACAAAAGTAGACGGACAGTCCTGATTGATCTGACGGTATGTCGGTGATCGAACGACTGAGATGTTATGATCTAACCAGATCGGACGGTCTAGATTGATTAGATGGTATGACGGGTGTTGAAGCCGGGAAAACCCATACTCCAAAATTTGGATCAAGGCAGTCTAAGGTTACTTGTCCAGCGGTCGGGCTCGACGGACAAAGACTAAGGAAATTGGGTAACACTATAAGGACCTCGGGTGCTACGCTAGGGAGGTCCCATCACATACCCAGATGCTTAAAAGAAGCTTCCCCACCACAACCAAAGATGGTCGAGCAGGGTACAAGGTAGACACTAGCTGACGACTATCTCTAAGTGGCGACCAAGGGATGATCCCTACTCGCGGCTTGTTTTCCTAAAAGCGGGATTCAAAAGCTCAGCTCAAAGTCTAGAAAAAGAGGTGATCGAGATCTTTTGTGAGATTCCGAAGTCCATATCCTTGTACCCCACGGGTCTTATTTATAGGCAAATCCAAGGGAAGGGAGGGATCTTATTTATAGCCCCACCCACTGTCGACTAGCCGACTTTTGGGGGAGCTCGCCCAATTGGGAGAGTAACTGTCCTAGTCGCTTACCTGGCGAGTATGTGAGGAGAGCTCGCCATACTCGCTCAGGCCTTCTACTGCCTTGATTGCTGACTCTGATCTCTGCCTCAGCCGGTTGACTTTGACTTATTGCTAACCTGGCTCGAGGGGGGTCCACCCTCGACGAATAGGGGTTGTACACAATCTCTGCTCTTTGCGGGCGACGTAGGAGCTCCGAAAGAAACATCTAACACTTATTCGGCGAGCTGCTTCTGGCGAGTATCTGGGCTACTCGCGATCTGTGGATGCCCGCTGAACCCTATAAATAGGCGTGATGGCTCATCTGTGGCACACCTTCTGAACTCGTATACCATGTCGAAATCGTTTGTATTGCTGCTCTGTCTGGATACTTCGAACTAAAGAAGCCGAAAAGGTCGTGAGAAGGCGACGACGCTGCTGACCTTCCCCCGTCAAAGAAGAAGTTGAAGAAGAAAAAGAAGTCGTTGGCCTCGAAGAAAGACAACCCGCCTCCGGGCGCCCAAGATGTCGCCACCCCGACCGACCGTCCCGAAATTCCCGCTCAAACCCAACAAATCTTCGACGAGCTTGGGCTAAGCGACGTTCCCGACCAATCGGCACCTGAAACTTCTCGCCTTTTTCCGCCGACTTCTCCACCTTCTCCGAACCTCGCTGGGTCCCAGGCCCAAATGCAATCGGATCTCGTTGCCCCGCGAGGTCGCCATCTCGCCGCTGATTCCTTCGAGTTACTGCAAATTTTTGTCTTGTTGTCTTGCTGACCTTTGTACCTTACTCGCAGCTTCTCCGTCGATTATTGTCGGCGAGCATCTGTCCGTTGCTCCCCTGCGATCAGTTCCACTGGTCGCTCTTGAAGCTCAGCAACAACCGCGGTCTGGTCACTCCGTCCGGATCAACATCGGCTCCAAGAAGCGGTCGGAGAAACAAGCTCCTGAAGCGAGAAACAAAGATCTTCCTGCGGCGAAGCCCTCGTAACCATGGGCGAGCAAGGCCCCTCCTCCCGTGACAAACTCGTCACAACCGATGGAGAGCACCTCTCTTCCGCCACCACCTCCTCCTTTGCCGCCGATTTTTGCTGCTCCCCCTGAAGCCCGCCCGGAGAAAACTACGGCCCCTCCAAACTCTCATGTGAGCTCGTCACGAGATCGGGACGGAAGGCGCCCGAACTACTTCCCGCCGAGGACCGGAGGTTGCGATTCTGGCGGTCGCAGCCAGGGGCAGGCCGCCGAGCGCCCGGGAGGCTCGTCGTCGGGCCAGCGAGAATCATCTCGCCGCAACCCTTCCCCTCGCCGATCTCAATCCCCCCGGCATGGTAACTCGCCTGACGTCGAACTGGCAGAACACTGATGTACTGCGACTATCTGATTTCGGCGACTTTCTCCTGTTTTGACAGGTCGTCTTGCAACCCCGGGGGCAGCTTTCATTGATGCTCTCTGGCTCCCATCCTACGAGTACCGCCAGGCCGCTGTCCCCGCATACATGGAGATGGAGGCGAAGTTCGACCAGCTCGTTATCTGCGATCCTCATCGCCGAATCTCGGCACCGGAGGTCTTGATGGAGAGGATGGAAGAGTTGCCAGAGAGGCTTGCTGGCTCTAAGTCCCTCTTTCACCTGATCAACGAATTGGATCAGCGACAAACCATGACTGAGCATCGCCAACAGCTCCATCACGAGGAGCTAACGGGGATGCGGGCGGGCATGTGCTCCGCTGGTCGGCTGGCGAGAATGGAGGAGTAGCTGTGTCTAGCCGATGATGCGATGGCCGTGACGAGCGAGCACTACCGGCGAGCACACGACATGGGCTGGGTCGGACGACATCCTCCACTTCCAGAGCAGCGACCTCCTAGGAATTAGGATTTTTCTTCTTTCTTTCCTTTCCTCGCCATTGGCGATATTGTAATGAACAATTCTGTAATATTCTTTTAATATGATGGCGAGTTTGAATCTCGCGCTGTGTTTGCAATTTGTTCTTTCTTTGTTGGATATCTGTCTTCGTTCTGCAATTTCTTGGACTAACTGCGCAGGTTTGGGCGAGTTGGCGATCTTCTGATTGAGTTTACGCGAGATAGGATTCTTAGAGACTGCCTAGGTTTGACAACTAGGTAGCGACTTGGGCTGATACTCGCGCGAGATTGCCATACCCCCTCGCCCCGGCCTCCGCCTATAAATAGAAGGGGTAGGTGAGTCTTTACTACGGTGTTGCGATTTCCGAGTCCTGCTTACGAGTATATCAAACCTGTCCATTTCTCGCTGACTTTACTCGCTTTTTCCTCCTCGCTCTTCCGTTGCTCGCCTGCTTTTTACTCGTCTCCCAAGATGGTCAGCACGATGCTAATGCCCGCCGACTAGCCCATGCGATCAACTTCACTGACGTTGTCTTCAAGAAGTCCGTTGCCACTAAGCGGGTCTTGGAGGACTTCAAAAAAAAGGCTCCTACTTGAAGGATACTCGGTCAGGCTTCCTGCCCGGACCGAGCGACTTAACTCCTTACTCGAAGGCGAGCTCATCCTTCCACTCCGCCACTTCGAAGTCGGCCTGCGACTTCCCGTATGGCCGGAATACTGCCAGATCCCGAGATAATTTGGGATAGTCCTTGCCTAGATTAACCCGAACGGGGTGGCGATGATCATGAGATTCCTCTGCTTCTTTCGAGAAGAGCACATCGTCTTCGACCTTTCGGTCTTCCGGAAGATTTTCTCCTTCGCAGCGACTGCCAAGGGCATTATCTTTTTCAGCAGCCATGTCTGCACCTTGGTCGGCAAGGCGAACAAGGTTCACAGATGGGGCGAGTAATTAATCGTCGTCGCTAGCGACTTCGAAGGGGTACCGCGCAGGCCGCACCAGCCGCCGAAGGTCGCCTTCCTGCCACCCATCCCGGAGGGGCCGCGCGAGATGCTGTTTGAGGCCTTCTGAGGCCGACGGTTCGATATCATCCACTGACGTCTGAACGTGAATGAGCTGGGCGAGGTCTTCCCTAGAGAAGGTATACATCTAGGCAAGATCCTTCCCTACTCGCCGCTTTTGTCGCTGACTTTCAACCTTTCAGTTGTCGTGACTAACTCTTTTCTATCTCTTTGCAGCTGCTTGCACCCTTCCGCAAGAACCTCTACCTTTGGCGAAGGAGGCTGCACACTCGCGCCAGGGCTCGGTGAACCCGCCAGCCGATGTCGAGGAGGCACCGGCTCCTGCGGTCAATCCCCCTGCGGGCTCCAAAGGTCGGCCTCGAGCTAGCGACAAGAAGGGCTCCTCGCAGGGAAAGCCGGACAAGGGGAAGGGGAAGGCTAAGTCCCCCGAGCACGCGAGGAAGTGTGCGAAGATCTCCCGCGAGCTCTTCGACGAGAGGGAGTCGCCTGTGGATGTCGGTGCACCGTACTTCCATCCAAACTTCAATCGTGGGCACAACGACAAGGATGCCTTCGGCTGCCCGCTGGTGTCCTGGGCAGAAAATGAGCACCAACTTGCCTGCTTGGTTGGAAGACTGGGAGGACAAGGGAGAAGCCTACGACGTCGACTTTGCGCTTTATGGGTGAGCGGATGCTAAGTCACTGCCGGACCTCGGCGCGGAGGTGCTCGCCCACCAAACATCTTGCGCGCTCCTACGAGCCGCCGAGCTCGGCCATCACACGGCGAGGAGGCTGCTCGAGTCGCAGGAACACCTAAAGATCGTGAAGAAGAAGGCGATCGACATGGGGTTCAAAGCCATCTAGTGCAAAAACTACGAGATAGCTTCAGCTTCTACACGCGACTTCGCCATAGTTGCCACTTTGTTTCTTATCGATCTGACAGTTTGCTGTTGATAATCGCAAGAAGCCGAGATAGAAACGACAAAGAAGATCTCCAAGCTCGAGCAAGAGCTCGCTGACACTAAGTCTGAGCTGGAGATCGCTCAGGTCCGGATTGTCTTGCTGGAGACCCGTCCGGCTGTGGTGGAAGCTGGCCCTACTTCGGTGGATACTTGCCCGGTTGAGACGCAGCCGGCGGTGGCGAGTACTTCTGGGATGGAGAAGAAGATCTGTTTCCACGGGGGGCGAGATGCCCGCGATTCGCCACGACATCGCGCGAGCAATGGGAGACGCCGTTCTCGCCAAACTGAGGATGAACGACTTTCTAGGCCCGGAGGCCGATCATCTGACGGTGATGGACCTCATCCCGGGGATGCTTGCCGAGGAGTCCAACTCGCCTGATCGTATCCCGTCCTCCGTTACTGATTCCGATGACGATGGGGACAGCGACACCGAGGTGGGCAGTGATGACTGTGATGGCGATGATGAGGACAGCGAGGAAGATGCTGACGATGAGGAAGATGTCGTGATCGAGGATGATGAGTATAAGCCTGATACTGGCGACGATGAGTCCTAGTCGGCCAGCGACCTCCTGCATGCCTTTATTGTATATTTATGTAAAGTAGCTTTAGGGAATTTTTTGGGCGAACCTTCAGACAATGCATCATTGTCCTTTTTGTACTGTAATCAATGTTTTAAATATCAGATGCCAGTTACATATCGGATTGAGTTTTTAAATGTCGGATGTTGGAAGTCGGAGACATGTCGGGGATATTTTAAAATATCAGATTTTCATGTCTTATCAACAACACTCAAGCCTTTATCCCACTATATGTGGTCAACTATATGGATTCTTTGTCGCCATTGTGCCCTATCTTGTGTTATAATCTTACTAATGCCTAAGTACAAACTTATAAAATCAAATTTTATTTTTATATATACTAACTATAATTATATGTTATAAAAATAGAAAAATAATATAGAAATAAATAAAAGATGAGTCATTTATTTTACAAAATAAAATTGAATTGTATCTATGATAAAATATTATTAACAAATACAAAATGATACATTGTAAAATATATTTAATAGTATACAATATTTTTATTTTGATAACAATAAGTTTATTGCAAATAAAGAAGATTTAAAAGCTAAAAATCTTTAGTTGATTATGTTTTTTCAAACTTATAAATTTATATTAAATTTATGCAAACAATCAACTAATAAATGTATTAAATGTTTTTATATTTTTTATAATATGAAATTAAAAAAAAGTGAAATAATTATACAAAATTGGTTGTAAGAATAAACGTTAAAAAATCAAAACAATAAGTCCAATCGATTTAAACATACATAATATAATATGTATATGTGATTTAAACATATGTTGCTAGTCTGCTAATATAACATAAAATAAAATACCAGACGATATATTTAAAAGTCGTGTCAGATGATATATCAGGAAAAATCGGACATGCCGGCCTATATTTTACAAAAGGACATAATCTACTTTTTTAGAAAAACATATCGTTTTGCCTCTAAAAATGACATGTCGGAGGACATTTAAAACAATGGTTGTAATGCTCGCCGCGTATACTATAAAGAAGAATCTTTTGCTGGCTTTGTTTTCTGTATGCTTACTTTCTTCTTCGTGTGCTCGCCTATTTTTTATATTTGCTAAACTCATAGGCGCGAGGAGATTGAGTGCTCATTGTGCGCATTCTTGGCTCGCATACTCACATGACGCTGCTCACACTTACACCTGCATACTCGCTCATCATTACTCGCACCATGCTCACACTTCATTACTCGCACCTGCATGCTTGCACATCATTACTCGCACCTGCATGCTCGCACATCATTACTCGCACCTGCATGCTCGCACATCATTACTCGCACCTGCATGCTCGCACATCATTACTCGCACCTGCATGATCACACATCATTACTCGCATCTGCATGCTCGCATATCATTACTCGAACATCATTACTCGCACCTGCATGCTCGCACATCATTACTCGCACATGCATGCTCGCACCAAGAGCCTCATCATATATGTTTATTTTGGGAGTTTGATGAAATTGCCTAAGTAAAGATACTTGCTGAAAAAGCGGATTTTATTTACTTGCCGACCACTATCCTTCGGGCAAGAGAGCGGCATTCGAGGGGTCTCGTAACATGCACACTCTCAAGGCCTACACTCCCCTTCAACCGACAAAGAACTGAAGGGATCCAGAGATAGGGAATGTCAGTCGGGGGGGTCCAACGAGACGCACACACTCGATGGCTTCATCCTATTACGAATTCTCTCCTCCTGGAACTTCTTTGTTTAGCTGCTTCCCAAAGCATGGCGGTTTATCCCACCTTGGCACTAACAGAGACGCATCCTGCCTTGCAGGACAAAAATCGTTAAGAGCGGGTCTTTTAGTCTTATCAGAGACCGATGACGCATTTACACCAGGTGTCACTTTGTGAGGTCGACCCTTCGTCGAGTTTGGGAGGTTGGCGTCCAGACCTATTCTTGATACTAATAGTTCCTCCAGTCAGATGAGAAGTGCGATCGGGTGGTAGCTATGCCAACGTACAAGGGGGGAGTTGATCTCGAATGACAATGTAGGGGCTTGGTCTTACAAGAATGCCTTAAAAACCGACACACCGTCCCATCATCCACCCTGAGCTTTTTAGGAGAATCAGGTCAGAGGCAAGTTTTCCAAACCGATCGTGAAGATTGACTTCACTGCTTTTAGCTTACTTGAGGCGATTCGAATAAAGAAGACAACTCGTACCAACCCATTTTTCAGGGGGCGATGACTTTTATTTTAAAAAAATGCAGAAACACTTTACATATAAGCAGTCATTACACATTATCGCTAGGGATAGAACCTTTTCAGGTCGTTCCCGCTCCAGGTACTTCCTAGTACTCTTTCCTGATTTTGCAAGAGGTAACCTCCAGTGGCTAGAGCTTCTTGGACGATGAAGGGTCCCTCCTAGTTAGGGTTTAGCTTGCCAACGACAACTGCCCTTCCTGCCACGTCCACTTTCTTTATGACGAGATCTGCTGCAGGAAACTGCTTGAGGCAGACGTTTTTGTCGAAGTGTTTCGTCATTCGTCTCTTGACCTCCTCTTGGCGGACGGAGGCTAGGTCTCGAGGCTCTTCAATGTAGTCCAGAGTGAGCATCTTCATTTTCCAGGTGCCACTCTTCACTGCCTTCTCCCGCCGCAATGACTCTCGGGTCCGGACTTCGAACTCTACTGGGATGAGAGCCTCAGACCCGTGGGACAACTTGAAAGGCGTTTCCGCCGTAGTTGAGTTAAGAGTTGTTCTCAGAGCTCATCGGACCGAAGGAAGCTGCTCTGCCCAGTTCCCCTTTAGCTTGGTGATCTTTTTCTTCAGGAGGTTGATGATTAGTTTGTTGGTAGCCTCCACATGTCCGTTGCTCAGAGTATGGTGAATAGAGGCAAATCTAAGATCCGTCCCTAGCTCTTTGCAGAAGTCTTCCAGCTCCAAGCTGACAAATTTCGAGTCATTGTCGTTGATGATGACTAGAAGGATCCCGAACCTACAGGTGAATCTCCCCAAATGAAGTTATTTGCAATCTGGGATGCGGTTTTGGCAAGAGCTTTTGCCTGGATCCACTTGGAAAAGTAGTCGATCATGATGAGAACAAACTTTGTACAACCTCGGGCTCGCAGCCTGGCGAGAGGGTCCTGGCGAGAGGGCCCAGGCGAGAGAAAGGGCCCTGGCAAGAGGGCTCAATCGAGAGGCTCCAGGCGAGCGAGTGGGCCCAGGCGAGAGGCCCCAGCCAGGAGAGAGGGCCCTGGCAGGTGGACCCTAGCGAGAGGTACTCGGAGAGAAGGGCCATCTTGGTTCAGGGCCATTTCAGGTAGGGCCAGGCCCACCTTTTGGGTCCCAGGGGTATTTTTACTCTTTTACCCTGGGTGGTCTGCAATTAGCCTTTTAGGACAGCGGAGTTCGGCTGTTGGCAGACCTAGCCGGGGGCATTCCGGTAATTTCAGGATGGATTAGTTTAGTTATTTGCAGTCCCAGTTCAAAGGCCTATAAATAGACCGGTAAGGTGCCTTAGAAAAGGAAGCATTCTTGACTCCCTCTCTCTCTTCTAAGGCACCTAGCTCAGTATTGGCTAGGGAGGGGAAGAGCTATAGCTAGTCTCTTCCGGGTAAGAGGTGGGACCTCCGCACTGAAGCTCCCGGTCTAGTTCTTGGCCTTGAGCGTGATCCCAAGGAAGTAAGCACGAGCCGCCCTTGTAGTTCCGAGCTTTAGGTGGAGCCGACCTTGTTGGTTCCAACATTTTTGGTGCGGTGAGCGTGGAACCGCTGCTTGTGCGGAAGAGCGAAGGATTACCTCATGGCGGGAGATGCGGGAGGAGAAGGCGAAGGGTCCCCAAGGCTGGAGGGATATGTCGGGAGGGCAGAGTTCATGTCATCCATCGGAGGGATCATGGACATGCTGAAGCAACTCGCACAGAGAGGCGAGTGCGAGACTCCCCCACCTCAGGTGCCGGACCTCGCGCCCAGGGGAGGGGTCGACTCGGCAAGGGTAGGTGAAGATGCACCCGGGAGGCGGCCGGGAAAGGAAATAATGGCGGAAGGACCTCGGCGAGAGGTGGAAGGAAGGGAGCTCTTCCCCAGTCCGGCGAGTGCCGTCGCGCCGGCGGAGCCAGTGGCGCGAGTGGATCTGGCGAGACCACCGGCGAGAGGATCTCCTTTCTGCGAGTTGGTCCTCTTGGCACCCGTTCCAGAAGGGTTCCGCGAGCCGGAGATGAGCTACTACGTGGGGAAGGATGACCCCCTCCAACACTTGCAGTGGTTTGAAGACGCAGTGTCCATCAGACCTATGACTGACGCCTTCAAGTGCCGTCTCTTCGCTATCACTTTGAAGGACAAGGCTAGGGACTGGTTCCATCAACTCCCTACTGGTTCCATTTATTGCTTCGAAGACCTGAGCAGAAGTTTCCAGCTGCGTTTCTCGACCTCTAAGAAGAGGAAGAGGAACCCGGAGTCCATCTTCCTGATCAAGCAAAAGGCGGACGAGTCCTTGGCTCAATACGTGGACCGTTTCCAGAAGGAGATGCTAGGCATCCAGGAAGTGCCTGGTTTCGCCCTCCAGATGGCCTTCACCGTGGGGCTGAGGGAAGGTTTCTTCAAGATGAGCCTCACCAGGAAGTCACCGTTGTCCTTCGAGGGATTGATGGAGAAGGCCGCAAAAGAGATAGCCATGGAGGCGGCAAACCCAGCATTTGCAAGGAAGCTGGCAAGGTTGACGGAAGTAGAGCAGAGGGAGCCAGGGGGGGCAAGGCAGCCAGAAGGAAGGAGAAGAGAGGAACTAAGAGGGCCCGCGCACCTGGAGTTGGGATGGAGGCAGCCGGGAGGCCCGGTTCAGGGGCCTGGAAGGGGTCCCCCGCAGGGGGGAAGAAACTTTTATCCAGGTCCAGGAAGGTTTCATCCGCTAGGATGGGGGCATGGTCCGAGGCCGCTCCCACCCCCACCTCAGCAAGCTATGGTCATAGGCAGGGGAAGAGGAAGAGGAAGAGACCGTGGGAGAGCAGGAGTGGGGAGGAGGAGGAATCCCCCAGACGAGAGGCGAGGAGAGGGAGTTTTGCCCTATTGTGACTTCCATGAGGAGGAGGGTCACGCGACGGCAACATGTCCCGAGTTCTTGGAGTTGAAGAGAGGGAGAGGAGGAGAAGACCGACAGCAGGCAGTGCGGATAGTGGAGGTGCCGGGAGCGGTGGAGGAAGATCGATGTGTGGACCGGTCAGATACAGGAGATCGAGGAGGGATTGGGGTGATTCATGGGGGGTGGGGATCGAGGCCACCCGTAAGGCCAGTCTTCACACTATGTATCGTCGGAGCGTCGCCTCGACGTCGCAAACCCCACCCCCGGATGAGAAAATCACGTTTTCCAGAAGGGACCTACCCGATCACGAGGACCCCTTCTGCGACGCGTTGGTGATCAGGACTGCCATTGAGAACTTCACGGTATCCCGCATTTTGGTGGACAACGGGAGTTCTGTCAATGTAATCTTCAAGAAGGCTTTCAATGAGATGAGGGTGGAGGCTCGAAGGGTGCTGGCGGCGGATGGGCCGTTGTTTGGTTTCTCGGGAGAGAGAAAAGAGGTTGAGGGGGGAGTAGGACTTCAAGTGACCCTGGGAGGACTGTCCAGGAATTGTCGTTTCGTGATAGTGGATGCTCCCAGCAGTTACAATGCGATCTTTGGGCGCCCTCTTATCAGCGCCTTTAGATGCGTTCCGTCTTCTTTCCATCAGTGCTTGAAGCTCAATTCGGGGGAACCCAGATCAGGGTGAGAGGGGATCCGAAGGCGGCTCGGGAGTGCTATGTAACGGCGGTCAACACCATCTCCTGGATGGGAGATGCAGAGGAGCTGGGAGCAAGGATGGAGCGAGAAGAGTTGGGGAGAGCAGGAGCAGGAGTGGAGGGAAGTCTTGTAGCGGAGGAGGAAATGGCTGAAGGAGAGGAGTGGGAGGAAGGAGGAGGAGTGGAGAGAGGCATTGCGGTGGAGCCAGCAATGGCGGGAGAGAAAGTGGCTGGAGAAGAAGAGTTGGGGAGAGCAGGAGCAGGAGTGGAGGGAAGTCTTGTAGCGGAGGAGGAAATGGCTGAAGGAGAGGAGTGGGAGGAAGGAGGAGGAGTGGAGAGAGGCATTGCGGTGGGGCCAGCAATGGCGGGAGAGCAAGTGGCTGGAGAAGAAGAGTTGGGGAGAGCAGGAGCAGGAGTGGAGGGAAGTCTTGCAGCGGAGGAGGAGATGGCTGAAGGAGAGGAGTGGGAGAGAGGAGAGGGAGGAAAGGTCCAGGTGAGGGTGGCAGCTGTGGAAGGCTCAGGAGTTGAGTACGGGTCAAAGGATCCGGAGGAAGAGCTGAGAGAGCAGGAGGAAGAAGAACCCTCAAGGTTGAGGGCGGCGGTGGAAGTTCTGGAGGTCGAGATCCTCACCAGAGACGGAAGAAAAGAGAAGGTAAAGATCAGCGGAGAACTCACTCCCCAGGAGCAGGAAAAGATCCGGAGGTGTGTGCAAGAGAACGTTGATGTCTTCGCCTGGAGCGCAGCGGACATGCCAGGGATCGACGCGGACGTGGCGTGGCACCGTCTCAACCTCGACCCCAAGGTCCGCCCCATTCAACAGAAGAAGAGAGCCATTGCCTCCAAGATGGTCGGGCCTATCAGAGAGGAAGTAGAGAAGCTGCTCCGAGCGGGATTCATATCGGCCAATAGGTATCCGGGATGGGTGAGCAATGTTGTAATGGTAAAAAAAAGGGAAGAGAAGTGGAGGATGTGTATCGATTTCTCTCTCTTAAATAAAGCTTGTCCTAAGGATTGTTACCCCTTGCCTCGGATCGACGCGCTGGTTGACTCAGCCGTCGGTTTCTCACTAATGAGTTTTTTAGATGTTTTTTCAGGGTACCATCAGATACGCATGAACCCTCCGGACGTCAAGGATGTCACCTTCGTCACGGAGGATGGGTGCTTCAGCTATAACATGATGCCCTTTGGGCTAAAAAATGCGGGAGCAACCTATCAAAGGATGATGGACCGGATTTTTCGGGAGCAGAAGGGGCGGAACCTTGAGGTCTATGTGGATGACTTGATGGTGAAGAGTCGGGATCTTGGATCTCATGTCCTAGACCTGCAGGAGACTTTTGCAACCGTAAGGAAATATAAGATGAGGCTTAACCCCCTGAAGTGTGTGTTCGGGGCCAGCCGGGGGAAGTTTTTGGGACATCTCCTTACCCCTGAAGGAGTAGAGCCCAATCCTGACAAGGTGAGGGCAATACTAGAGCTGGGATCTCCTAGGAATGTCAAAGAGGTCCAGCGTCTTACTGGCAAGCTGGCAGGATTGAGCAGGTTCCTCTCTAGAGCGGGAGAGAGGTGCTCTTCTTTCTTTCGAACTCTAAGGGGTGGGAAGGAGTTCGAATGGACCCTCGAGTGCGAAAAGGCCTTCACGGCTCTAAAGCAGCAGCTTACCCAGACACCGCTACTTCAAGGGCCGAGGGAATGGGAGAGTTTGTTCCTCTATTTAGGGGTAGGGACGGGGGCGGTTAGCTCGGTCCTCGTCCGAGAGGAAGGAAAGAAGCAATTCCCTATTTATTATGTAAGCAGGGTCCTCAAAAAGGCCGAGTTGAAATATCCCATCCTAGAAAAGCTGGCCTTCGCTCTCATTGTGTCGGCCCAGAAGCTCAGACCGTATTTCCAAGCTCATGCCATTCAGGTTGTGACGGATCACCCCCTTCGCCGCATCCTCGAGGGGGTCGAGCACTCGGGGAGATTGGCCAAGTGGTCGATAGAGCTCAGTGAATTCGACCTCTCCTATGTTCCTTGAGAAGCTATTAAGGCGCAGGTGGTGGCGGATTTCTTGGCGGACTATGCGTTGGAGGCCGAAGAGATGGAGGGATCTCCCGTAGCAGCTTGGGAAATGCTTATAGATGGAGCTTCTGGTAGGAATTCTTTCGGGAGAGGGGTCATCTTGACGAGTCCCGAGGGGACTAGGATTGAGCAAGCTTTGAAGATACACTTCACCCTCACGAACAATCAAGCCGAGTACGAAGCAATCATCGCCGGGCTTCGGTTGGCTAGAGAGTTGGGTATACAGGATATCAGGGTCTTCACGGATTCCTTGGTGGTGGCAAGACACATCAGCGGGGAGTTCGAGGTGAGGGAGCCGACCCTCCAGTTATACCTGGGAAAGATAAGAAGTATTGTTGAACAGTTCCATAGCTTCTCCATCCAGCATGTTCCTCGAGAAGAGAGTGCCCGGGCAGATCTGCTCGCGAAGCACGGTCCTCAGGCCGGGGGGACCATGACCGAGCTCTTCAGGCCCTCCATAGAAGAGGGGGAAGTAATGGAGATCGACCAGGAGGTGTCTTGGATGGATCCTTTTGTGACCTTCTTAGCGTCAGGGCGACTACCCGAGGGGGATCTCGAGAGAAAGCGGATTAGATACAAGTCGGCTTACTATTTGTTGAAAGAGGGAGTACTCTACCGAAAAACGTTGTCCGGATTGTTAGCCCGGTGTGTATCCGAGAAAGAAGCACCAAAGGTGCTGGAAGAAGTCCATTCAGGGGAGTGTGGGAGCCACTCGGGGAGTCGAACCTTGGAGGGGAGGGTACTGAGGCAAGGTTATTTTTGGCCTACCCTGCGAAGAGACGCGGAGGAGCTCGCTAAAAGGTGTAGAAAGTGCCAGGAGTTTGCTCCCTTGCAGCTCCTTCCGGCGCAGAGGCTGCGAACGATCACCTCCCCTTGGCCCTTCGCCATATGGGGGCTGGATCTGGTAGGACCGTTTCCTCAAGCCAGTGGTCAGAGGAGGTTCCTACTGGTCATGATAGATTACTTTTCAAAATGGCTGGAAGTAAAGGCTTTGACGAAGGTGACCTCACGAGTGGTAAAGAATTTTGTATGGCGAGATATTATTTGCCGGCACGGGCTCCCTTTAGCCATAGTCACCGACAATGGGCCGCAATTCGCTAGCCAGGAGTTTGTGGATTTTTGTGTACAGCTCGGCATAGACCTTCGGTTCGCCTCGGTTCATCACCCACGAAGCAACGGGCAGGTAGAAGCAGCAAACAAGATCATAGTGAACCTCCTGAAGAAGAAAGTGGAGAACTTGAGGGGAAGCTGGGTGGAACAACTCCCCTCCGTCCCGTGGGCTCTGCGAACTACACCGAATACGACTATAGGAGAGACGCCTTTCAAGCTCTCTCATGGCTCTGAGGCCGTCATACCTGTGGAATTTGAGGTTGAATCTCCCAGGATCACAGCAGCAAGAGAGGGGGATGAAAGGTGGCAGACCGACAATGGAGAGGAGCAGAGGCTTTCTCTCGACCTCGTGGAAGAGCTTAGGGAGCTAGCAGCGATCCGTCAGGAGGAGGTCAAACGCCGGATGTCCCGGTATTTTGATAAACACATCCGAATCAAGCAGTTTCAAAAGGAAGATTTGGTCCTCAAGAAGGTAGATGCCGCAGGAAGGGGAGCCTCGGTGGGGAAGCTCAACCCCAATTGGGAGGGTCCTTTCATAATAAAAGAAGTCTTGAAGTCAGGGGGGTATCACCTCCAAGATGTGGACGGGATACCTCTAGATCGCGCCCGCAGTGGCGATGATCTGAAACGTTTCTATCCGTAATGATAAATCTCTTCTGAATTTACTTGAACATATTGTTAATGATCCTCCCTTTTGAATGTGCCATGATTTCCTAACACTACACCTCAGGGCGTTCTTCTTCAGAAGCAAGGAGAGGAGACCCCGAGCAGACCCGCTGACCAGGCTCCCATCAAGCTGGCAGGGTTGTAGGCTCACTCGGTGGTTGGAGGAGAAAGAGGAGAGGAGACCCCGAGCAGACCCGCTGACCAGGCTCCCATCCAGCTGGCAGGGTTGTAGGCTCACTCGGTGGTTGGAGGAGAAAGAGGAGAGGAGACCCCGAGCAGACCAGCTGACCAGGCTCCCATCCAGCTGGCAGGGCTGTAGGCTCACTCGGTGGTTGGAGGAGAAAGAGGAGAGGAGACCCCGAGCAGACCCGCTGACCAGGCTCCCATCAAGCTGGCAGGGCTGTAGGCTCACTCGGTGGTTGGAGGAGAAAGAGGAGAGGAGACCCCGAGCAGACCCGCTGACCAGGCTCCCATCCAGCTGGCAGGGCTGTAGGCTCACTCGGTGGTTGGAGGAGAAAGAGGTGAGGAGACCCCGAGCAGACCTGCTAACCAGGCTCCCATCCAGCTGGCAGGGCTGCAGGCTCACTCGGTGGTTGGAGGAGAAAGAGGAGAGGAGACCCCGAGCAGACCCGCTGACCAGGCTCCCATCCAGCTGGTAGGGCTGTAGGCTCACTCGGTGGTTGGAGGAGAAAGAGGAGAGGAGACCCCGAGCAGATCCGCTGACCAGGCTCCCATCCAGCTGGCAGGGCTGTAGGCTCACTCGGTGGTTGGAGGAGAAAGAGGAGAGGAGACCCCGAGCAGACCCGCTGACCAGGCTCTCATCAAGCTGGCAGGGCTGTAGGCTCACTCGGTGGCTGGAAACAATAACAAAAGGTGGATCATGCCCCTTCTGCGGAGTGGTTACCTCCCCCCCATCCCCACTTACCTTCTTACTCTACCGTGCTACAGTTTTCGTGAGCGAGGACTTGTTTCCATTTCAATACTGGATAGGGGCATAGAAGCTGCAGTTGGAGAGCATAAATGTCTTACGGCTGTAATTTGGGTTGGGTGTTTTCTGGAGTCAGGTAATTGAGGTCTTGACATAGAAGCTGAATAATCAGGGAAACACTGACCCTGGCTACTAACAAGAGGGGGGGGGGGTAATTGACCCCCCAGGTCCACTCGCGCCGAGAGGAGCCGATAGGCTGCGCGAGAGGAAGGAGAAGGTGTTCCCACGCCCGCGAGAGAGGCAGAGACTCGCCTGCTCGCCCCCTGGGCCAGGTTGGCTGATAACAGTCGGCGAGGGGAAAGACAACCCCCTCTCGCCGCCAAGGATCTCGAAGATCTTGCGAGCTGTCCAAGCAAGAGAAAAAGAAAAAAAAAAGGAGGAAGAAAAGAAAGAGGGTAGCTTCAGGCGCGAGCAAAAATATATATATATACGAGTGAATCATATTCGTGTCTTAATACAGGACATTCCCAAATCGGGAGGCATTGTAATCGTAACAAAAAAGGAAAGGAAAAGGCTGTTGTGCTCAAGGAGCCCTAGTCCTTCTCGCCCGCCGAAGACTCCTCGTCCTCGCCATAAATCTCGGGCACGAGGTCCCGGGCGGTGATGCCCTCGCAATCATCTTTAACTACGCCCATCTCTCGCATCATCTTCAGGATGAGCTCGGCGGCCCGTATGTTGGCGTCCCGACAAAAGTCCTCGACCTCGTCGTGCGTATAATGCGCGGGAGGAGGAGTGGCCTGCAAGCGAGAGGTAGAGGCCTCTTTGAGCTGGGTCTTCTCTGTTTTCAGCTCCTTCACCTCCGTCTCCAGCTCCTCGACTCGCGAACGCAGTCTTTCAGCCGTCTCGGCATCCTGCAAAAAGAACGAACCGTTAAATCTAGCGGGAGAGTGCTTGAGAAGGCCGGCCCAGTATCAACTCACCACTCCGCCACTGGCCTTAGAGCTGTCACTTAAAACCGAAAACCGCAAACCGAACCGGAACCGCAAAGAACCGGACCAAACCGTTCGCAAATTATTCGGGTTCCGGTTTGAATTTTGGAACCGTGAACAACATTGGTTCAGGTGTGGTTCTTACATTTTATTATCCGGACCGGAACCGGAACCGGAACCGCAACATACAAGTCTCAAGCGGTTTCAAGATTTTTAGACCTGATCCGAACCGGATCGAAGTAGAACCGAACCGCAACCCGTTTATTATTATTATTAATATTATTATAATATTGTTATTATTATATAATTTATCTATAATATTTATACTTACTATCACGAGTGAAACTGATGTAGTTTGAACCCAAACTGTAATCATACTAAAGGGGGTCAATTTTGGATCGAACAAAACTTCACCGCATAAAAACCATGTGATATGGTTTGACATTGGTGCAGTTTGGAGTAAATTTTTGCAGTGTATTTTTGATTTTTATACAATTATATAATGTATTTAAAATTTTATTTACATATTTTTTTTGAAATATTTAATTTTAAAAATATAAAAGATATACAACTACTATTCATTAGTAATCATGAAAGTCAACTAATTGTAGCCGATTGTTATGGCTGAGCATGTCGACGAGACGTGCGCAAGCCAACTAGACGTCGTGGCAAGTCTACACGCATAAGAAGTCGATGAATACTATTTCATCGATCATGTAAATGCGCAACATAATTATTTATATTTTGATGTTTGTTTGAGTTTTACTATTTACAACCAGCTTTTATTTCATTCCACCAAGTTTGATTTTAACTTTAGTTGGAACCGATTGGAACCGGACCGAACCGCATGGAACCGGACCGAACCGTTAGTGGCCGGTTTGGTTTTGGTTCTTGCTAAACCGGAACCGGAACCGTTGACACGACGGTTCCAAAAATTAAGCTGGAACCAGAATCGGAACCAGAACCGGTCAAACCAAATAAGGTTTTGGTTCTAATTTGAAGAACCGTTACCTTAGTGGTTCGGTTCATGGTTTTAGTAGAATCGGAACCGAACCGGAACCGTGACAGCTCTGTCTGGCCTTGGCGAGAAGGTTCTCGGCCACCTCCAGTCGCTTGGTGAGATCCCCAGACTTCTCGCGCTCGGCAGCGAGTTGGGTGTTTATCTCCTTCCAGCTTCGAGTGTTGTAAATTAGGCGGCGTGAGAGTCGATGAGAAAGCTCGAGGGTACGCAGCTGCGAGTGGGCCGTCCTGAAGATGAGATCTCGCGTGGAGGCCGCGTCGAGTGCGTCAGGGGCGAGACCCCCATAGAGGCCGAAGCCCAAGGAGAAGGCATGGGCAGAAGACTCCCCTTGCTCTCTCCATGAGGGGAGGAGGGTAGAGATGGATACCCGATGTGCCCCCTTATCCCAGATGAGCGAAGGCTCATTGACACCGTCGGGGACAGACGGGCCCGCGTTGAAGTTTAGGTGGGCGGATGGAGCAGGATACTGGAGAGGAGCCTCCCCGCGAGAAGGGGACCGGAGAGGTTGGTGAGAAGAGCTCGTGGGAAGTGCGAGAGGGGCCGCGTCTTCAGGAAGCGAGACGGCCCTGTGCGGAGAGGTCAAGGGAGGTGAGTGGGGAGATTCGAATCCCAGGGATATGGGGCTCAAGGATCCCGGCGTCGCCGCTGTGTCCGCAGGGACCTTGCCCTTCTCGGAAGGGAAGGAGACTACCTTCTTCAGCTTCATCTTTAGTTTCTTTGAGGGGGTGAGGCGAGAGGGGGCCGAGTCCTCAGCCGCCCTCTTTCGAGGAGAAGGGGCCAACGAATCTTTGGCCGCCTCGGCTGCCATATTAGCGAGAGCCATGTCTTTAGACGGCTTGATATTACTTCTGTAGGGGGGGTGCACCGGCACGTTCCTCTCTCCTGGGAGAAGCGAGACAGAGTCAGGGAAAAGGTTCAGCGAGAGGAAGGCCCTGAAGGCAAGAAAAAGACGAGGGGGTCGAGCATACCTTCTCCAGGAGGCATGGGGAGCAGCGAGGCGAGCCCCCGCCTCAAAAACCTAACCTCGAAGTTCTTCCCAGCGAGGTACTCGCAAAGAAGCTTGTCCGTGCCGCCGACCTGCGGAGTAACATAGAAGATTTCCGCGGGCGAGACGGGCGCGAGAGGGACGCCGCCCAGGTTCCCGCGGATGAAGACGAAGCGGGTTAGCCAGTGATGATTCTTGTTTGGTGTCTCGCAGACTTTCAGATTCAGCCCGGTGAAGAAGGAGACCCCGTCTTGATTGGCGTGGTAGACGAACATCTTCCGGAAGACGGTGAGACTGAATTCTATTCTCTCTCGCCGCATGTAGCACGCGAACGCGACGATAACTGAGATCGCGTTGGGGTTTAACTGGGCAGGCACGACGCCGAAGTACTTGAGAACTTGCTTCACCTCGGGCCAGAAGGGAAGCCGGAGCCCCGCCTCGAAATGCGAGACGGGGAAGGCGAGCTCGCCCGGGTAGAACGTATTCACGCTCTCGCCAACCTTGGGAGGGCGCGACTCATAGCCCTCCGGCAAAAAGTCGCTCCGGAAGGCCTCGTATTCATCGGCGGAGAGTCGATCGGGAGGAAAATCGTGGTCAGAGAATCTCTTCCCACAGCGGCTGCGGCCTTCACCACCCTCTGGCCTCCTTTTTCCCATGGAGCGCGAGACGAAGGGAAAGTCGGCGAGTGGAGGACCGGCGGGAAGGCACGAAGGACAGTAGAGGGGAAGGATGAGGGGGCTGGAGCGCGAAGCGAGCTGCGGAAGGAGGGGGAGCCGCGAGCGGAAGTCTAGGAAAACATGTTTCCAGCCTATGCAGTGGGGGTATTTATAGCCCTCATGAGTAGGAGGGTAAGCGGATAGAGGACCACGCCGGGAAAAGGCAAGCGTCGGCCGACCCTTCTCCCTCCAAGCCTCGGGCGGCGGAACCCTAAGTGGGTCATCAGCCCAAGAAGGCGATGAAAAGATGGACGCAGGGAAATAAAAGTAATAAAGGTTAAAAATTAGCATAAAAGAAGATATTAGCGCTGTCGCACCGTTTAAACAGGCAAATCACCAAATTAATAAATTTAATCCCGCATAAGGACGGGTGGCAAGTTCGAAAAGCGCACAGCTAGCGGTATATAGGCAAGTATTTTATTACAGAGACAAGACGAACGAAAAGAGCGAGAGGCGAGAGGCGTGAGGAAAGAAGGCGGAGCTCTCGTCAATTCTTATCCCACCTCCACCGTCCTCCCCCGCGGCTTCTCACGCAGGGAGGACGACTGGGGAGGTGGAAGGCGCGAGCCGCCTCGACACCGCTGCGGGCGAGACGGAGCTGTTGATCGACGTCATCCAAGATTGCCTGAGGGTTCGTCTTGTCCACCTCAATGTCGGCGTCTATCTCCGAAGACAGGCGAGCGCATTCCACCTCTAGCCAGTCGATCCGGTGGTCTGCGGCTTGCTTCCCTTTTTCCAGCGCTTGAATGATGCGCGCGTGCTTCCGCAGCATCTCGGCCACCTTGCGCTTCATCTCTATAGGGTCCGTGGGGTCGCCCAGGTAGTCCTCGATCTCATCTATAGGAGGAGGAGGCGAGGGGGCCAGCTGCTTGGAGTAATCGTTGACCGGCGAGTCGGCAGCCAGTGAGTCCTCGACAGGGGTTCCACTCGCACCTATGGAGGAGCCAAAGAGATAAAGTGGCAAGAAAAAAGAAGGCGGCAAGAAGAAGAGAGCAGGTGTCAGGAGTAGGGCCTCTTACCGAGGCGGCGGGTGGAGCCCGATGTGGTAGAAGGATCATCCCTCCCCGTCACGGGGGTGGAGGGGGGAGTGGAGGCTTGGGGAGAGAGAGGCCGGGAAGGAAGCTCTGATAGGTTGCTGCGAATGGTCTCAGGACGATGAGGAGGCACCGAGATTTTCTGGGAAAAGGTAGCAAGTAAAAAGCGTGTGGTGCAAGGAGATCATAGCAGGTTTGAAAGACTCACCTCTTTTCCTTTGAGACTAGCTGGAGTGGGAGGTATATACCCCCTCGGAAAGGGGCGAGAAGGTTCTCTTGCCGAGAGGGGAGGCTCCAGAACCTTTGCCTTTTTCGGGAGAGAGGTGGAGGGCGGTAGCGAAGGAGAATCACGTGCGGGGATCTTGTTCAGACCCGCCGCCGTCGCCTTGTTCCGTTGGCGCACGGCCGCGATGCGATCCCGAAAACTTTGGCTGAGAGACATGTAGGCAGATGCTAAGAAGGGAGGAAAGAGAGGAAACACCCCCTTAGGGGGAGGAATTTTCTATATTTATAGACTGGGCAAGGGGCCCACCAAAAGATTCCCTCAATAAATTAACTGTACCATCGCAAGCCTCGGTTGAACTATCTTTCCGAGCTTGTGCCAACCTCGAAAAGAGCGGGGATTGTGTACAACCTCGGGCTCGCAGCCTGGCGAGAGGGTCCTGGCGAGAGGGCCCAGGCGAGAGAAAGGGCCCTGGCAAGAGGGCTCAATCGAGAGGCTCCAGGCGAGCGAGTGGGCCCAGGCGAGAGGCCCCAGCCAGGTGAGAGGGCCCTGGCGGGTGGACCCTAGCGAGAGGTACCCGGAGAGAAGGGCCATCTTGGTTCAGGGCCATTTCAGGTAGGGCCAGGCCCACCTTTTGGGTCCCAGGGGTATTTTTACTCTTTTACCCTGGGTGGTCTGCAATTAGCCTTTTAGGACAGCGGAGTTCGGCTGTTGGCAGACCTAGCCGGGGGCATTCCGGTAATTTCAGGATGAATTAGTTTAGTTATTTGCAGTCCCAGTTCAAAAGCCTATAAATAGACCGGTAAGGTGCCTTAGAAAAGGAAGCATTCTTGACTCCCTCTCTCTCTTCTAAGGCACCTAGCTCAGTATTGGCTAGGGAGGGGAAGAGCTATAGCTAGTCTCTTCCGGGTAAGAGGTGGGACCTCCGCACTGAAGCTCCCGGTCTAGTTCTTGGCCTTGAGCGTGATCCCAAGGAAGTAAGCACGAGCCGCCCTTGTAGTTCCGAGCTTTAGGTGGAGCCGACCTTGTTGGTTCCAACAAACTTCCTCTGACCGCTAGCCTGAGGGAAAGGGCCTATCAAATCCATTCCCCAGATGGCGAACGGCCAAGGAGCGATGATCGAGCGAAGTTGTCGAGCTGGCTGGAATTAGAGGTGAGCAAAGAGTTGACACTCTGGACACGTCTTTGAGAAGGCTTCTGCATCCTTCTAAATGGTCGGCCAGAAGTAGTCGTGTCTTAGAATCCTTTGCTCCAAAGTGCGAGTCCCAAAGTGACTGTCACACTCTCCTGAATGAATTTCCCTGAGCACTCGAGGGATTTCTGCTTCTGATAGACATCTGGCCAGAGGGCCCGAGATGGTCTTGTGGTATAGCTCTCCTTCGTGCAGCAGATAGTAGGTCGCCTTGTATCGAAACTTTCTTTGGTCTCCAACGCTAACCGAAAACTGGCCCGTTGTTAGAAAAGTAACGAACGGGTCCTTCCAGGAAGCTCATTGATCGATTTCCATCATCACCCCTTCCTCGATGGACGGTCGAAACAACTCTGTCACGATTCCACCGGCCCTTGGGCCGTATTTGGCTAGGTAGTCCGCCCCTGAGTTCTCCTGTCTTGGCACATGCTCGACGAAGAAGGATTGAAAGCTTCCCACCAAGCCTTTTACCTTCACCAAGTATCTTTGCAGGATGGGGTCCCGTACTTCGACTCTCCCCTGATCTGCGACGCGACCACCATTGAGTCGGTGATGGCCTTGAGGTCCTGAATTCCCAACTCCTTGGCGAGACGTAAGCCTGCTACCATGATCTCGTACTCCTCCTGGTTGTTCATGACGGGGAAGAGGATCTCAACTGCTTGCTCGATCCTAGTTCCCCGCGGGATCACCAGTACGACGTCTGCTCCTACTGAACTCTTGCCTGAAGCTCCGTCCACGAACATCTTCCAAGAGACTGGGCTTGAAGAGCTTTTGTCTTCTCCTGCCTCGGCCGAGAAGTCGGCCAGGAAATCCACCACTGTCTGGGCCTTAATTGCCACCCTTGGCGAGAAAGAAATGTTGAACTCTCTTAGCTCCACCGCCCACTTTGCTAGCCTTTTGGAGTGCTCCACTCCATCCAAGATGCTTCGAAGAGGATGGTCGGAGACGACCTTGATGGAGTGAGCTTGAAAATAAGTCTGAGCCTTCGTGCCGAAGTTACCAAGGCGAAAGCCAACTTCTCCAAGATAGGATATTTGGTCTCCGCCTGCCTGAGCACCCTACTAACATAGTAGATGGGGAGCTGCCTCTTCCCTTCTTCTCGGACGAGCACTGAGCCGACAGCCTCTGCTCGCACTCCTAGGTAAAGGAGGAGATCTTTGCCTTCTTTTGGGCCTTGGAGTAGAGGAGCTTGAGTTAACTGCTGCTTGAGCTTCCCAAAAGCCTCCTCACACTCTGTGGTCCACTCGAACTTCCGATTGCCTCAGAGAGTCTTGAAAAATGGAGAGCACTTCTCTCCCGCCTTGGATAGGAAGCGGCTAAGACCCGCCAGCCTTCCTGTCAGCCTCTGGACTTCCTTGGAATTCTTCGGGGATGTCATCTCCAGGATGGCTCTCACTTTGTTGGGATTAGGCTCCACTCCCCTCGGAGTGAGGAGGTGACCCAGGAACTTTCCTCTTCTTGTTCCGAAAACGCACTTTGCCGGCTTGAGCCGCATCTTGTACTTTCGTAGCGTCGCGAAGGTCTCCACCAGATCCTTAGTGTGTTCCGCGATGCTCCTGCTCTTGACTAAGAGATCATCCACGCACACTTTCAGATTCTGCCCCTTTTGCTCTTTGAAGACTTGATCCATCACCATTTGGTACGTCACACATGCGTTCTTTAGCCCGAAGGGCATCATCTTGTAGTTATAACAACCGTCGCTGGTGATGAATGAGACATCGCGGCAGTTAGGGGGATGCATCCGGATCTGATGATACCTTGAAAAAGCATCAAAGAAATTCATCACAAAAAAACCGATGGCTGAATCAACCACCGCGTTGATTCGAGGCAAGAGGTAACAATCCTTCAGGCAAGCTTTCTTCAAAGTTGAGAAATCGATACGGAGTCTCCAGCCCCCTCCGGCCTTCTTCACCATTACAACATTGGAGACCCAGCCTGGATACTAGATCTTCGAAACAAAACCCGCCTCCAGCAGCTTCTTCACCTCCTCCCGGATTGGCTCGGCCAGCGCAACGACGCTCTTCCTTTGCTTCTGACGGACGAGGGAGGCCTTGGGATCCAAGTTGGGGCGGTGATAGGCAACCTCCGTATCAATCCCTGACATCTCTACGACGCTCCAGGAAAAGATGGCTACGTTTTCTTGCTGACAGGCCAACATCTCCACCTTTCTTTCTAGCATTAGGGATCCTTCAACCTTCAACAGTCCGGACTCTCCCTCCCTGGAGATCACCTCCACATCTTCCAGCTCCTCCGCAGCTCTCAACCTGTCTTCTCTCTCCAAGATCTTCTCCAACCTCTCTGCGTCCTTTATCCAGCTGATGGTACTGTCGGTACTAAGATAACACTTCCTGACAACTTTAGGATCTCCCCTGATCCTCACTTGGGCATCCCCCCTGCAATACTTCAGGCACCAATGATATGACGATGTGACTGCCTTGAAGTAGTTGATGAGTGGCCTCCTGAAGATCGCGTTTTAGCAGCTTGGGGCATCCACGATGACGAACCTGCATCGAATCGAGGTGCCACCAAGTGTCACCAGAAGATCTGCTCCTCTTTTCACCTCCTTCTCTCAGGAGAAACCAAATAGGGGTCCGTCAGCAGCTAAGACTCTGGACGCTTCCACCTACAGCCCGACGAATGACCTTTTGAAGATGACATTCACTGAGCTTCCATTGTCCGCCAGGATTCGGTCAACAGTGAAGTCTTTGATGGCGGCTTGGATGGCGAGGGCATCATGGAAGGGATTCTCATTTCCTAACATATCCTCCTCGAAAAAAGTGATCTCCTCCAACGGCGACGGCGCCTGAGAGGTCGAAGCGACGCTCTTGTGGTAGATTTGATGGAGACTTCTCTTACGGGAAGCTCCTAGCCCGGCTCCTTCGTGGATCACCCCTACTTGCCCTCCTCCTGGGCCTTGGACTACCTCCCCGCGATCGCCTAAGTCGATCTGGTGCTCATTCCTCCTCCGCCCTGGAGCTTGGAATGCTACCGCTCCTGCGGGAACCTCTTGCCTCAGTTGTTCCCCCTCCGTTGCTCCTACTACCAGCCTCCTCCTTGATTCCTAAAAATCGAGGCAAGCCAAGGTCCTGTGCCCCTCTGCTCGATACAAATCGCAGTAAAGGGGAACCTCCTCTACCTAATTTCTCGTGGGTTAGTTCCTCCTGCGATGCCTATTCCCTTTCCGGGCAATGACCATCGCCTCCCCCCGCGCTCTTCCCTGCCTCCTCTCCGGCTGATTGTCGTTCGTCCTCTCCTGGTTCTGGTACTGGCGTCTTCCTGTTGGCCTCCACTGGGGTCGGTTCACGGGATATTGAAATCGCCGTGCCTCCCTTCTCTTCGGAGTCGCTACGGGCCTCCTCTCCTCCTGCATGCGAGGCCTTTCCTGTCTCCTTGGCTCTTCCACCCTCATGGGCTCTTCCCTTCTGCTCGGCTCCTCTCTCCTTCGCTCCTCCTGCCTCTCCGACACTACTCTGGCTCTTACTTCTGAAGACCCTCCTCTTTCCCTGCCTCCCAGGTACTCCCCATTCAGTCTAGCCAAGAAGTCGTGGTTCTTCTCTTCTCCCTGCACAAACTTATTCACCTTTTCGATCATCTCCTCATAGGATCTCGGGGGCTTTGAACCGATCTCCACGCTGAAAATACCCCTATTTAGGCCAAACTTCAGGGTCATCTGCAAGGTGAAGCCATCCACTTCCTCGACTTCAAGAACCTCCTCCTAAAAACGGTCTTTGTAGTGGTCAAGCCTCTCATGCTGCCCTTGCTTGATTTTGAAGAGAGCGGTTGCCTCCTTTCTCATTTTGGACATCACGAACCTTGCCATCAAGCCCGACGCAGGTCCTCGAAGCAGTAGATGAAACCTTCGGGAAGCTGGTGGAACCGATCTCTTGCCTTCCTCTCAAAGGTGATGGAGAAGAACCTGCATTTGAATGGATCAATCATGTTGCGGATAGACACCACGTCCTCGAACCATTGGAGATGCCTGACTGGGTCATCTCTGTCAGAGTAGTAGCTCAGGACGGGCTCTCTAAAGCCTTCGGGAACTGGGGATTCTAGCACTTCGTCATAGAAGGGGCTCCTCCCTCTTTGATGATGATGTGCTTCATACTGGCGAGGTCCTCATACTCGCCACCCTGCCGAGTATCATGATATCTCGCTGATTGCTTAGCGTCTCTGAACCTGATCCCCTGGTAACTCGTCGGACAGAACTGCGACTGCACTAGTCGCTCCTACCCCTCTTCTGCTTGCTCCTTCCCTGGTCTCCTAGGAGGATCCTCTTCCTCCGACTGTGTCACGTGACGAGGCGAGGTCGTCGTGACATCGGGGCGAGGAAGGAATCTGCTAGGATGGCCCTCTCGATCCTCCTTGCGAACTCTTCGAACACTGCTACTGTCACAAAGCCGCCTCCTTTTGCCGAGTTGCTGACTCCTGCCAAGTTGCCGACTATCTCCTCATTCTCGCCTCCATCCACCATCTCGCCTACTCGCGAAATTTTCTTCCTCGGCTACGATCCACGCTCACTCACCAAAGTGTTGAAGCTTGTAACATCCACATACAACCAATTGATTTTAGTTTGTATGCTAGGAAGCACCAGGTACGATACGTACCCGATACGACGGTGCAACAAAATTTTAGAAACAAGGCACTGGTACGACATGATGCGTTATAACAAATATATATATATATATATACTATGTAGCACGGGGACAGAAACGGGATACGAGATACGATATGAAACGAATACGGGAAACGTGATTTTTAAAAAAATTAAGATACGAGAAACATTTTTAATTATTTTAATATAAGTATTAATTAATATAAGAATAAGACAACTAACAAACTATTTGTACATATCTTGAATTGTAACGAAAAAATTAATAAGACTATATTATATATCATTGACATTTCATATAATGCTATAAATAACATTCAAGGAAACAAGCACCATAAAAAACAATCTATCACATGTTCACATCAATACATCATTACATCAATTAAGAGCATTGTTTTGTTACATTCACATGCAAAATATTAAGTATAAAAATTAAATATTCTCTTCAATAGTACTAGTATCAACTTCATCATCTTCTTCAATAATCGAGAGCTCAACTTTGGTTCATCAAGCGATAAATTAGTTATTTCAAGTGTACCTACATTTTCAAATGACTTGAAGTCATCGCCCGCAATATCCCACAATGTAGACTCTCCTTCATTGTATTTTTGATCTCTTCTAGAAAAAAGACGAAGATTGCTATGCATATTTATTAAATCTTCTGTGTTGAAACCAAAAACTTGGTC
Organism: Platanthera zijinensis; assembly: GCA_039513925.1. Taxonomy (NCBI): domain Eukaryota; kingdom Viridiplantae; phylum Streptophyta; class Magnoliopsida; order Asparagales; family Orchidaceae; genus Platanthera; species Platanthera zijinensis. The sequence continues at coordinate 145,372,296 of CM077094.1, read as the reverse complement.
TCTCGTGGAGTTCGGTGTCCCAAGAAAGGGGTGACCTCACACCTACTACACTCAGGAGAACGTCACGGGTCGAAGGCTCAAGGAACTAGGAACAGACCCTCGGCTCTAGCGTGGACGTCCCACCTCACATCCGAAAGACTTTTGAGATCTCCCCCTCCCTAGCCAATGTCGAGTTAGGTGCCTTGGAGGATGAAAGAAGAAGATGAAATTGTTAAGAAGTCCCTCTCCAAGGCACCCCTATGGGTCTATTTATAGTTTTCTGGGAATGACCTGCCAATAACCAAATCCTGCTGCCCTAAAATTAATGAAATGCCCCCAAATTGGTCTGCCAACAGCCAAATCCCGCTATTCTAAACAGCTAAAAGCAGTTCACCAGGGGCAGCCCCTCAAGCCGGGCGAGCAGGCGACAAGGCGAGCTGAGGTCAGGCGAGTAGGCGGCTAGGCGAGACGGCGGCGGTCTAGACAAGCTGGCGGCCTGACGAGTTGGCGGCGGCCTGGCGAGACGGCGGCTTGGCAAGACGGCGACGGCCTTGGCGAGACGGCGGCGGCCTGGCGACACGGCGGCCTGGCGAGCTGGCGGCAAGGCGAGCTCGAGGCTGGGTGACCCCCCGAGGGGGCCGGGGGGAGAAAAATATTTTATCCCCCTACTAGTATAAAACACAGATTCACACTAAATTGGCCTCCAAGAGTGCAAAACCTTTAAAAAAACTTAAAACTGCACAGCAAGCCTTGCGCCTGCCGGGGGGACCCTACTTTGCGAATACGGGGTTGTACTTTCTGCACGTTGTGGTGTCATTCTATTCCTTTTCATTGAATCGATAAAGGAGTAAGTACTCCAATTTCTCTCGGTGCATGAAGAAGATGATGGTTGTACTAATAACTTCAATGCAATGGTTTGAAGCGAAGGGGACGACGAGCCATGATTTATCCACCAAGTCATCCGGATCTTTATGATGAGCAACTCTATTTGGATCCTCCGCTAGTCATTGTTTCCTATAAAGTCTTCCAGATCTTTATGAAGGAGTACCTGCGGGATCAGCGGAATCGGGAGCGAAACGCCGGCGGGATCGGGAGCGGAACAGGAAAACCTTATGCGTAAAATGAAATACGCGAGCTGTATATCTCACGGAATCGCGGGGGATACGCGATTCCGAAAATAAAATATATATTTTTTAAAAAAAGTGTTTCCTGGATTTTCGGAAACGCGTTTCCGCGCGTTTCCCGTATCTGACACGCGTTCGAGTCGATACATAGACCATATTTAAGTATCCGTGCTTTGTAGTATATATACATATACATACGAGTGACAGTGCACCGGGGCCCCCTTTTCCCCGCACGACAGTACTAGGCTCGCAGCGGCGGGCTTTGCCCCCCCCCCCCCCCCACGGTTTTTTAAAATATTAAAATATTATATTCATATAATTTTTAAAATATTATATTCAAAAAAAATTTTGCATATTTATTTTTTTATTAAATTATTTTTTTCCTAAGATAATTTCATAGATATTAAATCAGAAAATTGAAAACTAAAAAAAATTTAAAAATACGTGGGGGTGGGGTGACAGTGAGGCTGATGTAAATATAACTATATAAGTTAATTATTTATTTAATTAAATATGCTAATGCAATGGAGGGGATACGAACAATTCTTGACAAAGTGGTTGAAATTATTAATCCTGCATCGCCTAAAAGATTTAGTTTTTGGTGTTTAAATAATAAGCGAAGGATGGCTTGTTTTAAAGTTTTCGGTTCTTGCTGGCCATGTATAGCTAGTGGCCAGGTTGGGCCGTGTTGTGTAACGGGCTAAACCTGATTTTGTGGGATTTATTATGCAGAGCCGGGTAGCTTTAAATTCATTTTTTTCAAAATATGAAGGGTAAAACAGTAATTTTCTATTATAGGTTAGTATTCCCATTAAAATTATAGATTTAGGACCCCCTACTATCCTAGGTGTAGGAGCTCTATACAAAAGTAGACGGACGGTCCAGATTGATCTGATGGTATGTCGTTGATCAAATGGCTGAGATGTTATGATTTAATCAGATCGGACGGTGTAGATTGATTAGATGGTATGGCAGGTGTTGAAGCCGGGAAAATACCTACTCCAAAATTTGTATTAAGGCAACCTAAGGTTACTGGTCCAACGGTCGGACTCGACGGGCAAAGACTAAGGAAATTGGGTAACATTACAAGGACCCCAAGTGCTGCGGCAGGGAGGTCCCACCACATATCCGGATGCTTAGAAGAAGTTTTCCCTTCACAACCAAAGATGATCGAGCAGGGTACAAGGTAGACACTAGCTGACGACTATCTCTAAGTGGCGACCAAGAGATGATCACTACTCGCGGCTTGTTTTCCTGAAAGAAGGATTTAAAAGCTCAGTTCAAAATCCAGAAAAAGAGGTGGTCGAGATCTTTTGCGAGATTTTGAAGTCCATATCCTTGTACCCCTGGGGTCCTATTTATAGGCAAATCTAAGAGGAGGGAGAGATCTTATTTATAGCTCACCCCCCGGCGACTTGGCGACTTCTGGGGGAGCTCGCCCAATTGAGTGAGTAACTGTCTTAGTCGTCTACCTGATAAGTATGTGAGGGGAGCTCGTCATACTCGCTCAAACCTTCTACTGTCTTGAATGCTGACTTTGATCTCTGTCTCAACCGGTTGACTGACTTCTTGTTGATCTGGCTTTGGGGGGGGGGGGGGGGTGGGGGGGGGGGTTTCCACCCTCGACGAATAGGGGTTGTACAACATGGTTACGCGGTATGGCATGAAAGTATTTCTTTGTATATGGTATATATATATATATATATACACACACGACGGTAGCAGTTCTTTATAGCATTTTGATCGTGCGGTTCAAATTAAAAGTTCGGTGTGCTTTGAAGATATCTATATTGTTTTATATATAGTTCTCAAAACATTGAAACATCAAACATAAATCATTAACTTAGTGCAAATCTACAAATCAATGCGACATAACATGAAGTTTTCAAACATTAAACATTCGTAAATATTGCAAAATTTAACATCTTATATATTCAACAAAAAGAGATAAAATTAAACTTAAGTCCACTCATCAAAATTTTTTTTTTTCTTCTTCATTGTTGGAGATCAACCTCTTTAATCTCTGGTTAATGTAGAGACAGGTTAGTCATTTTGCCAATAACTTGTGTCGTAATTGGATGTACCAACGCTTCCTAGCATAGAGCCATTTTTTGTTTATTCTAGAAAAACAGACTCCTATCACAATATGCATAAAGATGTGCTAAGTGAAAGTGTGTCCACATAGGTGTATCCATCAAGTATCAGGTACATATCTGTACCAGATACGTATCCGGTGCGGGTACACTGCCTTCGGGAAAGTATCCGTGCTTCATAGTTTGTATGTTTAGATTTTAGCATGGAACATCCCATATAACAACGCACCTGCACATTACCCAGTAAAAAGAAAATGCTCTAGGCCAAAGACCCTCCATATTAAGAGAGTGCCTTGAGAAAATAATCCCACGTCAGAAAATTAATTTATTCTTGTGCACTTAATATAGATCTCATAAGAAAACACAGTGGTGGCAATTTTCAATTTTAAAGGTTTTTCCGAACAAAACTTTTGGTCCGTTCAGCACGGCGGTCGTAAATGTGGTGGTTATGAACCGTCCGTCGTTCATGAATGCACAACCTCATCTAAATAACTTAATCCACTTTTATGTTCGTAAATACTTTTTTCAAAATGACTTTTTTCTTGGTGGGTGTTGTAGTCGTCAGTCAGGTCAAACACATATGTTATGACATTGACGTTTTGTCCAAATTCATCGGAGCAAAAACACCACTCCAAGCGGACCCTTATTTTACCTTCCAACAAAACCGATTCATCGATCTATCAATCGAATTCAAACGATTCTGTTGAATGTTGCTGGCATCAGTTCATCGATCTATCGATCGAATTCGGGCCAGCTTGATCCAGTTATGCCCTTCGTTTAGTTCATAATTCAAATATAGTTTTGAAGAAACTTCATCATATCAGGTGACACGATTTGCTTGGGTTGCTCTGCAGTTCGTCGGATTCTTCGTTCGGCTGGCACACTGATGTTCTCAAGAGGATGCTCCAGACCGGACATCCCACCATGCTCAACTGATTGCTAGAGAGACAGAGATAGGAAGCTTCTGCTGCTGTACTTTTGTGCTGTGGAAGCTTCTCTTTAGGGTTGGATTCTGCAAACTTTTTTCCCTGCTGGGCATTGAAGAAGATGAAAGGCTAATTTTATTTTGTCCTTCTATTTTTTTCATCATTTGTGTATATAGAGCATATGCTCACCTTTGTACATAGTTGATGTATTATCTCCTTGCTGATCATATTTATCATGTTTTGCCCATAAATTTTTTCTTCTCTTTTCTTATCACTAGATGCCATTACACTGTTCTTTCATGTCGACCAATGTACGTGTCATTTTCTGCCGTCTCTTTCACTTTGTCATCGTGGCGTCTCTCTCTGTCTTCTTTAGTCGACACCATGTCGAATATATTATGTTGACCTATCTTGGGGACTGTTAACAGCACCATCAACATTGTGAATGGTGAGAATGAGAACGGCCATGTCTATTAGGCAAGCCCTCACATTACATTGAGGCTATATTACCAATTGAATTTGAAGTGAGAAGCCCATGAGTCATTGTTACCCTTCCCTATGCTATTCAGGCTTTGTTTGGCGGGGCGTTTTGACAGCGGCACGCCGCCGCTTTTCAATCCACACCGCTAAACCATTTTTTACGGAGTGCCACAGTGGCAAAATCATGGAAAATCAGCGATTCACGGCCCGTGATTATTTTTCATGATCAGACGCCGAGTCGCGCTTCTCCTTTTTTCCCTTTGCCCTAGCCCGACTGCGCGAAACCTACTTCCCTCGACGGCAAAACCCCCTAATCCACGGGACTTCAACAGCGAAATCTCTTCCACCGGCTCTTGACGGCACATTGTCTCTTCCGGCCTTTGAGCGGCAGGCTCTGATTGCTGACGATGGCGACAAACCTTTCTTCAACCGGCTTTCCACCGCGACATACCTTTCTTCTGCCCTGTAGTAGGAAATGAATTTCAGTCACTTGAAAACTGTGATATTATGAAATGAATTTTGTTTGTTTACCTATTATAAATCAAAAAAATGCTGAGAACTAGATAACTTTGTTTGTCTATTATAAATAAAAACTGCTGAAATTTTGGCATTTGAAACTAAGGCTTTGTTTGTTGGCTATCCAAAAGCCTCCGTTTTCGCCGTTTTCCTTGGCGCGGCGAAAAAACTGTTAAAACGGCGGGTTTTGGCATTTGATCCGTATGTCTCCGGCGGCGTTTGCTCCGTTTCCACCCGCCCGCCTCCGATCACCTCCCCCCTCCAGGACCTCCCCCCTCCAGTTCGAACCACTCCGTTTTGACCCGCCGGAAAACCGCCGAACTAAATGGAGCTTTGTTCATGCAGAAGTTTACGAGCTGCGACCAAACAATTGCCGCAACAAACAATTGCCCAAGAACAATCGAGGTGGATCACACTTATGAGTTTTGATTGAGAAAAATCTATTAATAAGTGTATTTTATTTTATAATAGGATATCTGAGTTTGTTTGAATTAATTGTTGTCTATCTCTAATTAAAAAAATGAAATTCAAAACGTACAGCTGTTTCACCAAACAGGTTAACAGATTATGCTTTTGAAACAGCACTGCAAACGTTGTTCTTCCAAACAGTTTCACAAATTCTGTCACCACTCTGCAAAACAGCTGATTATTCCACCATTGCTTTCCACCACTGCTTCTCCAGTCGTTGCAGCCGCGCCAAACAGAGCCTGACACGGGGGGGGGGGGGGGGGGGGGGGGGGGGGGGGGGGGGGGGGGGGGGGGGGGGGGGTGTCTCAAGAGCATATTCAGTGATGTTTTGTGACCTTAACCTCGTGGAAGGACGTCTCTGGTTCCCCATGCCATAAAAGAAGGGCAATGTTATAAGGAGTCTTATAACGGTTTAAACATAGTCAATTCATACTCGCATTCCTTTGAGTTTTAGTGTTTTTGAACTGCGAAAAGCTATTTTAGGTGTTTTTAGGGCTGCAAATAGCCGTTGTAGGATTGCTAGTAACATCGCCCTAAAAGAACCATTTCCAATAGGAGCACAAATAATATTTTGTAAGGGAGATATCACCAATACCTTGAAAATGAGCAGAATTATTTATGAACACACTATTACATGCAAGTACATTTTTTTTGGAGAAAAAAAGGTTTTCTTAGCTCATATCAACTTGTAAATGTTAATGGTTGACTTTTCCTCAGCCGCTCAATAAAATTCAAATTCGAAAGTGATGTTGAACTCATGTTGAAAAAATAAGCAAGTTAGACCCTTCAATCGAATGTTTTCATTAAGATTTGACAAGACTTTCAATTTCGTCAAACTAACAATACAGAGCTAATTGTTAGAGATTCATTAGTTATATGAAAGATCAAATATTAAAATTTGATCTTTTGTGGTCATATTCGGCGCTCTTAACTACCTAATGTGGACCGTCTTAGCCCTAGAGCGGTCGAGCGCGCAATCAATCACTGGGTAAGAAAACAAGTGCACAAGACGGTTTTAACGTGGAAAAACCTCTCAAACGAGTAAAAAACCACGTGATCGGATCTTCGCCAGTCAAACTCTACTATTAGCTTCGGGTTACAACTTGTTTGTAGAATCGATGGCGACAGACCGCTCCTCGTTACACTTTAGAGGTGAGAGAGAGTCTATGATGCTCGGAGGGCAACATGCTGCTTCACGTGAGGTTTAGCTTTCACAATCTTAGTGCTTTGACTGGTTGCTTCACGCGAGGATGAGTGTTGTACGCGTGGAATGAGGTTGGAGCGGGCTTGCTGGAGGTTGTATGCGAACGAGGCTTTTTTCCTGCAACGGGCAGAGCGTCTTCTTCGTGGTGACGATGGGGGCTTAGCCGAATTTCTGGTGGAGTGGCGGTGGCTCGTAGGAGAATTTCAGCAGAGCTTTAGCCTGAGGAAGAAGAAAGCACGTAGGAGAAAAGTAAGAAATGAGGGGGCCTATGACTCCTTTTATAGCCTCCAGCAGGTGGTTACTAACGGTAGTTATGCGGCTATCTACACACCGTAACCATCCACATTAATATTTTTAACAGTTTTAGAGTGCATAATATTGCTAAATGCAGGCTGCCACTAAAATCTAATGCCCCCCCCCCCCCCCCCCCGTAACGACGGTGGTTATCGGCGCAACAGACGGTCGATATTGCGGCAAGTCGATCGGACAACGGAGGAAGGACACGGTGTCGCGGCCAACGAGAGAGCCACACCCCTCACAGGCAAAGGAGGCGGTCGGCTCCTGCGCTGGCCACTAACCACTAACAAGGCGCCGACCAGCGCGACCAGCCGCCAACCACGACGCGACGCCAACCTGCCGCGGGAAAGCGCCAGCCAAAGCCGGCAAAAGCTGGGTGCGGTCCCGTCGCCGGCCGCCAGTTGCACGGCGACGCCGGCCGAGGATGCGGCACCGGACGACCGTAAGGTGCGGCCGGCCGGAGCCGGGGCGCGGCCGGCCAAGCGTGCGAAGCCCAAGGACCGGGCTCGGCGTCGCCACCTACGCCCCCCCCCCCCCCAGTCGCAACGACGGTCGTGGGAGGGGGGGTGCCCCTGCGGGGGGGGCGACCGACGGGGTCGCCACGCCATGCGGACGCAAAGGTGCGGGCGCAAGGCACGACCTCCTTGCCGGGTCGAAAGTCAAGTCGGCTTGGGCCGGCCAGCCAACAGAGAGGAGAGGGAGAGGGGTCAGCGTCTAGCCGGCCCCGGCCGGCCACCGGGAGCGTGATGTCGCCTGTGTGGATCACGCATACGATTGTGTGTGCGATTGTGTGTGCGGATCGCGTGCGTCGGTCAAACCCATGTCCCCACTAAGATGGTGGGGACATGAGGAGTGGGCTGTCCGCACCCCAAAACTCTATAAAAGGAGCATCATTCCTATCAATTGCCCCATGAAATCGTCAACGTTAGAAACTGGCACGAGAGAAGAGCAAAGATTTATTCTTATCCTTGAGAGCCTTTTTGGCGGCGGCGATGATGATGGCGAACAAAGAAGGGTCGAGAAGACGGATGGTGGTGCTCTGCAAGCCCAGGTACGATACTAGATAGGGTGGAAAGGTAGAACGCACGCAGAAGGGGGGAACTCCTCGCACGTCCCGCGCATCGTGCCAGTGAGCCGGGAAGGCCTTGCCGGCATGGCCACGCACCTTGCGGAGCGCGCGGTTAGATGTGCGCGCACTTGAAGGTGCGGGCGATCGCACGCGCACGCACCTATGTGTGCGTGTAGCCGAGCGCACATGCACACCTACGGGTACACGCGGCAGAGTGCGCACACACCGAATGTGTGCGCGGTCGTGTGCGCATTGGAAGGCGTGGGCGGTCTCCCCACGTGCGCGCACCTGTAGGTGAGAGCGGTCGCGCACGCGCTCCTGTAGGCGCGCGCGTACCTGCAAGTGCGCCCGGTCACATGCGTGCGCGCACCTGTAGGTGCGAGCAGTCGCGCGCGGGCTCCTTTAGGTGAGCGCGCTCCTTAAGGTGTGTGTGGTCGCGTACACCTGAAGGTGAGTGTGGTCGCGTGCGCGCACCTGTAGGTGCGCGCATCAAAGCACGTGTGCGTGCACCTGTTGGTGCGTGATTGCGCGTGCGCGCGCAGCAGAAGGTGTGCACGTTCTTTGCGTGCGTGCATATCTGAAGATGCGCGGGATATTTGTAAGTGGGCGCACATTTGACAGTGTGCGGCTTAACCTTGTGGAGATGGGGTAGTCATTCAATTGAACGCCCTTGTTTTGATTGTTGAATTTTAACTTTTGTTTTTTTTCATTTCAGGCTTCAAAGCATCCCACGAGACCTATGTGTCTGCGCTCGTCACTTTCTGATGATCAAATTGTGATTTGGAGGAAGAGATGTGGATTATCTGCCGATCTTGAGGTGAGGATACCGCGTGTTGAGGAGAGGGTCCAAAATCCACCGAGAGGTTGGTTGATGATTTGCTAGACTACTCTGAGATCGGGTTTTCTTTTTTCCACCATGTGAGGAGGTGATTGATATTCTGAAGTTCTACGGTGTTCCGATGTACCAGTTCGCACCGCTTGGGATGGTTCGCCTTATGAGATTGGTCGTATTCTTTAGAGAATATGGTTCAAAATTCTCCTTGAATTGGTTCAAAGATTGGTGCGATGTATGCGTTGGTGGTGGCGATCGTGTAGAAATCTTCGCCAAAAAAAGTTGGCTTGACTTTGAGACCCGGACGGATCGTCGTCATGGTAACACCCTGTTTGGTTATATCAGGAACTCTTGGGGCTTGCCAGAATTGTGGAATACGATGCCTGACCGTTGTCGTCGCCAGAAGGGGAAAGAGTGGGAGTTTTCCCAGATGCTTGGATTTATAGTGCCTCGGGAGTTGGTCAATCGTTTATTTAACATCTCCTTTTTCATGGAGGAGAAATGTCTGTTGCAGTGTGGGGTATCTGTCGATTCTGAGTGGGCAGTCGGGGCGCCTTCAGTTCGTGACCGTAAAATGAAGGTTACTACGGCCAGTTGCAATGATGAGGGTATGGAGACTCCATCTTCTTCGAAGTGAAAAGCTTCTCAGGATGAGATAGTTCTTCCTGGTTGTCAAGGCGAGACCACTCCTGTTGATGCTGATGTGCAGGTGCTAGGGTGCTCCGCTGCCCGGGCTCCCCCTTTAGAGGCTTCTGCTCTGCGAGTGTCTTCTTCTTTGAAGGCAATGAGCGATATAGTAAGTGAGCTCGCTTATTTTGGGCTTTTTTTTGGTTGCTTTATGCCATACTGACTTTTTTCGTTTCTGCTTGTAGATTGAAGCTCATGCTAATATTGCTTTCACGTGGAATGATCATTACGTGAGCTTGAAGGATGAATACTTGACCCTTCAGGAGAAGCTCCGGACGGCGGAGAGCTCACTTGCTGTTTTAAAAGAAGATCATGATCGAGATGTCTCTTGATTTTGACGGATTAGGTCCGAGCTAAATACAGAGCTGGAGGAGGCTCGAGTGGCATTGGAGGTGGAGAAGTCTCTTGTGGAGAAAACCACAGTTTTTGAAGACTGCTCAAGAGGAGATTTCTTGTTTGGAGACAAAGCTTGGGGCTTCGAAGGCTCAGGTGGAGATGCATTCTTCCGATGATCAGGTGTCAGAGCTGAAGGTCGATGGGCTTACCGAGTATATGTACTCTTTGGACTACATGCGTGATTGTTGCTTGATTGGCGAATAGATTCGTGAGGAAATCTGGACCAGAGAGGTAGAGCCTCAGATGGAATATGCTCATGAGATTGCACTTAGATGTGGAGTGTTGAAGGCTTTTCGCCTTGTCTCTAGGAACTTGAAGTGTGATGTGTCCGCCCTTAACTTTGATGATATCTAAGATAATGAGAACTCGAGCCCTGATTCTGATGCAGATGTAGCCGATGTATAGTAGCTTGAGTCTTTTACTCTCGTATGTTTGTACTTTCTTTAGTTGAGTCTGTCACATGATGGTGTATGTTTGCTCTTATTTTTTAAACCTGCGGGCATTCTTTGTTATCCCGTTGAGGTCGTTTGTTGTATGTCTTATGTTTGTTGTATGACATTCTCTAGTTTTTCCTTGTTTGTATGAATGTTAGTAGTTGGTGAAACTTAGGTTCGCAGTGACAAAGAAGAGCTTATTTGCACAATCCGGTTGCATATTTCTCTTAGTTAGGTTTTGTCTGATGTCGATCGCGAGGGGGCAGGCCTGGGCGATGACGAGGCGTAGAAAGGCAAGTTCGGTGAAGAGTTGTCTCATTCAAATAGCATGCACAGTCTTACCTAACGGAGTTGCGGTTAGTGTCGATCGCGAGGGGGGCAGGCCCGGGCGATGACGAGGCGTAGAAAGGCAGGTTTAGTGAAGAGTTGTCTTATTCAAACCGCATGCGCATTATTACCTACCGGAGTTGTGGTTGGTGTCGATCGCGAGGGGGAATGCCCGAGCAATGATGAGGCATATAAAGACAGGTTCAGTAAAGTGATGTCTCATTCATACCACATGCGCAATCTTATCTAATGGAGTTGTGATTGGGTCAATACTAAAAGAAAACACAATGCATCATTCATTTCTTAGGAATAGTTTGTGCGAGGCATGGACCGCGACTTTTACAACACCAAAACGTAAAATTAAAACAAGAAATAAACAGTAAACAGAAGAACAACAAATCACTAGTAAAATCGATGCAGGTTCTGCGCATTCCACGTGTGGGGAAGGGTCTTTCCCTCTGTAGTTCTTATCTTGAAGGTTCCTGGCTTGACGACTACAGTGACAACAAGTGGCCCCTCCCCGAAAGGAGAGAACTTGTCTTTATGTGGTCCTTTGTCAGCCGCTTCTATGCTTCGTAAGACCAGGTCTCCAATGTTGATAGGTTTGGGATTTACTCTTCGGTTGTAGAGTCATTCTGTAAGGCCCCATTGTTTTGCTACGCTATCGGATCTTACGCCCAGAACCGCCGTTTTGCGGTGACACCGACACTCGGGAGGGTACAGAACTCTGATTCTGCCGGCATTGGCGATCATAGAAGGGAGTAGAAGTACAATTGAACAAATATAAGTTCAAGTTCACAAGATCACACATATATATATAAGTAAAAGTGTTATGGTCCACAATGAGTACAAACTATGAAAGAGAGTAGAAAATAGGCTTAAGCCCGATACATGTCTAATACAAATAATCTCTCTCTCACAACTCACACATCTAGCGGTAGCAACTGAAAACCGTCTTCGACCTGTTGCCATGTAGTAGTGGTAGCGCGCAACAACTGCTCCTTATGTGCTGACTCCTTGTCCTATCGGTGTCGGTGCTCCTGCTGCTCGGTCCCCTAAAATGATATGACCCACCGACCGTTAGTCAAAAGACTAAGCCACTATCATCCTCGCCTTACTCTCGTGGCTCCTAGGCACCGTGTGCGGAGGATGAAAGCGGATGACAACAAAGCGGAGTGGAACAGCAGGTGACAACTACCCTAGCAGGTGTATGTATAAAAGAATTATAACAAGAAAGCAGTAATGTAAACAAGTAAAGTAGAGCAGTAAGTACATGTAAAGTAATACTATGGAATAAGTAACCTTAACTTATATGAATGCTCATACAAACTTATAAGTTAAGTGGTCTTTTGCAATGCTCCCATCGTATAAAAAGTCTCATACCAATTTATATGATGGGGTGTCAGGTTATATGCAAGTATGTGTGTAGTGATATGTTATGTCATGACTAGTGCAAGTGCAACACACACACACGCACGACTCTATGTGCACATACTTTTAGTTCCCTCTTTTTTGAAGCTAGCATCACTCACAGGAGCCTCCGCCGTGGACAACGAAGATAGTGGGTCGGGCCACCCAACTCCAAGGCAGGAATCCTTACTACCAGGCCTAGCCCTTCGTACGCCTCAACGCGAAGAACACAACCGCGGAGTCACCATACACTATGCTGACCAACCGCCAGACTTTCCCTTGGCAAAGTGTAAACCACACCCGCCGAGTCATCGTATCGACCTCGGTGCGAACAACCGTCTAATACCGAAGACCCACCACCTTTATGCACATGCAATTATGATAGATATAAATCTCCGAGCCGTCGGCTCCCTGGACTAACCTGTTCGTTACAATTATCTTCCAAGCCTTCGGCTCACCGGGCTAACTTGCCCATTTCCACAACCACCGAGCCTACCGCTCGGATATCTAAACCAAACTAACCTCCCGAGTCATCGGGGAGAGTGAAAGTGAAGCCCTAGTATATTATTAATTACTCTTGTATTCATTTTTGTCTTACGGTTTATGGTTAACCTTGTACTGCCCATGACATTCCCTGTGAAGGGCTCTCAGGGGCACTAGGAACTACGATGGGCTGAAGCCCAAAGCTCCCTTTCGCAAGGTACTTACTATTATTGGTGAGTACCCATGTTCAAATCCTCTTAACATTACGCTTGAACTAACCCTATGTGTATTTAGACATCTTCCCGGGAAAGACGATCTATCGTCGGTCCCGAGCACAACTCTGCCCTTGCACAACCGGGCTCACAAATCCTACCTTCTCTTGGTGACCCTATTTATTCTCATCCAAACCAGCTACACCAACTACCCCTTTCCCATAACAGGATTCACATATTACTCTACATTTATAGTTTCTACTATGTGCAGACCGACTAACCTACATGATGAGTATGAGTGGTGACCCCTTCAAATATTCATTAGATTGACCTAAGATTATTACTGGGGGCCTATCATGATGCTTTGAGAATAAATGCAGAATATAGTACTTTTCCTAACTTAATTATTATTTAATTAATTTTCTGCACAATAAGGCCAACAATGGTTTTGAACATCAAGTACACATTTCTGTTTAGGTATGACCTTATAAAAATTATGTTCGGTGCATGTCATCAAAAAAACAATAAATACTAAAATTCATAATTTTCTAGAAAGGTTTTCAGCTCCAAATAATTATTGACTAAATTGCCACATTAATAGGGAAAAACAGGAAATAATAGAAATATTCGTCCAAAAAATTATAGGAAAATTACCAGAGTACCTACATAAATAGAAAGGAATATTGTCCAAGAATTATTATTTTCAAAGCTCATTTAGCCACATAATTAATTCATCAAATAATCATCTACATATGACACTTGTGAAATAACCTGTATGAAAAGACTTCCAATAATTGTATAAAACTTCACAGAGCTAGGTTATGTCCTAAAATATTCCTTGACCAAGTTTCATAATTTTCAAATGAGCATATAATTCCTAAATAATTATCTTGTGATTGAATCAAAATTAGGGTTTGTGAATGAAGTACTAGAATTATTAATCAAAAATTCATAATAAAATTTCTAGGGAACAATATCACTAAATCAAGTTTACTATCTAAGATTCATGAGCATCAAAATCCATTCGAGCATGTAAATAATTATCGGATCCAAGTGCCCTAAATCATCCATAATTATTTTAAAGAAGGTGTAAGATCCTAAAAATCCTAAAACTATTCTTCAGAGCCTATTTTCACCCTAGGAACTCACCATTCAAGTTCCAAGGCCATCCAAGGACATACTGTCTCATGTCCTTCATTAGGCCCCAAACCTCAACTCTAAGGCCTACAATAGGGTCTTAGGGCATCTCCACTCCGAACCACTCAATCTCTCTTGAGGGGTAGGTTTCAGATGACTTCGAGGCAGTATCCCAATTTTCATCCCTTTTGGGTGAGGATTGGCCTCTCAACCCATCAAGAATACATTTTGCCCTAATTCACCCTTAGGGGACCAAATTTTTTGTCACACCAAAACCTATTCCAATCAACCCCAAATGGGCTGAAAATTTTACCAGGGTCATATCATGACCCTAAGAACCATACACCAAACTTTTTGCAAAAACTATAGAAAACTTTTCTCCAAAAATTCCCATTTTTGGATATGTCAGCGTTACAGGTAAGTTTGACCCCCAACCAAAATTTCAAGTCATTTGGACAAGTGTTTTAGTGGGGGCACTCAATTAAGATTCTAACTAGTCCTATGTATAGACTGCACCATTTTGAGTGTTGTGGTCAAACCACTGACTAAAATGGATTGAAATCATTTTTAAACTAAAGTAGACCTCAAGGGCTACAACTTTCATATTGGACATTTTTCCTAAAACGGCCTCTAAGGTCGTCATTTAGCAGCATTAACGTATACATGGTAAAGAGGTAATCTAATTACTATTTTATGTAAATAATTATAATAATTTATTAAAATGGCATTGTTCATCTTCCTCCTTCACCCGAACAGAACGCCGTCTGTTTCCTGTAGCTCTTCTCCAAGCCAAAGGCCGGCCACCCGGTCACCTCCCTGGCCAGCCACCACCACCACCTCCGTCGAGGTGATGGATGTCGCCCGACGGTTGTTTGGCCGCCGGAGGTGGTGGTTTCCGGCGAACCCGACACCACGATTTTTCAGAAAAACTTCATTTTTTTCTCACTTGGATCGGCTCGTTTGAGCCCGATTTCTCAGCCTAATTTGATCTAGATACTAGCACATGGGGAGAGGAGGAGAAGCGGACCTTGTTTGGGTTTTGACGACGGCGGCGACGGCGGTTGGCCGTGGCATTTTTTCTCTCCGGCGAACTTGCCTGATTCCTCGATCCTCCACAAAAACCTTTGATCCAATATACCAATTCGACTACCGTGAGCGTTTTAAAGGTGATTGGTTAGACAAAATTAGGAATGGGGGCTGTATAGGGGGATTTATATTTTTTCATGGGAGGAGAGGTGAAGGGGTGGTCAGCCATGGTGGTTGGGCTCCCCTCTTAATGTCTATGGGCTGGAGTTGATGGGGAGATGAATCCTAAGCATCATGAAATCTCAAAGGCTGCTTAGGGGAGGTGGAAGGAGTGTCTCATGATCTTATTCCATTAATCCTCTCTCTTTCTTCTTTCTCTCTCCTTCATTAAATGACAACTTGACTTTCTCTCTCCTAGTCACCATTTCCAGAAAATGAATAGCATTTCATGTGAATATCAGACCCCTAAAGTTAATGAGCCACTCAAGTTGGGCTTAGCCCAAGTGGCTTGGGCTTGGTTAGGTCATTTAGGCTAGTTTGACCGATTTTAGGGTTGAGTTGACTTTCGTCAATTTGACCTTTTGGGTTGACCCCAATGGGTCCTTAGTGACCCATCAGCCTCTTCTAAGGTCTGGGAAGGGTTGGGTAGGATCGGTTGGGCACCTTGGAGGTCACTTGACCTTTAATTAGAGCACTTTGACCACTTTGGGGCTAGGGTTTACTTGGGTCAACTTGACCTTCTTAGTTGACCCCACTGGATCCTTAGTGACCCAATGAACCTTCTAATGGGTTAGAGATATTCTGGTGGTGTCAAACAGTCAAAGTGAGGCCCTAAATTCAAGCCTTATGTTAGATAATTGGAAAGTATTATTTACAGACCATGGTGATCTCACCTTCATTCCTAGGTTCACTTGGTCTTCTTGGGCTTCCTAGGGTTTTTTCATGATCTAGTCATGACAAAACTACTTTTAGGGGTCTAGTTGTTTAAGGGATATTACAAATTCCAATAAACAAAAAATAATAATTTCATCCCCAAAATTCAAATTAGACCTGCGGGGTTTCTACTGAGAGTAACTGAATGTAACATCCCTTAGAAATTGAAGTTATACCTGATGCAAAGAGCTACAGGTACTTCTGCTGTATCAGATCTAGTGGCTCACGGGTATACCCCTCCTGTCCATTATTTGACCACATGATCTTGACCATCGGGACCTTCTCGCGCCGCAAGACTCGCACTACCGTATCATCTATCCTGACCGGCTCTAAGCAGATCAATCGATCAGAAGCTGTCAAGCCATCTATACTAGTAACATGTTGCTCCTTACATAGTAGAGCCTCCCTAATATAGGAGATTTGGAAGAAGTGCAAACCCGCTAATTCCTGTGGTAGCTCCGATCTGTAAACCAATGGGCTGATCCGCTCTAGGATCCTGTAGGTCCTCTATATCTTGGGCTGAGCTTCTTTCACCCGCGTATGCGTGAGACTCCATGCATCAGACGTATCTTCAGGAACCCACTATCTCTAACCTGGAACTCTACCTGACAATGTCGTGCATCGTAATACTTGGTCGGTCTTCTTTAGGCCTCCAACATCCTATCTCGACTCAGTTACACCTGGGTATCTGGGTTTTCCACAAATTCTGAGTCGAGTGCCTTTGGATCCTCATCCTAGATCCAATACAGTGGAGTCATGCACCTCCGTCCATATAATATCTCATGAGGGTCATGCATATACTGGACAGAAGACTGTGGTTATAAGAGAGCTTGATCATCGACAAAAGTCTCTCGCATGGCTCTCTGTGGTCCAGAATGTATAAGCGTAAAAGATCCTTCGGTGATAGGGTGGTACGCTTCGTCTGCCCGTTCGTCTGAGGGTGGAGAGCTGTGCTGAATGTCGACCGAGAGCCTAGATTAGCCTAGACTGATCTTCTTTCCTTGTATATAAACAGTCCATCCCGATCCGACGTAATTGTCTTAAGCACTTGACCTCCTCTAGCCTATAAACCTCACCATACGTCACAGAATCCATAACATCTTTCTTTATTCCGGGGAATTACATGTTCTGATAAACACAATTTCTTTCGTTGATTTGAGTTCTCATTTGTAAGTGTAGACAACGACTCTATAAACATTCTCTACACGATCAAGTTCTTATTCCTTCGAGTATGCCCGAGTAATCAATCAATTCAACTTTACAAGTCATATCTAAGGTCTACGTCTTTCAATATATTGTCTGCTAACTTCTTATAGTTTGCTAGAGTCATCATACTTCCGATGTTACAACATATCGATTTAATCTTATCTTCCCAGATATCCTGAATCTTGTTAACCGTCATTTAATTTCACGTGATATCTTGTAATGGTTAAATCTCGTAATTACTCCTCCTTATTACCATGACATTGTCCCGGTAATGCTACAGATCATCATTCCAAACACGCTTTTACAAAATCTTATCTTTGCCCGAATAACGTCGAATAAGATCAACTTCAATCTCACTATATTTGTGACACCACATTTTCTAAATTAGGTCTAAGGAAACTCAAGTCAATAACTAATTTGCCCAATAAATAAAAGATAATCCCTAATAAACAGCCCCTACCTACCTTGGGCTAAGTTGCTTCGATATTACCATGTTATATTTGGGATATATATGCCCACAATCCTTAAGGCATGCAACCTTAGACTTGGGGTTCCATCCTGAAACTTGTTGATATACTCCACACCTTTAAACTCTCCAGGTTAATATTTACGACCACTTTCTTAAGGTCAACTTGTGACCCAGTTCCAAATGGGTCTATTTTGAACCTAAATTCTTATCCGACCTTTGGTATTTGGTATGATGGTTGTCTCAACCTAATCGTGTTATCGGTTAATGGGTTGTATCCCCTACTATTCCGTTAATGGATTGTAGGCCTCAATTCTCCTTAAGTTGGTCATATTAGTTTATGTAACTGGTGATAGTACTACTTGATGAGTAAAGTAGGGACATCAAAGTTTAAGCCTTAAGTACCTTCTTTCGCGTTAGACTCTTTCTCTAGTCATTTTGGGTATCCTCGTACCTTAACTGAATTATACCTAAAGTCAATTTTGACCAGTGTATAGTAAGAATCATCTTGGTGAGTCAAGTTTTCTAGTTGGGTTCGCCTAACTCATTGATTTATGGACTATATATTGTGATTTTTACACATAGGCACACCACAGCTTCCGCTGCTTCGTTTGTCCCCAAACTAATGCTCGCGCTGGGTAACCTAGTGTTTTGTGGACTTCTTCACTTTAGATCAAGGTTTCCTCTGATACCAGTTTGCAAAACCCCATTTTTTTTGCTACGCTACCCGGTCTTATGCCCAGACTGTCGTTTTGCGGTGACACTGACACTCGAGAGGGTTGCCACTACAAAACTCTGATTTTGCCGGCATTGACGATCATAGAAGGGGGGTAGAAGTACAATTGAACAAATATAAGTTCAAGTCCACAAGATCACATATATATAAGTAAAAGTGATATAGTCCATAATGAGTACAAAGTATGAAAGAGAGTAGAAAAATGGACTTTAGCTCGGTACATGTCTAATATAAATAATATCTCTCTCACAACTCACACATCTAGCGGAAGCAACTGAAAACCGTCTTCGACCTATCGCCATGTAGTAGTGGTAGCGCGCAACAACTGCTCCTTATGTCCTGCTTCCTTGTCCTGCTGGTGTTGGTGCTCCAATTGCTCGGTCCCCTAAAATGATGTGGTCCACTGACCGTTAGTCAAAAGACTAAGCCGCTATCGTCCTCGCCTCACCCCCACGACTCCTAGGCACCGTGCGGGGAGGATGAAAGCGGAGGACAATAAAGCAGAGTGGAACAAGCATGTGACAACTAACCTAACAGGTGTTTGTACAAAAGAACTATAACAAGAAAGCAGTAATGTAAACAAGTAAACTAGAGCAGTAAGTACATATAAAGTAATATTATGGAATAAGTAACTTTAAATTATATGAATGCACATACAAACTTATAAGTTAAGGGATCTTTTGCAAGACTTCTATTGTATAAAAAGTCTCATACCAATTTATACAATGGGGTGTCAGGTTATATATAAGTATGTGTGTAGTGATATGTTATGTCATGACTCATGCAAGTACAACACACACACACACGACTTTATGCTCACAGACTTTTAGTTTCCCCTTTTTGGAAGCTAGCATCACTCCCAGGAGCCTCCGTCGTGGCCAACGAAGACAGTGGGTCGGGCCACCCCACTCCTAGGCGGGAATCCACACTACCAGGCCTATCCCTTCGTATGCCTCATCTCGAAGAACACAACCGCGGAGTCACCACACACTATGCTGATCAACCGCCAGACTTTCCCTTGGCAAAGTGTAAACCACACCAGCCAAGTCATTGTATCGACGTCGGTGCGAACTACCGTCTAATACCGAAGACTCACCACCTTTATGCACATGTAATTATGATAGATATAAATCTCCGAGCCGTCGGCTCCCCGGACTAACCTGTCCGTTACAATTACCTTCCAAGCCTTCGGCTCACCAGCCTAACATGCCCATTTCCACAACCACCGAGCCTACCGCTCGGATGTCTAACCCAAACTAACCTCCCGAGTCACCGGGGTGAGTGAAAGTGAAGCCCTATTATATTGTTAATTACTCTTGTATTCATTTTTGTCTTACGTTTATGGTTAACCTTGTACTGCCCATGACATTCCCTATGAAGGGCTCTCGGGGGCACTAGGAACTACGATGGACTGAAGCCCAAAGCTCCCTTTCGCAAGGTACTTACTATTATCGGTGACTACCCATGTTTAAACCCTCTTAACATTACGCTTGAACTAACCCTATGTGTATTTAGACATCTTCCCGGGAAAGACGATCTATCGTCGGTCCCTAGCACAACTCTACCCTTGCACAACCGGGCTCACAAATCCTACCTTCTCTTGGTGACCCTATTTATTCTCATCCAGACCAGCTACACCAACTACCCCTTTCTCATAACAGGAATCACATATTACTCTACATTTATAGTTTTTACTATGTGGAGACCGACAAACCTACATGATGAGTATGAGTGGTACTGACTCCTTCAAATATTCATCCGATTGACCTAAGATTATTACTGGGGGTCTATCATGATGTTTTGAGAATAAATACAGAATATAGTATTTTTCCTAACTTAATTATTATTTAATTAATTTTCTGCACAATAAGGCCAACAATGGTTTTGAACATAAAGTATACTTTTCTGTTTAGGTATGGCCTTATCAAAATTATGATCGTTGCGTGTCATCAAAATAACAATAAATAATGAAATTCATAATTTTCTAGAAAGTTTTTCAGCTCCAAATAATTATTGACTAAGTAGCCACATTAATAGAGAAAAATAGTAAATAATTGAAATATTCATCCAAAAATTATAAGAAAATTACTAAAGGACCTACATAAACAGAAAGGAATATTGTCCAAGAATTATTATTTTCTAAGCTCATTTAGACACATAATTAATTCATCAAATAATCATCTACATGTGGCACTTGTGAAATAACTTATATGAAAAGACTTCTAATAATTGTATAAAACTTCATATATCTAGGTTATGTCTTAAAATATTTCCTGACCAAGTTTCATAATTTTCAAGTGAGCATATAATTCTTAAATAATTATCTTGTGATTGAATCAAAATTATGGTTTGTGAATGAAGTACTACAATTATTAATCCAAAATTCACAATAAAATTTTTAGGGAACAATATCACTAAATCAAATTTACTGCCTAAGTTTCATGAGCATCAAAATCCATTTGTGCATGTAAATAATTATCGGACCCAAGTGTCCTAAATCATACATAATTATTTTAAAGAAGGTGTAAGATCCTAAAAATCCTAAAACTGTTCTCTAGAGCCTATTTTCACCCTAGGAACTCACCATCCAAGTTCCAAGTCCATCCAAGGACATACTGTCACATGTCCTTCACTAGGCCCCAAACCTCAACTCTAGGGCCTACACTAGGGTCTTAGGGCATCTCCACCCTGAACCACTCAATCTCTCTCGAGGGAGGTGTTTTAGATGACTTAGAAGCAGTGTCCCAAGTTTCACCCCTTTTGGGTGAGGATTGGCTTAACCATCCACCAAAATTTGGAGGATTATGAGGTCATTAGACCAACAAATTAAATCATACATGGTTTATTAAATTGTTACAAAAACTATAGAAAAATGTTTTCCAAAAATTCTCATTTTTGGATATGTCATAGGTATAGGTAAGAGTGACCCCCGACCCAAATTTCAAGTCATTTGGACAAGTGGTTTAGTGGGGGCACTCAATTAAGTCTCTCACTAGCCCTATGTATAGACTGCACCATTTTGAGTGTTGTGGTCAAACCACTGACCCAAGTGGTTGAAATCAATTTTAAATTAAAGTAGACCTCAAGGACTACAACTTTCATGCTGGACATTTTTCCTAAAACAACCTCTAAGGGCCTCATTTAGCAGCATTAAAGTATGTATGGTAAAGAGGTAATCTAATTACTATTTTACGTAAATAATTATAATAATTTATTAAAACAGCACTGTTTATCTTCCTCCTTCACACGAACAAAACGCTGTCTGTTTCCTGTAGCTCTTTGCCAAGCCAAACATCGTCCACTCGGTCACCTCCCTGGCCAGTCACCGCCACCACCACCTCCGTCGAGGGGTGGCTATCGCCCGACGGTGGTTTGGCTGTCGGAGGTGGTGGTTTTCGGCGAACCCGCCACCATGATTTTTCAGAAAAACTCGATTTTTTTCTCACTTGGATCGGCTCGTTTGAGCCCGATTTCTCAGCCTAATTTGATCTAGATACTAGCACAAGGGGAGAGTAGGAGAAGCGGACCTTGTTTGGGTTTCGACGACGACGACGGCAGCGGCGGTTGGCCGTGGTGTTTTTCCTCTCCGGTGAGCTTGCCCGATTTCTCGATCCTCCACCAAAATATTTGATACAATATACCAATTCGACTGCCAAGAACGTTTTAAAGGTGATGGCTTAGCCAAAATTAAGAATGAGTGGTTGTATAGGGGATTTATATTTTTTTCATGGGAGGGGAGGTGAAGGGGTGGTCGGCCATGGTGGTTGGGCTCCCCTCTTGATGTCTATGGACTAGAGTTGATGGGGATATGAATCCTAAGCATCAGGGAATCTCAAAGGCTGCTTAGGGGAGGTAGAAGGAGTGTCCCATGATCTTCCTCCATTAATACTCTCTCTTTCTTCTTTCTCTCTCCTCCATTAAAGGGCAACTTGACTTTCTTTCTCCTAGTCACCATTTCCAGAAAATGAATGGCATTCCATGTAACTATCAGCCCCCTAAAGTTAATGAGTCACTCAAGTTGGGCTTAGCCCAAGTGGCTTGGGCTTGGTTAGGTCATTTAGGCTAGTTTGACCTATTTTAGGGTTGAGTTGACTTTGGTCAATTTGACCTTTTGGGTTGACCCCAATTGATCCTTAGTGACACATTGGCTTTTCCTAAGGTCTTGGAAGGGCTGGGTAGGATTGTTTGGGCACCTTGGAGGTCACTTGACCCTTAATTAAGACACTTTGACCACTTTGGGGCTAGGGTTGACTTGGGTCAACTTGACTTTCTTAGTTGACCCCAATGGATCCTTAGTGACCCAATGAACCTTCTAAAGGATTAGGGATGTTATGGTGGGGTCAAAGATTCAAGGTGAGGCCTTAAAGTCAAACTTTAGGTTAGATAATTGGAAAGTGTTATTTGCAGAGCATGGTGATCTAACCTTCATTCATAGGTTCACTTAGTCTTCTTGGGCTTCCTATGGTTTTGTCATGACCTAATCATGACAAACTCACTCTTAGGGGTCTAGTTGTTTGAGGGATGTTACACATTCTACACGTCCTTGATAGGCGGCGACGTGAAGGACTGCCGCATCCCTGACTTCTGGGACTAAGTCGAGATTTTCTCGAAGTGCCTTATCTTTCTTTTCTAGGTCGAAGTTTAGAACGAGGACACTTGGGACACTGATGTCGACAGGGATGACGGCTTCAGTTCCGTGGTAGAAATTGTACGGGGCTTATCCAATAAGAGTTCTCTTGTGGTTCAATAAGCCCATAATACATTTATGAGTGCATCAACTCACTGGCTCTCAGCTTCCTGTAGTCGAGTCTTTAAGCCCTTGAGGATGGTATAATTTGTCACTTACACTTGCCTGTTGGTCTGCAGGTGTGCCACGACGGTATGCCACAGGTTAATCTTCATGTCCTCGCACATATTTGTGAAGGACTTTCCAGTGAATTGAGTACCGTTATCAGCAATGATGGTTGCGGGAATACCGAAGCGACACACGATGTTCTTCCAAAAAAACTGCTTGGCCTTTTCTTCCATTATTTTGACAAAGGGTTCAGCTTCCACCCACTTAGTATAGTAATAAATGGTCAGTATGATGAATTTTCTGTGACCTGAAGCATGGGGGCGGGGACCGAGAAGGTCGATGTCCCACTGCGCAAAAATCCAACCTCTTTGCAGCGTAGTAAGAGCAACCGGTGGTTTTCGAGGAATGCTCGAATGCAGTTGGCAGCTCTTGCATTTTTAGAGAAACTAGGTTGCATCCCTTTTCAGTGTAGGCCAGTAGAATCCTTGGTGCAAGATCTTTTGGGCCAGTGCCTTGCCGTCTAAATGCTCTCCACAAATTCCTCCATGAACTTCTCGTTGCTTGTATTCTGCGTCTGATTCTGACAAACACTTCAAGTATGGTCTGAAAAAGGACCACCTATACAACTCTCTATTAATGATGGTGAAGGTAGCTGCTCGCATCCCCAAATGTCGCACCTCCATTGGGTCTTCTGGTAGTTATTGGTGTTTGAGGTAGGCTCGCAACGGGATGACCTATGATGATCCCTGCTCATCATTTTTTGTAATCTCCCACGGTCCTTGAATACTGGGGATGATGATTTCTTCCACCTGGCGCCTTCTGGACTGATATCGAAAAAGGAGATGTGGCGAGCTTGGAGAGTGCATCTTCCCTTGAATTTTGTTCTCTGGGAATATGAATAATCTGGTATTGCAGACTCAAGGCGAGAAGTGATCTTACAAGTGAAAGGTATTGGACTAGTTGGTCATTCTTTGCTTTGTAATCTCCCTCAATTTGCAAGACTATAAGCTGAGATTCTGAGTAGATTGTCAAGTTCTTCACTTCACAGTCGATGACAGGTTTGAGTCCTACAATCAGAGCCTCATACTCTGCAACATTGTTGGTGGTTGGAAACTTCAATCTAAGTCCGTACTCCATGGTAATTGCTTCTGAGCTTACTAAAAGTAATTCTGCCCCTTCCCCCTCGATCCTTATGCACCATCAACGTAAAGAGCCCATTGAGGGGCGAGGGTATCCTGTGTGGAAATAGCTTCTTGGGGAATGGTGTTCTCCACAATGAAATCTGTCAACACTTGAGATTTGATGTTTGGTCGAGGTAGGAAATGAATGTCGAATTCGCCAAGTTCGACTGCCCACTTTACCAACCTGCCAAATGCTTCTGGTTTCTGGAGAATCGCGCGAAGTTGGAGTTCGGTCAATACTTTTACTGTGTGAGACTGAAAATATGATCGAAGTTTTCTGGCTAAGAAGACAAGAGCTAAAGTTGTCTTATCTACAATAGGGTACCGAGCCTCAGTTTCGGAAAGGACCTTGCTAAGATAGTAGATTGAGCATTGAACTCCTTCATCTTTGATTAATACTGAACTTAATGAAGTTGGGGGTATAGCCAAATATAAATACATTAATTCTCCATGGATTGATTTTGATAGAAGCGGAGGCGAGGCTAGATATCGCTTCAGGGACTCGAAGGCCACTTGACATTCATTTGTCCACTGGAACCCTTTGCTACGTGCTCCTCTAAGAATCTTAAAAAAGGGAGATATTTGTCGTCGGTCTGTGCTAAAAACTGTGAGAGTGAAGCAATCCTTCCATTCAGACATTGTACTTCTTTTATAGAGCGAGGAGGTGACATGTCTCAATTGCTCTGATCTTTTTTGGGTTTGCCTAGCAGCGCATTTTTCGCCCGGTATGTTTTTTTGCCCGAGCCCACGTTTTTCGCTCAGGAGAGCTTTTTGTGCTTTGGTACGCATTTTTTAGCCCAACAATGTATTTTTCGCCAGAGTGCGCTTTTTTCTCCAGAGCACACAGTTAGGCCTGTAAACGGTTCGGTTCGGTTTTAGGTGAAAAAGAACCAAATAGCCTCGGTTTTTACACAACTCAAACCAAAACCGAAACAAAACTATACGGTTCGGTTTGGCTCGGTTCAGTTTTTAACCCTCGGTTCGGTTTTTCGACTTACATATATATCCACTAATATGTTAAAGGGACATATATTTAAATTAGTAATTCTGGGAAAAACATGTTTTTCTCGAGAAACAATTGACCATAATTTTTACAACTTCTCTATTTATCCAAGACAAAACATTAATCTCTATACTCAAATGAAGCATCATATATTGAGGGAGGGCAGTGAGTTTGAGTCGAGATGAACATGTGAATTATACTTCGGTTCGGTTCAGTTTTTTCGGTTTACCTATTTTATAAACCAAAATCGAACTGAATAGCCTCGGTTTTTATACACCTCAAATCACAACCAAATCGAACCGGTCGGTTCAGTTCGAAAATCGGTTCGGTCAGTTTTGATTTTTTATGCACACCCCTACACACAGTTTTCGCCGGAGCTCACATTTTTTCGCCCGGGCACGCATTTTTCAACTAGGCGCACACTTTGTGCCCGGACGTGCGTTTTGTTCCCTGGCGCACAGTTTTTCCTTAGGGCATGTATTTTTTCGCTCAGGAGTGTGTTTTTTCGCCTCGGTGCACATTTTTTGCCCGGGCGCACGTTTTTTCGCCCGGGTGCTCTTTTTTTCGCCCGAACACCCATTTTTGCACAAGTGCCCGTTTTTTTTGCTCGGGAATGTGTTTTGTGCCCGTGCATGCATTTTATTTCCGAAGTGCGTGATTTTTTGCCTGAACGTGTGTTCTTTGCTCGGGCGCATTTTTTTTACCAAAGCACACGTTTTTCGCCTAAGCACGTATTTTTCCCGGACACATGTTTATGGGTCGTGCGGATTTTTTTGACCGGACGATCGTTTTTTGCGTTGTCAAAAATGTCAGTTCTTATTAAATGCATTATGCTATAATTTATTTCAATATATGTGAGAGAATGTTAGGTTTTTTATAATATATGTGAGTGAATATTAAATTCTTCATAATATTTGTGAGTGAATGTTATGTTTTTCATAATATATGAGAGAAAATGTTTGGTTCTTTTATCAAAAATAACAAAAATAATAATTCTTAGATTAAATTTTGTTTAACAAACGAACAACAAAATTGATCAATTTCACAATATTCTTCAATTCTTTTTTTTGGGCGAACAATATAATTGGAATTGTAATTTATCTCAATTCCAATACAACAACACTAAAGCCTTTATCCCACTATAGTGGGGTCGGCTATATGGATCTTTTGTCGTCATTGTGCCCTATCTTTTGTCATAATCTCACTAATGTCTAAATACATCTTGTCTTTCTTTATAGTTTCATTCCAAGTCTTTATTGGTCTACCCTCCCTCGTCTAACATGCCTAGTGACTAGACTCTCACAACGCCTAACAGGTGCCTCTATTGATCTCCTTTGTACGTGTTCAAACCATCTTAGACGAGCTTCTCGCATCTTCTCTGAAATTGGTGCTACTCCTGTCTTATCCCTGATACTTTCATTCCTAATTTTATCCAATCTCGTGTGTCCATACATCCACCTAAGCATTCTCATCTTTGCAACTCCCATTTTTTGCTCATGTGCACAATTCACTGCCCAACACTCAAAACCATAGAGCATCGCGGGTCTAATTGCAGTACGGAAAAACTTTCCCTTAAGTTTTAGTGGTACTTTACGTTCACATAAGATCCTTGACGCGCCTCTCCACTTCAACCAACCTGTTTGGATTCTAAGTGTCACATCTTTATCAATACCTCCATCTTTTTGAACTATCGATCCAAGATATTTAAAACACTCACTACGAGAAATATCTTGATCACCCAACTTAATAGCGAAGTCATTTGTCCTTCTTGTACTGCTAAATTTAAGCTCCATATACTCCATCTTTGCCTTGCTCAACCTAAAACTCTTCTTTTCTAAAGTATCTCACCAAGATTCAAGTTTTGCGTTTACACCCTCGTGCGTCTCATCAACCAATACGATATCATCCGCAAACAATAAACACCAAGGTATTGCTTGTTGGATATGTCTGGTGAGCTCATTTAAGATAAGGGTAAAGAGATAAGGGCTTAAGGGCCTGTTTGGTAAAGCTGTGGCGGTGCAGGAAGCAGTGGTGCAAGAATCAGCTGTTTTGCAGTGGTGGAAAAATTCATGAAACTGTTTGGAAAATTATATTTGCAGTGCTGTGAGAAACAGTGGTGCAGAACTAAACAGTAATTAAATTTGATGTGTGCATAATAGTAAACTGTAATGCAAATTTTACTGGAATAAAAATTAAACAGGATTTAAAATAAGTAGTTCGCATAATTTTTAATGTTCATATCCGAAGTAACAACTTGCTCGACACCAAATATTAGATAAATATAATTCAAATCGATGATGATCGCTTTTCTTCAACACGAACAAATATCATCTGCAAAAGAGATTTACCGGCGGTTTACATGAATTTAATATAAAATAAATAATGTATATGCTAAACTACATATGATTGGATTTTACCCGCGGGCATTTTCCAATTGGTGTGCAATGAACTCTCTCAAAGCAGACATCTCAGGAGCACCTGCCCCATCATATATTACCGGCTCAACGATCGGATTTGTGACTCTGACGGTTCCTCGTCGTTGTGTCCTATGTTCGAATGCCTCCAGATGCACAAAGGTCTCATCAAGATCACATGCTCTGAACCATGGATCAACCCTAGACGGATGTCTTCTTATGTAATTATGAAGGGCCATTGTAGCCACCACAATTACACATTGCTTTGAGAAGGAGTATTGTGGCATTTTCCTAAGAATGCGTCATTTATTTTTCCAAACGCCGAAGCTCCGTTCAATAACAGAACGCAGTGATGAGTGCGCTTGATTAAATATTTCACGGCGGCCTTCAATATATCGATTGCCTCGAGCGAAATCCGCCAAATTATATCTTGTTTCTGGAAATGGTTTCTGTACAACCCCGTATCCTGCGAGTGGTCGACAGAGGTTGAACCGGCCGGCTCAGATCAACTTGGATCCAGCTTGCCGAGTCCGAGCTCGGCAATAGTCGAGCTAAGCTCGGCGATGGTCGAACGAAGCCCAGCTTGCCGAGACCAAGCTCGGGTGCGGAGACAGGGTTCGACGATAGTCGAGCCAAGCTCGACGATCTCCGTGCCGAGTCCGAGCTCGGCGATCGTCGTGCCGAGTCCGAGCTCGGCAATAGTCTAGCCGAGCCCAGCGCTAGCCGAGCACAGTCCGCCGAGCCCGTGCCCGCCTAGGCCCAGGGCGAGGCGAGTCGGGCCCCCTGCCGAGCGAGTGCCCCCTCAGGTCCAGCTCGCATCTTGGCCATGGCACACTTTTACTGTGTGGCCCCTTTTGGTTTGTCTGTAGTCCTCGAAAACAGTGAAGGTTGTATATTGGCAGGCCATCTTTTCCTATAAATAGGACCCAAGGGGTACCTCAGAAGGGACGCTGACTAATTCTCTGGCCTACTAGCGCTTTCTGAGGTACCTTAGCCCGGCATTTGGCTAAGGAGGGGAAGCGCTCTGAGATCTTCCGGGTTTGTGGTGGGACCTCCACGCCGGGCCCTTGGTCTAGTCCTTGTTTCTTCTTTCCTTTGTCGTTTTCTTGCAGGAGTGAAGTAGGTGTGCGGCCACCCCTTCCCCAAGGG
This sequence comes from Platanthera zijinensis, assembly GCA_039513925.1. NCBI lineage: Eukaryota > Viridiplantae > Streptophyta > Magnoliopsida > Asparagales > Orchidaceae > Platanthera > Platanthera zijinensis. The sequence goes on along the minus strand of CM077094.1, from coordinate 145,343,313 downwards.
TCGAACTCCACAAGAGACCGGTTTTCCGGTTTCAACATTTTGGTGCGGTGAGCGTGGACAGTGGTCAGCAGAGAAAATCTTCTGCAGGTTCGATGACCGGGGAAGAAGGACAAGGATCAGGCAGGGGCAACTCGCCACCCCCTCCCCCACCCCCAGCGGCGAGCATGCCGGCGGAGCTTAGGGAGGAGATCCTCGGGCTCGTCAGGACCGCTCTCGGCATGCGAGCTGAGAGTGCGACGCCGGCTGTCCCGGTGGTCGCCGTTCCCGCACTCGGCGACGACGCGCCGCTCAGGCGACCAGGGAAGGAGCCCGCCGAGAGGGGCGAGCGCGAGTTCCAGGGGCGAGTTCTATTCCCCGGCTCGGCCGCCGAGTACCACTTCGGCGAGACGGCAGGGAGGGAGTTCCCGACTCGCCCGGCTGAGGGGGGGAGCCCTTTCAGCGAGTTCGTTTCTTCAGCCCCCGTTCCCGAGGGGTTTCGCGAGCCGGAGATGACTTACTACTCCGGGAGAGGAGACCCGGTCCACCACATCCAGTGGTTCGAGGACATGGTCTCCATTCGACAGATGTCAGACGGCTTCAAGTGCCGACTCTTCGCCATCACCCTCAGGGAAAAGGCGAGAGAGTGGTTCCACCAACTCCCGACCGGGTCCATTTACTGCTTTGAGGATCTGCGACGGGGTTTCATGCTGAGGTTCACCACTTCAAAGAAGAGGAAGAGGGAGGCGGAGTCTTTGTTCCGCATCAAGCAGAGGGTAGGAGAGACCCTGGGGAGCTACCTGGACAGGTTCCAAGAGGAACTGTCCCAAGTTCAGGAGATGCCAGGGCACACCATGATGGTGGCCTTCACCCTGGGTCTCCAGTCCGGGTTCTTCGCCATGGAGCTGAAGAGGTCACCTCCAGTGTCTTTTGAGGCACTTCTAGAGAGGGCGGCCAGGGAGGCCGAAATGGAGGCAGCGCATCCAGAGTTCGCGCGAAGGTTGGCCAAGTGGGCCGTGGAAGAGGAAAGGCCAAGGGGTGGCCGAATTCAGGAGGAGAGGAGGGCTGAACCTCGGCAGAGGGAGCAGCCGCAGCAGCAGCCGCAACCCAGGTGGGTGCGTCCGGAGCAGACCCACCGTTTGGGGTGGAGACCCGAATGGCAAGACCAGGCACCACGAAGGGGTTATCAGGGAGGAGATAACCGCCAGGGTGGCCGAGGGCAGTACAACCCTCAGGGGGGTAGGCAGGGTCAGAGACCCCCTCTCCCCGACCAGGAGGAGGCAATGGCAATTGCCATGAGGGGAAGGAGGAGAGGACAGCCGAGGAGAAGGAGGGAGGTCAGGGTGGACCTGCCCTATTGCGACTTTCATCAGGAAGAGGGGCACCTCACATCCACGTGTCCGGAGTTCCTCGAGATGAGAGGGAGAAGAGAGCAGCAACAGCAGCAGGAAGTTCGGATAGAGGAGATCCGGCCCCGGGAGGAGGGGGATCGGTGCGAAGACCGGGTTGATGTGGGCACCCGAGGAAGGATCGGAGCGATCCACGGGGGGGCCGGGATCGAGGCTTCCCGCAAGTCAAGCCTCCACACCATGTACCGGAGGAGCGTTGGCTCCACATCCCAATCCCCTCCCCCGGAGGAGAAGATCACCTTCTCCAGAGAGGATTTGCCGGGTCACGAGGACCCCTTCTGCGATGCGCTGGTTATCCAGACAGCCATCGAGGATTTCACTGTCTCCCGGATCCTCGTGGACAATGGGAGTTCGGTCAACGTCATCTTTAAGAAGGCGTTTGATGCGATGAAGGTGGAGGCCAGGAGGGTGTTGGCCTCGGACGGGCCTCTGTTCGGCTTTTCAGGGGAGAGGAAAGAAGTCAAGGGAGGAGTGGGACTCCATGTCACTCTAGGGGGGGCAGTCGCGCAACTGCAAGTTTGTTATCGTGGACGCCCCTAGCAGTTACAGCGCCATCTTCGGGAGACCCCTCATCAGCGCCTTCCGCTGCGTCCCCTCGTCCTTCCACCAGTGCCTCAAGCTCAACGTCGAGGGGGTCCAGATCCGGGTCCGAGGAGACCCCAAGGAGGCAAGGGAGTGCTACGTCTCGGCGGTAAACTCCATCTCTTGGCTGGAGGGGGCCGAGGAGATGGGACGGAGGCTGGAGGAGGAGGGGCAGGAAGCTGACGAAGAGATGGAGGTGGAGTGCCGCGCTCGGAAGGAGGTCGCGGAAGAGACTCGGGGGTCGGCCGAGTCCATGGCCGTCGAAGAGGCTGAGGAAGAGGCCCTCGCCCCCGGAGGGGGAGGTACCAGGGAATGGGAGGAGCAGTCCCGCCTGGAGGCGGCGGAAGAGGTGGAGGAGATGGAGGTCCACACCAATGGAGGAAGGGTGGAGAAGGTCCGCGTCAGCGGAGGTCTGACCCCGGAAGCTCGAGGCAGGATGATGGAGTGCATCCAGAGGAACGTGGATATCTTCGCCTGGAGCGCCGCGGAGATGCCAGGGATCGACCCCGACGTGGCCTGCCACCGCCTCAACCTGGACCCGGAGGCTCCCCCCATCCAGCAGAAAAAGAGGTCCATCACGGACAAGCTCGCCGAGCCAATCAGAGAGGAAGTCGCCAAGCTCCTCGAGGCTGGCTTCATATCTGAAATCCAATACCCCGGCTGGGTCTCCAACGTTGTAATGGTTAAAAAAGGAGACGGCCGGTGGAGGATGTGTATCGACTTTTCTCTTCTTAATAAATCATGCCCGAAAGATTGTTATCCTCTGCCTCGGATCGACGCGCTGGTTGACTCAGCCGTCGGTTTCCCTGTAATGAGTTTTTTAGATGCTTTTTCAGGTTATCACCAAATCAGGATGCACCCCCCTGACGTCAAAGATGTCTCGTTCATCACGGGAGATGGGTGTTATTGTTACAAGATGATGCCCTTCGGGCTAAAGAATGCAGGGGCTACCTACCAAAAAATGATGGATAGGGTCTTCCGAGAGCAGAAGGGGAGGAACCTCGAAGTGTATGTGGATGATCTCATGGTCAAGAGCTTGGATGTCGACTCCCACATCCAGGACTTGGAAGAGACTTTCGCCACTCTCCGCAAGTTTAAGATGAGGCTGAACCCCTTGAAGTGTGTCTTCGGGGCAAGCCGGGGAAAGTTCCTAGGGCACCTTCTCACCCCCTCTGGGGTAGAACCTAACCCCGACAAGGTGAGGGCAATCCTGGAACTAAGGTCGCCCCAAAATGCCAAGGAAGTACAGCAGCTGACAGGGAAGTTGGCAGGGTTGAGTAGATTCCTCTCCCGGGCCGGGGAGAGGTGTTCCTCATTCTTTAAAACCTTGAGAGGGGGTCGAAGGTTTGAATGGACCTCGGAGTGCGAGGAGGCATTCCAGGCTTTAAAGAAACAGCTGACTCAGGCCCCCCTGCTCCAAGGGCCCAAGGAGGGGGAGGACTTATTCCTATATCTAGGGGTCGGGGCTGAAGCCTTGAGTTCGGTTTTGGTTCGGGAAGAGGGGAAGAGGCAACTCCCCGTCTACTATGTGAGTCGGATACTAAAGAAGGCCGAGCTCCGCTACCCCATCCTGGAAAAACTGGCCTTCGCCTTAATCATCTCAGCCCGGAGGCTTCGGCCTTATTTCCAGGCGCACTCAATCCGAGTAGTGACTGACCACCCCCTGCGCAACATCTTCAGGGGGGTGGAGCATTCAGGTAGGTTGGCCAAATGGTCGGTGGAACTGAGCGAGTTCGACATCTCCTTCGTCCCCCGCCTCTCAATCAAAGCACAAGCCATGGCTGACTTCCTGGCAGAGTATGTGGTCGAGGTGGCAGAAGAGAGACTCACTCGCCCTCTCCCCTGGAAAGTCAGGGTGGACGGTGCCTCGGGAAAGCATTCTTTAGGGGTCGGGGTCATCTTAGAAAGTCCCCAGGGGATAAAGATCGAGCAGACGGTAGTAATGCACTTTCCTATCACCAACAACCAAGCCGAATACGAAGCTGTAATCGCAGGTCTGCGCCTGGCAAGAGACTTGGGGGTGCACAACGTGGAGGTCCTCACTGACTCCATGGTGGTGGCTTCCCAGATCAAGGGGGAGTTTGAGGCAAGGGAGCCCACCCTGCAGCTCTATTTGATGAAGGTAAGGGGGGTCATTGGGACCTTCCAGACCTTCTCAATCAAGCACGTGCCGAGAGGAGAAAATGAGCCCGTCGACCAGCTAGCAAAGCACGGCCCCCGGATGGGAGGCACCATTACGGATCTCTTCCGACCTTCCATCGAGGAGGGGGAGCTAATGGAAGTGGAACAGCATCCCTCATGGATGGATCCCTTCGTCATCTTCTTGTCCACCGGAGAATACCCGGAGGGGATGGATCGAAGAGGGCTCAAGCACAAGGCGGCATACTACCTCCTACGTGAGGGACAGTTGTACCGCAAGACCCTCTCAGGGATGTTGGCCCGTTGCGTGGCCGAAAGAGAGGTGCACAAAATTTTGGAGGAAGTCCATTCCGGTGAATGTGGGAGTCACTCGGGGAGTCGGACCCTGGAAGGGAGGGTCGTCAGGCAAGGGTACTTCTGGCCTACCCTCGGTCAGGATGCAGTCGAATTCGCGAAAAAGTGTCATAAGTGCCAACTATATGCCCCGCTCCAGCTCCAGCCGGCTCAGAGGTTAAGAAGTATCATGGCACCATGGCCCTTCGCCATATGGGGGCTGGACCTTGTAGGACCTTTCCCTCAGGCCAGCGGGCAGAGGAGGTTTTTGTTGGTCATGATCGATTATTTTTCTAAGTGGATGGAGGTGAAGGCTCTAGCCAAGGTAACCTCTCAGGTAGTCAGGAACTTCATCTGGGGGGAGATCATCTGCAGGCATGGGCTGCCACAAGCTATTGTCACGGACAACGGACCTCAGTTCGCCAGCACGGAGTTCATTCGTTTCTGCGAGCAGCTAGGGATTGACCTTCGGTTTGCTTCTGTCCATCATCCCAGGAGCAACGGGCAGGTGGAAGCGGCCAACAAAATCATCGTGAACCTCTTAAAGAAGAAAGTGGAAAACTTGAAGGGAAGCTGGGTGGAGCAGCTTCCATCGGTCCTTTGGGCATTAAGGACCACCCCCAATACGGCCACGGGGGAGACTCCTTTCAAGCTCTCTCACGGCTGCGAGGCCGTTCTTCCTATCGAATTCGAGGTCCAGACGCCTCGGGTCGTCGAGGCAGGAGCCGGAAGGGAAGAATGGAGGTCAGAGAATGAGGAGGAGCTCCGACTCTCCCTTGATATGGTGGAGGAACTACGCGACTTGTCCGTCATCAGGCAGGAAGAGGCCAAGCGAAGGATGGCCAAGTATTTCGACAAGCACGTCCGTGTCAAGCAGTTCGTGGAGGGGGACCTTGTCTTGAAAAAAGTGGATGCGGCAGGGAGATCAGCCGCTGTGGGAAAACTCCACCCCAATTGGGAGGGCCCCTACATTGTGCAGGAGGCCTTGAAATCGGGGGGGTATCGCCTCCAAGATGTAAGAGGGGACACCCTCAGCCACACTTGGAGTGGCGACGATCTGAAACGTTTTTACCCTTGAAAATATTGTAAATGACTTGGCTTTAAGAACGAAAGAGAATCTCGTTGCCGTATTTCACGCTCTGTTAAAATAGTGAAGGTAAAGGGATTCGCAGCTTAAACCCCCAGGAGGCAAAAGTTTCTAAGTCTTCTCGCTCTGGGGTTAGGTCTCGTCACTCCCCTGCCAGGCTCCCACCTAGCTGGTACGGCCGAGTCTCGATGGACATCGTTATGACCCTGGGGCTGAGCCCGGAGGATGTTCAACACCCGCCCTCAGGCTCTCACCTAGCTGACTGGCCCGGTGGTAGCACCCGGGAGAGGCAAAAGTTTCTAAGTCTTCTCGCTCTGGGGTTAGGTCTCGTCACTCCCCTGCCAGGCTCCCATCTAGCTGGTACGGCCGAGTCTCGATGGACATCGTTATGACCCTGGGGCTGAGCCCGGAGGATGTTCAACACCCGCCCTCAGGCTCTCACCTAGCTGACTGGCCCGGTGGTAGCACCCGGGAGAGGCAAAAGTTTCTAAGTCTTCTCGCTCTCGGGTTAGGTCTCGTCACTCCCCTGCCAGGCTCCCACCTAGCTGGTACGGCCGAGTCTCGATGGACATCGTTATGACCCTAGGGCTGAGCCCGGAGGATGTTCAACACCCGCCCTCAGGCTCTCACCTAGCTGACTGGCCCGGTGGTAGCACCCGGGAGAGGCAAAAGTTTCTAAGTCTTCTCGCTCTGGGGTTAGGTCTCGTCACTCCCCTGCCAGGCTCCCACCTAGCTGGTACGGCCGAGTCTCGATGGACATCGTTATGACCCTAGGGCTGAGCCCGGAGGATGTTCAACACCCGCCCTCAGGCTCTCACCTAGCTGACTGGCCCGGTGGTAGCACCCGGGAGAGGCAAAAGTTTCTAAGTCTTCTCGCTCTGGGGTTAGGTCTCGTCACTCCCCTGCCAGGCTCCCACCTAGCTGGTACGGCCGAGTCTCGATGGACATCGTTATGACCCTGGGGCTGAGCCCGGAGGATGTTCAACACCCGCCCTCAGGCTCTCACCTAGCTGACTGGCCCGGTGGTAGCACCCGGGAGAGGCAAAAGTTTCTAAGTCTTCTCGCTCTGGGGTTAGGTCTCGTCACTCCCCTGCCAGGCTCCCACCTAGCTGGTACGGCCGAGTCTCGATGGACATCGTTATGACCCTGGGGCTGAGCCCGGAGGATGTTCAACACCCGCCCTCAGGCTCTCACCTAGCTGACTGGCCCGGTGGTAGCACCCGGGAGAGGCAAAAGTTTCTAAGTCTTCTCGCTCTGGGGTTAGGTCTCGTCACTCCCCTGCCAGGCTCCCACCTAGCTGGTACGGCCGAGTCTCGATGGACATCGTTATGACCCTAGGGGCTGAGCCCGGAGGATGTTCAACACCCGCCCTCAGGCTCTCACCTAGCTGACTGGCCCGGTGGTAGCACCCGGGAGAGGCAAAAGTTTCTAAGTCTTCTCGCTCTGGGGTTAGGTCTCGTCACTCCCCTGCCAGGCTCCCACCTAGCTGGTACGGCCGAGTCTCGATGGACATCGTTATGACCCTGGGGCTGAGCCCGGAGGATGTTCAACACCCGCCCTCAGGCTCTCACCTAGCTGACTGGCCCGGTGGTAGCACCCGGGAGAGGCAAAAGTTTCTAAGTCTTCTCGCTCTGGGGTTAGGTCTCGTCACTCCCCTGCCAGGCTCCCACCTAGCTGGTACGGCCGAGTCTCGATGGACATCGTTATGACCCTGGGGCTGAGCCCGGAGGATGTTCAACACCCGCCCTCAGGCTCTCACCTAGCTGACTGGCCCGGTGGTAGCACCCGGGAGAGGCAAAAGTTTCTAAGTCTTCTCGCTCTGGGGTTAGGTCTCGTCACTCCCCTGCCAGGCTCCCACCTAGCTGGTACGGCCGAGTCTCGATGGACATCGTTATGACCCTGGGGCTGAGCCCGGAGGATGTTCAACACCCGCCCTCAGGCTCTCACCTAGCTGACTGGCCCGGTGGTAGCACCCGGGAGAGGCAAAAGTTTCTAAGTCTTCTCGCTCTGGGGTTAGGTCTCGTCACTCCCCTGCCAGGCTCCCACCTAGCTGGTACGGCCGAGTCTCGATGGACATCGTTATGACCCTGGGGCTGAGCCCGGAGGATGTTCAACACCCGCCCTCAGGCTCTCACCTAGCTGACTGGCCCGGTGGTAGCACCCGGGAGAGGCAAAAGTTTCTAAGTCTTCTCGCTCTGGGGTTAGGTCTCGTCACTCCCCTGCCAGGCTCCCACCTAGCTGGTACGGCCGAGTCTCGATGGACATCGTTATGACCCTGGGGCTGAGCCCGGAGGATGTTCAACACCCGCCCTCAGGCTCTCACCTAGCTGACTGGCCCGGTGGTAGCACCCGGGAGAGGCAAAAGTTTCTAAGTCTTCTCGCTCTGGGGTTAGGTCTCGTCACTCCCCTGCCAGGCTCCCACCTAGCTGGTACGGCCGAGTCTCGATGGACATCGTTATGACCCTGGGGCTGAGCCCGGAGGATGTTCAACACCTGAGCAGGCTCTGTCCTAGCTGACTGCCCTGGTAGCACCTAGCTGGGAGAGGCAAAAGTTTTCTAAGTCTTCTCGCTCTCGGGTTAGGTCTCGTCACTCCCCTGCCAGGCTCCCACCTAGCTGGTACGGCCGAGTCTCGATGGACATCCCCTGGGGCTGAGCCCGGAGGATGTTCAACACCTGCCCTCAGGCTCTCACCTAGCTGACTGGCGGTGGTAGCACCCGGGAGAGGCAAAAGTTTCTAAGTCTTCTCGCTCTCGGGTTAGGTCTCGTCACTCCCCTGCCAGGCTCCCACCTAGCTGGCACGGCCGAGTCTCGATGGACGTCGCTACAACCCTGAAGTTGAGACTGGGAGTTGGCCCGAGGAAAATACCAGGGGGGGGGGAGCTCGCCAGTTAAGACGGCGAGCTCGGAATATCCTACCCCCCCCCAAGCAATATCTTGACCCAAGCGTGTTTTCACTTGTCTGAATTATCGAAAAACTAAGGCGAGACATGGCAGGGGAAGGTGAGGCGCGAGCAGGGTATGGCGCGAGCACGCGTCCTAGGGATTCGCCGCGAGCACCGCGGGTGCTGGTCCTAACTCAAAACATTCTACAGGCGAGGTCGCTCTACCTAGCGCGCGGGTATAACATCGCAAGTAAGCTCGAAAAGAAGATAGCAAAATTGTGCAAAAATATCTTTGAATTATCATTACAGGTTTACAAGGCCCGCCTCGGCAGGGTACAAAAAAGAACAGAGAAGAGAAAACAAAAATTAACTCTCGCCCTCCCCCCTCGAGTGGCGGTCCTCCTCGTCACCAAGCCGAGCGTCCTTCTCCCTCACCCCAGCAAAAAGCGAGTCAAAGCTATCTTCCTTCTCGCTGGGCGGGCTGGGCGGGAACAGGGTTGGCAGGAGCTCCCGGACGGTGACCTCCTCGCAGCCTTCCGCCAAGATCCCCGTCCCCCTCATGGCCTGTAGGAGACACTCGGCAGCCTCGACGGAGTTGACTCGCAGCCGCTCCGCGACGTCAGCCTCGCCAAACACCCGGGGCCTCTTGAAGGGGAAGGCCGGCTCGCTGGCGCCCGGGGGAAGGAGAGCGTCGGCTTGGCGAAGGACCTCTCCCAGGAGCCCCTTATTCTTCTCTTTCAATTCCTCCACCTCTGCCCCCAGCCGGGCGGCAACAGCCTCCTGCTCCTGGGAATATGTCTTCTGATCGGCGAGCTGGGCTTCCCGCTCAGCGAGCTGAGCCCGCAACTGAGCCATCTCGTCTCGCATCGCGTTAGCGGCTTCGGCGTCCTGTAAGACTAGAAGTTCAGAACACGCGCAGGAATAATCTTAAGCGAGGTGAATAGAGGTATCCAGCGATTACCAGGCCGCCGACAGACTTCGCGAGTAGAGCGTCCGCGAGGCCGAACCGCCTTTCCGCGTCGACCGCGCTCTCCTTCGCCAGGTCGCGCTCCTGCTCGGCAGTCAGCAGGGCATTGCTGAGCTGGAAGCCGCGGCGGACCATCATGTGATGGAGCTCAAAGGCCCGCAGGTGGGCCTGCATCCCCTCGTAGCCGAGCTGACTAGGGGTCAGCTTCTTGTACGACTCGGCGCTGTCGCGGCTGTAGAGGCCGAAGCCGAAAGCGAAGGCATGGGCGGTGGGCGGCCGGCGAGCTCCCCAGGAGGGGGCGCGAGTGGAGACGGAAACTCGGTGAGCCCCCTCGTCCCACTTCAAGATGGGCTCGCCAGCCGCATCTTTGCTCTTGCACCCCTTGCCGAAGTTGGGGTGATCCTTCGGCAGACTGGGCTCGCGGACGGTGTCCTCCCCGGTAGAATCGGAGGACGGCCCGCTCTTCTTCTTCCCCTTTCGGGGGGAGGAGGCTTCTTTCAGCGGGCTCAAGGGCGGCTCATCGGACAGAGCCTCCGGCGAGCTCATGAACTTGGCGGGAGACGAGGGAAGGTGCAGCCGTCCGCGCGAGACCACCTTCGCCCTCTTCTTCTTGGGGAGCGAAGAATCGGGGCGCGAGCTCGACCCCCCGGACTCCGAGCGCTTCTTGCCGGAGGGTTGGACTCGCGGTTGCTCCTCGCGACAAGCCAGCGCCGCCGCCCGGGCCAGCTCCAGAGGGTCCGAGAATATCCCCGGGTCGGCGAACGGCGGATGCTCCGGGAGAACACGTTCCCCTGCAGAGAAAGACTTAGTCAAAAAAAGAGAGAGGGAAAAATCATATGAGATCCACCTTGATAAAGTTCGCGAGAAGGCTGAGCGAGGTATACCTTCGCCGGGGAGAACGGGCTGTAGCAAGTCGAGGCCGCGGCGGAGGAAGGCGACCTCAAAGTCCTTGTGGAGGAAGAACTTGTGGAGGTCGGCGTCGCTACCCGACAGGGAAGGAGGACGGTATATGTCCTCGCTCTTCTGCAGGGGGCGAAAGGGGATGTTGCCGAGCTCGCCCTTGATGAAGACGAGCCGGGTCATCCAATTGTGGTTCTTGTTCGCCAGCTCGCGGACCTTGATGAAGGACCCGCCGAAGTAGGCGACCCCGTCGGGAGTAGCCTTGTAAGAGAACAACTTGCGGAATACCGCGAGGTTGAACTCAATTCGCTCCCGGCGAAGGAAGCAGGCAAACGCCACCATCATAGCGATGGCGTTGGAATTCAACTGCGCTGGCACCGCGCCGTAGTACTTCAGGATCTGGCGGATTTCTGGCCAGAGGGGGAGGCGCAGTCCCACCTCGAAGTGCGAGATGGGAAAGGCGAGCTCGCCCTCCGGGAAGGAGTTGATGGCTTCATGCTCGGCGGGCCTGCAAGCCTGGAAGCCGGGGGGAACGAACGCCGCCGTGAACTCGACGAGCTCCTCCTCTGTGATGTGCCCCTCGAAAAAGCAGTGATCAACGAAGTGCTGGGCGCACTTAGACCGACCGTCCGCATCAGGGTTGGTCTTCACCATGGTCACAGAGAAAAGGGAAAGCGCGAGCTCGGGAAGACAGGAGCGAAGCAAAAATTCGAAAGCAATAAAGGCGTGCCTCGGGGGTAGGTGAGAAGGTCTATTTATAGAAGAAGGTAAAGAAGGGTGAGAGGGAGGGCGAGTCGGCCGATCGGTCCGGTCTCGCCGCGCCACCTCGCCACCCTCTCCTCGCAAGCCTTGCGAGCTGGCCAGGTCCCCGAAGGGGGAATTCGAAAAGACTCGCCGAAATATTGAAAAAGCGTCTACATATACAAAGTAGTTAAAAAGTTGTTCCAAGATTATTACATGCAGACCATTCAGAATAAATAAAAGAAAAAATACAAATAGGGGCGCGAGGACCATGCGAGGGCGGGGGCGAGTACCGGCCGACTGACAGAAGAGCCGTTTCATTCTCCCCGGTCTCGCCGGCCCGCCGTCGCATGCCGCCGCGCATGAAGTTCGCGAAGCCGCCCCATGTTCCTGTTTATCACCCGCAGGTTCTCGTCGATTTCGTCCATCAGCACCAAGGAAGACGCCTCCTCGAACGCCAGGCTGACTCCAGCACCGTCCGCGAGACGCGAGCACTCCCACTGCAGCCTGTTGTTGTCCTTCCGCAGGTCGTGGAGCTCGCGCACCAGCTTCTTGAGAACCTTCCGCTCCCGTCTTGCGCGTTCAGGGCTGCCCACCTCGGAGTCCAGGAAGGCGTCCAGGGCGCTTGGAGAAGGGAGGGGTGAGTAAGGAGGTCGATCCACGGACTCGCCGTCCTCCGTCCGCCCGGGAAGTTCTGGGTGAAGAGTTGAAAGACGGTCAGAAAAGCAAATATCCACGGAACAGAAAAACAATGCCGGAAACTTACCGCGCGAGCCTGGCTCCTCCAGGTTGGCGCGAGGAGAGAAGTGGCGCAGGTCCTTGCCACGCCCCAGCAGTTCTTGAGGAGCGAGTTGGTAGCCGGGAATAGGGATAATCCCGGCGCCTCTCCCCACGACCAGGGATCCAGGGGAGGGTTGCCGGGAAGGGAGGCGACTCGGCGACGCCGGTTCTCGCGAGCCCGGCTCCTTAACCTCGGGATCCTGCCGTGGCGAGTTGACAGGAGCACTTTTGGTCCGGGGGGTGGACGCTTCGCCGCTGTTCTCCCGGTCAGAAGACAATTCCACGAGACTTTTAGCGGAGGAGCCAAGAATTGGCTGGTTGGAGGAACCGGCCCCGTTCCCCAAGGCGGCAGTAAAGTCGGCCAGGATGGGTTCGGCCCCCGGGGGAAGGGGCTTCGCCCGCTTGGCCGAGCTGAGATCGGCAAAACGGCGAGCAAGGGCTTCAAGGTTGGTTAGCCCCGCGGCCTGGGCAGCGATCTCCCCGCGGGAGCGTGCGAGTCGCTCTAAGACTTCCTTGGGGAGCGGCATCTTGTCAGAATTTGGGGAAGGGCAAAGGTCAGCCAGATGCGCAGGGGTACATATATATAGCTACCTGTGGGGCCTACCAGAAGATTCCTTTCTGCCCCTGTCGCACTCGCCGGATCCCATGGGGTTGGATGTTTCTTTCCGAGCTTGTCCCAACCTCGCAAAGAGCGGGGATTATGTACAACCCCGTATCCTGCGAGTGGTCGACAGAGGTTGAACCGGCCGGCTCAGATCAACTTGGATCCAGCTTGCCGAGTCCGAGCTCGGCAATAGTCGAGCTAAGCTCGGCGATGGTCGAACGAAGCCCAGCTTGCCGAGACCAAGCTCGGGTGCGGAGACAGGGTTCGACGATAGTCGAGCCAAGCTCGACGATCTCCGTGCCGAGTCCGAGCTCGGCGATCGTCGTGCCGAGTCCGAGCTCGGCAATAGTCTAGCCGAGCCCAGCGCTAGCCGAGCACAGTCCGCCGAGCCCGTGCCCGCCTAGGCCCAGGGCGAGGCGAGTCGGGCCCCCTGCCGAGCGAGTGCCCCCTCAGGTCCAGCTCGCATCTTGGCCATGGCACACTTTTACTGTGTGGCCCCTTTTGGTTTGTCTGTAGTCCTCGAAAACAGTGAAGGTTGTATATTGGCAGGCCATCTTTTCCTATAAATAGGACCCAAGGGGTACCTCAGAAGGGACGCTGACTAATTCTCTGGCCTACTAGCGCTTTCTGAGGTACCTTAGCCCGGCATTTGGCTAAGGAGGGGAAGCGCTCTGAGATCTTCCGGGTTTGTGGTGGGACCTCCACGCCGGGCCCTTGGTCTAGTCCTTGTTTCTTCTTTCCTTTGTCGTTTTCTTGCAGGAGTGAAGTAGGTGTGCGGCCACCCCTTCCCCAAGGGTCGAACTCCACAAGAGACCGGTTTTCCGGTTTCAACAGTTTCAGCAGTCCAGTTTCTAACGGATATCCGGCATCCACCAGATAATATTTCCCTGTATTGAAATATTTTTTAAATCACAAGTTTAAATAGTAACAGTGGGGAAAAACTTTGATAATGTCGGCTAAAATTTACCTGGAGGTGCATATGGAAATTTACACCTTCTATCTCGCACAACTCGATGATAAATGCGGCTATCATGAGCTGAACCTTCCCATCCTAGCACAACATATGTGATGCAGTCCTTGAAAAACGGCATGTATCTATCATCATTTTGAATATGCGTGGGAATTCCTTCGAACTGTGGATCGGTGGGAGCTATTATATCCATCGAAAGCCGTGTAAGTGCACGTAAACCTTCCTCGAAAAATCTGCTAACCGTCTCAGTTGAATGTTGGAAGCGTTCTGATGTCTTTCGTAGAGTTTCATGATGCCCAAGAATGTACAGTGTCATTCCAAGAACCTCTCTGGTTGCAGTCCTTCTAGATCCTTTTAAACCATATGATTCTTCAAGTAAAATCAATAAATCCAAAAAGATTTGCTTAGACATACGAAAATTATCAAAAAATCTGCCTGGATGCCCTGTTAATAATTCTGCCATCCATTTCTCCCCAGTTTGCTTTGAGGTCATGCAAGGTATTTTAGGAGGTGATTGGAGTATGTATTTTCTTATTAGCAAAGCGCTCCCCGCAATGAGGTTTTGGCAAAAAATAAACCTCCGTTTCTGATTATTTTGGTGAATAAACATGACTTGTTCGTCATTAAACATAACATCATCATCATTGTTCTGCTCTTCCATCGTGAAAATACCTGATAACAAGACTATTTAAAATGAAGAGGTACATAAAAAGAGGCATATTGATACCAATGCTAGAGTCTAAATTAACATACAGAGCAAAAGTTTAACATTACAATAGGTGTTGCAGAAGTTCAAAATAGCCAAATTTACAATAGTTTCATAAAAAATTGGGATTCCAAAATAGCCAAAATTACAAGAATATCCAAAAGCTCATGAGACCACATAACATTCACTTCAGAGATTCCATGTAACGCTTCCTCAACCACGAGACCTTCCTATCGTCCGGTAGATTCATAAAAACAATGCGATTGTTGAGATTGATCAGGTACAGTGTGGCAAAATCGTACATGTCCGTATCATCGAATATGTCTGGAAACTTCTCAAGCTCGTGTACTGCCTCACTCAGCATAAATATACTTGGAGGAACAGTAGGTGCTGCAACCGTAAGCCCTACTGATCGGGTAACATCTAGTAACCCATCAAATCGTGCAATCAAGACATCCTTTGTACCTGCTATGTTATTGTTACCTTTGCGCACTCTTTTTATGCCCGAAGTCATTTTTGAGGTTGAGCCAACATCGTTACCTTTACTCTCATTCGTGTCGCCATCACATTGTATGTGCACACTCTCATTTATTTTAGCATTTGGGGTTGCAATACTCTCGACAACATGATCATCGTCATCGGAAAGAGGCTCTGATTGAGAAAACATAGGGTGCATTTCACCCATTGATGAGATCCATGATTTCTCTCCAGTAGCAACCACCAAGCTAAACATCTTCTCCATTTTTTCTTCAAGCTCTGGTGATATGCCTGTATATCGGAATTTCTTAGCGGCAGGTATCATCTATAAAGAGGAAAACTATTAATAGAAATATACATAAACTTTTTCTATGCAATAGTAATACTATGAATTTTCGTAAAACCTTGATGCGTTCTTCCCACAATTCATCGGAAGCATCAATCGTTCTTTTGGTTGAGTTCCACCCCAAACCAGTCTCACCTCTTTTGAGATCCCTCCAAAGCTTCCACTCACGCTTCAACTGATCCCATTTGTTCTTCAATTGTGCTCGAGTGTAATTAAAATTTGTACGGTCTTTGAAGTTTTTAATCAGATTGATCCATACATCTCTGCTAAAATGGGTGTTTGGCCTATTTCCAAGGTCAATCTCTTGAATACAAAGATCACAAAATAGGTGTACGTGTGCAGACTCCCACTGTGCTGAAACGACACCATCCTTTGGTTTACCCATCACTCACCTACCTGAACAAAATGTGAAACACTGAAAATCTACTGTGATTATTGCGATCAATAACGATATCGAGTGACAATTCATGAAGCCAATCACAAGTGTCATGCAGTTAGTAAACCTTCCTCGAAAACTACAAATAACTAACTGCACAATACCTAACTGCATAATAACTAACTGCACAAGCATATAACTGTATGAAGACTAGGCTAAAACTGTATGAAAATTGTATAATCCAGTGTACACTCCAGTGCACACGCATATAACTGTATGAAGATATCAAAACCTAACTGTATGAAGATGCACAATACCTAACTGTGTAGGGATGAGCACGAGAACTTACCACCGGAGAAGATGCACAGGAGTTGTCGGGAGTTGGCGGCGTCCCAGGAGGTGAGATCTGCGGCGGAAATCGAGCGGGTAGAGGACTGCAAGAGTGTGGACGAAGAATTAGGAGGAGTGATCGACGGCAATAGAGCAGAAAAAAGCCACCCAAAATGCACTGCGGCTAGGGCTCTGGGCCAAAAAAAATAGCGGGGGAGAGATCGACGGAAGTTCGGCGGAGGAAAAAATCGAGCGGAATAATAGGTGAGAGGAGAAAAAAATCCGGCGAAAAATAGCTAACGGAGGAGAGATCGGCAGCGGAAATCGAGCGGAATAATCATACATACCTAGCGTATGAGAAGATAGGCGGAGAACGACGTCGCCGTCGGCGCTGCGACTAGGGCTCCGGAGAAAAAAATCACGAAGAGGAAGAAAATGCGGAAATCGCGGTTGCCGCTGCTTTTGACGAAAATGTCGTCCCACTGCTATGAGGGGAAACCTGTTTGGCGTTGATTTCTCTGCTGCAGCAGTGTGCCGCACCCATGCCACTTTACCAAACAGGCCCTAAAGCTGAACCTTGATGTAATCCAACAGTAATGGGAATTCTTGTGTTAATCCTCCAGATGTCCTAACCCGTGTCACTGAATTTGTATACA
Source organism: Platanthera zijinensis (assembly GCA_039513925.1). Classification (NCBI taxonomy): domain Eukaryota; kingdom Viridiplantae; phylum Streptophyta; class Magnoliopsida; order Asparagales; family Orchidaceae; genus Platanthera; species Platanthera zijinensis. Next base: position 145,327,051 of record CM077094.1, on the reverse strand, counting down.
TATCTTTAATTATGTCAATATATGATACATTTACACCTTTTTTCTAAGATTCTCCATAAGATCTCTCTTGGAACTCCATCATAAGCCTTCTCAAGATCAAGAGATGTATAGCTTCCATAGTTGATCTCTCCGGCGTGAATCCAAATTGATTCTCCGAGATGTTAGTCTCTCGTCTTAATCTTCTTTTTATTACTCGTTCCCATAATTTTATGGTATGGCTCATCAGTTTAATTCCTTTGTAATTAACATAATTTTATATATCTCCTTTATTATTATACAAAGGTATCAATATACTTTCTCTCCATTGGTCTGGCATCCTCTTTGAATTCAGTATTTTATTGAAAAAATATGTAAGCCACACAATTCCTTCATTTCCTAGACATTTTCATACTTCGATGAGTATATCGTCAGGCCCAACCGTCTTTCCATTTTTTATCTTATTTAGAGCATCTTTTACCTCAGATACTTGAATTTTACGGTTAAATATTATATTCTTATACTCATATGATTTACTTAACTCTTCATCGCTCTTTAATATCCACATCTTCCGTCAAAACTATATCTGTTTTATCATTTATGCATTTTACTTGACTTAAATCTCTTGTCTTTATTTCTCTATCTCGAGCAATTTTATATATGTCACGCTCTTCATTTTTGGTGTCTAGTCGCTTGTAAAATTCTCCATAAGCTTGACTTCTTTTTTTACTTACTGCCTGTTTAGCTTTTTTTTTGATGACTTTATACCTTGCTAAGTTTTCATCATTCCTACAACCATAGAGTGATTTATAATTGGCCCTCTTTGCCTTCACTTTGTCTTGCACTTTCTCTTTCTCCCACCAAGATTTTTTATTTGTGGGTGCACGACCTTTTAATACTCCAAGTATGTTCTTTTCACTTATTCTTAAATGTGAAGACATAACTTCCCATAAAGTAATAGGATCAACATAAAGGTCATCAACTAGTTGTTCCATAACTGCTTTTTTGAAAGCAACCTGATTTTCCATCTTCAAGTTCTACCACCAAATTTTTTGTAATATTTTTGTTCTTGTCTTAAATTTATTATATTTAATTTGTACATCTAACATCACTAACCTATGTTGTGTTGTCAAATTTTCTCCTGGTATGCATTTGCAATCATTACAAATCATTTTATCCATTTTACGAGTCATAAAATAATCAATTTGTGACTTATTTGTTCTTCTTTTAAACGTAATTAAATGTTCTTCTCTCTTTATGAAAAGCATATTCGATACAATTAGCTTATGTGCTATAGCAAAATCTAAAATGATTCGTCCTTCTTCATTTCTTTTTCCATATCCATATCCTCCCTGAACGTCTGTATAATCTATATTTTTTCTCTATATGTTAATTTAAGTCTGCTCTTATGAAAATCTTCTCTTTTTTTGAGATTTCTTTTACTAAATCATCTAAGTCTTCCCAAAATTGCACTTTAATAACTTCACTTAATCCTACTTGTGACACATAAGCACTGATCACATTAATAGTTTCCTTTCATATTACCAATTTAAGAGCTAAGATTCTATCATCTTTTCTACTTACCCCAACAACTCCATCCTTCTAAGTAGTATCCACAATAATACCTACTCCACTGCTTGTTTTATTTTTTCCTGTGTACCATAATTTAAAACTTGAATTATCTAAAACTTTCGTTTTCTCACCCTACCCCCCCCCCCGTCTAGTCTCTTGCAGACATAAAATATTTATCTATCTCCTGATCATCGTATCCACTGCTTCCATCGTTTTCCCCGTTAACGTACCTATATTCCAACTTCCAAACCTAAGTCGATCATAATTCTACGACATGCTTCCCTAGGATGTCTAAGATATGAGGACTTTTTCCTATTTAACACTACACCCAAGTCCTCTTAGAGGTGCAGCGGTCCTTGTCAAGACGCCGCATTCGGACCATACAATGAGGACTTTTGCATATTTAACACTACACCCAAGTCCTAGAGATGTGTTCTTTAAGGGGAACAACCTAGCTTTTGCACAAATTCTCAAATGATCCATATTCATAAGGGTGACTAAATTTTATGTTGGTCGTCTACCTAACACAACCCTCACTATTTTTCATCCATGATTGGGACCGGCATAGGCTGGTTTGCATGGAGTCTTTCCAATATCCAATTTAAATTCCATCCAAATGGACGCCCCTAACAAAATATCTTCTATTTTGCATGGAGCCTTTCCAAAGACATTTCTATTGTTTCTTTGAACTCTTGATTGTATATTGTTGACAAAATGTTATGGTATACAAATATGCGCTTATTGCTGACCAATTGAGGTTAATCTAAAGGGCTCAGCCTAGTTGTTGCACAGTTCTTTCATCCCTATGGAGTTTGAAGTTAATACATGTTTATGCTAGTTTTTATTGTTCCATTTTACATCTGCATGAAACACATTCAAGTGTTCCACTGCTAGTTTTTCCCACCTATCTTTTTTCTTGTTTTAATCATTAATTTTGGAATTTCTGAGGGCAATGTTAAACTGAGGTGAATACAGTCAAAGAGAAAAAATGATAATAATATTATTATTCATTTTAAACAATAGAGTTACCCCTCTATATTGACACAAAATGGAGTAATCCAAAAACCAGAATAGAGGTGTGGGACTACAAAACTGAAAGTATCTAGCGTCTATCTAAATCACCTAAAGGGGGGTGAATAGGTGATGTTTGCGTCTTTTGCGAAATAAAAATAATCTTAAATAACAAGCACACAAACGCAGAGATTTTATAGTGGTTTCCCGAGTTGGGTACGTCCACTATCCCGTCTCGCCTATCTCCCACAAAGGGCAGATTGACTATTTCACCAAACTCAGATTTCATCAAATCTTACACCTCAGAGTCGCAACTCCTATAACTCGGAGATGACGCTCCTACTACTAGGAGAACAACCTCTCTCACAACTCGATCCACAACCTAGATCTACTTACTCGATCCACAAAAGGATCTACTCACTCGATCTATAAATGATCTACAAACTCAGAGAAAAATCTCCTACAATATGTAAAAGAATATTACAACAACAACAACGATTACAAGTCTTCGCTCCGACGTTCTTCGTAAAAATATATTTTGAATCTTGGAGAACTCAGAAGGTTGAAATCTTGAAGAACTTGAATCTTGAGTCTTCACCCTTCTAGATCTTGAGGAATATAAGTCTTTATGAGGTAGCAATCCAGATGTAGAGGCCTAGGAAGACTAGATCTTGCTGTGCTTGCGGGTATCTACCGATCGAAAATCGTGTGCGAATAGGAGGTTGACGATCGCGATTTTTGGAAAAAATTTCTCTTTTGAATGGGAGAGCAAATTAGCACAAAAGCAAGATTAGCAATAAAGAGGAATATCCCTAGGTATTTATAGAGATAAACCTCCAACGGTATAAAGAGTATTTCCAAAAATGAAACCTAAAAAGCATTGTACATAGCCGACCGAACCCGTGACAGGAGGAAGAAATTTTCGAAAAAAAGACCCAAGTCAAATTCGTCGAGTATCGTCGAGTATCATAATGATACTCATCAAATATATCTTGATATACAATGAAAAGGACTTAGACAAAACATCCCAGGTCAGTTGGTCACTCAACGCTATAGCGAGGAGTCATACTCGATGAATTCGTCGAGTATCACCTGGCATACTCGACAAATTCGTCGAGTATCGATCAACAGACTCGATGCTCTTAATTCCATAGGCGACATTCGTTAAATATCATCGAGTTAACTCAATGCACTTAACGATTTGATATTTGATGAATTAGACCTGGAAAAATCTAGAGAAGTAGCGTCGACTGGATACGATGGATTCAGCTTGTATCACTTAACATATTCGACGAATTCGGCGAGTATCGTAGATACATTCGACAAATTCGACGAGTATACACAATGATACTCGCCGAATTTTACTTGCTAGATTTTTCACTTGTCCAAATACTTTACCCGAAGTATATATGACGAATTCGACGTGTATTGGTAAGTATACTCGACAAATTCGGCTTGTATCAACGACGATACTTAACAAATTCGACGTGTATGCTTAACCATACTCGCCGAATTTTACTTAGGTAAAATTCTACGTTTCTGACTCCTGGTCTTTGGCCTTCATTAATCCTTCTCCTGTACTTGGAATAGAAGTACACCCCAATAGAGAGATTACACGTGAGTTAACACATTGGCCTACACAATGAGGGATTACATTGTGCAGTCATGTGTTTACCAACTCACTGTAACCTGACATTGGTGTGTACTTGGCATTGTAAACCTGCAAGTGCATAACTAAAAAGCAATATCAAATACAACCTCAATTCATCTTACCTTGACTAAACCCTTCTTCAAATCAGGGTTATTATGGATACAATACCCAACAATCTCCTCCAATTTGAAGAAGCCAAAATCCTACAAGCTAAGGTGAATTGCACATACCAAATAAAATTTAAAATAGGACTTGAAAAGATAAATGAAAATAAAAAGAAAACATCGTGCATTCCAAGACAATTAGATAAATAAAAATATATATATATATCAAAAATGTTTTACATCAGGGAGGGCAGCCCACTACACACCATTGAAATATATATAACAATTCAGGTCTTCTTGTTCTTCCTCTTCAACAACTGTCTCTCAAAATATTCTATGGGCTTCGGATAGTACTTTGGAGAAGGAGGAGGCATATGATCAACATTCTTGTACTTCCGGAAATGAATCCTCCTCCTGGTGCAGGCCTCTTTATATTTTTTTACATTCTTTTGGACTGTAGTGATCAACTTTGGAGAATGTAGCAAGAGCAGCATCAGTAGCAGCTTGAACATTAGGGGTCACAGTAGCATCAACAGGAACCTGAGAGAAGTCCCGTGAGTCTGTCTAATATTGAGTGTAGTCTGGAGCCGGATAAATATCATCATGACCATGCTCAGCTGGAGGAACGTCAACATGAACAGGCTCAGCAGGAACTAGAGGAGGGAATAGCTGTCCATGTAGCCACACTGTGTTGTCATAGCTATAATCATTTGCTTGTTTGAATTGGTCGAGCATAGTCTTTTTAACACCAACAACGTTAGTTGTAAGGGCTTCCTCCCCCTTTTTGGCTTCTGCAGCAATTGCATTTGCATAAGATTTTAAAGAAGAGTCATAGTGTGCCATTGATCTGTTATGGGCCTCGATGAGAGAGAGAGCATTTGTGTCAACATTTTTCAGTACTCCTTCGTTTTGCTTAAGTCCTCTCATCATAAGAGTAACTGCAGTTGCAGCTTCGTTATACTTTGCGTCAAACCTTTCCTCTAGCTTAGCAACTTTCACTTGAACTGCAGCAAGACCATCAAGCATAAATTTCTCAGGTTGCTTAACTCTTTTGACTATTTTCTGCAACGAGGAATCAAATTTAGCATGTTGCCTAGCCAACATCTCTTCAAAAACTTTCAGCAGCTGATTACTTGAACTGAGAATCCTTGGCAGAGCTGGTATAGAAGCAGTTGGAGAAATACGAGCTCCCTCCGCAACACCTAGGATAGGAGAATGTATAATATCATCTCCTTCCTCCTCAAAAATGGTGACCACCTCCTCCGGAGAAACTAGAGGGGCCCCTGGCATCTTGCCAATCCGATTCTCTAGGTTGCGCATCATCATGTCAACCTGAGTGGAGATAGAAATCCTGGACTGAGTTGCCTCCCCCTCAGACACTATAGTAGAGACAGTTCTAGGGAGAGGAGCAACCAGAGTGAGTACAGGCGCAGGCACTGAAACCATAATGGAACCACAACCAACCTCAGTAGTAGCAGAATTACTATCAGCAGACTTATCAGAAAACACCACATCCTCATCAGCAGTCTCAATCTGATAATCTTCAACTGTCAGATCATTATAAGCAGCATCATCATCAACCATATCAACATCAACATTCTCATCATGATCAGAATAAGCTGGATCCTCTTCCTCAGCATGCACTTCTGAGTCCTCACTGTCTGAACCTCAGTAGCGGCACTAGCAGCACCAATAGCAAAAACCTTTGCTAGGATATCCTTGACCCTGAGTTTGGAAGCACAGTGACTGTATTTGAAGGAGCAACTGTCTCCCCCTCAATTCCTGCTCGCAATCCAGCAGGAATCTCATTATGATAAGGAGAAGGGGTCCTGTCATCAGGAACATGATCTTCCTCCTCCACTGGGGGTACTGGGGCTCTCCCTCGCTGGATGATCCGCCTATCCCACCTCGAGAAGATTGCCGAGTCTATCTTCTTGAGGTGATGGATAGGAACTCCTTTGGTCATATCAAATCTATCACCATCGAGTTGATTCAGGTATAGAGTGGTAATCCTCCTAAAGTTGGGAGTGCTTAGGCTGTCTTTTATCTTGGCGAATAGCAGAGCACCCCCGTCCAACTTCTTCCTGCAGACATTGCAACTAGTATCTTGAACATATCTGTGGACAGATAGTCATGTAAGCCCGTCTTGCAAATTAGCACCTTGCCAATTATGTCTGAGAGGAGTTTTCCCTCCTCACTCATTCCTTTTTGCTTGATGGCTTTGTGTTCCTGGGCAAACCACAGAATGATAACGTTTTGGAAAAATCTGCCTCCTCTAGGTAGTCGTCCTGATCACAGATGGGTAGCTGCAAGTACCTAGAGAGTCGGGAGGCATTCACCTCACTTTGAACTTCTGAATCTTGATTTTTATCACAGAGTCCTCATGACGTAATTTGGCGTTATTGAAGAACTCCAAGACTTCCTTGTCGAGCACCTTGCAAGGGTGTTCGAGGACGAAGGAGAGTCCAGCGGTCTCCAACATCAGAATGACGTTCCTGAATTCGTCGAAGGCTTGAGCAAATCCTGTGCGGACCAACTCACCTCCCCTAGCAAGCCACTAGTGCTTCTAGGAACCATTTTAAATTACGAAAAAACTAGAATTTATGAAACTCTGGAGAGCAAAGTGTACGGGTCTGAGGAAGCTTCTGGTGTCGACGCAAGCACTATACTGAAGATCCTCTGAAATACGTAATGAATTGAAGACTTATCTGAATGAAGATACGGCGAAAATCGGAAACGTTTCTGTTGGCAGCCGTGGAGAAACACGGTAACCGACGGCAGCACACAGTACCGATGACAAGAGCGAAGCTAGGGCACTGTTGCCAACAACACATTCCTCCGTATTAAATAATACGTCAGAGTAAGAGAAAATACGCGTCGTGATGTCACGCCGTGCAGGGGACAACTGCAGACGCTCAAGCGACTCGTCTCACATTTACTTATGTAAAAGACTTAATGAAATTAAGTTTAAAAATACATATAAATTCTTTGAGTTTACTGACTGTGTCCTCGATCGGGTGGATTACTAGTCCATAGGTGAGAAAAATATCAGTTTACGCAGCGGAAAATACTTAGTTTTATTTATTTGTTATCCTATATGAGAATGAAAGGCTAGTATAGTGTAATGATGATGTGATTTATACATTTAATATAAATAAAAAGACTTTTATAGCGCTTAAAAGTAGTAGGTTTTGTAGTTAAAATGTTATGTCATGTCAATATTTCAGAATGCAGTTTTGTATACTTAAAAGTAACTATATGCATCCTAACATAAATTTTCTCAGAGAGCAAGTATCAAACTATTAAAGTAACAACAGTAAAAGCAGCAAGTAGTCTAACACAAAAAAGTCTAAGACTATGAGCTCAACAACTGACAAGAAACATAGGAAAATCTGACAAGTCTAAACAAAGACAACTACCTCAATGCTCTGAGGTGGAACAAATGGGCAGCAATGCAGCTCCGAAGCACAACTCTGTTTCTAAACCTGCTATGCTCGGACCTGAGATTCAAAAGAAGAATACTCAGAAGCAAGTTACAAGTAGTGCAAAGAGTAAAGGTAGACAAACAAACCTCAAGGTGAACAAAAATCTACAAGACGACAGCAATAAAAGGTCACAAGTAGAGCAACAGAAACAAAATAGGAAATCTAGTGAGCAAGAACGGTAATAACAACTGGACAGAACAGAGTGTCAAACATCAGAAGTTCCATTCGTCATTTTCTTTTATACTATTAATCATCATTTTTAAATGAGACTGATAGCTCAAAGACCACAGTATGTGCCGGG